>JALMGA010000017.1:9785000-10480000 GCA_023333525.1 Aspidoscelis tigris stejnegeri | reverse complement strand
GGCTGAAAATGCAGGTAACAACAATATAATAAAAATAACTGAAGAAACTCAAATGAAATCCAAGAAACCCAATTAAAAAATGCCACATCAACAACCACGCAAAATCGGTTCCAGAAGACACCATGATCAGAAATTATCTGTGTGTGGGTGTTTTTCTTTTTTTCCTTTTAATTATTCTTATTAAAACACTGTTTGGAATTTGTTAAAACACTTCTGAGGTACAGAGAGTAAAAGTACAACTTGGAAGTTGTAGAATATGGGGGAAATAGGGCTGTCTGTCCATCCTTAGTCCTTGGTATGGGGGTAAAAAAACTAAAACAAAACCCAATGCCTGTGTTATGTCAGTGTTTGGTTTTCACTTTTTGAAAATGAGGGGAGTCCATCTCCCCATAAAGCTGCCAGTCAAGTCTGTTCTGTGGCTGAAAATGAAGGTCCAAACTTGGACCAAATAAGGAAGACATTTGCCTCTGAAAACCACCCTTTCAAGAACGAGTTGGTGACAGGAGCCTTCGGTGGTATCTTTGTATTCCTCATGGGAACCAGAGTTCTGGGTCACAGGACCGTCTCCTGACAGACTCCGATCAGACTGTGCGGACGCCCCCTTTCTAAGCTGCGGCTGATATGTGCTCTGCGCAAGAAGGCCACAGGAGAACTTAGCGCTCCACAGCTCTGGAGGTGAAGGTCTTCCTGAAGGCGCTTCCTTGAGGTATCCACGTTCTGCTGGGAGCTTGTGATCACCTGTGGAGGAGGGAAAGCAGCAGAAGGTGTCAGCAAGGACAGTGATGGGCATTTTGTACAGGGGAAGTATTTATTCACCCAGAGGGTCATCGGTTTATGGAATGTGCTGCCTGAAGAAGTGGTAACAGCTGCCAGTCTAGATGGCTTTAAGGTAGGGTTAGACAAATTTATGGATGACAGATATATCAATGGCTACTAGAATGAATGCCTAGGTACATCGTTCAGGTTGGGGGAGAAAGCAGGACGCTTCTAAGATTCAAGAGCAGGAGGTTTGTCCTTGTCTCTGTTTGAGATGCCCATGAGCATTTGGTGGGCCACCGTGTGCAACAGGACGCTGGACTAGATGGTCTGTGGCCTGATCCAGCAGGGCTTCTCTTATGTTCTTATGTTCTTCAGCATACAAGAGCAGAGGACGGGTGGGCAACTGGTGGCCATCATCTCAAAAAGCTGCAGCTGGTGGTTTTGATGGCCCACAAGGGATGTGCACGAACGTTGTTGTTGATTTGTGTTCAATTTGTATTGATACGAATGTTCAATCCCATACAAATGCATATGAATCCTGTACGGATCCCATACATATCCCATATGAAGCCTCATATAGATGTATCAAAACATTTGATTCAGATTCAAATATAAATCTTTGAATGTGCCAACATTCTATTTGAATTCAACCAAATCTGAACAAATTTTGAATGTTATGAACACTTGTGCATATCCCCAGGGGGGAGTAAGGAGTAATGGATCTGACCAAAGCTCAGCCATTTTGTCTCTAGGTCCGTCCTGTTGGGGGAAGGCCTTTCTGTCCACATGGGCACCCACAACCACAACCTTGAGGAAAGCAAAGGAAAGCAAGACCCTGTCTGGATCATGACACAGACCCATCTCAGGGCACCATCCTATTTCTTCTTGTGTCCCCCTACATCTTTTAAGAAGCCCATAAGCAGGTTCCTAGGCAGCTTTGTGATGGGATTGTTCACACATCAGGTTGCCCCTTCTCCTTCTCATGAACATTCTGTGCTAGAAAAGGTGGATTAGAGAAGGCTTGGGAACATGAGAGCCATATGCTATTGTCTTCTCTGAGGTGCCCTTTCTGTTGTGTCTGAACGCAACCCAGAACTGGACAGCGGCAGTCTTGTCTAGCGAAACAGATAAAACATGACTTCTCCTGGTTACCTTGACAACAGCATCATTTCTGGTACCCCCCCCCCCCCGAGCGCTCTTCCCCAGCCACCATGCCGAACCTTCGAAGCCACCCACCTGGTCAATGATGTTCGCACTGAAGATGGCTTCTTCCATGTGCCGCTCGTCAGACTTGATGACGGAACGGATGCTGTTCACCACATGACGGACCTCAGCGGGGAGGTTGCAGTTCGAGTGTTCCAAGAACTTGGCCACCAGAATCTTAGTGTCCTTGTAGGCCTGCAGATCCACCAAAGAGTGGGGTCGCTCTTTGCAGATGGCCTTCAAGGCCTTTGGCTTCCGGGAAAGTTCAGCTCTTTTGGGGTCCCTCGGCTTCCCTGTTGGCAACAGAGGATTTCCAGTGTCACAGCAAGCAGCCACAGGAAGGCTAGAGACAGGAGCTAAAAGTAGAAGGGGAAGCGCAGAGCAGAGGGGAAACCCTGCTTTAAAAACTGCTCATTCAGGCGGGCTGTCAAAAATCTCATGTTGGTAATTCAGTTATGGCTGGGATTAAGTCCAAGATGCCCACAACTGCTGCCTATAAAATATAGCTGGTGTCCTGCCCAGTGCCCCGTCTGAGTCCTCGGATGAGGAGTTCCAGATAGCTGCACCTCCAGATTGTGGAAGCAGCACGGGACCCCCAGGTGGAGCCTGCTCCATCTCACACAGGCAAGGCAGGTGCTGAGCCTGCTCCAGACCAAATGGACCTGGCTGAAGGAGGCCAGGAGTGGGGCAGGTCCAGTGGGAAAAGGCACAGTGGCAACGTTCTGCTTGACTTCAGAAGCACCGGCAGCAGAAGGGATGGAGCAGAGACGGCCCAGATAATCAGCCCTAACCCATATCTATCTATCTATCTATCTATCTATCTATCTATCTATCTATCTATCTATCTATCTATCTATCTATCTATCTATCTATCTATCTATCTATCTATCTATCTATCTATCTATCTATCTATCTATCTATCTATCTATCTATCTTTCATTCATTTCTATCCCACCCTATACCCATGCACTAAAGGAAGCCCATCCAGATGATCATATTTAGTCATATGAATGCTACCTTGGGCCCTGTGGGTTGAAGGGTAAGTGAAATAAAGGCTGTGTCCAGATGCATTTATACTGCACATTGGAAAGCACACACGACGATTAATCGATTGTCGTGGCGCCTTATTATACAATCAGGACTGCGCACTTACCTTAATGCTGGAAAAGCAGACGAGATGCCAGCTAAGCAGGATGGGCAGTTCAAAATTTCATTGGCTGCCTCAACCTGCATGACGGCGTGCCCCTCCTCAGCTCTTGCAGCTCCAATAGGGGAAACTATGGAGCTGCCTTTCCAGTCGGGATGCCTGGTCTTTGCTATGCAGCAAGTACACTGTGTCTTTAGATTTAACTGCAGATTTATTCTGCTAGTCTGGAGGCAGCTATAGTTTTCTGAGCCTCGTTTCATATGTGACTCATGAATATGAATATGAGCAGAAGCAAGTAGCATGACTATAAAGGTAAGATTTATTGATAAAATGTTTCCAACATACAGACTCAAAAAGGGGGGGGAAGCAAGGATGAAGACCACAGTTCTCAATCCACCTACCACCCAAAAGATGCCTTACCTGGTTTCATTAGCACCAAGAGAGCAAACAAGCAAGATACATCTCTCTTCTTTAGCTTCCCTTGTCTGCAAATATTTGCATTCTAGCATTTCAGAGAAGAAGAAGAGCTGGCTTTTCTACCCTGCTTTTCTCACCCATTTAAGGGGGCTTAAAGCTGCTGACAAGCCTTCTGTTCTTCTCCCACAACAGACACCGTATGAGGCAAGTGGGGCAGAGAGCTCAGAACAGAGCTGTGACTAGCCCAAGGTCACCCAGCGGGCTTTGTGGAGGAGAGTGGAATCGAACCTGGCATTCCCAGATAAAGAGTCCAGCTCCCTAACCACTAGACCACTACAGAGCACACTAGTCTTCACAGGGATTGACTAGAGACGCACAAAGTTCAGTTCATGTTTGAAAATTAGACTGAAGTTTGTGTCCAAAGCTGTTTGCATCGAACTGAACAGGCGGCTGTTCGAGTACCAGGCAGCTCAATCAACCCCAGCCTGTTCTCAATGCAAACACAAAACGACTTGGTCAAACAGTTCATTCCGACCAACGTGGCTTCTTTCAAAGGAAAGGGGGTAATTTTTGTCTGTGAACGAGTTCAAAATAGAACACAAACAACCGTTTGTTCACTTAAATGGGTCGCCATTGAGCTGAACAATGGGAGTTCACTTCCATGGCACGCTCAACACATCATTGTCATTTGTACACGTCTCCAGAACTGATTCCTCCACTGAGTTTTTCATCAAGAACAAAACACATTTAGCAGGTACTGCATCTGCAACAATGAACAGTCGGCCCCATGCATCAAAATGGCAGCCGCTATTGCTCAAGATCATGAGGTTGGCTGGAGTCCAGCACAAGCACAAACACACACAAAGCAAAGGTACTCGCCTAAATCTACACCTGCATATAGACACGTATAAATATCCATAACTAAACGCATGCAAAGCCCGGCAAGAGAAAAGCAATCTCTCTAGTTTGCAACTGTAAGCAACTTTTAAATAAAATGAATAAGAAAACTTTGGCAGCAACAAATAAATACATAAATAAATGCCAAGTGCCTGGGCATATATAGATTGATACGCCTTGATCTCATGCCAAAAGGATGCCATTTCAGGGTACTGGCGGAGTCATTTGGGTGACGATTCCAGCCAGAAGCCATGAGTGAGAAGCGCCTCACCATGGTCCATGGTCATCCAGTCCAACCCTGTGCTCAATGCAGGATTTCATAGAATCATAGAGTTGGAAGGGACCTCCAGGGTCACCCAGTCCAACCTCCTACTCAATGCAGGATTTCATAGAATCATAGAGTTGGAAGGGACCTCCAGGGTCACCCAGTCCAACTCCCTGCTCAATGCAGGATTTCATAGAATCATAGAGTTGGAAGGGACCTCCAGGGTCACCCAGTCCAACTCCCTGCTCAATGCAGGATTTCATAGAATCATAGAGTTGGAAGGGACCTCCAGGGTCACCCAGTCCAACTCCCTGCTCAATGCAGGATTTCATAGAATCATAGAGTTGGAAGGGACCTCCAGGGTCACCCAGTCCAACCCCCTGCTCAATGCAGGATTTCATAGAATCATAGAGTTGGAAGGGACCTCCAGGGTCATCCAGTCCAACCGCCTACTCAATGCAGGATTTCATAGAATCATAGAGTTGGAAGGGACCTCCAGGGTCATCCAGTCCAACCGCCTACTCAATGCAGGATTTCATAGAATCATAGAGTTGGAAGGGACCTCCAGGGTCATCCAGTCCAACCGCCTACTCAATGAAGGATATCCTAAACCATCCCAGATAGATGTAGGTCCAGCCTGTGCTTGAAGATCTCCAGCGAAGGAGAACCCACTGCCTCCCGTGGCAACCTATTCCATTGACTGATCGCTCTCACTGCCAGGAAGTTTTTCCTAATATCTAATCTGTATTGACTCCCTTGAAGTTTCATTCCATTGTCTCCAGTTCTCTCGAGCAGTAACACGCTGGTCTTGACGGTCAAGCATTAGGGATGTGCAAAAATATTTGTAACATTTGTAATCGGTCTGAATCCATCCAAATTCAGACATTTGTACACAAGTCGAACGTTGCGATATCTGTACATTAACATTCATTCAAATACAAATGCTTCGGACATTTGTATGAATAGTTCAGGCATTTGTTACAACTGGGGAGGAGGGAAAGTGGCTGCGCCACACATCTGCAATGGATCCAGATTGCATCTGACATGGATCGAGAGCAGATTAAAAGTGGATTCAGGTCAGATTGGACGCTTTCAGAGCACAAATATGTCACGGGATACGTATGCATTTGTGTCGGATATATCTTCGTGTGTTTCTGGTACATATCAGATATTTGTATGAATACATTTGCATAGAAGAGAATCCTACCCCATTCGAAGGGGATCTACTCGAACGAATACGGATTTTCTAATGTTCGATTCGTTACTAATCGAATCCCCCAAAACCCCATTCGTGTACATCCTTATCAGACATGCTTGCAGGATAGAAGCCTATGCCTATAAGCAGGCAATCCATTGTAAAGGAAAGAGCTGGTGAACACATCTTAGCTCCTGGCACAACTGGGCAAAAAGGAGGTACCTCAATCACAGTTTCCCCAAAGATCACTTACCTTCCACAGAGGAGGAACACGACAGAGGGTCACTAGTGGATCGGACTATACTGGAAATCCGGGCTTTCCTCGGCCTCTGTTGGTCTGTCCTCCCGGGGCAGCCGTGGGGCATACCATTAACAGGCACTGAGCCGTGCGTGCGGTGAGTCTGTGCCGCTGCTTGGCTGAACACGCCACAGCATATCTTCCGTGGCTTGAGTGGCGGCGTGGCTTTGAATTCCCTAACTGAGCCGTGGGAGTCTCTCTCCGAGGAGCTGAAGTTCTCTGAGGAACAGTCCAAAGAGTAGCTGCGGGAGCAAGCCTCAAACTCTTGGCTGGGAGGCCTGTCCACGGACGTCTGGCTCCGACTGATGACGTCACCATCCAGAGAACATGGAGTCCTGTGTAGCCCACAGTGGGCGCTGCAGTCCAAACTTGAGCAACTCCGGTTTGCGGTGCCCTTGTGGGTGGTGTTATATGAAGACCCATCTGTGGAAAGGAGACACTCCTGGACTTCCAGGGGACAAAAGTTCTCTGAAGTGTAGCTGAGATGATCTGGGAGATCCACCACTTCCGAGAGGCCCTGGGAACTGCTGTGTGCCAAGGCTGGGAAACAAGGAACCGTTTCGATAGCGTTATTGAGCTGATTTCGAGGAAGCTTTTTCTACCCTGCAGCAAACTCCAATGCCTGCAAAATGACATCTGCATTTGCAAATTCAATCAAATAATTCAAATTTGCAAACACCGAATCTCCGAAAATTTGATCTGAGCGAGAATGCTTCCCATTTGTGGATATGAAAACTTTGACCGAACATTCATATAAATAGGGAAGAAATTGCAGAAACCTTGTGAAAACACCTGTGCGCAATTGCACAAATTCAGATGTGCAATATAATGAATATCTCATGACATTAATTTCTGGATGTTTGATTCATGGTCTTGCAGTCCAAAATAGAAATTTTCTGACCCTGAAACAGAGACAGACTCTGCACATCTTGGACTACAGGGTTTCTCACATATATAATTTTCTATTGTACAATGAGTTTAACACATGACAAACAGCACAACGTTAAAAAAAAAAGCCACACATAATTCAACTCCATGTAAGAAGAAGAAGAGTTGGCTTTTCTATCTTGCTTTTCTCAACCATCTAAGGGGGCTCAAAGTGGCTGACAAACCTGTTCTTCTCCCCACATGAGACACCCTGTAAGGTAGGTGGGGCTCTGAGAGCTCAGAAAGAGAGCTATGACTAGCCCAAGATCACCCCAGCTGGCTTCATGGAGGAGGAAGAAGAGTTGGCTTTTCTACCCTGCTTTTCTCACCCATTTAAGGGACTCAAAGTGGCTGACAAACTTTCTGTTCTTCTCCCTGTGAGGTGGGTGGGGCTGTGAGAGCTCAAAAAAGAGCTGGGACTAGCCCAGGATTACCCAGCTGGCTTCGGGAAGAAGTAAAGAATCAAACCCGGGATTCCCAGATAAGAGTCCAGCTCTCTAACCACTAGACCAGACTAGTAATTTCTCTGAAGACCTGTCGCTCAGGGACTGTGAGCAGAGCAGAAACTTGATCCTTGGACTAGGTGGACCACTGGTCCAAAGCATCAAGACATTTAGGGTGATTCTGCACTGGCCAGTATATACTGGACCAGCAAGAGGACCGGAAGCCGTCCATTTGCATGCTGGTGCAGTCTGAGGGAGGGCTGCCCCCTTAGTCTCCAATCCCTAAGGACACAGACTCCCTTAGACCACACCAATGCGCAGAATAGGTATGTGCACAAATATTAGGACATTCAAACTCAAATCAAATGTTTCCATACATTCATATGAAGCTTTCTATGGGATTCGTATGGGATACACATGCATTCGTATGGGACTGAACATTCATACTGAATATGAATCCTACCACAATCAAAGGGGATCCACTCATTACTAATCAAATGCCCCCAAACCCATCCATGCGCATCCCTAGAGGCCAGTGACAAAGGAGAATCTACCTTACCTTGGTTGCTGAAGCCTGATGAGGTGTTCCGGTCACCCAGGCTGGACTCCGTGACTTGCTGGTCCGGAACTGCAACCTGTGAATCATAAGAACACACACTATAACCAGGGGGCATCTATGAAGCTGATGGGTATGTATGTATGTATGTATGTATGTATGTATGTATGTATGTATGTATGTATGTATGTATGTATGTATGTATGTATTATTTGTTTATTTCTATTTCTATTTCTATTTCTATTTCTATTTGTTTATTTCTATTTCTATTTCTATTTCTATTTCTATTTCTATCCTGCCCCATACCCAAAGGTCTCTGGGCGGGTAACAACGGATCAGACAACATATTAAAAACATATTAAAAACAAAATACAGATTAAAACATTTTAAAAAACATGATACAAATTAAAACAAGGTACATAGGTAAAAGCTCCGATATAAGCCATGCACTCAATAGTGTATTAATAATAACTATGGGTGTTTTTCCACTGTCACTAGAAGTACCCCAAAATGCAATTACGTACCCATTAATGGGTACTTAATGGGTACTTCTAGTGACAGTGGAAAAACACCCTATAACTGAGGGGAAAATGCATCACCTTAGCCAAAGGCACGGATCGAGAGCTGATAAAAAGCGGATTCAGGTCGCATTTGACACTTTCAGAGTGGATTTGTTGTGGGATACGTATCAGATACGTATCGGATACGTATGTGTTTGTGTCGGACACGTATTGGATACGTATTCGTGCATTATCAGATATTCATACAAATTTGTACGAATACATCCGTATGGAATAGAATCCTACCACATTTGAAGGGGATCTATTCGAACAAATACAAGTTTTCTTACATTCGATTCAATACATCATCATGGCTCTGCTTTGTGAATGAAGATTTAGGAAGGGCTCAACCCAGGCTTGACGCATGCACGCCGATGGCTAAAAAGGCCAATGCAGGATAGATAAGTCTGGGTGCAGAAGGTACAGAAAAAGGCGATGCTGTAATGGCACGGCTCTTCCTGTGTTGTTTTTTCTCCTTCGGACTGGTTCTCCGTGCACACTCAAAGGAGGCAGCAGCGTCATGGATGGTGCCTCTCCATGCCTCTCTGTACAAAAACCGAATGCAAAAACCCCCCATCCATGCACAAACCTAGCCTACTGAAGTCAGACCAGAGTGACTCCTGGATTTTCCTTCTTTTTCCTCCCGAAGTTTAAGCTCTGGCTCTGGCCCATTTCTTGCCCAGAACAATAGCTCCATGGGCGTTCCATTAGCGATGGCCAGTTTGGTCAACGGCAAACCATGGCTCATTGGTTCGGTGAGGCCAACAGCATGAATCCACGAGTTGGGTACAGCACGGTTTATGGACACAGAGGATTCTTTTTTATTCCTTTCTTCCCCATATGTTTTCTGTTCAGCCACCAGCTGACCTGCATCCCGCTTTATTCTCTTTATTTTCTCCCATTGCTCTCAAGAGAAGGCAAACTGGCACGTCTGCCTGGGTTGTAAAACTGAATTAATGTAGCCAGTTAATTGGCTAAACGCTGCAGCCTTCATGTGCAACCAGTAATGAAGGTCTGACACCCTTAACTTCAAAAAAGTACGAGGAGACGTCCGCGAAATAATTGGAAGCAACCCATAATATGCATGAAACCCAGGTTAGGAAAGTGAAGGGGGGAAAACGTGATCTTCTGTTCTGAGGTGGCCTCATTTAAGCAAGAGGTTGTGCTAACAGGTTAGAGAGTCCAGGACTGGAAATCCATGTAAAATAAAAGGTTTTCCCATGGTTAACCATGCGGCAGAACTGGCAAAAAATGGGCAAGTGTGGGTGTGAAGCTTTAATAACGAGAACCTCACCCCTGATCTCCCTGAATGTAATTTTAATGCACTGTAGACCCAAACGGAATTCAGGCCAGTGGAAGCCAGTGTGAGTGAAGAGGGCCAGAAGACCTTCCTGGCAGAATGAGATGAAAAAGGAAGAGGAGGAGAGTTCACTTTTACACCCCACTTTCCCCACCCACTTAAGGGGACTCAAAGCAGCTGACAAACCTTCTGTTCTTCTCCCCACAAGAGAGTACGCATCATGTGCCGTACACATACAAATGTCCGGATAATTCGAAGAAATAGATCTGAAATCCAAAATTCAACTTGAATGTTTACATTTGAATTTTGGGACATTCTGTTTGAGTTCAAATGTTGAAATTTGGCACATTTGATTCAGTTTTGAATGCCTATGAATATTCATACACATCCCTACCCCATGGCTTATGGGGTGGACTGTAAGGCTGGGCAGAACTTAGAATACTTCTGATCTTGGCTTCACCTATGCAAAGTGCCTTCCCCTTCCATTTAAAAAAAAAAACCTAATTAGCTTTTTGACCAATTAACCCGATTAAGATATTTAGCTGCAAAAATCAGCACATTTAAAAATAGCCAGTAATCCCCACCAAGGACACTGTTAACTGTGCGTTTTAAGAATCTTAAAAACGCAAATTCCCGCCAAATGACGCGCAGCGCTCTGCACGCCGCTTTCCACCGGCTTAATCCTCTGTGTGACACATGAGCAGCCACAGCAGTTTCCAGGTCTGCTGCAATCGAGCCTTTTACATCCTGACTGATCAGGGTTGGGAGGTTTTTAAAGTAGATTTAGGGTGTTTATCCACTGTCAAAAAGTACCCATTTTTGCACCCATTTAGGACCCATTTGGGTGTGAGCCAGATGATCCCATTTCCACCACGGCATCCATTTGGGGCTCGATTGTTTCGACTGCCGCTGGGGTCCAGATTGAATGGAAACAGGCAATGGGGTCCAAAGGAGGCTAGGGGGAGGGGATGCACCCATTGGCCCCCCCTAAACCTAGGTTCCGAAGTCACTTCGAAGCCACTTCGAAGCCACTTCGAAGTCATTTCAAAGTCACTTCAAAGTCATTTCGAAGTCTGTGCAAAATAGCTCCAGAGTGCCTTTGAAGTCTGTGCTGATCTTCAGAGTGAACTTCAGAGTGACTCCTAAGTGACTCCAAAGTCATTTCGAAGTTCAGTCCGAAGATCAGCACAGACTTGGCACTCTGGAGCTATTTTGCACAGACTTTGAAATGACTTCGAAATGACTTCGAAGTCAATTTGGAGTGGCTTTGAAGACTGCCCCCCCCCGCCCCCCGAAATACCTGGGGCAACGGACCGACCCCTTGGGGGTCTATCTGGATTCCCCACATGGGTGTGGATTCCCCACATGCTACACCTCCAGTGAAAACACACTGGGTGCTTCCCTTAATCTGGATCTACTAGATCCAGATTAAGGAATGTACCCATTGCTTAGATCTGGATCTCCTTAGATCCGGATCTTCTTAGATCCGGATCTAAGGGCTGCAGTGGAAAAACACCCTAAGAGTAGAGCTACTCTTGGGCCCTTCCTACAGGGGAACTTATTCCGCATTCCTTTCCTAGAGGGACCTGCCACCTGCACACTGGGGCAGATTATGGCAGGAAATAGTCCAGGGTATAATGCAGAATACATGAACATTCGTACGAATCCATTAGAACGAATAGTTCGGAAGTTCATTAAACTGGGGACATGGGAAAGCGGCTGCGCCAGTCACTCTGTGCTTGGCCTTAAAGGAAAGAAGAGGAAAGGAACTTTGAATCTGTGCGTCTCCCCACCCCAAAGCCTAACCCTCACAAATAATGAGGGCCTATTATGTTATTTCTGTGTCCCCCTCACTGCCCAGCAACCCAAATATTAGCCCAAAGTTCTTCAGCTTTGTGGCTGACCTTTATTAAAAATGCTGTTATGCAACTGAGTGGCCATGCAGAACTTTGAATCCAGGAGAATACAGATTTATAGGTTAGAGTCCCGGGAGGCAATTTGGAAAGAGTAAACAAGATGCAATGGACTGGAAAAATCTATCCAAAAGACACTGAATTGCTCAGATCTCCTTCCCCTTCTTTGCTTCATTGAAAGTCATTGTCTCAAAGTTGATGTTCAGCCTATCATTTTTAGCTCTCTGAGATGTCTTCAAAAATTAAACCTAGGTGTTGCGTCATCCTACTGCCTACTGCTCAGCCCTTTTGGGGGTGATGCTAGAAGAATTCTTAATCCCATAGAACAGTGATTCCCAACGCGCGGTACACATACTCCCACGACATTAAGAGGAACCCTACTGGATCAGGCTGCATCCCATCTAGTCCAGCTTCGTGCCTCACACAGTGGTCCACCAACTGCTTCCGGGCATCTCAAGCAGAAGACAAGGGCAAGACCCGCATCTGTTCTCCACGCCCTGCAAATGGTCTTTCAAGCCATACCGCCTGCCTCTCCAAACAGAGGCCTATTTGCACTTACGCCCGTAGTGAACAAGTAGTGAACTTCTGGTGAAGAGCGTCGACACTCTGAGGAGGCTGTTACAGGCTCCAAGCATGCCCTGACTCCCCAGAAGTTAACTAATTGTTCATTAGGTGTGGATCATGAAATCATGCTCCACACCTTCAACTCCCTGCAAATGGCCTCCATAGGCATCCTGCCTGTCTCTCCAACCTGGAGGTGGTACCTGGCCATCCATTCCTGTAGCCATTGATACGCCTGTCCTCCAAGAATTTGTCCAACCTATAAGAACCTAAGAGGAGCTCTGCTGGATCTGGCCACAGCCCATCTAGTCCGGCATCCCATTTCACCCAGTGTCCCACCAGTTGCTTCTGGGCATCTCAAGCAGAAGACAAAGGCAAAACCTTCACCTGCTTTCGACTCCCTGCCTGCAAGTGGCCTTCAAAGGCCTCCTGCCCATCTGTCCAACCTGGAGGAAGTACCCTGGCATCCATCCTAGCAGCCATTGGGATATACAAATGGGAAAAAAAGGTGAGAACGCCCCTTACCTGGTTGGCCGGGCTTTGCCCTATTACCGCTTCATACGGTGGAGGAAGTTCAGCTGGATAGAGCATCCCAGGGCTGTTAATGGCAACCTCGTATAAAGCACTGAATGGTGAGTGGGGAAAATCCAAATGGAGACCTCTAGAAAAGAGGAAAACGAGAAGCAGCTGTATTTCAGGCTGCCTCTGGACACGGGTTAAACCTGTGACTCCCCTGAGCCACGGGTAAGGGCACAGAGGACTTGTGACGCCAATCAATCACCTTTGGGTTTCAATCACAGGTGTGCAGGTGTACTCAGGTGGGTAGTAAGGTGGGGGCGGGATCGGAGGGATGAACTCATCGAAGTCCAGCGTCTGATGCAAGATGGTTCCGTGGGGTATCATGCAGTCTGGGTTGACAGAGTGAGACCTCTGTGGTAGGAACTGGTTAGAAGAAGAACAAGAGACTGATCAGACTTCAGGAGCACTGAGAGATCAACTCAAAGCATTTCTATATCAAATTGGGATGTGCTAGAATATTCAAAACATTCGAAGTTCGATAGAATTTGTTTGAATTCAGACATTCAGATCAGAATTGAATAGCTATACATTTGTTATTTAACATTCGAATGAACTTCGAATCTTTCGAATCATTCATACAAATTATTTGGACATTCCTATGTCTACGGAAACATACGTATCTGTACTCATCTTATTCATATCCAAACACATTTGTATGGATACGTACTGGATGAAAACAGGATGCATATGGGATATAAACGAGATGCGTACAGATGCGTTCAGATTCAAACAGAATGTGAATACATTTTTATTTTAAACATTCGAATTGACTGGAATTTTTGGATATTCGATTTGATTCCAATTTAACTGAATGCCGAAAACAGCATTCGTGCACATCCCTCATATGAAATCTCCCCTTCGTTTTTTTCAATTTCCAAAACTGCTGACAGTATAACTTCATAAACAAGATTTAAATTGGTTAAAAGGAGATTAAAGCTGTGTTCACATGCAGGTTTTTTTCCTTACGCATCTCTAGGGCTGCCTCCATACTAATGGAATAAATCCGCAGTTAAATCTAAAAGCGCAGTTTAAATCTAAAAGGCCGTCTAAACTGGAAAGGCGGCTCTGTAGTTTCCCCTATAGGAGCTGCGAGAGCTGAATCGGCACACGCCATCACGCTGGTTGAGGCAGCCAATCAAATTTTGAGCTGCCCTTCCTGCTTTGCTGGCATCTCGTCTGCTTTTCTTGCCCTCCTGCCTGCATTGGCTTGACGCTTTGGATTTTCTGTATACTGCGCAGCTAGCGTCGTCGATCCCGCATTAAGGCAAGAGCGCAGTCCCGATCATATAATGTGATACCACGGCAACGGATCATCATGTGTGATGGCTCAATCAGGGCTGGACATTCCAATGTGCAGTAGAAACGTGTCTGGATGCAGCCTGGGTGTCTCAGGCTGCATCCAAATGTTGCTTGCTTATTCCAGAATTTGGATATTCCACAATAAGGCATGGTATTCTGGAATATCCATGCTTTTCCCCAGAATATCCAAATACAGCTGAATAAGGAACTAGCTTCTTGATGCAGCCTCAGAGACAGATTGCCTGAACATTAAAGCCTAAGACCAATTCACACTTGGCCTCTTAGTTTATAATTAGTTAACAGCTGGGCAGGTGCATCTTGCAAGAGGAGTTTACAGCCTACAATCACCCCCTGCTTGTCCAGATGTCAACTAATTATAAACTAGCAGTGGTGCATAAAATTGTGCGCCACAAGCAAACTAACCTTAACAAATCCCAACCCAAAACCTACCTTTCCTGTCCAGGTGGTGAGCATTTGCGGCTTTTCCAGTGTGGGGGGGTCATCTGAGGTACTGCGCAAGCATGCTGGCGCCTCAGATGACCCCTGATGTGACTGCACATGCACAGAGCATAATTGCTGCCACAGTGACGGGGACGGTGCATGCGCAATTCTGCAGGGCGCCGCAACCAAAATGGCAGCGTCCTGCAAGAGGATCAGACGTGTGACCTGACATAGTTAAGTCTCCAGTCGCATTAGAGCTAGGATAATGTGTACCGGGCGTTCCCTAGTACACATTAGTCTGTCGTGCACCTTTCTGCCCAATATAAAAACTAGATGGAGTAAGGAAGCAGATACCCATTTGCATGGGGGAACTGACACATTTTCAGCTGGGTCAGCTTGCCATAGAAGGAGCCTTGTGAACATTCCAGAATGCAGGCACCACCACAGAGAAGGCCTTGCTGCCACATAATGCAAGATGACCTTCAGCAATTTGTTGCCATCCAAAGCAGAACCACCCTAGATGACTAAAGTGTCCTCGCTGATCTTTGAGAGGGGAGAATATATCTGTAAGGGTTCCAGGTCATTTAGGGTCTTATGATGCCAAATATAGAACCTTGAATCTTGGCTGGTTATAGAAGTGGCTACCAGAGGCCTTTTTGCACTATGGCCTCTAGTGCATAATTAGTGCACCCCTGGGGAAGCGCATATGCACATTGAGGAGGCTGTTGCAGCCTACAAGGGTGCTCCCCTCCCCAGAAGTGCACTAATCGTTGATTAGGTGGGGGGCACAAAATAATCCTCCACGCTGTTACCAGCACTTACCTAACACTTACCTGAAGCATCCAACGGCACAACCATTCACTCTTGCTGGTGGTACCTTGGATGACCATAGAGAAGTCTGTGCATGCGCGGAGCATCCATGTTATCAAGGTGATGGCACTGCCACATGTGCAGTCATGGAGGCACCGTTGCCAAAATAGAGGTGCCCAGAGGAGGACCAGGCCCTGGGATCGAATAAGATGAATATCTGATCCCGGGGGGGGGGAGGAGGAGGAGGAGGAGGAGGAGGAGGAGGAGGAGTTGGCTTTTCTACCCTGCTTTTCTCACCCATGTAAGGGGACTCAAAGTGGCTGATAAACCTTCTGTTCTTCTCCCCACAACAGAGGTGGGTGGGGCTGTGAGGGCTCAGAAGAGAGCTGTGACTAGCCCAAGGTCACCCAGCTGGCTTGATGGGGGAGGGCGGAATAGAACCCAGTATCCCCAGATAAGAGTCCAGCTCCCTAACCACTGGACCCAACTGGCACTCAAGCGAGATCGCTAGTCAACACTTGGTCATCGCACTCCTTCCCAGTCCGACGGACAGGAAGGGTCATGCAAAAACACCCCCGAAGCGCCTGTGAAACAAGTGTGCAAGCTTCCACCTCTATCGACAGGCTGGACATCAATTGGAATGATACTGCCAATAATTCTAGGATGTGATTCAAGCTGTAGGAGATAGGACATTAGCAGTTGGCTGCCCAGTGTCTAATTAGCACCAAGCTGCAAGGAGTCCTGGTAGAAGCGAAGAAGCCATTGTGTTCTCTTTTTAAGATAATGGCCGGATATGTGAATGTGTGTGTGTGTGTGTTCCAACAGCTTTTCCAGCTCAGCTTCTTCTAACTCCCTGAAAGCAACAAGACTTTATGCCACGTGTAATTTTTTTCATCTTCTAACACTTTCAGTGGCTCACGGTCTTTTGAAATTTATACGCAGTCAGTGCTAATGGGTCCTTTGTGCCCTCAGAAGAGCTAAAAGGCTTATTGTTCAGCGCTGCAAAGCAAAAAAAGTTTTGCCCTTATTACCCGGTGGATTAAAGAGCTGCTGGCATTTTTTATCACATGAATGTGTGACCCGGACACTTTGATTTTTGCAGCAGTGAAATTTGGTCATCTTTTGCTAAAATGCATGCATAATAAGTTGACATGGAACCCTTATTTTGCTTTTTATTTTGTTTCTTCTCTGACATTTTTTTTTAGTTTCTTTTTAAAAAATAATCTTTGAACAGGTGAATGTGGAGATGAAAAGGAGAAAGGTGTGTGTGGGAGAACCAAAAACCAGCCATAGTATATTTTAATACATTTGTATGGTGTTTTCAATAATTTAAAATTGTATTATTTGTTTATATATATATATGGGTAGCTTTAATTTTGTGTTGTTGATTAATGCTGTACATCGTTTTGAGTCCCTGTCTGAGAAAAAGGTGGGATATTGATGGAGGGAGGGAGGGACAGAAGGATGGATGGATGGATGGATGGATAGAGGGAGGGAGGGACGGACGGATAAATAAATTAAAACATAGCTACAGGGAAAGACACTGACTTTCAAGGTGTGTCCAGCTTCAGTCCATTTTCAGAGTGAGACAACACTGATCAGCCAAGCATCAAGCTGTTTTCTAAGTATCAGCATTACAAACTCAGAAAAAAAAATCACTTTTGGAATAATTAAAGAGGAAAGAAAATGCCTAGTCACTTTGCTGGTGTGTTCTCTCACTCTGAAAGTGGACTGGAACTGGATTAAAATTTAGGTGTGAACACAACCTCAGTTATTGCTTCTTCCTTCCTTGCAGTGCTCGGAGCTCAGAGCTGCCAATCATTTAGCAAACAAATCTTTCTCAGGTCCAAATCCCAGGAGCTCAGGTGTACCTACTCACCTGAGAGAAAAGGCCCAGCTGTCCTATTAGTCCCGAATAGGGGAGTGCACAAAGGCAATTTTAGGGATTTGATTCGAATATCCAGAGATTCAAACCAATTCGAATGTTTAAAATTTGTTTTCACCCATCCATCCATCCATCCATCCATCCATCCATCCATCCATCCATCCATCCATCCATCCATCCATCCATCCATCCATCCATCTGCAATAGGAACCGTAGTCTGTCCATCCATCCATCTATCCGTCCTCCATCCATCCATCCATCCGTCCGTCCGTCCGTCCGTCCATCCATCCATCCATCCATCCATCCATCCATCCATCCATCCATCTGCAATAGGAACCGTAGTCTGTCCATCCATCCATCTATCCGTCCTCCATCCATCCATCCATCCATCCATCCATCCATCCATCCATCCATCCATCCATCCATCCATCCATCCATCCATCCATCCATCCATCCATCCATCCTTTCTGTCTGTTCTGTTTATTTATATTTAGTTCTGATCCACCCTATACCTGAAGGTCTCAGGGTGGGTAACAACACTTAAAATCAGACATATATTAAAACAGTATATATTAAAACAGTAACAATGTCTGTAAAAGGGGAAGAGGCAGCATATTCCCATTTAGCCAAAGGCCAGGGCAAAGAGGTGTGTCTTCACTACTTCCTAAACACATACAGTGAAGGAGCCTGATGTGCCTCAAGGGGGAGACTATTCTGTAGCCTGGGGGCCATCACTGAGAAGGCCCTCTCCTGGATGCCCACCCCTTTTACTACTGAGGGTGGTGAAACAACCAGGAGGGCTTCCCCTCCAGATCTTAAGGCAATATTCTAGCTCTATGAGGAACGGTTGCAGGTTCTAGGGATGTTTTCCCTGCAGAAGAGAAGACCAAAGGGCTGTTGCAGTGCAGAGGGATCATCCCTGTTCTCACTTGCATAAGATGGGAGGACTAGAAACAATGGGATGAAACTTCAAGGGAGTCAATACAAATTAGATATTAGGAAAAACTTCCTGACAAGGTGATCAGTCAATGGAATAGGTTGCCACCGGAGATTGTGGGTTCTCTTTCACTGGAGGTCTTCAAACAGAGGCTGGACCTACATCTGTCTGGGATGGTTTAGGGAATCCTGCATTGAGCAGGGGGTTGGACTAGATGACCGTGGAGGTCCCTTCCAACTCTAGGATTCTATGTTTTCCAAGTGACGACATATCTCCAAAATATCTCTGCTTTCAGTGGGAACTTCAAAAGGGTAACTAAATGACCGGCCCAGAGCCAAACATCGGAATCAAGGGATTGCCATAATTTTTTTAAAAAAATGTCTTCCCGTCGCTGTGAAACAACCACTGAACGCGTTGAGTTGTAAAGACAGAAGGTGACTTGTAGCACATGAAAATCGATTTGGAGGCAGAACAGGCATATACAGGCTTAAGGTTGCTAAGAAACGGAACAGCTGATGGGGCACGTAAGTGTAAACATGTGTATGTGGGAAGACGTGAAAATGACTTGCGCAAACTAAGAACAACATTTGCCTGGTAGCCGCGGAAGGAGAGTAAATAGACCCATGCAAGTAAACACAGAATCAAAGCTGTGATAGGCCTGGTGGAACCTTTGATGATGGGCGTTACTGACTGAGTCCACACATGTGAGAAGAAGAAGGAGGAGGAGGAGGAGGAGGAGGAGTTGGCTTTTCTACCCTGCTTTTCTCACCCATGTAAGGGGACTCAAAGTGGCTGATAAACCTTCTGTTCTTCTCCCCACAACAGAGGTAGGTGGGGCTGTGAGAGCTCAGAAGAGAGCTGTGACTATCCCAAGATCCCCCAGCTGGCTGCATGGAGGAGAATGTAATCGAACCCAGTATCCCAGATAAGAGTCCGACTCCCTAACCACTAGACCAAACTGGCTAGTGGTTACTAGAAAAGTAACTTCCAAGCAGCTTAGAGATTTATTATGATTATAATTATCGGATGCTGCTATAGTGTGTTCAATAGGCTGACTACATGCTGATCACCCCAGTGTGGAATTTTTATGATACAGGAAATCCAATAAGGTCATAAGAACCTAAGAGGAACCTTGCTGGATCAGCCACAGCCCATCCAGTCCAGCATCCCATCTCACACAGTGGCCCAGCAACTGTCCATGGGCATGTCAAGCAGAGACAAGAGCAAATCTTCTCCTGTTCTAGAATCCCAGCAAATGTCCTTAGAGGCCTCCTGCTTGTCCCCCCAGCCTGAAACATGTACTTTGGCATCCATTCTAGAAGCCACTGATACATCTGTCCTCCATAAATTTGTCATCCATAAAAAGGTCAGGTGCCAACGTAAGCAGAACGAGGTGTGTGCTATCATCTCTGAAATTTCACAGACAGGCCAGACTACCAGCAGGGTCTCTCCCTCGTGGGCCCCATCAGGAAAGAGACTGGTCATTTTCCTTTTGCATCATCGAACCCAGAGGTGAATTCTCCAAGTCAGATAATGCCCAAAGAAAAGAGCCTCGACCCTTTGCTGAGGTGTTACTCTGAAAGGGGACTGAAGCTGCATTAAAACACAGGTATGGACACAGCCCTGCTGATCTTATTGTCCACAGGCTCCAGTCGGACAAGCAAGCCTGGGCAATACTTCACAAGCCAAGAGATGATTATCTTCCACCTTCCCTAGCAGAGCCCTTGGAAACAGAGGGGGTGGGGGTTCCAACAGGACTAAGTTCTCATCAAGTACCCATTAGGGACCCATTAAGGACTTATTAGGCTGAGAGCAGGAAGGCCCAATTTCCACTGCAGACCCATTAGAGCCACATTTGTTTCCATCAGTTCTAGGGAAATCTGGATTGAATGGGTCCTTTAATGGGGTCTACAGGAAATCCAGATTAGACATCAAATCTGGATTATACAGAATGCATTTTCACTGCGGGCTGTCTAGCACCCATTGCTATTGGGTGCTGCACCACCCATGGGGACGCATCGGGCACCTCCCTTAATCCGGATCTACTAGATCTGGATTAGTTGAAGGACCCATTCCTTAGATCCAGATCATCTTAGATCCGGATTAAGGGAAGTCAGTGGAAAAAACCCCAGAGCCAACCTCAGAAAGCCTGGTCATTGGCGGTGCCTGGTTCTAACGGGGGGGGGGAGATGGAGGCATGTAATTACACACAGTTTCTCATTGGAATTCACTCACCATTTGCAGAATGTCTGAAGAAACCATCTGCATGCAGCACATAGCTGTCGCCAAAGCGCAGACAATGGTGGAGATGATATTTAGCGCACAGACACTGAACAACAGGTCCTGTGGTGCAGAGAGGGAAGCAAAACAGACACAAGGCGGAACGTCACTTCTTATCTCAGCAAGACAGACGACGGGCACCAAAAAAACATTTTCAGCCAATTGGATAATAAATGCTGTCAATCGTTATCGGCTTGATATGAGTCTTTATTAAGCCTGTCCAATTTAACCTGAGAGCCACCTTGCCTTGGCTCGGAAACAAAGGCTGGATCAGCATAGCAAAACTGGAAGGAAAAATTGCCATAATAATAATAATAATAATAATAATAATAATAATAATAATAATAATAATAATAATAATAATAATAATAATAATAATAATAATAATAATAATAATAATAATAATGATAATGATGATGATGATGATGATGATGATGACGATGACGATGGAGCTCTTTCCAGGAGGGTCAGATCTGTGTCTGGGGAAGAGTTTTAATTAGACCTTCTTCAATTCCTGACAGCCAATAATAGTATATATTTTGATGGCTAATTTAGTTCACTAATTAAACTGAATCCTGGAAGAACCAGGACAGACAAAAGGATTTCTGAATAATGTCCTCGAGCTGGAGATGAGTAGACCCTCATCTGATCTCAGTTCCCGGCACGTAGACTTGGGATGCCACCTGCCTGTCTCTTCAACCTGGAGGTAGTACCTAGGCATCTATTCTAGATGAGAACACAAAGGAGGCCCATCTAGTTCAGCATCCCATCTCACATAGTGGTCCACCAATTACTTATTGGCATCTCAAGCAGAAGACAAGGGCAAAACCTTCACCTGCTCTCCACTCCCTGCAATGGGCCTTGAGGACCTCCTTGCTTATCTCTCCAACTCTGAGATGGTACCTAGGCATCCATCCTAGTAGCCTTTGATACAATTCTCCTCCATGCATTTGTCTAACCGCTTCTGTTTCTATGGAAATTCACATTTTTAACCATCTCATTTAAAAGAAGAATAAGTAGAGTTGGCTTTTCCACCCTGCTTTTGTCACCCATTTAAGGGGACTCCAAGCAGCTGACAAACCTTCTGTTCTCCCCACCACAGACACCCTGTGAGGTAGGTCGGGCTGTGAGAGCTCAGAAGAGAGCTGTGACTAGCCCAAGGTCATCCAGTTAGCTATGCAGAGGAGTGCGGAATCAAACCTGGTATTCCCAGATAAGAGTCCAGCTCCTTAACCACTAGACCAAACTGGCCATAATTAGGGCTGTTCACGAATGCAATTTTTTGATTCGATTAAAATCGAATATTCGAATGTTTAAATTTGTAAGAATGGAGAAAAACGAATGTATTCAACTTCAAATTGATTTGAATACATTTGTATCTATTCTTACAAATATTCTATTTGTATTTGAAGATACAAATGTCGACAACATTCCATATGTATCTGTACGCATCTCTTCTTTGTCCCATATATATCTGTATATACAGATAAAAATAAGATGTGTGCAGATACATATGGAATGTCAGAATAATTTATTCAAGTGATTTGAAATGTTCAAATTCGTTTGAATGTTAAAAAACAATGAACGTATAGACATCTGATTTGGATATGCCAGTTCAAATGAATTCGATCGAATTTTGAATGTTTTGAATATTCTTTTACATCCCTAGTGCTTGAAACCATTATGGATACACCAAAGCTCCCACTTTGTAGTTGATCTCTTGTGTTTAACAGAAAGTCTTATTTTTTCTTGGTCCCAGTTCAGTTCAACGGCTATTCCCTTTTCCTTCCGGATTCTCTAAACAGGGCTTCATGTGGACAAGGCACCCAAAGAGGGCATTTCCATGTGCAATCTGTTTTTATGTCTGCTCCACACTCTTAGCAATGCATTTCTTACAACATGACTCATAAATGCCATGTTCAACCTTTCTGTTATCATGCCACAGGTATCCAGGTGAGGACCCACCCCCAAATCTGGATCATTCCCGATCAGGTGCGAATGGAGTGCAACAGCATTCAGCCAGACCTCCTGTATGAAACGGACCTCCTGTATGCACCATGGGTGAAAAAAAACACATCAGCCAATGGACCCACTCAGTTGATGCCAACATTACATAGTCAGATCGCAAGTGGAAGCTGGGGTTGTTCCAAAAGCAGATAACACGTCCTCTCTTTTATCTCAAAAAGACACCTACACTGAGGCTTAGTTAGCTTGCAAATGTATTCAAATTGAATCAATCCAGTAATTGGTTGAAGAGCAGATGATTAGTCAACTAAAAAAAATCAATTAATTGGTCGACAGCGCTTTCTAGTCACCTTGCTTTCATTTCCCGCCATCCTCTATGGGGCAAGATTACTCCGATTTTTATTGCTTCTTTCAGTTTCTTTTTAACTTTATTGGTTTATTTTTTTGTTAGTTTTGTAGCTGCTGATTTAGCTTCCAAGGGTACCCCCTGTGCAGTTCAGGATAGTGCTGATCCTTTAGTTTTAAAGTTTTTATTGCTTCTATTAATTGAAAAAAAAATCACTTTATTTCCTTTTAAACTTCTGAAGTTTCCAGCTGCTGATTAATCTTCTAAGGGCTTTCCCTTCCTTCAGGGCAAGTAAACTGCTGATGTTCTAATTTGTTTCGAAAAATATATTTTGGGGGGTGTAATTTTGTCTTAATTGATGACTAGGCTTCTTTATTCTTGGTTTCACACCTGTTTAGGTACCCTTGTATTCTCAGATGTTTTGTCTCAGCAGTGCTTGCAAAACACCTGGACAAGGCCCAAACTATGATTGTCAAAAAAAATATGATGCGAGGCAGCAGCAGAACCCAAGCTTTATCTTAGAGGTGCACAGATATTCAAATGAATTCGAATTTTGAATTTCGGGTCTATTTGTTTGAATCATTCGGACAGTCATATGTATACAGGTTCATACACGATGCGAACTTGAAGATACGCATCTTTCCTGCGTCCAATACACATTGGTACGGATCCGTACGGGATAAAAACGGATTCCATAGGGGATAACTACTGGATGCATACAACACGAACAGACCCGGGGAGGAGGCATACGAGCATCTACGAATGTTGTAAACATTCGTAAGTGCATATTCAAATAAAAAAACGAACAGATTTGAATTTGCTTAATTTGAATTGAATTTCGTAAAATACAAATTTCAAACATTTGAATCAAACTGAATTTTCAGGTACTCAATTTGAATGGAATCGAATCCCGAAATTTGCATTCGACCACAACCTTAGTGGACAGAACCACTTGTGTTTCTTTCCAAACTGTCAGAGGAAAAAGTGGACATTTGCACTAACCGTCCCATTGGAGAAGAAAGAAAGAAAGAAAGAAAGAAAGAAAGAAAGAAAGAAAGAAAGAAAGAAAGAAAGAAAGAAAGAAAGAAAGAAAGAAAGAAAAAGGGCCACTGGGAAGACAAAAGGGCAATTTCTGCTTCACCAGCTGATGTCTGAATGAAGAGAACTTGCAAGCTGCAAGCCTTGCCCAAAGTGGGTCAGAAGATCACAGCTGCTTCACATTGGACAGTGAGCCAGAGGGGGCTCTTATATTTGTACAATCATCTGGGGTTCCCACAGACCACTGTGATATACAAGCAATTGCCACCTATGGAAACTGGAAGTTAGAGGGATGATGAAAAGCCAAGCCCCTTTCGTCTTCACTGCAGACCTGCCTTAAGAAGGGGTTCGGTCCCCCCCCCATTCTACATGTTAGTATAGAATAGGGGTGCACACATATGCAATTCTCGGGATTCAGTTTGAATGTTTAAAATTCAAATTTAACTATTCGATTCGAATTAAGCAAATTTGAATCTATTTGTTCAAATTTTTTATTCGAATTTGCACTTACGAATGTCAACAACATTTGTAGATCCAGGCACGCATCTTCCTTGGGTCTGTACGCATCCGTACTTGCCTGAGTGTGTCCCGTAGTTATCCTGTATGCGACACGTTTTCATCCTGTATGCATCCGTACAAATGCATACGAACACAGGAAAGATGTGAATCTTCAAGAACGCATTGTGTACAAACCTGCATCTGTTTTAATCATTTTAGCGGAGCTCTGCTTGTGCGCATGACAGCTGCTATACCCCCTGACAGCTGCTCAGCTGATTTCAGGACAGCTGTCAGGTGAGCGTCTGCAGTAAATCAAGCCCTTACCTGGGCGATTTAGCGCTCAGGGAAGGGGTGGTGGGGGAGAAAACCACAGCAACCTGATGCAGGGATTTGCCATGGTTTTCATGGGGACAGGCAGGTTCGCCTTGACCCTGCCCTGTCCTCCATTCCCATGGGGACTCCTTAAGGCGAATCTTAATTCGCATTAAGGCTGCCCCGAATCCACCGTGAGGCAGTGGCAGCCCCATGGGGACGCGCCCTCTGTATGGTAAGTGGGGCTGTGAGAGCTCAGAAAGACAGCTGTGACTAGCCCAAGCTCATCCACCTGGCTTCATGGAGGAGTGCAGAATCAAACCCTGGGAACTATGAGGTATGAGTCCGGCAGTCTAGCCAGAAGACCAATTGCTTTATTTCAGCTTCCCAGGACTGTACTAAACGAGGGAAGTCGCCATTCACAGACCACAGAAGAGGAAAACAGCTGCAGAGCAAAACTGTGTGTCATGCAAGGGATTCCATTTGCTATTAAACTGGAGGAACGCAAGGAACAAAGTGTATCTATGTGCAGATCTAAAAAGATTTCTTTCTTTCACTGTTTTCAGTCTGATCCCACATTAATCTGTTGGAAGCGTAATTATAATAAGTGCCTTAATAACTATTGCTTGGAACTTGTGGGTAAATATTTGACAGATTATGTGTCTGGCACACGAACAGAGTTACACCCCTCCATCAGAGGCAACGGGCGCAGGATCCCATTAAAGGCTGCCTCCCCCTCCAAAGTTAAGTGGTGCAACGCAGACAACAGAAACATTTGGAAAATTAAAGCCATAAATTATGTTTTCCCTTCCTCCCAGCCTTCCAGCTTATGAGTTTTAATGAACATTTGCCTTTCCTTTTCCCCCCCACAAGCGCTTGGAATAAGGACAAGGCTGATCCACACCACACATACACACTGGTGATGTGCGCCAATGCTTTTTTAACATTCTATCCAAATCGAATCAAATACTCAAAAATCCAGTTCGATTCTTTTAAATTTGAATTTAACAAGATTTGATCGTATTTCCCAAATTCAAATCTCTTTGTTCAATGTTGACAACATTCATATGCGCACATACGCATCTTCCCCACATCCGTACACATCTGAGCGCATCCATACACGTCCGTATGCGTTCCATACTTATCCCGAATGCAACCCGTTTTCATCCCATATGGATCCATACAAATGCATACGGATGGGGGAAAGAGGCAGATCTTCAAGTACGCACCATGTATGAACCGGTACCCATAAGAATGTCCAGATAATTTGAACATATAGATGTAAAGTTCAAAATTTGATTTGAATGTTTACATTCGAATTTCAGGACATTCTATTCGCGTTCTAATATCGAAATTTGGCACATTTGATTGGATTTCGAATGCCTATGAATATTCATGTGCATCCTTAACGCACACCACTCTAAAGCATGGAAAACGGAACACCAAAACCCTAGGTCAGCATAGCCTTGTAGTAGGTCTACCCTGAAGTTCATTAATTTTAAAAAATAAAACATTCCAAGCCATTGGGAGCATCATGCATAGCCTGTGGCCATGTCTTCACGGCAACCCTTATTTCACTTTCCCTAAACTGAGATAACAGAACCGGATGCAAACGCGAATTTGCCTGTTCCCATTACTTTCAGCTTAATCGCGTTCAATCCGGGTTCTGAGGACGTACGTGACTCGAGGGGGGACTCCAGTGGCTACTTTTTAAAAGCCGGTTTTCGGGGCTGCCCTGTCCTCTTCCTCCTGGCGTGAACGTGCCACCCATAACAGACCTCTTCACGGAGCCTAGCTGGGTGGCTGCCTTGCCTGGATGGAGGAAAATCGGCAGCAGGCAGACAGCGATTTTTTCCCCTCCTCTCCCGATTGCTTAGGGCGCGCAGCAGAAAATAAACATTCACACATCTCTCCAAACGGCAGCTGCTTTTCTTTCTTTCCCTTTTAAGAAGGCCAGCACTTTCAATAGCAAGATGTTATCAGGCATGAATCACTTGTTTGCTACAGTGAATTGCTTGTTTGCTACAGTGAATTGCTATTCGGGCTGCTGCTGCTATTGGGGGAGGGAAACTCTCGTCCCTTAACACGGAAGAGTTCCCACAGTAAAAAATGTAAAACGTTTCAAGCGCACAAACCGGAGTGAAACCTGTTGAAATGAGGATTAACATTTACAACGCTTTGGGGCGATTTAACACGCGGAAATCGTGTTAAGCCAAACTGCCGTCTGGACTGCGAGGATTCAAAACATTTTGAATTCGAAATAAGGGTGCCGTGAAGACACACTCCATGAGTTTTGGGGGCTTCTTTCAAAATAAAGCAATTTTCTCTACCCAAATAGGAAAAGTCAAATGTGGTGACTTTTGCCAAAGGGTTTGGGCTCTTTGTCAGCATGGCTGTGCCCCAGGTAAAGCTTATTTCTGCGTAAGCTTGAATAAAACTGCTAACAGCTTCGGGAGTGCTGAGCAAGGAGCAGCGCCCTTTGTCCAGGAAGTCCTTTCAGGTGATGATTTCATGATCCCACGTCAATGCACCCAAATGTACAGCTATCAGTGTGACTTGAGAAAACCCATAAATCATCCCCCTGGCGAGGAAGGAAAGCGGTTGCTCCCACGGCGGCTGCTGAGATGCACCAAATATCAAGCAAGGAAATGAAGTTGTTGCTCCGTGGTTGGCAGCTACCTGCCTGCTGGGAGTGCTAACATAATGATTTTTAAATGATTTTGCTCGTGGAATTAAGTCAAGGCATTACTCAGGCAGAGGGCAAAGTCTGAAAACGAAAGAGACAGACGGCGGGGAGGAATTTGCTCCCTTCGCTTGCTAGCCAGGACACACGTAAAGACGCATGAGACACTAAGTGGAGAAAATGATTTTTTAAAAATAAAAAAAATAGGACTACTAGCAGTATTAGGAAGAGCTGTAGCTCAGTGGTAGAGCAAACTGTGTGGATTGCAGAGGGTCATAGGTTCGATGCCCAGAAATAGGGAATGGCAACCCACTTCTGCATCGTGCCATCTCCCTCTGGACCCCTTTTAGAAAGCAGCTCGATGTGGAAACTATCATTTAAATCTCCCATAATGCACTGGAATTATGCTAAGCTAAAGGCATTGTGGGAAATGTAAAAGCTCGCTCCTAGCCAAAGTCAACGGCACCAGCATCACTCAGAAAAGACCCACACAGAGAGAATGTTTCTAGCCTGCCCCCCCACACACAACACACATTCAAAGGATGATGCCAATCCAGCCAATCTAGCAAGAATGGGGCAGAGATGTACCTTTTGGTGCCCTTAAGGAAATGCAACCTAGCATTTTCCCAAAGCTAAAAGAGGCAGAGGAATGAAATCCTTTTTTAAAAAATGGGAAGCTAAAATTAGCTTGCAATCTAGAGAGATTAAAACTTTTGGAGAAAGGCTTTGGTATGCTATAATTTGAAAATTTTAAAGGTGCTTTTTGCAGGCTTCAGAATTTAAATAGTCAGATATCCTTCCTTCCTTCCTTCCTTCCGCTCTTCTTTAAAATTTGCAGCACTATATTCTCTCAAGTGCTGCTTACGCAGAATGCAAATTCAATCATGTAATAGCAAACTCTCAGTGGAAAAATGACAGTTTAATATTGTCAATCTTAGTTTGGGCTTTAAACTTGGCCCTATTAAAATGTACAAATGCACATTTGCGCAAATGCACGCACACTCGCACCAACTTCTCCGGGCCTCTCAAAAAGAGTTGGATCACTCAAAACATGTTTACTTCTTTCAAAGCATCTTCTACTCAGACATCAGTGGGCTGAACGCTCTCTATACTCTTGGGGAATTACAGTTATTTTGCAAACGTCCGTATGGTTCTGACAGCATTTCTCTTTCAAGCCCTGGAAAGTGACAGTCAGGGGAGCAATACTTTCAAAATACTTCCAATATTAGCTTTCTTTCTTTAAACTGTTGTTCCTGGTTTGAATAGTTCCTTATTATTGGAACAAATATGAGCCCATTTAAATTGTGCTAAGCAGCAGAACAGAGTGGGAAGAATTTTTACTTGAAGAATACCGAAGGACTGCAAAGTGCCAAAGGCCTGGTTTAAAAGTTTCATTTTGGCAGCTTATTTATTTATTATTTATATTTCTATCCCACCCTATACCCAAGGGTCTCAGAGTGGGTAAGAACATTTAAAATCAAATATATTAAAACAATAAAAGCATATATTAAAACAACAGTATCTGCAAGTGGGAAGGGAGAGTGTATCCCCATTTAACTGAAGGCCAGAGCAAACAGGTGTGTCTTCACGGCACTCCTGAACATATACAGTGAGGGAGCCAGAGGCACCTCAAGGGGGAGACTATTCCATAGCCTGGGGGCCATCACTGAGAAGGCCCTCTCCCAGATGAACATAAGAACATACGGAGGCCCTGCTGGATCAGGCCACAGCCCATCTAGTCCAGCATCCTGTCACACACAGTGGCCCGCCACTGTGCCCACCCGTTTCGCTGCTGAGGGTGGTAGGACATTCATATATGCTTACGTGGCACCTCAGATGACCCCGGAGCCCCAGAAGAGGTGTGAATGGTTGCTGCCTGGACACACCAGGTGACTGGCAAAGGGTGATGAAGATGTGGGGCGCGATTGCATGCTCCACACCTAGTGCATGATTGTGGGACTTCTGGGAAGGCAGGAGGCGCCTGGAGGCTATAACAGCCTCCTCAAGGTGCGGATGCTCTTCCCCAGAAGTTCCCTCATCATGCACTACAGGCTGAAGTGTGAATAGGCCTCTGGATCCTGCCTTCAGTTTGGTATGCCAACCTTTAATCCATCATTCTCTGTGGCAGGTTGATCTCCTCCGCCATGACAGCCCGGCAGAATATGCCCCAGTGTGCCATCTCAAAGTATATTGTTCTTGGCAGACTGGCAGCTGCGTTTATTCAGGTTAAGTGGGAAATCGCTTGAAACGGAAGGCAAAGTGGGATAGGTCAGCGTTTCCTTAAACTGGCAGGGACTGTCTCAGCGCTCAGCTGCACAAACATCCCTGCTGGAAATACGGAAAAGCCTTAGCGTGAAAGAAAACGCCGCAATGTTTCGCGGGGACGGCGGAGAGCTGGAATCAAAGGAAGGCCAAGATAAGATCTCGTGAAAATCTCCCTTAATAGCACTTGACCTCCAACAGAAGCAGCGGAGGCAGATCATAGGAATGAAAGGGATTTGCTGTGAAACAACACAGTGTGTCTAAAGCCTCTTGCTGCTGTTTCTTCTTACAGATCAACAGAAAATTGTAACAGACTTTGGGGAAGGATGGTTGCCCCTGGGGAGAAAAGCTCTCCTTTAGGAGGCCTCTTAGTCTACGGGTGTGCATGGATGATTTTTATTTTTTGCATTCGAATCTTATCGAATCTAATGCAAGAAAATTCATATCCGTTCAAATAGATCCCCTTCAAATGCGGTGGGGTTCAAATTCAATACGAATGTTCGATACAAATCCCACACGAATCCCACGCGTATCCACTCTGAATGTGTCAAATCCGCCTTGAATCCACTTTTGAATCTGCTCTCAATCCATTTTGAATCCACTCTGGATCCGTGGCAGGTGTGACTGGGGCAGCCGCCTTCCCACCGTCCCTGGTTCACAAATGCAACAAATATTCATATGAACGTTTTGAACCGTTCGATTAGGAGTCTAACGTCAATCTTCAAATGTGCCAACATTCAAATCAAATTTTGAATGTTATGAATATTCATGCCCATCTGTATTCTAAACACAAGGGCTGTGATCACAGCTGGCTTTTAATCCAGCTTCAGTCCACTTTCAGAAGAAGGAGGATCGGCTTTTATAATTGGCTTTTCTCAATTTAAGGGGACTCAAAAATGGCTGACAAACCTTCCATTCTTCTCCCCACAACGGGACACCCTGTGAGGTAGGTAAGGCTGCGAGAGCTCAGAAGGGAGCTGTGATTAGCCCAAGGTCACCCAGCTGGCTTCATGGAGGAAGAAGAAGAGTTGGCTTTCCTATCCTGCTTTTCTCACCTGTTTAAGGGGACTCAAAATGGCTGACAAACCTTCTGTTCTTCTCCCCACAACAGACACCCTGTGAGGTAGGTGGGGCTATGAGAACTTAGAACGAGAGCTGTGACCAGCCCAAGGTCACCCACCTGGCTTCATGGAGGAGTGAGCAATCAAACCCACTGACTACGAGATACGGGTCCGGCACTCTAATCACAAGCCCATACTGGCTCACATTTTTAAAACTGGGTACTAGACCCTCTTTAAAACTGCTCACCCTCACCATACCTACTTGAGGCCTTCAGCTGACAACCTCTGGCCTTGGAACAGCTCTCAGGACCAAATGGATTTCTATTGTCTTGCCAGGAAACACGTAAAGGAGATGCACTTGGTCTCTGAGGTTCCTTCCATGCTAGTGGATGAAAATCCACAGTTGTTAATAAATTCACAGCTTACGTGGCTGCCAAGTCATGATGCATCATCCCCACTCTAAACGGCGGTCTGTAGCTTCCTCTATGGCAGCTGCGAGACTTCTGTGGCGCACATGGTGAGGCAGGTGTCACATGGGATGGGGCAGCCAATGGAGGCTGAGCTGCAAGCACAGCTCTCATTGGCTGTTTCTCACCAACCTGTCAGGACGGCGGTAAACTCCAAAGTTACCTGATACTGTGGAGCAAAGGTTGAGCATTCCGCAGCAGGTAAATCTGCAGTAGCAGCGGAATAACCACCACCACTATGGAGCACTGGGCATCAGGTATGATGCCCATGCACCGACGGCACATCAGAATGCGCAGCATCCCCCAGTCTGGACACACCCTTAGCCAAAGACTCCCCCACTTCTGTGCTATTGATTGAGAGCAAGGAAATTAGACCTAGGGGTTTTTCCCACTAGCAGTAAGTACCTATTAGGGACCCGTTAAGGACCCATTAGGCTCAGAGCAGGAAGATCCCATTTCCACTGCAGACCCCATTAGAGCCACATTTGTTTCTACCAGTTCTAGAGAAATCTGGATTGAATGGATCCTTCAGGACCTATATGCCAGATTTCCTGCAGACCCCATTGAAGGGGTCTACAGTGGGGTCTTCAGGCATCAAATCTGGATTACACGGAGCATGTTTCCACCACGATTGGGAAATGGGGTCTAGGGGGGCTCGGGGGGGCACACCCATGGGAGGGGGTGTGCCCCAAAACCCAAACTCTGAAACCTGTGCATAACCTCTGAAGCTGGCTCTGAAACCAGCTCCAAAGAATAGCACAGGCTCCGAAGAGGACCCCACGTGAGAGCAATGCCAATCCTATGGACCTTTGTCAAAGGCTCCGGAGAATCTTCAAAGTTTGCATCAGATCACAAAGCTCTGCAGATTCCCTGGGGCCGCTCCAGAGAATCTTCTAAGAATCTCTGGAGCGTCTGCGGAGCTTGCACCCCTGTCCCCATAAAAACCTGGGGTGACGGACAGGCCCCACGTGGCTCAATCTGGATTCACCACATGGGTGCTCCGGCATTTCCACTGCGGGCAGGCTAGCACCCATAGCTATTGGGTGCTGCACCGCCCGTGGGGACGCATCGGGTACCACCCTTAATCTGGATCTACTAGATCTGGATTAGTTGAAGTACCCATTCCTTAGATCTGGATCATCTTAGATCCAGATTAAGGAAGGTCAATGGAACCCCCACCACCACCCAAGATATTGTAGCACCCATCTCACCGCCATGTGAAGAAGAATTAACCTCTGCAGGAGAAGTATCACAGAACTTCAGCAAGCCACTTCTAATTTGCTTGAACTTTGGGATCCTCATTGTGTAAACATGGAAAAGGGCAAAATCATGCACACAAATATCGAAAGGCCCTTGCGCAATCAATAACCCTAAAGGCGACGGCCCCACATCATTACCAGCTAAGGCCGGCAAATGAGCATGATTTGACAATGCAATAAAGAAGACTTCTTTTACCCTTGATTGAGTTCAATTACAGGGCTCCGTTGCTTATATACCCACAATAGCCTGGAAAGAGATAATGAGCGCTAAAGCTTTCTCACCCATGAAATTGCTCTCCATGTACCTTCTTTTTACTCGGGAAACTCAAGGACAGAGTGCTTTGAGAAAAAAGAAGAAGAAGAGAATTATAAATGACGGTTGTCTAAACGGGCTGATGCTGAAGAAAGCAAAGTGGTTTACCTGCAGCCACCCTTGGAGGGTGAAAATGAGCAGGTAGCCTTTTGGAACTGTCTTGGAAAGGTCTTGGGAGGGGAGAATGTTAAGGGAAGAACGGAGAATTATGTCCGGGAAAGCTGCCAGGACATACACAAACACACAGCTGATAAGAGACAGCTCACTTGCCAAGGCAGCTCCTTCAGCAGCACAGCCAAACGAAGTCCACAGAGAAGAAGTCAAGAAACAGTCCGAAGTCCAGGGTTTACGAGAGCAACACAACAGTCCAGTCCGAGGTCAAGGTAGCTAAGTATTCTAGGTCTAGGGGTCAGATACGGCAGCCTTCTCTAAAGGAAAACCAATAGTTTCTGACAAGAGGCCTGGGTATCTGCCCGGTGTTTTATCTTAGAGTTTTCAGATCACAGCTGTAGATTATTTGCATGTTTCTCTGCAAGTCTCTTTGACCGTCTTAACCCTTCCTTCTCTGCTCTCCTCTGCTTAAACCTAGGGATCTCTGGGCTCTGCTGTTCCATGTCTCCCACGTCTTGCACTTCTGCTGTGGCAAGGTTGGGCTGCTGAACTCCAGGCTCCACTGGGGCTAGGGGGTCAGAACTGGGTCCTGGCACCACCTCAGGTTCCTCCTGCACCTGAGGAAGTGAGTCCTCCTCATCTTCTGAGTCCTCCTCCTGGCTGACCATGACATCTGAATATTCATATGAATTTGGCCAAATTTGGACATTCATATTAGAATTGAATGTTGGCACATTCTAAGATTGACATTCAAATTCGAATTGAATGTTTTGATACATTCGTATGAAGCTTCGTATGGAATATGTGTGGAATGCATATCCATTCGTATGCATTCATATGGGATTGGATATTTGCATCAAATTTGAATCCCACTACATCGGAAGGAGATCTATTCGAAGTAGGGATGTGCCACGCATAATGTTTGAGGGTTTGATTTTTTTGGGGATAGAATCACATGCAAGAAAATCCATATTTGTTCAAACAGATCCCCTTTGAATGTGGTAGGATTTGTATTCAATACAAATGTTCACTCCCATGCGAATCCCATATGAATTTCACACAAATGCATATGAATAGCATACAAATTCTAAACGAATCCCATACGAAGCTTCATACAAATGTATCAAAACCTTCGATTTGGATTCGAATGTGAATTTTCAAATGTGCCTGATTTGATTTTTCTTCCAGAAGTAACACGTCATGACAATGAGCACTTCAAGTCCCTGCTGAGATACCAACTTTGAGCCAGAAGTCCATGGCTTTGCGGATGCTAACCTTTTGGTCTGCTTCTAAAAAAAAATCCAAAGTAAATCTAAATATTTGCAATCTTTTTTCTCTTCCTCAGCACCACAAATAGCTACATTGCCTTGACACTGTGGTAAAGTCAGTCCATTGATGCACGTTGATAAGTCTGTAGAACGTTCCTAGAAGAAGGATGCATTAAACCATCTTAACAGATACACTTTACCTAGGACTTTCCCTTCTCCTTTTTCTCAGCTTCTTGGGATTTCCTGCACAAATTTAAGTAGTGAAGGAAGTCTTCAGTTTTGTTTTTGGAACCACTGAAAGTAATGCTAAATTTCACTATTTTTAATTAATGTTAATATAATTATTATACTGAACACCCACAAAAAGGAGCATGGCGGAGTTGGGAAATAATTTTTCCAGTCATGTTGCATGTCAATTTATAAATAAATCCACACCAAGTTAAAAAAAATTTTTTTTTTTCAAATGTGTCAGCATTTCAAATTTGGATGTCCAAATTTGGCTAAATTCATACAAATTTCTATTGTTACGAATATTCATGCAAATCCCTAATTTGAACGAATAAAAATTTTCTTGCATTCAATTCAATACAAATCAAATACAAAAAACACTCCATGCACACACCCAATGGAGAATCCTGCACTGGTTTTTTTGGGGGCGTGAGTCATAGGGTGGATGCACCCTATGTGAGCAAGGAGAAGCATGAATCTGTGTGGGTTGTTTTTTTTTTTAGCTTTATGCAAATCCTTTAGGCCCTTTCATTATTTTCTGTTTCTAAAACCTGTATTAATGTATTATTTTTGTGGGTATACTGAAGTTTTTCACCAGACAGTTTGCTGCCCTGGGAATCCTTTGGAGAAGGTCTGAATATAAACTAACCAAGCCCATATATAAATTTCCTCACAATGTGTTTTCCTAGCCTGAGGTAGACAAATCCCCATATCGGGAGCAGATGCCTTCTCTTAAGTTTAACGTCAACCAGCCATTTTGAAACAACTTCATAAGAAGAGTCTTCTTGGGAGCTGGTGCTACAAATGCCGTCCAAGGGGGGTTGTGTGTGTCCATTTCTTTCTAGGGGGAGGAATACAGGACAAGATACCCCACACTTCTTGACACGGACTCTGTACACTGTAATTTTAAAGCATAAAACTTATCTCTATGCCTGGGGCTGTGTTCAGACATAACAAAAGAGGTGCATCAGAGGCAGCGTGGCTCTCATTAGTCCAACCATCTTCAATCCATCCACCTTTTCTAGCCTAAAATGTTCATGCGAAGGGTGAAGGGCAGGCCAGTGTGTGAAAAATCCCACCTCAAAGCCTTCTCTAAACCATCCCAGAGGCTGTGTTCACACATATCAAAACAGGCACCTCAGAGGCACCTCAGAAAAACAGTGTCTTGCAATCATGTTCCCAAACCTTCTCAAATCCACCTTTTCTAGCATGGCGTGTTCATGAGAGGGTGAGGGGCAGATCAGTGTGTGAACAATCCGACTTCAAAGCCTTCTCTAAACCACCCCAGAGGCTGTGTTCAGACATAACAAAAGAGGCGCCTCAGAGGCACCTCAGAGAAACCGCGTCTTGCAATCATGTCCCCAAACCTTCTCTAATCCACCTTTTCCAACACAGAATGTTCATGAGAGGGTGAGGGCCAGACCGGTGTGTCTAGGGTTGTGCATGAATGCCATTTTCGAGATTTGATTCAAATCTTTAAAATCTGAATTCACCCAAATTCAATCTGAATTAGACAAATTCAAATCTATTCGTTCAAATTTTGGGTTCGAATTTGCACTTACAAATGCCTACTACATCTGTATGTGCCTGTACACATCATTACACATCCTGTACGCATCTGTATCCGACCGTATGCATCCTGTATTTATCCCGTATGCAACCTGTTTTTGTCCTGTACGGATCCATACAAACGCGGGAATGACGCATACGTGCCAGTATGCATCGTGTCCGAATGTTCTCATAATTCAAACAAATAGATCCAAAAATTTGAAATTCGTTCGGATGTTTTAAATTCATGGACATTCAATTTGAATTTAAATGGCGAAATTTGGACGAATTCGAATAAATTTTGAATGTCTTCGAATATTCATGCACATCCTTAGAACAATCCCACCTCAGAATCTTTTGAGACACCTGAGAAATGCTCTTTTTTCTAGTGCCTGGTCCACACCTGAGACCAGTGAGGAAGAAGAGGCACTTTACCTTGCTTCTTTCTTTTAAACATATTTGGACTCTTATCTGTGGCGAAGCTCAAGGAGACCACTCTGAGCATCATAGATGAACAAAGCTATATTTGCCTTTACCCCCCCAGGTTCTTCTTATCACATACCTGTCTACACCGCCATTTAAGGTGTTCCAATTTCCATCCCATTTTATCATCTTTCGTGCATTTGCGGAAAAGCGCTCATTTGATTTACACTCAGAAAGGCCTTTCATATCTTACCTCTGTAATCTTTCATATAAAACACAGAAATGTGCCCAGAGCACAATTTTTTTGTGTGTGAGCAGATTTTTACAGCACTGCTCGGAATTATCAGCAGAGCTCGGATCTCAGTGGTAAAACAAATTATTTGCACCCTGGGAATCGAGGGTTTAATTCTTGGCATCTTCAACTAAGGATCGGCGAGGCGGGAGCTCGCGTGAAACCCTGTGGATTTACAGCAAGTTTAGATCTATGCAAAAAATAACACGACGCGTTATCTGGTCGCTTTTAAATTAACTTTTTATAGGGAGCAGGCCAAGTATCTGCTTTGCTGCTGAATCCTCCACACTCAAGGGCAATTTGGGAGCAGAGATGTGAATATCTTTTTGTGTGCGTGCTTGGTTGAAATTGAACCAAATTAACTGAAAAGGGGCTGGTTTGGTTTCAATGCAAACTCTTTTCTTTGAACAGTAGGGCGTTTGGCTGGAGTCTGCACTGGAAACAATGTAGCCCAGTCTAGGGTTTACCAGGGGTGTTTTTCCACTGTCACTAGAAGTACCCATTAAGTACCCATTAACAGGTACAAAAATGCCATTACGTACCCATTAATGGGTACTTAATGGGTACTTTTAGTGACAGTGGAAAAACACCCCACCTTAACTGATGCATGGGGTCCTCGCCAAGATCTGGATCTTCAAGGACCAGATTCAGCGAGGAGCGGATTTCAAAGATCCGGATCTTCTAAATCCGGATTAACGTAGGTAAGTGGAAAAACAGCCTAGAAGCCTAGGAGCCTTAGACCAACCAGCACGAGGGAGGGAGGGAGGGAAGGTCCTGGAATGATAACTTGTCTGGTGCACCAGCCAGTGGAGAATCACCCCCAGTCACGTGCACTTTCAAGTTAAGTCGATCCTTTGATGCTGGAGCCAAGGATTTCAGACTCAGGGCCATGTCGATCGTTTAAATGTCAAGTTCTCTGAAGGCCAATTAATTCCGAGATAAGACACTCCATAAATCAATGCAAGAAAACCACAGCTGCCTTCGCCAGTAGTATGAAGATGGGTCTTATATGCCCCTCAGATATGGTCTTTGCCGTTTGCTTGCATATGAGACAATGTGCTTTTATCCTAAACTTTCTCCCCACCCCCATCACCACCACCACCAGAACAAAATCCATTTCACGTATTCATTTCAAGTCTGTGACAGGTAGGAGGAAAGAATAGCAGGACACTTGCTTTTGCTTTGAGATTATACAGGATGGCACGGGAAGGAGCCCAGAAGGGACGTTCACGAATATTCGAAATTTGATCGAATTTGTCCGAATTTAGACATCTGAATTCGAATTGAATGTCCATAAATTTGAAGTTAAGCATTCGAATGAATTTTGAATCTATTCATTTGGATTATCTGGAGATTTATATGCGTACAGGTTTGTACACGATGTGTACTTGCACGTACGCACCGTTACCGCATCCGTACACATTTGTACAGATCCATACGGGATGAAAACGGGTTGCATACAGGATAACTATGTGATGCGTACGGGCATGTACGGATACATACAGATGCATACTGGATGCGTATGGGCACATACGAATGTTGTTGACATTTCTTAAGTGCAAATTCGAACGAATAGATTTGAATTTGCTTAATTCGAATAGAATTTGGTTAAATTCTAATTTTAAAGATTTGAATTGAATTTTCAGGTATTTGATTCGAATCGAACCCCCCAAAATTGCATTTGTGCACAACCCTGGAGCCCAGGGCAAAGACTGCATGGTTACTACAGAAAGGGGAGACAGTTGGAGCCACGGACAGGGGGCCTGGATTGATTTCACACTTCCCGTCTGCTGACTAGTGGTTGGCTAGCACTCGTACTCATGACTGCTAGTCACTTAGGCTGCTTCCGCATTTGCCTAAATAAATCCGGATCTACCTCATCCGGATTTAGTAAATCTGGGTCCAGTAGACCCGGATTTACTAAATCCGGATGCAGGGTAGATCCGGATTTACGGGGGTAGATCCATATCTAATAGATATGGATCTACTCACCCCCATCCTTCCACACATGCGGCGGAAGGATGGATTAAATCCGGATTTGAGGTGGGTGCTGTGTGGACGCACAGCACCCGCCTCACATCCGTGCTCCGGGGCCTCTCCCCCGGCCCGCCATGATTGGCTCAGCAATCATGCAAAACAAAAACCATGCTTGGCTTCTGGGATTGCTTTGAAGCTGGGACGTTTAGCAATATATATGTTTGCCTTTTAGTCTTGCTTATAAAATTGATATGCAAATTAAATAGCCACTGCTCACAACTTCTAAAGGCATTCACCTACTAAAGGCTGCCCAGGGATAATCTAGCCGCATCCTGCCCTGGAAATCTGCGCTGGGAAGAGGCGTTCGTGAAATGACCACTGGGAAATGCCCAAACTGCGGAACTCCACATTTTGGGGGATTCCATCGCATCCATCCGAGCTGGCGGTGTGCGCATCACAAAGCCGTCTGCCCGGCTGGTCTTGTCAAACGTCTCTTTTGTCATGCATACGGCCGCCTCAAAGGCAGCAGCGCATGTAGCACCAGCTGTTTTTCCTTGCTGCAGTCTCTAACAATTACCAGTTGTAATTAGAAGAGGTGAGGGTGGCCGCCACCAGCGCTTGGCCAATCAGGCATCATCGCTTCTCAGGCAGGGCAAAGATGCTCCCGGGAGTGATGGGAGGGGCTGGAACTCAAGGGAGGGAGGAAGGAGGAATGGGAAGAAGGGAGAGAGGAAACAGAAGGGAAGAAGGAGGGAGGGAGGAAAGAAGGGAGGAGGGAGGAAAGGAAAGAAGGGAGCGAGGGAGGAATGGGAAGAACGGAAAACGGAAGAGAAGGGAAGGAGGAAAGGGAAGAAGGGAGAGAGGAAAGGGAAGGGGAAAAGGGAGGGAGAGAGGGAGAGGGAGGGAGGGAAGAGAAGAAGGGAGGAGGGAGGAGGGAGGAAAGGGAAGGAGGGAAGGAGGGAAGGAAGAAGGAGAAGGGAAAGGAGGTTGGGAGGAAAGGGAAGGAAGGAAGGGAAAGGCAAGAAGAGATGGGAGGGAGGGAGGAAAGGAAAAGATAAGATGGAAGGAACGAGAAGGGAAGAAGGAAAGGAAGGGAAAGGGAAGAAGCAAAGGGAAGGGAAGGGAGGGAGAGAGGAAAGGGATGGAAGGAAGGTAAAGGAAAGAAGGGATGTGAGGGAAGGAGGAAAGGATGGACAGAAGGAAGGAAAAGAAGGAAAGGGAGTGAGGGAAAGAGGGAGGAAAGGTAAATCGGTAGGTAAGTGCTCTCACTTTTAATGCAAAATCTCGATATCCGGGGGATATGTAGCGATTGTCGCATGTGGCCGTCGCAACTCAGTCCTGGCATAATCCCAGGATTTACATCCTTTCTGGAGGCAGCCTTCGGCCCACCTTGCACACCCCCTTGGAGCAGACTTTAGCAAGAAGCAGGGCCAACCTCCAAATCTCACCTTGAGGGTCAGCCTGACTGTGTTGCATTTCTGGAGCGGATTCAGTTTTAGCATCTCACCGAGGCTGCAGCCTGCGGTCTGGTGCTGCAGTTCACAGCAAACGCACACGCTGTCGCTGTCAAACTTGATCTGGGAAAGGAGGAAGAAGAAAAGACAGGTTGAAGTTTTCGCAGCTGTCCTGAGCTGAACAAAAAGATATAAAGGGAGATTTGCTGGAACCAGTGGTAGAAAGAAGGCAGACATGCACGTACTGGTGGAGTTTTGGATTAAAAAAAGAAACCCATATAAATATAATTTTAAGAGGGAACCTGACTGAAGTATACAAACTCATGCATGTTATATTTTCTCTGTCACACAACACTAGAACCAGGGGGCATCTATGAAGCTGATGGGCAGGAGAGTCAGATCAGACAAGGAGAAGGAATTCTCCACCCAGGGGGTCATCAGTCTACGGAATTTGCTGCCAGAAGTGGTGGTCACAGCAACCAGCCTAGATGGCTTTAAGGAAGGGCTAGACAAATGTATGGATGACAGATGTATCAATGGCTACTAGAATGGATGCCTAAGTACATTTTCCAGGCTGAGGGACAAGCAGGATGCCTCTAAGGCCATTTGCCGGGATTCGAGAGCAGGAGACGTTTTGCCCTCATCTCTGCTTGAGATGCCCATGGGCAGTTGGTGAGCCACAGTGTGAGACAGGATGCTGGACTAGATGGGCTGTGGCCTGATCCAGCAGGGCTCCTCTGATGTTCTTATGCAGAATGGATGCCTAAGTACCACCTCTAGGTTGGAGAGAAAAGTAGGATGCGTCTAAGGCCATTTGCTGGGATTGGAGAGCAGGAGAAGGTCTGCTGGACTAGATGGGACTACAAATACTTCTTGTGCTTCTTTTTAGCTTTTTTTTTAAAAAGACGTTGTTAACCATACTTATGGTGAATAACTGTTATTCCTTTTCACCTCCTTACTTGCATAGTTCTTCCTCTTCTATTACTGAATAAGGAAAAGATGTACATTTCAAACACATACTTGTCTTATTTCACAAGAGCTCCTACCCTTGAATCACCTGGAGATACTTTATAGTTACACTAATGCTCTCTGCTACCCCAGCCCTTGCAGAAATGAATAATTCTGCCAGAAATATGTCAAATAAAGATGGCTGCTTATTTGATTTGAAGACTGATTTCATTTGTGTTAGTTCTCCGACTTTCATTTTAAGGAGATAGTTTTTTTTCTGAACTTACCTGCCCATGATAGGAATCAATGGCCAGATGATTCCAACCACAGAAGGACCCTCGTCACACTAGTAGTGTAGGATGACCTCAGGTTGTTACTCTCATTATTTTTATTCAATTCATTTTCCAAGCCAGCCTACCCCTGTTAGAGCGTACAAACTGGAGTGAGAGCCAAGAGTTCCATGGAGGAGGCTCAGGTCAATCATGGAGAAAGGTGTGAGCAATGCAACCCAAAGTGAGGATGGCCTGAGGACAACCTATGTGTGAACAGAACTGGTATGACCTTAGTTCGAATTATGAATAGGATGTTCTGTCTTACACTGGTATGACCAGGGCCAAGGGACAGTCTGGAATAGGGCTGTTTCCCCTGACAACACTAGTCCAGACCAAACCCCGGACCTGTGGTCATTATGCACTTGGCTTCGTATTTTGTCTGCTGTTTGCTCCCAAAGGGATCGTCTGCACTGGAAGGGGTAGCGCTCAACTCAGGAACGAGCCGTCCATGCAGGAGCATTCTGCATGCAAACTATGTGTGGAGAAGTGTTTATCCTTAAGATGGATTAGGAATATATCACCAACCACTACATTTCAGCAATGCAACTGGAAACTAGGGCCCAACTCTCTTGAAATTCTGGAGCCTCTTAACCCTGAGGATGACCCACTTTAAGACAACGTCTTCCCCCAATCTTTTAAAAATAGTTATCTAGAGGAGGAAGAAGAAGAAGAAGAGTTGGCTTTTCTACCCTGCTTTTCTCACCCATTTTAGGGGACTCGAAGTGGCTGATAAAGCGTTCTATTCTTCACCCCACAACACACACCCTGTGAGGTAGGTGGGGCTGTGAGAGCACAGAAGAGAGCTGTGACTAGCCCAAGGTCACCCAGCTGGCTTCATGGGGGAGGGTGGAATCAAACCCAGTATTCCCAGATAGGGTTCTGGCTCCCTAACCACTAGACCAAACTGGCCCTAAGGGGAGAAGGGCTAGCACAAAAGGAAAAAAGGCCTTTGTTCTCCTGCAATTTAAGCACCTTGTAAGTAATTCAGTGAAACCCCAAAATAGGAACAAAACAGAATATTTCCGGGCAGGCGGATCTCCGGCATACAATGACAGCTTTCTAATTAGGAGGAACAGAGGAACAGGTGGTAAAGGTTCATAAATTTGCAGCATCCCAGCTTTTCCCTGACATTGCTGACAGCTTGGAAAGAATGGTTTTAAAGAAGGTTTTTTTAAAAAACCACTGATTAAGGTACAGTAAAAGGATTAAATAAAAAGAGGGATGGTAAAGATGCTGTATAGCAACTTACACGTTCCATCTGCGGCTGTTAGGTTTGGTTGCTCACAGCCTGGAGTGATCCCCCAAGCAACCCACAGATCTGTAGGTTTAAAGCTAAGGAGAAGATGACAGGATTCCTCAATTCTGTTCTTAGCACTGGCTCTGCCCTACTGTGATACATCGCCTGAACTTGACACATGCGCCAGAACCCACAATATGGACTGCAAGACAGTGCAACCCTTCACAGAGGGGGTAGTGTTTGCCTTAATGAAGGAGAGAAAGAAGAAGGGGGAGAGAGAGGAATAAAAATAGCTAGCCTTGAGGAGTAACCGGTATGAAATTAAGAGGAGTTGGCTTTCCTCTCCCCTTAAGGGGACTCAAAGCGGCTGACAAACCTTCTGTTCTCCTCCCCACAACAGACACCCTGTGAGGTAGTCGTTGTGAGAGCTCAGAAAGAGAGCTATGTCTAGCCCAAGGCCACCCAGCTGGCTTCATGGAGGAAGAGTTGGTTTCTCATTCTTTTAAGAGGACTCAAGGCGGCTGACAAACTTTCTGTTCTTCTCTTATTGACTTGATTGTAATCTGCCCTGAGATGTTCGAGTATAGGATGGGTTAGGAAGGAAGGAAGGAGGAAGGGAGGAAAGGAGTGAAGAAAGAATGAAAGGAAGGAAAAAAGAAAGGAGAGGGAGGGAGGGAGGGAGGGAGGGAGGAAAGAAAGGAAGGAAGGAAGGAAGGAAGGAAGGAAGGAAGAATGAATGAATGGAAGGATGGAAGGAAGGAAGGAAGGAAAAAAGAAAGAAAGAGGAAAGGGAGGGAGGTGTACTAATGCCATCACAACCTCCTGGAAGGAAGTGCTGGATGGCATGCCATTTCTTGCCAACTGCTTGATGGCATAAAAGCGAGATGCACTCATTTAAAGGGAGATGAGCAAAAGCAAGCAAATTCATTTGAAATTTTCATATTCGCAGGTATTTCTAAAGCATTTTTTTCTTTTCTTTTCTTCTTGCAGAGCCAGAACTCTGATCGAAAGAAACCAGGCTGCTGCTTACCAAACTTATTTGAGCATTCCTGCATTTTTTGGTCATGATATTTTTTTTATATATGTAAAAAAGTTTTTAAATGAATGCAATAAAAATTTTTTGATTAAATAAATCATTTGACAATGAAACAAATTAATGGATTTATTTTTTATTTTTTTGCAAAACGATCATGGGGATTTTTCATCCATTTCCCTGTCTTCACCCCCATGAGTCATTATACTGACCCTCTACCAACATTCTGCCAATTCCAGTTTTCTAGCTGGCACGGTTACAAATCCACTGTATCACCGCTTCTGGTTTCTAAATTTGTTTATTCTGCTAGTCATTAAGTCTGCTTAGACTGCGGAGACAAGAGCTTCATCACATCATTCTTACAAGCAATAATAAGAACAAGGATCTTTCAAATGAAAGATCTCCATTTATGAAGCATTATGAAGAGATTTTAAAAGGGGAGAATGGGAGAATCCCAAGAGAAAAGGATCTTTTCTCCCATCTTTCAAATTCTTGGATCTATAGCCAGCCTGGTCTAGTGGTTAAGGAGCCGGACTCTCATCTGGGAATGCCAGTTTTGATTCCACACTCCTCCATGAAGCCAGCTGTGTGACCTTGGGCGAGTCACAGCTCTCTTTCTGAGCCCACAAAGCCCCACCTACTTCACAGCGTGTCTGTTCTGGGGAGAAGAACAGAAGGTTTTGGGTCCCTTAAGGGGAGAGGAAAGCAGGGTAGAAAAGCCAACTCTTCTTCTTTCTGCACAGAAATGGACTTTGTGGTTCGCAATGAACACACCAGATATGAAACAAATGTGAGGAAGTCACCATAAAAAGATTATTATTAAACCATTTGTATTAAATAACACACTGCGGAATGTTTGCCCCATATAATACGAAAGAGGGCAACAATCTATGATTACAATATAAACGTGTCAAAGAAACGCGAATATTTCACCACAATTGCCACGTTATCGCGGAAACTGAAAGCCAATTGCTCCAAGAACGACCTTTAATGCACCATATCAAAGGAATAAATAACGTAGACTGTCAAAAAGAATATTAACTCGCCTCGGACGTCCATCCTCCACAGAGTAAGGGGCGAAAAATAATTTGAAGATTAAAGCAAGCTGTAAAGTAAACTAGAGCTCATTTGCAAATTAATTTGGCAGCGTCCAACCTCCCCTACCAAGTCCCTCATAAATCAGAGTTAGTGGTACATAGTGGGGAAAGAAAAGAAGATTCTGATAGGAATAATTTCAGGGATGGAGGGGAAGATAAAGCAGATGTGCCTAGAGAAAAGGGGAACAGACATTATCCTGAGAGTACACATCTCAACACTAAATTACTTGCACTGTCTAGCTTTTATGGATCTCCTAGCCCCTCTAGCTAATGGAGCTATTTAAAATCTGGTTTAATATTTAGAACAACTTCTCCTGAGTGTAAACACTTAGAGATGAAGGTCACACTGCAGTATTTCAACCACCCCGGTTGCACCTTCAAGGCTTAACCTTGGTTGTGAGAAGCTTCAGCTCAATCAACAGAATTCCCTATACTAGCCCGTCCCAAGCCTGCCAAAATATGAACCTTTCTGCCCTCAGAGGCTGGGATCTGGATCGGTGGGTCTAGACCAGCCAGGTCTGTGGTTCCAGATCATTAATGCACAGCCCTACTGTATACAGGTAATGTAAAGATAATCCACGCATCTTTCTGCAAAGGCTTACAGCTTCAGTCTTACCTTTCCCCAGCCATTCATCTGTTCCTGGATGTTTTAATGAGCTTACCACCCCAGAACTGCTTAGATGACCCGTGTTGATGGCTTAGTTTTATCTGCTCATGCCATACGCACGTCCAAGCCCCCTCCTTTTGTCCAACACTTGCACATGGAGCCTGCCTGTATATTTGTCTACAGCCACAGAGGGATGTATAAATAGCCCACCGTGATGGAACCATCTTTCTTCCCACCCTATCAATTTTAATGAAAATGACCTTTATCTATGCTAATTCCTCAATTTTCAATGTGACAATGCTGGAGAGTTTTGAAAGAGAAGAGATGGATGACTCATTTCTCTGTGTATCTTTAGCACACAATCGTTACTGGGTAACTTGCCAGGAAATTCTCATTCTTTCTGGCTTCAAGGAAACTGGGATGGGCAACAGAAAGGACACCACTTTGTGTCTAAAGATAAAAATATATATTAGTGCAATTCTTATCAAATGAACCAAATAAGATGATGATTAATAATGCTAATGCTATTATTATTAAATTATTATTATTGGGTGTTTTTCCACTGTCAGATAGTACCCATTTTTGCACCCATTAAGGACCCATTTGGGTGTGAGCTGGATGATCCCATTTCCACCACGGCACCCATTTGGGACCCGATTGTTTCGACTGCCGCTGGGGAAATCCAGATCAAATGGGTACTTTCTGGCCTTTAATCCGGATTTTCTGTGGACCCCATTAATGGGGTCTAAAATGGGGTCTTCAAGCAAAAAATTGAGATTAAAGGCAGCCTGTTTCCACGCTTGTGTTGCAAAGGGGTCTAGAAGAAGCCAGGGGGAGGGGGCACCCATGGGGGGGGAGCCCCAAGACCTAAGGTTCGAAGTCATTACGAAGTCACTTTGAAGTCTGTGCAAAATAGTTCTGGAGCGTCTTTGAAGTCTGTGCTGATCTTCAGAGTGAACTTTGAAGTGACTCCGAAGTCACTTCGAAGTCACTTCAAAGTTCACTCCGAAGATCAACACAGACTTCAACGGAGCTGTTTTGCACAGACTTCGAAGGGACTTCGAAGTGACTTCGAAGTGACTTCGAAGTGATATTGAAGCCACTTTGGAGATTGCAACCCCTGTCCCCCCCAAACACCTGGGGTGACAAGCAGGCCCCCTCATGGGTAGATCCGGATTTCCAAATGGGTGCTCCAGTGTTTCCACGGCAGGGAGGCTAGCACCCATTGCTATTGGGTGCTAGACCACCCATGGAAACACATTGGGTACTTTCCTTAATCCGTATCTACTAGATCCAGATTAAGGAATGTATCCATTCCTTAGATCCGGATCTTCTTAGATCCAGATTAAAGGAGCGCCGTGGAAAAACACCCATTATATTGCTGCTGCAAAAAGATCACACAGACAGATTATAAACAGAGGCACAACGTAGTGGCGCAAATGATACACTGGAACTTATCCCAGAACTACCATCTGCCAGTGGCAAAGAACTGGTGGCACCATAAACCAGAAAAAGCCAAACTACTGTGGGACTTCAGACTTCAGACTGATCGAACACTGGAACATAACACTCCAGACATGACAATCGTGGAGAAACACAAAGTGTTTATCGTTGACGTTGCTATTCTAGGCGACAGCAGGATTGATGAAAAACAGAAAAACATCAGATATGGAGACTCGAAAATAGAACCACAGTGGGTGCTTCCGCACAGGCCCTTTAACACCGATTAAGCACACATTCCAATGTGTGCCTCCGCACACGGGTCGATAAGTAGGACACTTCCGGTGAGGGCTGTCCGCACAGCGAGCCCGTTTTTAGTGCGGATTTCGGCGGCAAAACCGGTTTGCTGACGGAGCGTCCGCATTAGTGGGGGCAAAAAAGCACACTTCCGGTGGGTGCATCCGCACCTATCCGGACTTAATGCGTGCTTAATGGGTGTTTCTAGCACACCACATATCAAGTGGTTTTGCGCTGTGAATCCGCATCCGTTTCGGATGCGGCCGCACAGCGCAAGTGTGCTAGCCCATGGCCTTCCCCCGGCTCGCCACGATTGGCTCCCCGGAGCCAAGCATGGCAAGCCGAGAGGCTCTTACCTTTCGGCTCGCCCTCGCCCCAGAAGCGGCGGATCGCTGCTTCTGGAGCCAGGGTGAGCTTCCCTAAAGCCCGCTCTAGCCCACCCTGGGGAGAGCGCAGCAGATCCCCTCCTTACCTCTTTGGTGTCTCCCCGAAACTGAAAGCAGGCGCCCAGGATGCAGTGCACGCAAGTTAGGGCAGCGCGCCTGCGCGGAACGGCTCCTGAGGGCAGGGGCTGCCAGGTGCAGCCCTGGCCACTCAGGCGGCACGCAGGGCGCAGGCGTGCTGCATCCAGTTTCGGTCATTCAGTTTCGGGGAGACGCCGAAGAGGTAAGGAGGGGAACCACCGCGGCGAGGTCCATCGGCTTGCCAGGCTTGGCTCAGGCGAGCCAATCATGGCGGGCCGGGAGCGGGCCCTCCGTGCCGGATCGGAGATGGGTGCCGTGCGTCCGTACAGTACCCGCCTCCAATCCGGATCAGCACCGCGTGTGCGGAGGCACGGGCGCGGGGTAGATCCGCATCTCTTGGGAGCCGGTTTTAATAAATCCGGGTGCCGGAGATCAGGTTTTATTTGCCCCTGTGCGGAAGCACCCAGTGACTCTGGTATATACCAGCAAAGGTCATCCCAGTGGTTCTGGGCACACTAGGGGCAATGCCGAAAGATCTTAATGGGCGCTTGAAAAAAAATTAGCATCAATAAAATATCCATTTGCCAGCTACAGAAAGCCACTGTGCTGGGATCTGGTGGGATTCCCAAGCCCAAAGAAGTGGTCGAAAATGAGCTGGCAAAAATATTATGGGACTTCAGGATACAAACTGATAAAAAGTTTTGGAACACACCACTCCCAAGAGAGCCATTGGCTTGTTGATGCTGTGATACCAGGAGACAGAAGGATCGACATGAAACAAACCAAGAAAATCACAAACACGAGGACTTGAAGATCAAAGTCCAAAGGTTGTGGCAGTGGTGGTCCCAGTGGTGACTGGTACAATGGGTGCCAGTCCAAAAGACATCGGACGACACTTAAAGCATTGAAAGAAGAAGAAGAAGTTGGCTTTTATACCCCGCTTTTCTCACCCATTGGAAGGGAAAGTGGCTGACATACCTTCTGTAGAAATATCTGAAGGTCTGTCAGACGGAGGACCCGCTGCAAACCACAAGATTTTAACCCAAGGACAGATAGCTCGTATGGAATGAATCAGAGATTTCCATCTACCAAGTGAAAAACTGGATTTTGCATACGTTTGAGTGCCGACATATGAACTGAAAATGATTCCTCATAAAATAAAATACAAAATATGCCATCATGAAATTATTTTGGAAGAGTAGGTTTTTTTTTCTCATTTATTGTGTTATAACAGAGATTAGCAACATATGGTGCCATTAAAAAGGTTTTCCAGTTGTTATGGCTGTAGAAATAACACTTGAAGATTTTTTTTTAAGAACAAGCAGAAGAAGAAGAATTGGCTTTTATATCCCACTTTTCTCGCCCATTTAAGGGGACTCAAAGTGACTGACAAATATTCTGTTCTTCTCCCCACCACAGACACCCTGTGAGGTTGGTGTGGCTGTGGGAGCTCAGAAAGAGAGCTATGACTAGCCCAAGGTCACCCAGCTGGCTTTGTGGAGGAGAATAGAATCAAACTGGGACACCACCAGATAAGAATCCGACACTCTAACCACAAGAAAAAGAAGAGTGGGCTTTTATAATCTTCCTTTCTCACCCTTGAGGGGACTCAAAGTGGCTGACAAACCTTCTATTCTTCTCAACACAAGAGGCACCCTGTGAGGCAGGTGGGGCTGTGAGAGCTCAGAAAGAGAGCTGTGACTAACCCAAGGCCACCCAGCTGGCATCATGGAGGAGTGCGGAATAAACCCAGTGACTACAAGATATGGGTCCGGCACACTAACCACAAGACCAAACTGGCTCATGGAAAGATCAGCACTACGAATGAACACGGAATGTGTTCTTTTGCTGCTGACAAGCCAACTCAAAATCAGTCTTCCTTTCTATTGAAGGATAAAGATTAAAATCATCACGACCCCTTGTATACGACCTTCCAGCGCTCCGATGTGGGAGCCAGACTAGATTCCTTCCAGATGTTTTCCAGGACTTCTACTCATAATCAGTCCTACATGCACAGGTTGTCACTAGATTAGAGGTGCGCATGGACATAAAAGAGCTCATCCCATTTGTTCCACCTGATGGCATTTAACCAAACATCTGGTAAGTTCAATTCAGTGATGAAATGTGTAGTGTGTTTTTTTAATTACATTTTTTTTAAAAAAAGCTCCTTTATTTAAAAGGAAAAAAAATCACAGAGAACTAGGGTTGTGCACAAGGGTGTTTTTCCACTGTCACTAAAAGTACCCATTAAGTACCCATTAATGGGTACGAAATGGCATTTTTGTACCCATTAATAGGTACTTAATGGGTACTTCTAGTGATAGTGGAAAAACACCCCAAATGTGGGTTTTTTTTACATTTGATCCATATTTGTTTGAATAGACTGAGTAGGATGTAGTAGGATTCTAATTCAAGACAAATGTTCAATCTCATACGAATCCCATATAAATGCATACGGATCCCATACAAATCCCATACATATCCTATATAAATCCGACATGAATCCCATACGAAGCTTCATCCGAATGTATCAAAACAAGTGACTCAAATCTGAATGCCAATATCAGAACTTGCAAACTTTTGATTCAAATATGAATGTCCAAATTCAGCCAAATTTTGAATGTTACAAATATTCACACATGTCCCTACAGTGAACACAAACAGTTCTATTGAACCTGAACCATTTGCGCTCATCAAGTGGACAACTGGAGTGGTCCGATCAAACATGCGCTTGCTCACAATCACACATTCAGAATCGAACACCTCCGAACACGAACCGTTCAATCAAGCTTTCAAATACAGAACGAACGTTGCGCCTGGCTACACGCGATGTCTGCGCCATCCCTTGCTTGTTCTGTGCCTGATAAAGGTGGTGGGAGACACGTTATCAGGCTTTAGGAAATGCAGAGCATTAGTCTTTTAATTATTATTGCTTTCACTGGGCTGTTGAACAGTTTTTGAAGCAAATTAAAAGTGCAATGCCACAATTGTCGCAAAGTCGCGCATTGGAGCTTGTGGTTACCAACTCCCATTTTAGGTACTTGGTGGAATTTTCTTTTTATATCCCAAATTCATTTTGCAATTGCTGCACGTACGAGGCATCCAATTGAGATGCAAAACGCAGAGTAGCATTGTGCATGCTGAGCTACTGTCTCTTGGTTCAGATTACTAGAGTTTAACCAGATGTATTTGCCCTATTAGTGGATCTTAAATTGATGCAGGCCTGATTGTATTTAGTGAATGTTGTGCATCTAAAAGAGACTCAGCATTGGTTGGTTGTGGAGGCGCGATTTGTCCATCTCAGCTAAAGCAACAGTTGCTAAGCTGAAGTTACTAGGCCAAAGGATAAATTCCTAGGTCACAGTAACTTTGCCGTATCTCTCTCAAAGAAGGTCTCAAGAAGTCATAACATCCACAGTACATGTAAACAATGTACACCATCTACGGATGGTGACATCTTATCCGGTTATGTCAAATATGGGCACCCAGGGGAAAATTTTCCATTGAGAAATGTATTCTGTAACTGGGCATAAAAGCCCCTAAATCTTCAGTAAACTGTATACTCTTTCACTTGGCAACCATCCTGGGTGTGTGTCCTCATTCGTTACTACAAGTGGCACCCAACGTGGGGGCTCCAGCCTACGGAAAGCGTCTGGCCTACGAAAGGCATGAAGCTATGGCAGAACTAGAAGGATTCGTACAGTTGGGAGGGGGGGAAGAACAGGGAAAATAATGTAAAATATTGTAAAAGAGTCAACTTTTAATTAAAACTGTATGGTGAGAAAATTTCCATTTCTTTTCCATTTTATTTGTATACCGCCTTTCCAGTTTGCCCAAGGCAGTATACAACCAACAGAAAATACACAATGCAAAATAATAATCAAAACATGATAATAAAAATACATGATAAAAATAGCACATCATACAAAACTTTGCAAAATAAAACAAACACACATGCACACAACCACAACCACACACACACACACACACTAGGGACATGCACAAATGTCTTTTTTGCATTTGCGTTCAAATCAAATCAAATATCCAAACATTCAATTCAATTCAAATGTTTAGAATCCAAATGCAACAAAATCCGATTAGAATCGAAAACATTTGAATCTATTTGTTCGAATGTCAGATCCAGATCTGAAGATACTAACGTTGAAAACATTTGTATGTGTTATACATATCTCTATGCATTTCGTAGGCATCCTGTTCTCGTCCCATACTATCAGCGCAGATGCGTACAGATAAGTATGAGAATCGTACAGATATGTACGTAATACATACATATCTGTACTTTCTAATGTTTCAAATCATTCAAACAAAATTCAAAATCTGTTCAAATGTTTAAATTCAAATGTGTAGACATTCTATTCAAATTCAAATGTCCACATTTGATCAAATTCAATCGAATTTTTGACTGTTTAGAACATTCATGCGCATCCCTAACACAGCCACAAACTGAGGCAGCTGAGGCCAAGTGGAGTCCAGAGCACCTGAGAAAAGGCCCCAGACCCACAAAGAATCACCTCCAAGATGTCTGTGCCCAGCCCGGATGGAGAGTCACCCAGAGGGCAGAGGGGTTTAGGCTGCCACCATTAGACCACCCCAGGAGAGATGGCAGGGTTCTCCTCCTTGGACAGAGCTTCCGGCAACTGAAAGCCATAAGCAGCTGTCCTTTATGGTCTCTGGTGTGGCTGGGACCATGGGCCTTTTCATACTATGGCCAGCGGGCTGTAGTGCTCTAAGCCTGGTACAGTCCAGGCACAGGAGGAGGAGCATTCTCTTTTCTGACAGCCCAGGACTCTCCCAGGCAGCCAGAAATGTGAACAGTGCTCCTGTACCTGCAGTGTACTGCCACGCAATGCCACCCCACCACGCCGCCTGACTGGTGTTCCGTGACGTGCTGGCTGGCAGGTGGCCGATAGATCCGGGGGAGGGGGGGACCGGTCTGAACTGACGACATGCTTCGCCACCACTGGATCGAGTCCCTCACTGAACTGCCTGTGCAGGGCATCACCCAGGGGGCATGCCAGGATGACCCCTGCCATCCTCCCTCCCTTCTCTTGGAGATATTGTGGGCAGTTTCCTCCCCCCTCACAGCACTGAGAGGGGGGAGGAAACCTCCCACAATCGATCGCTGAGGGGGGAGGGAACATGGCAGGAAGCCATCCAGGCACACACCACGGGTGATGGCCTCCATGGGCGGGTCGGTGGGGGGCTCGATCCAGGGGTGGTGAAGCATGTCACCAGGTCAGACCAGTCTCCCCGCTCCCCCAGTTCGATAACTGGATTTCACAGCATCAAAGGGCCTTCAATGTCATAGGAATTCATACTCCTTATTTCTTACTTGTGGCTACAAAAAGTTATCAATTGCAGGTAGGGTTCCCTTCTTTAGTATGGATCAATCCATACTAAACTTTGGGGGTTAAAAAATGAGTCTTAAATATAGTCAGTTTGATTCCCCCCCCCCCTCATTTACTTCCTCTTTCTGGAATATATTTCTGGATCCTTCCGTTTACCCGTTTATGTCTCTGATTAAACTGCAATCAAATTTGTAAACGTTTTAAACATTTGCACATTTTCACCAAAGGCTGAAGCCCTCTGTTGCCACTACGTAGTTTTCTCAACTTCCCGCCATCCTCTTGTTGGAGAAGATAAAATCTGAAATTTGGTCCGTAAAGAAATTGGAACTGCTAAAAGCCTGCAGCCATGGCGTTTGGAAGGCACATTCACATCCGTAGGGGGAAATTCAGCTTCCACGGCTTGGGTTGTAAAATCAAGTCCGAGGCGAAGCACTTGGAAGAACCAGATATGTTTAACCTGGAGAAGGGTAGGTTAAGAGGAGACGTGATGGCTGTCTTCAAAAATCTGAGCAGCTGTCAAGCGGAAGACGGAGAAGACGTGTTCTTGGTTGCTCCAGAGGGCAGGAATGGTAATTTTTAAAAGGATCAAAATTGAAAGGAAGCAACTTTCCTCCCTCCCTCCCTCCCTCCCTCTCTCTTTATCTTCCTCTATCCTTCCTTCTCTCTTTTCCTTCCTTCCTTCCTTCCTTCCTTCCTTCCTTCCTTCCATCTCTCCCTCCCTCCTTCCCTTTCTTCCATCCATCTACCCTTTTTATCTCTTCCCTTCCCTTCCCTTCTCTCCTTCCTTCCTCCCTACTTTCCATTCTTCTCTTTTTCTCCTTCCTTCCTCCCTCCCTCCCTCCCTCCCTCCCTTCCTTCTCTATCTCTTTTTCTTATAAAAATGTAGGAATGTAAGAGGCACCCTACCACGGGGGGCCCCAAACACTGGTCCACGGACCAGGACCAGGCCATTGGGTTTTTTTTGCTGGTCTGCGGCCCCTCCATAACCCTGCCCCCATATGAGCAAAGCCTCGCCACTGCCCCAACCTCACCCCACCCTGCCGAGCCATGGTAAAATGGACTTGCTTGAAGCTGGTCCCCGGTGCAAAAAAGATTGGGGACCACCGCCCTACCAGATCAGGCCACAGCCCATGTGGTCCAGCATCCCATCTCACACCCTGGCCCACCAATTGCTTCTGGGCATCTCAAGCAGAAGACAAAAGGCAACGCCTCCACCCTGCAAATGGCCTTTGGAGGCATCCTCCCCTGCTTACTCTATACTCTATATTAAAGCTAACTGACTGAAACGTTATTATGTAAATAGCTAGAAATTACTGCTGTAATTTTGCAAGTTAATTACACGAAAGCAAAAAAAACAAAAACAAAAATAAAACCCAAAAAACGACAAACAGCCTAAAAGACCACAAGTGAAGAGGCAGCGAAAACGATGAACCCCCGAGATGTGGGAGCCATCGATTGAAGAAATCTGTTCACAAATAACTGTTCTGAGATTATTATTATTTTGTTTACAATGTGAAAAATGGTACAGAAATGCTTTAAATAAATAACAGGAAGGTCCCGATACAGCTCTGTTTCCTGCCTCCAGAAGGTAATCTGAAAGGCACGGTGCAGGATGCAATCATTTTGAAAGCAGTGGCTTCTGGATTGACGGCCTGAGCATTCAATATGGTTCTTGGAACCACTGATCTCACAAGAAAATGCGGCGCTTCTACAAAGCACAAGTACACACCCCCTCCCCAATATACCGACATCCGACTCTCAGAGAACTAGATTTAATACCAGCTGAGGAGCGAGGGAAGATAAGAGAGCGCACAAAGAGCCAGGTTCACAGGGCAGCTTATCACAACATTCTCACAAAAAAAACACAGCCAACAGCAGCTTGTGCCTGCATCAGGACACAGCCGCGCACTTTAGCAAGACTCCAGACGACCCAGAGTGAAGATAAAGGGCCCTGAGCTGCTTTCACACTTGACTTCCCGTCCACCGGACGGGAAAAGTGCGCAACAAACTCAGGTGTACTAGCGTTCGCACTTGGGACTCTGCGCTGATGCTTGAAGCTCAGGTGGACGCTATGGCCAAGAGTGCCTATTCCCAACTACAGCTGGTGTGTCTTTTCTGGACAGAGGTGACTTGGCCACAGTTATCCATGCTCTGGCAACTTCCAGACTGTACTACTGTAATGTGCTCTACATGGAGCTGCCCGTGAAGACTACAGCTGCAACTGCTGACAAGAACAGCTGGCTGGATGCCCATCATGCCGGTCGTAAAAGAGTTGCACTGGCCACCAATGCATTAACTTTGACTTATAAGACCCTAAATAACTTGGGCTCCAAATATCTAAAGGAACGCCTTCTTCCATATTGACCTGTGTGTGCCCTCAGATCTGGAGGGGAGGCCCTCCTGGTTCTACGACCACTCACAGCAGCAGAAGGGGTGGGCACACAGGATAGGGCCTTTTCAGTGGTGGCTCTCAGACTATGGAACAATTTCCCTCCTGTGGTGCGTCTTGACAACTCATGGTGTGTGTGTGTTGAGGGGCGGAGCTGGAGCTGTCCAGCTGCAAATGGCAGCCTCTAGCCCTGCCCCAGGACCCCATCCATCCATCCATCCATCCATCCATCCATCCATCCATCCATCCATCCATCCATCCATCCATCCATCCATCCATCCACCCACCCACCCACTCATATTTGTATCCCGCCCTATGCCCAAAGGTCTCAGGGTGAGGAACAACTTTTAAAATCCAGCATATCAAAAAAACCTATATTAAAACAATAACAGCCATCACAACATTTAAAATCCAACATGTTAAAAAAAAAAAAACACAATATCAGTTAAAACAGTAGTGTTTGCAGTGGGGAAAAACATAAGCAACATTTAGCCGAAGGTCTGAGCGAAGAGGTGCGTCTTCACCACCTTCCTGAACTTGATCAAAGAAGGAGCCTGATGCATTTCAAGGGGGGACTATTCCATAGCCTTGGGGCCATTACTGAGAAGGCCCTTTCCCGGTTGCCCACCTGCTGAAGGTGGTGGGACAACCAGGATGCGTACATATCTTTACACACACGGATGTCCAAATTATACGTATGAATAACTCAAAATATTTGTATTCATATACAAATGTCTGAATTTGTACGAATACCAAATATTTTGAATGTCTGAATTATTTGTACGAATAACTCAAAATATCTGTATTCCTATGAACACTAAATCCAAATTTGTACAAATAACGTATATCTCGCATATTGTTCACATCCCTACTCCTGGCTGACTTCCTGAACTTACAAAGACCCTCTGGTACCCCGACTCTTGGCTTGTTTGACTCCACGTACTTTATATCCCCAAGGACTCCGGTAACTGACTTGGCGTCTTCCTGTCACTAGCTGGGCGCGTCCGTGTCTTGAGTACTGTTGCTCTGAACACAGCCATGGATGTTTCAGGATCCCACCCTGGTCCAATGAGCCACAGCCAAAGGTTACACTCACAGTCCTCAGCGAGGAGTGGATAGGAAATATTTCTAAGCAGCTAAAAGCAACAGGAAGCAACACGTGAAAGCCACGCCAATGTGCCAGTTCCCCCCCAGGCGTGATCCCAGTATCTCACTGGTTCCCATCTCCAACAAAGCGTGGCGACAAACGATGAAAAGACCCACATCTAGTTACTCACCAGTTGGCAACCTTCCAAGGAATTCACCAGCTGAGCATTTTGACAGGAGAGAATGGATCCGGCCAAGTTCAGCATCACACAGACCGCCGACAAGAGCATGAAAAATGTTATCTGGGGTTGGGAGGGGAGAACAGAGAGAGAAAGAGAGAGAAAAAAGACAGAGCGACTTGAGGATCAGTGCACTGTGAGATTCAGCTAGGGGTGAGAGCATGTCTTAGTCCCCTGATAGATGCTTAGTTCTCAGCTTTGACTCTGTGGGTGGACTCAGACTTACCTCACAGGACCAGACCAGCAGGACTGGTCTAGCCTAGATCCGTTCCAGTGGCAGGAACAACTCCAAAGTACTGGGATAAGCTTTACTCATTCGAAACGGTGTCCCAGGATAGCGTCCCGTGTAGTCCAGTGTCCCAGGATAGCATCCCAGATTTGCTGAGTGCTAGGAACTGAAGTTCCTCACCTCTGTTTCCTATGGGGATGTATTTTGGTGATGCCATTTGAAATGAAATGTGTCCCCCTGTTAAACCGAAACAGGGAGGGGTGAGTCTGCCCTTCTGCACACTTCCCTGCGCCGGTTTAACTACCCTTGGAATGCTGGTAAACCTGAAAAGACAGGTCTCCTGGTGTCCCAGGTTTAATCCGGCTTCAGTCCATTTTCAGAGAGAAAACACAGCATCCTTTTTGGCAGCATATACTGGGATGCTCTATTTCCCAATGTAGATGGATCAGCCCAGGGAGGGGGAGAGACCTCTCTCTCCTGCCCAAGGAAATTTAAGATTTTGCAGCATATTCAGTGTTCCTACTAGCGTCTGCAATTTCTGGATTTGATTTTATTTGAATTAAATATCTGATTGTTCAAATTTGTATGAACAGAGAAAAAGCAAATGTATTCAAATTCAAATAGATTCAAATACATTTGTCTGTGTGGACGTATGGGGTCACTGGAAAGATCCGGAACACCACGGACCAGATTCCCCGAGGACTGGATCTCAAAGATCCGGTCCTCCTTAGTCCAAATTTAACAAGGTAAGTGTGGAAAGGGCCAAGGGCTCCATCTGCTTTGTATCTAAGACAACTTCCAGGAGTTAGCCACGGCCTGACCCTTTTTCTTTTGCCCATTTCACACATATGGCAATTCTGCTGCCATTATACAGCAAGTGCAAAATACCCTATCCTACCAATAAATTGAGAGTTTAAGACCACTGGCTAGCAATGCCCCAACATGGCATTAGCCATGATGGCTAATTTTGCCACAATGCCACTGAAGACCTCAAGTGCTTGCTTTTTGCTGTTCCCTGTTCCCTCCCACACCATTTTCCTTTTGTATCTTGTCTCTTTAGATTGTAAGCCTGAGGGCAGGGACTTGTCTAAGATTAATATAGTTTTGTAACCCGTCCTGAGACCTTCGGGTATAGGGCGGGATAGAAATACAAACAAACAAACAAACAAATAAATAAATGTTGTGAGTATTTTTGGCGCATCTGGAGACACCCTGATTACACTTGGTAGCGAAGTAACAAAACCTATAGCGATGGATAGCAAAGCTCCATCCACCATGTCTGATCTATCTGGAATAGGTTCCGGGCTGCAAAATAAATTACACACTTCACGTGCCAGCAGAAGCAACGTCTTCTCTGCTCACTGCTACATTGCTGTCATCTATGTTTCAATTATTTCATCCCTGAGCAATAAATCAAGAGGAACTAATTTCAGGTTGGCTCGCCAATTATTCACAGAAGTGGCACTACGTCGCCTGACATCAGTAGCCAGAATAAATCAGCGTCAAAACGTCTGTCATGCGGATCACCATCTCACGCTCCTCCCCTCCCCCAGCAAAGAAACCCATCATTTGACCACTGAGTATGTAGCTGGTGAGCATTTGGATGCCACGGCATGATTACATCATGTGGTGTCCTGTTTAAGGTGTCTCTCCTCACTGGCTTCCAAAGAGAAGATTGGCAGACTAATTAACCTGGAAACACAGAAAACAGCAGGACCATGCACAAAGACCATTTCCGAAAGTAGTATATTTTCTGCTAAGCTGGAAAACGGGATGATTTCCACCTTAGGAAATGTATAGAGAAGGAGGAGGAAGAATTAATAAAGGAGGAGGAAGTAGAGGAGGAAGAAGACGAGGAGGAGGAGAAGTAGAAGGAAGAAGATGATGAAGAGGAGGAGAAGAGGAGAAAGAAGAGGAAGAGGAGAAGTAGAGGAGGAGGAGAAGTAGAGGAGGAAGAAGAAGAGGAAGAAGGAGGAGGAGAGGAGGCAGAAGAGGAGGAAGAGAAGTTGAGGAGGAGGAGGAAGCGGATGATGAAGAGGAGGAGGAGGAGAAGTAGGGGAGGAGGAAGATGGAGGAGGAGGAAGAGAAGTAGAGGAGAAGGAAGAAGAAGAGGAGGAGGAAGTAGTGGAGGAGGAAGATGATGAAGAGGAGGAGGAGAGGAGGAGGAGGAGGAGGGAGGAAGAAGGAGGAGGAAGAAGAGGAGAAGTAGAGGAGGAGGAAGTAGTGGAGGAGGAAGCGGATGATGAAGAGGAGGAGGAGGAGAAGTAGGGGAGGAGGAAGAGAAGAGGAGGAAGTCAAGGAGGAAGAAGATGGAGGAAGAAGAGAAGTAGAGGAGAAGGAGGAAGAAGAGGAGGAGGAAGTAGTAGAGGAGAAGGAAGTAGAGGGGGAAGAACAGGAGGAGGAAGGAGGAAGAAGAGGAGAAGTAGAGGAGGAGGAAGAGGAGGAGGAGGAAGAAGAAGACGATGATGGAGGAGGAGGATTTTCCCCCTATTGAATTTCTACAGTGATGAGTAATATATATGATATTCTTTCTAAGCATCTGATCTTTCACTTTTTATCTTACGCTTCACCAGTTGCTAAGTGACCCAGACAACAGCAGCGTCTACCGCACTGGCGCTTCGCCTTCTCCTGGCTGGCTTTGCTCTCCTTATTACTTCCAAATATTCCCCAGCTTGTTATCTGCTGCAGGGCTCAAGATTTGGAGGCAGGAAATAAAAACCAAGCTGTCTACACGTGTGCATTCTTCTAGATGGCAGTTGCCTCTAACTGGAGTTGTGCTCCACGCGTAGGGGAGTGTGTGTGGTTTTTGTATCTATGCAAATATCCCGAGTGAGCAAACAAACAAACAAACAAACAAACAAACACCTAGACACCATATTAATGGCTGTGTATCTCGATGCCTAATTTGTTTTCCACTCCACAGCACCTTTCCTTCCCGAAGCAGACACGCAAAGGTACAAGGGCTTTCTGATCTTCGCCATTATTTCCCTTCGTGTTGCAAAAGGACCAACCGGATTTTCAGGGCTACCTGCCTCGTTTTGTTTATTGTGGAATCTCTCAAACATTTTGGCGACTGTATGGGCATGCACTTTTCCTCTGCTCCCCCAACTTCCCTCCAGCTTGGCTTCCCAGTTTTCCCATTCCCTTCAGGTTCTCAGGCCTGGATACACTGGGAAGGATGAGAACTCTCTGGCCCAAGTGTCATATCCTTCTCACGAACAGACCCATCTGCCCCTACTCCTTTAAACACCCTCCAGGTCTCACACTTTAAGGTAGGTTTTGTTACAAGGATTTTGCCCTTCCTTTGGCTCAAGATGGACAGGCTAGTGTTGAACAAAGCAGAAAGGTAGAAAACATTTTGGCCGCATCCCCATTGCAAGCTTAATTCAGTTTTGATACGGTTTCAATCCTCACAGACCCCACATCAGTTTGGCTTAAGACGCTTTCCGCATGTTAAATCGCCCCAAAGTGTTGTAAATGTTAACCCTCATTTCAACAGGTCTCACTCCGGTTTGGGCGCTTGATACGTGTTACATTTTTTACTGTAGGGACCGTACCATTTTAAGGGATGAGAATCCATGTTTAGGGTTTCCCTCCCCCAATAGACTGCTTCCAAAGATAGTGATTTCAGTGTAAAAATCCACCCTTTACAGTAGCAATCTGTGCACTTCACACCTGATAACAATGTTGCAATTTTCGCAATTCTAGCTCTTTGGAGTTCTGACCTTTAGAAAGGGAAAGGAAAGCAGCTGCAGGTTCTGGGAGATGTGTGAATGTTTAAGGCTAAGGGGGCTTGAGTTGCCACTGCTGCTGTGTGCCCTGGGCAATGGGGAGAGGAGGGGAAAGAATCGCTGGCTGCCCGCTGCCGTTTTTCCTCCATCCAGGCAAGCGGCAGCCACCCAGCCAGGCTCTGTATAGGGGTCCCTTATGGGTGGTGTGTTCACGCCAGGAGGAAGAGGGCAGGGCAGCCCCAAAAAGTGGCTTTTAGAAAGTAGTCACTTGAGTCTCCCCTTGAGTTGTGTTCGCCACGTACGATCCTCAGAATCCGGATCAAACGCGATTGAGTTGAAAGTAATGGGATCAGGCAAATTCGCTTTTGCATCCAGTTCTATTATTTCGGTTTAGGGGAACTGGATTAAGCTCATAATGGGGATGTGGCTTTTGAGTGTTAGTTGAAGATGTAATTGTTATGCTGTGTATTTGCATTAAGGATGTGCACAAATATCCGTACGCATTCAAAATCCAATCGAATCTGCCGAATTTTGACATTCGAACTCGAATAGAATGTCCCAAAATTTATAATAATTCAATTTATCTCGATGTTCGTATGTGTACGGGTTTGTACATGATGCATACTTGAAGATCCGCATCTTTCCCACATCCGTACGCATTTGTACGGATCCATACGGGACGAAAACGGGTTGCATACGGGATAACTACAGGATGCATATGGTTGTGTATGGATGTGGGGAAGATGACTATGTGCACATATGAATGCTGTCGACATTGGTATGTGTAGATTCGAATCAAAAATTCAACCGAATAGACTTTTATTTGGTAAATTCGGATCGAATCTTGTTAAATTTGAATTTAAAAGATTCAAATCGAATTGGATTTTCAGGAATTCAATTCGAATAGAATGTCAAAAAAATCTGTGCGCATCTCTAATTACCATGTTATTATCCAAGTTATATAGTTATTCATGTATCTGATTTTATTCTTTTCATCTATCCATGTATCTATTCATTCGTCTATCCATGCAAGCATGTATCTTGCAACTTTTGCATCAAGAAATAAAGCCTTCCATTTGGAATGTATTGAAGACTTTGTCTTTGCTGGCAACTTCAGACATGCCTGTCTGCTGCGTATGTGCTAGATGCCACCTCTGCTAAGCTAAATGCTCTGACAGTTCTCCCCACAACAGATATCCTGTGAGCTAGGTTGGGCTGTGAGAGCTCAGAAATAGAGCTGTGACTAGCCCAAGGTCACCCAGCTAGCTTCATGGGGGAGGGCGGAACCGAACACGGTATTCCCAGATAAGAGTCCAGCTCCCTAACCACTAGACCAAACTGGCTCAGTCATGTGGCCTCATGTGGCCAACTTTGCAAATGATGAACTACATGGTCCCCACTGGAGAACCATGAGACAACAAGGCATTTATCACAGCTGCCCACAACAGCAACCTCAATCACTGTTTTGCTGGCAACACACTAAACTAAGGAGACTCTTGCAGTGGTGTGAGAAATCAATGAAAGACTTAGCAGCAACGTACAAAGGGAGGGTTAACGAGTAGATTCTACCACCACCCAGGTCCCACGCGCACACACAAACACCCAGCCACCCCACTCCCAAGAATAAATAAGTTCATAACACAACATGTTGCAGCACAGATTGGAGAGTGGCTGAAGACAATTATAGCAATGATATTCACATAAAGAGGAAAAAGAAGAAGGGATATACAAGATGTTATAGTGTGAACATACAAAGGGGTTGTGCTTTAAATAAAGTGAAGTTTAACAATTCCTAAACTTTCCTGGAAAGTTTAATGGTAGATTAAAGCTTACAGTAGAAGAGAAGGAGAAGAAGTGTTGGTTTTATACCCTGCTTTTTTTCACCCTTAAAGGGCCTCAAGGCGGCTGACAAACCTTCTGTTCTTCTCCCCACCACAAACACCCTGTGGCATAGGTGGTGCTGTGAGAGCTCAGAAAGAGAGCTATGACCAGCCCAAGACCACCCAGCTGGCTTTGTGGAGAAGTGTGGAATCGAGCCAGAAAACCCCCAGATATGAGTCCGGCATTCTAACCACAAGACCGAACAATCCAGATGCAATATGTCCGGTCTTGGAATGATGCTTTAAGCTTTCTCAGCTCTGCACCCTGCAAATGTGGTGATCAGGTGGAGGTGGTTTCATTGTCAGCTCAGCTCCTGTTCCTGCCACCTACCATTGGAGGTTTACCAATGTTCCGGACCAGAAGTGAACCAGAAAGCCAGGTGGGGCCTCCGGACCCAGAATATACTCCATCTCTTGTGGGCAAAAGAAGGGCAGAAGAAAAATACTATCCGGACGAAAGGTATTAGAAGGTCCTGAGTTTCTCTAATAGCAGCAAAAGATAACAGATTAGCAAGTCATAATTAGGGCTGTGCATGAATATTTTTTTGACATTCTATTCAAACTGAATCTTTTAAATTTGAATTTAACAAGATCTGATTCATATTTACAAAATTTGAATCTATTTGTTCAAAGTTTTGATTGGAATCTGCACATACGAATGGCTACAACATTCATATATGCTCGTACACATCTTCCCCACACCCGTACGCAACCGTACACATCTCTACATATCTGTATGCATCCTGTAGTTAGCCCATATGCAACCTGTTTTCATCCCGTACAGATCCGTACAAATGTGTACGGATGCGGGAAAGATTCGGATCTTCAAGTACGCATCATGTACGAACCCATACACATATGAATGTGTGGATAATTTGAACGAATTGATCCGAAGTTTGAAATTCTATTTGAATGTTTACATTTTAATGTTGGGACATTCGATTTGAGTTCAAATTTCGAAATTCAGCACATTCAATTGGATTTCGAATGCCTACGAATATTCATGCACATCCTTAGTCATAATGCCTTCTGACAATAAGACATGTCCCTATCACAGTCCCCCCCTCCTTTGTGCCCTCCCTCCCTATCTTCTATCCGTCTATCTATCATGTGTCTGTCTATCTATCTATCTGTATATCTGTTTATCTATCTGTGTATCTGTCTGTCTATCTATCATCTGTCTGTCTGTCTGTCTGTCTACCTATCTGTCTACCTACCCGTCTGCCTGCCTGCCTGCCTGCCTACCCATCCATCCATCCATCCATCCATCCATCCATCCATCCATCCATCCATCCATCCATCCATCCATCCATCCATCCATCCATCTATCTATCTATCTATCTATCTATCCATCTATCCATCTATCTATCTATCTATCTATCTATCTATCTATCTATCTATCTATCTATCTATCTATCTATCTATCTATCTATCTACATCTGTCTGTCTGTACTGCACACTTCAAGGGAAGCCACTGCCTTCCAGTGAGGTTAAACTGTCATATTTCAAATCCAGGTCAAGTTTCCCTCTATTTCCAATTCCCTTTGCATCTTTGCTTCCATTGCCAGCTTGAGTCGAGGTGCAGATCTCTCCACCAGGATTTGCATAGCTATTCTCCGGCTGCTGGAGCGAACAAGTACCAAATAAGCCCTGCTATCAAGCCCATGACTAATTGATCCCAATTGTGCTGTGTGCTGCCAGGTGCCAGCAGCTGTCTGAAAACATGGGCTGCGTACGTAACCAAGGACAGCCTCGAGATCTTCTTCCAGGTTTGCATCTTGCATGCGACTGAGGTAGAGCTTAATTTCCTAGAGTATCCGCCTCTTGGGTAACAAGGTGGATCCTATTTTCCTAGACCAGGATGGATAGGATGTGTACGAATGTTCTAAACATTCAAAATTCGATCAAATGTGGACAGAATATCTTACACATTCAAATTTAAACATTCAAACAAATTTCGAATGTTCCAAAACATTCGTTCAAATGATTTGAAACATTCAAAAGTACAGATACGTATGTATCTGTACGTATTTGCACTTATAATACAGGACAGAAACGGGATGTGTACGAAATGCCTACAGATACGTATAACACATACGAATGTTGTCGGCATGCGTATCTTCAGATTCGAATCTAACATTCGAATGAATTGTTTCGAATGTATTTTATTCGAATAGGATTTTATTGCATTTGGATTCTAAACATTCAAATCGAACCAAATGTTTTGACATTCAATTCGGCTCGACTTCGAATGCAAAAAGAAAAGATTTGTTCCCATCCCTATTATATGTAGATCCTGTTTCATCAGGGTACAGACTGCATCAATCACACAATCTTTTCCTTCTACAAACACATGATTTCAAGGTGTTTTCCAGGTCGGTGGCCGAACCTGCCTGTTCTGGACACCGGGCTCAACCAGACTTAAATTCCCAATACCTATTGACTAATAAACCAATTTACGAGCAGCGATAATTGTCTGCTTCTTTTTTCTTCTCTGTGGGCTTCTCCCCATGCACTCTATACTCTGAAGTGAATCCGAATTCGACTCGGAGCATCCCCATGCAAAGGCTCCAATCCAGGCTACGTGTGGAACAAATCATCCAAATCCGCGGTAAATAAACTCCCCTTGCAAACGGTTCTCACTGCAGTTTGGGAGGCAAGCCCGGATTATTTTGGAGGCATGGGGACGCTCCCGGGTTATTTGGGGAGGAGATTGGTGCACAAAGTAAACGGAGTGCATGGGGACATGCCCTGTGTTCAAGAAACAGTTTGGGATCACAAAAGCATTTATTAGTCCATTTATTAACTTTGCATAACTTATTGCACTTTCCCTAAAAATAGAAGTCAAGGAGGAAAACAAATCTGCCTCCATAATGGCTTTGCAGAGAGCTATTTATGAGCAATACTGCTACTAATGGATGCCATCATTCATATCAAGAACCAGTGGTCTAAACTGCTTCTAGGGTCCCTGCAGAAAGAGAGAATTGAAGACATCTCCTAGCTAACTCAGTGGCCAAAATAGGGAATGTTCATGCCTAGCTGAGTAGCTTCCAACAACCCATAAATGCGTTCAGAGCTGTTGCGTCATGTTACTGCCAATGAGAAAACAATATGCAAGCCCTTCCTGCAATAAAAGCCTGGCACCCTGTTGAGCCAGATCCTAAACATATTTGAGACCCCAGAAGCTGCCTTCCCGGCCATCTGTGTTCATTTTCAAACACGCCTCACCATAAATATTAAACAAACAGCGCTAATTCAATTGAGCGTCGAGCATCGGAAGAGAAAAGAGAGCACGTGGGCGGTATATGAATGATAAAATCCAGCGGCAAGGATTTTTTAAAAGAAGGAATAAAAGGAGAGGAGGAGAAGAAGGAGGAGGAGAAGAAGGAGACAGAGAAGGAGAAGAAGAAGAAGAAGAAGAAGAAGAAGAAGAAGAAGAAGGAAAAGGAGGAGAAGAAGAGTTGGCTTTTCTACCCCACTTTTCTCACCCATTTAAGGGGACTCATACCTTCTGTTCTTCTCCCCACAACAGACACCTTGTGAGGTAAATGGGGCTGTGAGAGCTCAGAAGAGAGTTGTGACTAGCCCAAGGGCACCCAGCTGGCTCCATGGAGGAAGAAGAGTTGGCTTTTCAACCTGCTTTTCTCACCCATTTAATGGGACTCAAAGCAGCTGACTAAGCTTCTGTTCTTCTCCCCACAAAAGACACCCTGTGAGGTAGTGTGTGAGAGATCAGAAGAGAGCTGTGACTAGCCCAAAGGCACCCAGCTGGCTTTGTGGAGGAGTGCGGAATCAAACCCGGCATTCCCAGATAAGAATCCGGCTCCCTAACCACTAGACCAAACTGGTTCACCAAACTGTTTAAGAATTTCCTTCCTTCCTCTCTCCTTGAGTGCATTTAAATATCAAAAGTGACGAAGACCCTGTAAAATGTCACCATTTATGCCAATGTGTGGTGGGGAAAATGCACAGACATGCCTGCAAGATATGACACCAATACTCCATGCAGGTTTTATGAAAGACAAGCGCAGGTTTTAACAGCTTGCTGTCTTGGTTTCAGAATCAAAGCTGCAACGACGTGCTTTGCCCTTAATGATTGTGATTACAGAACAGGAAAAAAAAAAGGGAAAGAGAGAAAGAAAGGAAAGGGAAAGGGGAAAAAAGCTGCTTAAGGTTCTGTGTTTTCTCCAACACAGACCTTCGGGTATGGGGCGGGATAGAAATGTATATAATAGATAGATAGATAGATAGATAGATAGATAGATAGATAGATAGATAGATAGATAGATAGATAGATAGATAGATAGATAGATAGATAGATAGATAGATAGATAGATAGATAGATAGATAGAACTCATGAGAAAACCCCAATTTTAAATTTTCAGCGGTGTGAGCCCTTTTCTTCTGGGTTAAAGATACAGTACAACAGGAAATGGATTCTTATTGTTTCCTCTTTAATTCCAAGGTGACAACCAATGAAAATGGAAGGATGCCAGAGGAGCAGGAAATATAGAAAGAAAAAAACAAGAACATGGCCATTGTGAGAGGCGGAGTGAAGAGAAGTGTTTAAAATAGGCAGTGCTGCTGTAGTCGACTAGAGGTTCATCTAAGCACTAATGGGGAGGTCACTTGTGGTGGCAGGGCCTTTTTGGTGGTAGCCCCTTAGGCTGTGGAATGGCCTCCTTTCTCAGCTGCATCAAGTACCACCCCTCTGTACATTTAGTCATTTGGCAAAGATGCAGCACTGACTACGGCATGCTTTGGAGAGACTGCAACTGTGGGTCTGATGCTCTGGGTGTGGGAGACCAGAAAGCAAACGCTTCAGCTGACTTCCCACCACCACCACCACCACCATCAGAATAAGAGGAGCCCTGCTGGATCAAGCCACAGTCCACCTAGTCCAGCATCTCATCTGACACAGAGGCCCACCAATTGCACATGGACATCTCAAGCAGAAGACAAAGGCAAAATCTCCGCTATCAATTCCCTGCAAATAACCTTGAGGAACATCATGCAAGTCTCTCCAACTTGGTAGTCATTCTAGTAGCCATTCATACCCCTAACCTCCATGAATTTGTCTATAAGAACCAAAGAGGAGCCCTGCTGGGTCAGGCCACAGCCCACCCAGACTAAATGGGCTGCAGACTGATCTAGCAAAACTCTTCTTAGGTTCTTATGGACTAGATGGACTGTGGCCTGATCCATCAGGGCCCATCTTAGGTTCTTATGGACTAGATGGGCTGTGGCCTGATCCAGCAGGGCTCCTCTTAGATTCTTATGGATTAGATGGGCTGTGGTCTGATCTAGCAGGGCTCCTCTTAGGTTCTTATGGACTAGATGGGCTGTGCCCTGATCTAGCAGGGCTCCTCTTAGGTTCTTATGGACTAGGTGGGCTGTGGCCTGATCCAGCAGGGCTCCTCTTAGGTTCTTATGGACTAGATGGGCTGTGGCCAGATTTAGCAGGACTCTTCTTAGGTTTTTATGGACTAGATGGGCTGTGCCCTGATCCAGCAGGGCTCGTCTGAGGTTCTTATGGACTAGATGGGCTGTGGCCTGATCCAGCAGGGCCTTTCTTAGGTTCTTATGGACTAGATGGGCTGTGGTCTGATCCATCAGGGCTCCTCTTGGGTTCTTATGGACTAGATGGGCTGTGGTCTGGTCCAGCAGGGCTCCTCTTAGGTTCTTATGGACTAGGTGGGCTGTGGCTTGATCCAGCAGGGCTCCTCTTAGGTTCTGATGGACTAGATGGGCTGTGGCCTGATCTAGCAGGGCTCCTCTTGGGTTCTGATGGACTAGATGGGCTGTGGCCTGATCCAGCAGGACTCCTGCTATGTCCTGATTTTCTTAGGACAAGGGTTGATCTTGGAGCCTTTTGCGTGCAAAGAACATGCCACACCACTGAGCCAGGAATGCTCCCTATAGACAGACTCTGCTCTTTGCTCCCAGCAGGCCAAGGGAAAGCTCCACAGAGTACCCCATCCATCAGATCCAGGCACATGGTTTCAATCAAGCCCGAAGAATGAAAGCCCAGGCATCCGTCTTTCTCCTAACTACCTAAAATCACCGCTTTCTCTGCAGCTGTGTGCCTTATTGCATAAGCCTTCTTTTCTATCACCCATCGAATGAAGGAAAAACTCCAGCTCCCGCAGAATAGAGCTATTATTAAAAACTAGCACCTACAGGGAACGTCCAGCAATAAGGATTTATTATTCCCCCCAAAAAACACTCTTCTTTTCCCTCCCTCCAGAGGAAAAGCGATGGGGAAATACAACCGAGATAAAACAGCACCGTTAAGGAGAGAAGGATCTGAATTATCGCTGTCCCTTTTAATAAATATCAGCCTCCTCAAATTAAAGTGTCATTTTGAATATTGATTTTTATGGGGAGGGAGCGTCAGAGGCTGCCATAATAGATTTTTAAGAAAGGATTAAGGGGAAGACCATAGAACAGTTGGAAGCAATAAGAATTTCTGAGCGGCTGTCTCTAGATATGGCAAATCGAGTGATCCGTTCTGCGCCTCTCCGCTAAAGGGGCTTACTTTTGTGCTGATGCACTTGCACATCAAAATTTCCTTCTGGACACCGAGAGACACGTCAGCTTTGCTCCTTGCTGCATTTTGCAAGGAAGGCGGAGGCCAGCAACTGACGTTTGTTTCGTGAGGAAGTCGGAAAACAGTTTAGTGCCAGGAATGACACTTTGGAAACCCCACTTTGGTAAGCCAGTTTGGTCTTGTGGGTAGAGTGCCGGTTTCTTATTTGGCAGTCACCCCGCGCTCTTCCATGAAGCCACCTAGGTGCCCTTGGGTTAGTCACAGCTCTCTTTCTGAGCTCTCACAGCCCCACCTACATCACAGGGTGTGTCTGTTGTGGGGAGAAGAACAGAAGGTTTGTCAGCCACTTTGAGTCCCCTTAAAAGGGTGAGAAAAGTGATGTATAAAAGCCAACTCTTCTTCTTCCAGGCCATGGGGGATCCATTTTGGACTTGTGGTTAGGGTTTGGTCTTTGGTTAAAGTGCCGGACTCATAACTCGCAGCCATGGGGTTTGACTCCCCACTCCTCCAGGAAGCCAGCTGGGCGACCTTGGGCTAGTCACAGCTCTCTTTCTGAGATCTCACAGCCCCACCTACCTCAAAGAGTGTCTGGTCCAGTGAGAAGACCAGAAGGTCTGTCAGCCACTTTGAATCGCCTTTAATGGGTGAGAAAAGTGGGGTAGAAAAGCCAACTCTTCTTCTTCTTCTTCTTGGAAAAGAGAGCAGAACATGGAAAAGCTTTCAAAACAAAAAGCACCAGATTTTGTGTGTGTGTGTGTGTGTGCGTGCAGCTTTTGACTCTCTCCAAGCAAGAGCGAAGGGAGGTGGAAGATCAATTAGCAGATATATCTAGAAGACGCATGCTGAGGGTTGGGTGAACTGATGGGAGGACCAGGGTATGGCCTATTGCAACAGATTTTGATGACCTTTCGGGTGCAGCTGCAGCAAATAGGCCAGGTTGCTCCAGCTTTTGTGTTGGGTTGCTCTGCGAGGTTACCATGGTGACCCGATGCCCAGGGAACGCGGTAAAGAGCATCACGGCTGGCTGAAGGTTAATTAAGACATGCCTGTTCAGGAAGGGAACTCTGCAGCCTCTTAGCAAGCCCCCTGGTCTCTGCTTCGTGGAAACAGCTGCCCTCAGACTCTGCGTAAAGCCAGGTGAACAAGAAAAGCTGCATAGCAGGTGGTCTACGGAGCAGAGCAGGCCGGGGAAGAAGTTGATGGAGAAGCAGCAAAGCAGGATAAAGGATCTGCAACTCTGGAAGCAAAAAAAGCACCATGGCCCATAGACGGTGATGGCTCACAGGCCGGGCGAATAAGAACAGAACACAGCTACAGGATTTGTCCCTTTTGTAGTTTTGTCTTGTGACTGGGGTGGAAGGTAGAAGACACCGTGGTCCACACCCACCCTCTTTTGGGTGCCCTGTCTCCACCTGCAGGGGAAAGGGAACCTTCTATTTGCCTCACTGCTGAAGGCAGTGGGAAAACCAGGAGGGCCTCCCCTGCAGATCTTAAGGCACAGGCAGGTCAATGTGGGAGAAGGTGTTCCTTTAGATATTTGGGGCCCAAGTAATTTGGGGCCTTATAAGTCAGAGTTAACACCTTGAATTGGGCTTGGTAGTAACCTGGCAGCCAATGCAGCCCTTCTAAAACCAGCGTGATGTGTATCCGGCTAGCTGTCCCGGTCAATACCCTAGCAGCTGCTTTCTGCACTAGCTGCAACTTCTGAACCGTCTTCAAGGGCAGCCCCATGTAGAGTGCATTACAGTAGTCCAGTCTAGAGGTTGCAAAAGCATGGGTAACTGTGGCCAAGTCATCTCTGTCCAGCTAATGAACCAGCCATGGTTAGGAGTAGACACTCCCAGCTATGGTATCCAGCAGAAACAACGTGAGCGTAATCACACATAGCCCTTATAAAGCATCCCCTTTTGATGATGCACGCTTTTCTGCAGTCGCCCTCCAAACCCCTTGCTCATAAATGTTAGCATACATAGAAACTAGCCAGCATTCTAGACATGAATCATCTTTAGCTCCATTCATTTCTGCTTCCTTTTCTTCTTTTTCAGCTAAGTTCAAAAAGACTCTTCCCCCAGAGAGAAAGAGAGAATGAGAGAGAGGGAAACAGGGAGAAAATTGTATCTGCTTTTAGCAAAGCTCTTGATTTAATGACAAAGTTCCTGCTGGTGTCCAGACAAATGACCTAAGAAACATAACTTCTGTTATTTGCTTCCCCCAGGGTGCAAAGAAATGATCTGGAAACAAAGCTAGGGCTCCGGAGATGAAATAAAAACCGTTAACATCTTTTTAAATGAAAGAAAAATCTGGGGGAAGATCAGGCTGGGACCTAAATTGCCTGAAGGGAAACAGGTGACATGTATCTATCTGTCTACAATATGCAGCTAAAGATGGCAAGGTTAATAGGGACCATAATAAAAACAACAATTCCACCGCCGCAAAAAAGCAACGCTGCTTAGAACTTGCTGTGTTCTTCAAAGATACAGAACCTCGCGGATTCCTAAATACTTGAATAGGATGTGAATTCACGGTGGGCCAAAAATCCCAGTCATTAATCTCTGAGAGTATGCAACCAACACAGAATAATGTGGCTATTCCGGGGGGGGGGGGGGGAAATGGAAGAGAACAACCCGGAGAAGGCCCTAAAATATCAAGATCTGCAAATTGAAATTCAATGCCTTTAGGAAAAAAAGGTAACAATGATTCCAGCATTTATGGGCCCTTCTAGTGGAGTACCAGAGAAAGACAAGAAATATTTGGGCAAGAAGGATAAAACTACAACATCACAGCTTCAGAAAGCAATAGTGCTGCTGCTTAGAACAAGACACATTCTTAAGAACATAGAAGAACATCAAGACCTAAGAGGAGCCCTGCTGGATCAGGCCACAGACAATGTAGGCCAGGATCCTCCCCCACCAGGTTCTTCTGGTCATCTAAAGCAGAAGACAAGGGCAAAACCTTCACCTGCTCTTGACTCCCTGCAAATGACTTTAGAAGCATCTTAAGAACATTAAGGGTGCATCCACATGCACTTTTGGTCCGGTACCAAAACTGGGCTCGGTATGGGGGATCCGTGGACCAAATCCTCCCAAACCATGCCAGACCAGGACCAAATCTGCTACCCGAAAAATCAAGTCTGAGCACGGTTTAGGGTCCTGGCACGCATTGATTAACAAGCTAAGACTGCACATGGGGACAGTCCCGGTCTATTTGGGGAGATTAACACTCATGTCATTTGAAGGTGGGGTGCACTTGCCGTTCCTGCCCTTTGCATTGGAGATCGCAGCCACTGACATTTTTTTGGAGTAGAAAATCCCGATCGCCAAGGCAGGCAGGATAATGGCTTGATTTTTGTTCCAATTCCAAAAATTTTCAACCCCTGTTTCCCGATCGCCAAGGCGATCATGATAAAGGCTTGATTTTCTCCCTTTGAAACTTGACGGGCGTCATCACGGTTCCCGGTGGAGCGGAGGTGTGCAAAACTGCTCAAGCGCTTAATTGCTGCTAAACCTCATAGCGGCTTTCAGCCTTTTAAAATTATTTATGAATTTATTATTATTATTATTAAGCTTTATTTTAACTTTTTTTCCGTGCCTCCCAGTGCAGTCCTGGCTTTATCTGCCACTAAGCGAGGGGGGATGCAGCATTTGCAGCTGGCGGCACAGGGATGGGCTGACGTGAACCCGGCTTCCAATGAGGAAAGAGGGGGTGGAGAGAAGGTGGCACTGCTCCCCCATGCCAGGGTTTGGTGCGGTTTGCATGGGGACGGCTGCCTGTGCCTTAAGATCTGGAGGGGAGGCTCTCTTGCTTGTCCCACCACCCTCAGTAGTAAAAGGGGTGGGCACCTAGGAGAGGGCCTTCTCAGTGATGGCCCCTAGTTTATGGAACAGTCTTCCCCTTGACATGTGTTTACTACCACCTTCACTTTACAGGAGGGTGGTGAAGATGCAACTCTTTGCCCTGACCTTTGGCTAAATGGGAATATACTATCTTTTCCCACTTTACAGACATTGTTACTGTTTTAATAAATAAATGATAGGTTTTAACCCACATTGTTTTAATGTAGGTCTGACTTTAAATATTGTTACATGCTCTGAGACCTTTGTGTAAAGGGTGGGATAGAAATAAATAATACTAGGAGCAGGTTTTCCTTTCTTTGGCAGGTAAGTCTTTCCTAGCTTCCAAATATAAATATCTATAATGGGGTCATAGAAGATTTCCTTGGAACTCAGAAATTCAGTTGTTGCAAAAAAGAAAGAAAGAAAGAAAGAAAGAAAGAAAGAAAGAAAGAAAGAAAGAAAGAAAGAAAGAAAGAAAGAAAGAAAGAAAGAAAGAAAGAAAGAAAGAAAGAAAGAAAGAAAGAAAGAAAGAAAGAAAGAAATGTGCCAAACCTGAAAAACCACATTGCCATTTTTCACAGCTAATGCCTGAATTTTGTCTACATAAAGTAAAAAGCAAGAGGGCCATAATAAAAGATGATTGATGTCATCGGATAAATTGAAACAGACTGAGCCTTGGCACAAACCCCGAATTGTAGACCTTTATTTCCCCCGCTTCTTTTTTCCTTTCCTGTTGTCAAAAACACACATTCGGATCTATAGCACTGACAGTTCCTGATGGCTTAAAAACTGTTTTGCCACATTCAGCGCTTGCAGATCTGTGCTGCCTTTCTTATCACAGATTGTTTTGACTTTGGGGTAAAGAAATCCCAGGGTTTAGAGAGATGAAAGGGAAACAATTAAAACGGAGAGAAGATAAAATGCACATGTTGAAAAAGAGAGTCAGTAGGAACCCAACCAAAAAAGAATGGAAGCCGCAAGGAGACGTGGTTCAACAGTGTTGCGTAGAGATATGCACAAACGTATTTTTGACATTTGAATCCAAGTAGATTCTAATGCAGCGGTTCTCAACCTTCCTAATGCCGCAACCCCTTAATGGAGTTCCTCATGTTGTGGAGACCTCCAACCACGGGGGCGGAGCAGCTGGGAGGTGGGAGGGAAGGGTTGCGGGAGACTTGTCGCGACCCCTCTGAAAGGGTAGTTCGACCCCCAAAGGGGTCCCGACCCCCAGGTTGAGAACCACTGTTCTAATGTCATAAAATCCGATTCGATTTGGATATTTAAGATTCTAATGTTATAAAATCCAATTTGAATCCGTACATTCGAATGTTAGATTTGTATTTAAAGATATGCATGTCGACAACTTTCGTATCTGTTATACGTATCTGTACTCGTTCCGTTTAAATCTGTATGTATCCCGTTTTATCCCCTATGCATCCCGCTCTAATCCCGTATTTTAAGCGCGAAATACGTATCATTTTCACGCAGATTCGTATACAACAGGTACGAATCTACACATTCAAATACGATACGGATTTTCAAAAATCCAATTCAAGTTTGAATGCCAACATTCGACAGATTCAAATAGAATATTTTGAATTTTTTAATATTTGTGCATATCCCTAGTGCCGAGTCACCCACAGAATTCTGGTCCCAGATCACATCTGCAACACACCCGAGAAGGTTGGCAGGGAGGCAAAATGATCAGCACAGCAGAAAGTCAGCTTTCCAGGCTTAGGGAGTTGGAAACGTCAAGCATGCACTGAGTCTTCTGATGAGAAGGAGTGGATGTAGCTCAGTGGGAAGGCAAAAGGCCTGGAAAGCAGAGGGTCGCCAGTTCGATCCCTGGCCTTTCCCTGGAAGTAGGAAGTAGCAAACCACGTCTGCATCTCTAACAAGAAAACTGCACAGAGGTGCCCATGGAACTGGCCATGCAGACAACCAGAGATGCCCATGACTCAGTGGTACCCAGCTACAACAAAAACAACTTTTGAGGAGGAATTTATTATTTTAAAAGACACTTGAGATAATAATGCTATCACTATATTACTGTAGACTCTACCATTGCTATCCATCTATCCATCTATCCATCTATCCATCTATCCGTCCGTCCGTCCATCCGTCCGTCTGTCTGTCTGTCTGTCTGTCTATCTATCCAACATCTAACTACTGTATGTCTGTCTTTCTGTCTACCTACCTATCTTCATCTACCTTCCTACCTGTCTTCTATCATTTATCTTTCCAGCTACCTGGCCATCTACCTATCTAGCTACCCACCATCCATGCATCCATGCATCCATCACCTACCTACCTACCTACCTACTTACCTGCCTACCTACATCAATATAGTCCCGACAGAATAATAGGTTTTAACCCACATCTGGAAGAATCCCTACCTACTGGAATATTTTTTTCACAAGCAATTAAGAAGCCCTGGAGTCGGGCTTTCTGCTGGGAGATAATAATGTTTCCTGAGCATCACAGTGAGACCAGAATCATCATCAAGAGGCAGATATGTAACTCTGCTAGCAGCGTAGAACTAGCCACTCAGCCAGGGCGGAATGAATACGGTACTTTATACTGCGCACATGGTTGCAAAATCAGTAAACTAGCAAGGCTTCTGTTGCTGCCTAATTAAATTGAATGGCAGGTCTAGAAAGTCGGGGTGGCCAGATACTCTGGAATACTGCTTATTAGCTATATATTCAGCTGGCGTCCAAAGCCAGACCAATGGAGAGCCATTTGGTGACCCTGAGCCAGCTGCAGCCTAATCTGTCCTGCAAGATGGCCGTGAAGGTAAGGCTGCCTCCCGGGCACCAACAGCCATTGCAGGGTCTATAGAAGATCCCGGGATTGTTTCTTGCTGATGCCCAGCAGATGTTAAGAGCAACCACAAAGCCACCCTCCTGTCTGCCAGCGACTCCCCAAGTTAAACATGATTTGTAGAACCAGAGAACCCAGCCAAGCGCCTACCCACTTCATTATTCATTATTTTTCACGAGCTCAACCGGCTTCTGGTTATACAAATCAAGTTTATTTTGGAAGCCATCAAGATCCCAGCGCTCTGTCTCCTTCCAGAAATGCTCAGCGGCCAACTACCTTCCCCACCTGCCAGATCTGCATTATCTATCCAGCTTCCCAACCCATAAATGGTCTTTTCTGACACTTGATTGACTGCCATGTTCACTGCACCTGCAGAGGGTAGATGCTGGAAGGCTCTCCATGGCAGATGCTCTCACGGGAGATTCGCAACATGTACTGTTCTTCTTGCCCCTGCTTGAGCTCTCCACCTTGTTCTGTGGGGCCCAGTACCTCCTTTCTAGCCAGGGTCCTAGTATTACTTTTAATTCTGTGCCTTGCAACACTTATTTATGTACTAATTTATATAATGTGGATTTCAGAAGATTGGACAGTTTCAAAAGGAAGGAAGGAAGGAAGGAAGGAAGGAAGGAAGGAAGGAAGGAAGGAAGGAAGGAAGGAAGGAAAAGAAACTGAGGGAAGGAGGGATGGAAGAAGGAAGGAAGAAAAAAGACAAGAATGAGAGAGGGTAATGGGAGGGAGGGAGGAAAAAGGAGGGAGAGAAAGAAGGAGGAGGGAGGGAGGAAGAAAAGAAGAAAGGGAGGGAAAAAGTAAAAAAGGAGGGAGGGAGGGAGGAAAAAGGAAGTGAGTGGAGGATAGACAGAAGAAGGAAGGAAGAAAAAAGGGGGAGGGAGAAAAGAAAAGGAGGGAGGGAGGGAGGGAAGAAAAGGAGGGAGGAAAAAGTAAAAAAGGAGGGAGGGAGGGAAGAAGGAGGGAGGGAGCAACAACATAAGTTAAAGGGTGGGAAAAGCAACTTAAATGTCATTTTGAAAGTACTTTCAATCCACTTAAATAGATATGCCTGCTCCAGAAATCAAAGCTAAAGAACGATTGTTTTCTCGGGCCAAAGCAAGCCCTGAAAGAAGCAAAATCAGCCATTTGTCAAAGATCTTCTTTTGAGATGCCACAAGGCTCCTTTGCTGTTCTTGAAATGTTGACAATGTAAACCTCCCCCAGTCTGGCCAAACCTTCCCAAGCAGCATCTGAGAGAAAGCAATCTCCCTTCCCACTCAGCTAGCACGGTGGGACAGAAATTCCACCGTCCTTAAAGAATACCAAGATCAGGTCCAGAGCAAAGTGTGCTGAAGCCACAGGGGAGCTCCGTAGCTGAGAAGGAGTCAAGAACTTGAACACGTCGCCACTATCCAAGCCAGGCAACCACTGGGCAGCTTCCTATCTGCTCCTGTTGACTTAACCCTTCCCTGGAACAAGAGGAGGACCTGCATCCTCACTGTACTTGCATGTCTCTGGAAGCCCAACAGCTGATGTCCATACAGCCAGCAGGAGTGGACGGCAGCATGTTGCACACCTCCCAGGACAGAAATCCAGCAACAACATTACACACAGATGATCTGATAAAGGGCGGCACTAAAGGAAGACGAAGAAGCACAAGACAATGGACAAGGGAAGGAGAAGGAGGAGAAAGAGAAGGAGGAGAAGGAGAAGAAGGAGAAGAAGAAGAAGAAGGAGTAGGAGAAGGAGAAGAGAAGAAGAAGAAGAAGAAGAAGAAGAAGAAGAAGAAGAAGAAGAAGAAGAAGAAGAAGAAGAAGAAGGAGAAGAAGAAGAAGGAGAAGGAGAAGAAGAAGAAATAGGGGTGGTAACAGCAGCCTTTAAGGAAGTGTTACACAAATTTATGGAGGACAGATACATCAATGGCTACTAGAATGGATGCCTAAGTACCGTACATCTTTCAGGCTTGGGGGACAAGATGCCTTTAGGGCCCTTTGCTGGGATTCGAGAGCAGAAGACAGTTTGCCCTTGTCTCTGCTTGAGATGCCCATGAGCATTTGGTGGGCCACTGTGTGCGACAGGATGCTGGACTAGATGGGCTGTGGCCTGATCCAGCAAGGCTTCTCTTAAGAAGAAAAGTTGGCATTTCTACCCTGCTTTTCTCTCCCATTTAAGGGGACTCAAAGCAGCTGAGAAACGTTCTGTTCTTCTCCCTACAACAGATGCCCCGTGAGGTAGGTGGTGAGAGCTCAGAAAGAGAGCTGTGACTAGCCCAAGGTCACCCAGGTGGCTTCATGGAGGAGTGCAGAATCAAACCCAGTAACTACGAGATATGAGTCCGGCACGCTAACCACAAGACCAAACTGGCTCAAAGAAAGAGTCAGAGGCCGCCTCCCCATGCAAGCCTTTTGGTGTGAACTGGGCTCGCATGGAACCCGGTGCAGGGCTGAGATCGAACCTCGGGCATTCCCATGCCATTCCTAGTAATGTGGGCTGAGGGCGGATTCAGCCGTCCCCATGCAAACTGCACTGGGATTGTTATTTTACTCCCTTTCCCAGGCAAGCTGCTTGCTTGTCTCGAAAGGGGAGTAAGGGGGTGCAGAGGCGTGAAATTTCTCCCTTTTCCAGGGGGGCAACCTTATTGCCCCCTGGAAAAGGGAGAACACTCAAGCCTCCCCCCCCCCCCCCCGTTCTAGATCTCAGCAGAATAGAGGCTTCAGTTCACTTCGGGAGTAAACATTTAAATCCAATTTCAAATTTTGGATCTATTAGTTCAAATTATCTAGACATTCATATGTGTACAGGTTCGTACACGATGCATACTTGAAGATCCATATTTTTCCTGCATCTGTACGCATTTGTACGGATCCGTAAGGGACAAAAACGGGTTGCATACGGGATAACCACGGGATGCATACAAATGTGTCCAGATGCGTATGGATGTGGGGAAGATGCCTACGGACACATATGAACGTTGTCGACATTCATATGTGCAGATTCGAATCAAAACTTCGAACAAATAGATTCTAATTTGGTAAATTCAAGTCGAACCTTGGTAAATTCGAATTTAAAAGATTCAAATCGGATCAGATTTTCAGGTATTTGAATCGATTCGAATAGAATGTCAAAAAAAAATTCATGCACATATCTACTTTTAACCATTACTCAGAAACACCCCCCTCTCTTGTGACTTTCCCACCTGCTTCACATAGCTTGAAAAGAGACATAGGGTGTTTTTCCACTGACACTAAAAGTACCCATTAAGTACCCATTAATGGGTACGAAATGGCATTTTTGTACCCATTAATGGGTACTTAATGGGTACTTTTAGTGACAGTGGGAAAACACCCATAGATGCATCCTCCATGTGGGCGTTGGTGAGGGAGAAGAAATCTGGATGAAGCGAATGCAATTAGCATATAATGTGCCGGTGCACATAATTGTTTGAGAGAGAGTTCAATTCCCAGTTCACCTCGAGGATTCCTTTCTAGACCCAGGACGGCAACTTCCATCCAAATGAGCGAACACACACTGATGAGATATCTTGGTTCTTCAGAGATTGTATCAAGTGCATGAGTAGGGAGTTCTTGTGATTTTAATGTACTTTTCAAAGAATACATCTCAACTGTTTAAAGACGAAAGCCTAAAATCTGGGTGATTTACGGTGGATTACCTCGGAAGGCCTTTTTCTATTTTTAATCTAAAAATAAAGTCAAGTTTGCAAAAGGGGATCAGGCTCTTAGCCTTTCCAAGGTGCCTGAAAAGCGGCAAAAAACCAGCAGTCGATGTATTTTCAAGTGTAGAACAGTTGTAATGGGAAAAGTAACATTTGCCTCACTTCTCCTTGCGAACCAGCTGTTAAAACATTCATATTCAGGCTGGTTACAGGATCCAATCCAGAGCTCTGAGCCACCTCCAAACTTTGGCCAGATCATCAGGAGTCTAATGAGCCAGATCCGTGAGGTCAAGCCTTCCGAACGAGCGCTAAGCAATTGTTCGAATCCCACATGAGACGTTCCTTTCCATTAGCCACAAGTGAAGGTCCGCTTGGGACACATAATTCATTTCTGTTTTTTATCCGGTGCTAAAAACAGGGAGGTCTGGTTGCCTGTGATAAGCAGCTGGCGACCTGTGTATGGACGGAGGAAAATACCACTCTGTTCCCATTTTTAAGTGGTCTGACCTAATTCACACCCCATGGATGAATGCACGAATCAGCTCACAATTATAGTGCTACTCCAAATTTTGCGCTAGAGAGCTCTGACTAAAAAATAATAATAAATCCAGACGACACGGAGGAAAGTTAAGGCAAGCAGGGAGGGGGGAACACAACAGACGTGGGGGGAATCTGTTACTTTGATTGAATGTGGACATTCACATTCAAATAGAACGTCTTCACAGACAAATGTAAACATTCAAATGAATTTCGAGTGTTCCAAACATTCATTCGAATGATTCAAAACATTCAAAAGTACAGATACGTATGTATTACATACATATCTGTATGGCCGCGTCCCCATGCAAGCCGGTTGCTTCGCTTGTGATGCGTGTCACAAAAATCCACATTGTAACTCGCAATAAAGCATCCCCATGTGGTTTGGGGCAATGCAGATTCAAATCATACGGTGCCTGTCTCCATGCAAGCTGCATCTTGTGAACCCGCATCTTTTCCCCCCCATCCACCCTCTCCCCTGATAGGAAGCCAGGTTGACGTCACCATAACCTGTCCCGCCCGCTGCAGCAATGACAGGGAAACACCTCAGTTGCACAAACACAACACACTAAGATCATTCCTTTCCTTGGCCACCACAGTTAGAAGCATAACCAAAAGTTATAACATATAGTTAAAAGCATAACTAAAAGCAGATCATTCCTTTCCTTGGCCGTCACAGGTTAGCGGAGGTGCACACATCCGCATGACAGTGGGCACCCTCCACTCACAACTGGCTCAAAATTACCCACACAGCTTGCTATCAGGGAAGGGGGGTGTAATAAATGTAGCCAGCGTGCACGGCAGGAACAGGGAGCAGAGGTGAAACCCTACCTGCTAATACTGCGGCCGCCAAGCTCCACGCCAAATAACCCCGGGAGGGAGTGTTCCCATGACCCCAGCACAATACATGCTAGCCCCCTATTTTAGAATGAGAACACTTGCTAAGGGGGGGGGGGTGTTGACACGTATTGTCTCCCATGTAGTCCATATTAGGGCTTTGCGTGGGGACGCTCCCGAGGCAACCTCACGATAGTCTCAGACTATTTTCAGCATGGGGATGCGCACTATGGATCTCATATGTATCTATACACATTTGCAATTATAATACGGGACAAAGATGGGATGCATACGGGATAAAACGGGATGCGTATGAAATGTCGTACGTTGTCGACATCTGTATCTTCAGATTCGAATCTAACATTCAAATGAATAGTTTGAATGTATTGACATTCGACCCAAATTCAAATGCAAAAATAATATTTGGGCACATCCCCTTTACACCTGACAAGGTCAGAAGACCGGGAAGATGAAGATTTCTTTGGTGGACAGGCTCAAGAGATTAGTGGTCGCTGGAATCGATGCATGAACTGTTGTGTACTGTTTGCTTTTTGTTCTGCTCCACATTGATTTTGTCCTTTCTTTGTTGCATGCTAACTAGGAATTTATAAGAATACATGGGTAACTAAAAGAAAGAGAAGATTGGGAAGAGACGATATAAGCTGCAAAGTAGAATCAAACTGCGTGTAACCATTGGTTCACACAGCCCTACACTACCTATTGTAGCAGGGGTAGTTTACAAATAGCCTCTATAAGAAGATAGCTACCCAGGGTACTAACAAGGTACCGGCTCCCTTTTGTACAGAAAACTGTCTCTTGATTGGAGTTACAAAGGCTGTGGTCACATTTACAGTTTAATCCAGCTTCAGTCCACTTTCGGAGTGAGAAAATACACCAGCAAAGTGACAAGCTGTTTTCTTCAGTGTTAACTCAGAAAATTCACCTCTGGGATAGATAATGTGGAAAGAAAATTGCTGGCCATTTTGCTGATGCGTTCTCTTGCTCTGAAAGTGGACTGAATCTGGATTAAACCTCAGGTGTGACCATGGCCACAGTGACTGCAATGATCACTAAAGTTGCATAGGAAACGACATACAGTCACTTCTTGTGCCTATGTTCAGGACACCTTCTGCCACCATAGATGTTGGCTCCTTGATGTGATACCAGGAGACAGCAGGATAGACATGAAACAACCCAAGAAAATTATAAAATATGAGCGCTTGAAGATTGAAGCTCAAAGCCTCTGTCACAAGACGGTAGCAAAGGTCCCAGTCCAAAAGTCTTTGGACAGCCCTTTAGCAATTCAGCACTGACAAGATGACCATCTGTCAACTGCAAAAGACCACCCTGCTGGGCTTTGTGTCTATGATCTCCGGATACATAAAGTCATCTTAGGGACTTAGGAAGATCCCAGTATGTTATGAAATATCAAAGCCAACATCTCCGGTGTGGTGTGGTGTTGTTGTGTTTCTGTCAATAAGAATAATAACACAGCCCTGATTTCTGATTATCCTAGGTCTTTTGGAAGGATCCAATGGTTAGAGTACCAAACCGGACATAAACATCTACCAGACTGTGTGACTGATTATAATGGAGGAAGAAGAGGAGGATGAACATGCTATCTTATTTCCATACTGCTCCATCTTATATTGTATTCTGTCAAAGAACACAGAAGAAGGAAACGGTGCTGGGATTTTGACAGCTATGGAGAGCAAACAAGCTGTTCTGACTCCACACAATCAAAAAGGAGGTTTTCATATTAATAAAACATACCCCATGTAAAATTGATGGTAAAAGGCCTTGCTGGTATACCAGCAAAAACTTAAGAGCATGCAAATACTTTCTCTCACACACAAACACATCGGTTGAGGAAAAGTTTAAGGCACAACGCAAATCTATGACTGGTGAGAATCCCAGAAGAATTCATTCATGGAAAAACAGCTCTAGACAAACTAGATGTGAGACAACTGAATTAAGCCAATCTCCATCGCTGGAGTGACTAAGGGAGACATCTTTCTGGAGAAGACAGGAGTGAATTTGCTACCAGAAGAGGTGGTGATGGTGACCAGGCTGGATAGTTTTAAGGAAGACAAAATCATAGGAGGCAGGTATATCGATGGCTACTAGAATGGATGCCTAGGTACCACCTTCAAGTTGGAGAGACAAGCAGGAGGCCTCTGAAGGCCATCTGCAGAGATCTGAGAGCAAGTGAAGTTCTGCCTTCATCTTCTGCTTGAGATGGCCACCAGCAACTAGACTAGATGAGCTATGGCCTAATCCAGCAGAGCTTCTCTTATGTTCTTAGGTTACCTAGTCCATAGGGAAAGGAGTGAGAAAAGATCGCAATCACCCAATGCTGACTAGCACCCGCACTTGTGAGCGCTTGTCACTTACAGCCTGAGTTCCACAAGACTGGTCACTCACCTGTGCTGACCCCGGGGCTGGTCCTCTTCTGGGCACCACCATTTCGGTCAGCACCATTGCCATGATGACGCTAACACTGCACATGCGCAGTCGCGTCTATGGTTGTCCAAGGTGCCAGTGTGCTTGCAATGGCACCTCAGATGACCCTGGAGCACCAGAAAAGGTGCAGATGCTCACCGCTAGACAATTCTGGTAAGTCCCTGGGTAAGGTTAGTAAAGGTGTGGAGCAGGATTTCATGCTCCATGCCAAGTAAATGATTAAGGAACTTATGGAAGGCAGGGGGCGCCTGGAGGCTGTAACAACCTCCTCAAGGTGTGGATGCTCTTCCCCAGAAGTTCACTAATCATGCACTACGGGCTGTAATGTGAAGAGGCCTCTGGACACAACAGAGCTTAAAATCTGAATTTTGCAGCAGCTTCCATAATGGGAAGCCCAGAATGGACCACAGGATGGAATATTAGAACTCTCTCCTGGTTCCTGTCTCCTTTGTTTCAGTTCATGGGTAGTGAATCAATGGCACAGATCACCTCTGTTTCCTCTCTCCACTGAGCCAACCCCTCAACCTACTACCATATTTTGCTCAACAGGCTAAAACTAGATAAATTATTCAGCAACGGCTACTGCCAGCTTTGGATTAAGTGAAAAATAATAGATGGTTTTTGAACTCCTATACGACTGAAGGCCTAAAATAAATGTTCTAACGCACTGCAAAACTCAACAGAAATCTTAATAAAATGGGAGGATGGGGGTAGAATTTAAGGAAAGGAAGAAGAATGACTTACAGAAATACACTACTTTTTTTTTCCATTTGCAAGAAAATTGGTTTTCGAAATATCCTTTTTCCTATTTAGCTTATTAATGAATAGCATCCATTTCAATTAGCATTTGCAATCTCATTATACAAACACCTTGGCAGATATATCCTTCACAAAACAGTTTCATTAGCATCCATGAATTTATATCAGATTAATTATGCGGAAGACAAGGGTTCCCCCCCCACACACACACAAAAACATTATCTTTCATTGGCTGTTTAATGAACATGCCTAATGAGAAACATTTAGTCCCTAAATGGTGCCTTGCCTAACACAGCTGGCTTAAGAAAGATGGAGGCAGATCACTAAAAACTGAACCCTAAAAGAAAAGGAGGATTTAATCTCCAATTCCCTGTCCTCTCCCCACCAAAAACTCCAAAAGGTGTCAATCAAGGTTTCATTAAGAAGCTTCCTCATATTTTGATGAAGTGATATGGAAGGATATGGGAAGCCATCTTATCCAGCACCCTGTTGCACACAGTGGCCCACCAATGACCCATAGGCATCTCAAGCAGAGATGAGGGCAAATCTTCTCCTGCTCTCGAATCCCAGCACATGACCATAGAAGATGTACTTAGGAATCCATTCTAGTAGCCATTGATACATCTGTCATCCATGAATTTGTCTAACCCTTTGGTAAAGCCATGTAGGCTGGTAGCTGTTACCACCTCTTCTGGCAACAAATTCCATAAACTGACGACCCTCTGGGTAAATAAATCCTTCCCCTTGTCTGATCCGACCCTCCTACCCATCAGCTTCACAGATGCCCCCTCATTCTACGGTTGTGTGATAGAGAAAAGAAATGTTCTCTATCCACCTTTTCTACACCATGCATGATTTTGTATACTTTGATCAGGATTCATATGGGACTGAACATTCATATCAAATTCAAATCCCACTACATTTGAAGGGGATCTATTTGAACGAATAAGAATTTTCTTGCATTCGATTCAATATGAATCAAATACGAAAAAAACCCCACTTGTGCACAACTGAAGAAGCAACCTTCTGGTTTGTGCTAAAGATGCATTAGTGTGGGACCTTGGTTCTCACAATGATCAACCAGCTAAGAAGAAGAAGGAGGAGGAGGAGGAGGAGGAGGAGAGTCGGCTCTTCTACCCCACTTTTCTCACCCATTTAAGGGGGCTCAAAGCGGCTGACAAAGCTTTCTATTCTTCTCCCCACAACAGAACACCCTGTGAGGTAGGTGGGGCTGTAAGAGCTCAGAAGAGAGCTGTGACTATCCCAAGGTCACCCAGCTGGCTTTGTGGAGGAAGAAGAGTTGGCTTTTTTACCCCACTTTTTTCACCCATTTAAGGGCACTCAAAGCAGCTGACAAAGCTTCTGTTCTTCTCCCCACAACAGAACACCCTGTGAGGTAGGTGGGGCTGTGACTCGCCCAAGGTCACCCAGCTGGCTTCATTGGGGAGGGCAGAATTGAACCGGTATTCCCAGATAAGTGTCCGGCTCCCTAACCACTAGACCAAACTGGCTCACCAGAAGCGCAAGATGATGACAGTTTCTTCTCTTCGAGGTGTACTATACCTGGAAATGAATAATGCAATGGAGGTGTTGCTAGCCAGTTCTAACCCAAGGTTTACATGTATCCTTTTGCAGTTCGTTTTAGGGAAAATTTCCAGGGATCAGAGTCACATCTAATGACATCATCAAAAGGGGCTGTCTGGTTGGGTAAATCCTGTGCCATCCTCACCTAGACCGTGGTCACACCTTGTTGAAATGGCCCATCTTATTAAGAAACAGTACTCGTGACATATTAACTCCAACCACACCCCATACCTTGTGATCCTTCCTTGGTTCATCCCCAGTTTGGGTCGCTTTGCTAACACCTTGCTGTTCCCACCCATCCTGACCATCACAGCACTTTCCGCACTCTGATAGGATAAAAGTTCTGCCACTCAAGAGCATGTCATCACACACTGGGCAAATGGGAAGGCAAATTCATGCAGGGTCCACCCACTGTAGTACGGTTCAGCCCCCTTTAGTCCTCTCCCACCCCCAAAAGGAAAATAGTTTAACACTCTATAACAATTTGGGACCTCTAAAAGTCAGGGTTCAGGAAAGTACGATTGAAGGGAGGAAAGCCCGCGAGTAAAACAGATTGTACTAAAAAGACGTGAGTGGTAGAGCCCAAAGATGGATTGAAGGAGGATTAAAGTGAAGGTGTGACCACAGCCCTGGGCAAATGGATGGAGATCTGCTGAACTTCATGCACTGACCTAGGGATTTGTTTTAGGAATCATTGGAATTGGAAGATCCCCTCTGGATATAAAACCTTCTCATGCATCTGGCACATCTGCTTTCAAAGGCCATCGCCCTGTTGGGGATAAGCAACGGTGCCCTTTCTTTCTGGGTTACTCACCACAAGCGAGAGGGGTCTTTTCCATGAGACGACACCAATCAGTCCCGACAGCAGCACCTGAAAGCAAATCAGAAAGATTAGAGGGAGCCATTGAAAGCTTGACCATTCAAGATGGCAACTATATTTCACCCAAGAACGTAAGAACATAAGAGGAGCCCTGCTAGATCAGGCCACAGCCCACCTAGTCCATCAGAACGTAAGAGGAGCCCTGCTGGGTCAGGCCACAGCCCATCTAGTCCAGCATCCCGTCTCACACAGTAGCCCACCAATTGCCCATGGGCATCTCAAGCAGAGACAAGGGCAAACCTTCTCCTGCTCTAGAATCCCAGCAGATGGCCTTAGAGACATCCTCCCAGACTGAAAGTTGTACTTAGGCATCCATTCTAGGAGCCATCTGTCATCCGTACATTTGTCCAACCCTTCCTTAAAGCCATCCTTAAAGGCTGGTAGCTGTCACCACCTCTACCAGCAGCAAATTCGATAAACTCATGCCAGGCACATCTGGCAATACTCATTACAACATGTGGCTTCACCCCAAGGACTCCAGCACATCTCAGCCAGACCAAGCTAATCCTTTGCCCTAAAGAAGTCAGGTCATTTATTATTTATTTATTTATATTTCTATCCCGCCCAGTACCCAAAGGTCTCAGGGTAGGTAACAACCTTTAAAACAACACATCACAAACCAATATACATTAAAACCAATAATATACATAAAAACACTTAAAAGATTCAGCATATTTAAAACAATATCCTAAATATTAAAATAACAGTATCATATTATCAAATATTATCATATTATCATATTATCATATTATCAAATATCAAGTCCTTGGGATTTGCACAGTAGAGGTGTGAAAACTGACTTTTGCATTCACAAAGTTGATATATTTTGAATTCACCAATATGTTGCAACGAACTGAGAGTCCAACATTCGAACGTCCAAATATTCAATCAAACCAAAAATTCCTCCCATTCGCAAATACAAAAACTTCAACCAAACATTTGCATTTTGCTGTATTTTGGTCATGAAAAAATGGCTTTTTCCATGGGGAATAAAGTCGCAACATTTTTGCAAAAATGTTTAAACACAAAACAGAAAAGTCCGGACGCTTGATTTAAGAGATCTGCGACAAAACGCGATTTTCAGATGATCAATTGGACAGGAAAACAAAAGCCTGATTTTTGTGTGTGTGCGCAATCCTACCATTCGGGTTGCTTATTTTCACTAAATCATATTCACCACTCCATACTGCACTCTGGTTGTGCCATATTCATAAGAAGGAAAGAGATCAAGGAACAAAGAAGGATTAAATAGAAGGAAGCTGAAGCCAAAACAAAGCATTGCTGCGTTAGGTGTCTCACTTCCCTTGGTTTAAATAGGCATTCTAATTAAGGCACGGGTCTCTGATACGGAAAGGATTGCTTCATTTGCAGAACATGATCAGAATTCTGATTATATAAGAGTAGCACAACCTCCCCCCTCCCCCCCCCCCGATCTTTGATTATTTTGATACCTGGAATGAACAATGTCTTCCTGCAGATTTCATGCGCAGGCTATTCCAACAGCATCTGATGGCTGGGGTCCATGTGGATGTCCCCCAAATTGCAGCCCATGGATACATCAGACGAAAAACGGTTTCACAACAAAGTCATATTAGAAGCTTTGCCATCCTATGAAGCATTTCCTGTTGCATTGAAAAGCAATGCACATCAGAGTCCAGATCTTTTCAGGCTTGAAATATGGCACTGAAGAAGAAGAGGAGGAGGAGAAGGAGAAGAAGAGTTGGCTTTTCTCACCCATTTAAGGGGACTCAAGGCAGCTGACAAACCTTCTATTCTTCTCCCTACATAAGACACTCTGTCAGGTAGTTGTTGTAAGAGCTCAGAAAGAGAGCTGTGACTAGCCCAAAGTCACCCAGCTGGCTTCATGGAGGAAGAAGAATTGACTTTTATACCCCACCTTTCTCATCCATTTAAGACAGTGGTTCTCAACCTTTCTAACGCCATGATCATTTAATACAGTTCCTCAAGTTGTGGTGACCCCAACCTAACCCTAACCCTAACCCCCAACCTTAAACTTATTTTTGTTGCTACTTCATAACAACCCTTGTGAAAGAGTAGATTGACCCCCCAAAGGGCTCCTAACTCACAGGTTGAGAATCACTGATTTAAGGGGACTCAAAGTGGCTGACAAACCTTCTGTTCTTCTTCCCACAAAAGACACCCTGTGAGGTAGGTGGGGCTGTGATAGCTCAGAAGAGAGCTGTGATTAGCCCAGGATCATCCAGCTAGCTTCGTGGAGGAGGGCAGAATCAAACCCAGTATTCCCAGATAAGAGTCCGGCTCCCTAACCACTAGACCAAACATGATTGAAATACAGAAAATCACGCAGAGTACTGAAAAGTTGGACAGAAGACAAATCGTATCTCGATTGCCCAGGAGTAGAATCAGGAGGCACCCTATGAAGCTGACAGGCAGGAGAGTTAGGACTGGCAAGGGGAAGTAATTCTTCACCAAGAAGGTCATTGGTTTATGGAATTTACTACCAGACGAAGCGATGACAGCAACCAACCTGGATAGATATGAGAAATGGTTAGAAAAAAATTAAGGAAGACGGGAGTAGCAATGGCTACTAGAATGAACGCTCAGGTACTTCCTCCGGACCAGAGAGACGAGCAGAATGGTTCTAAAAGCCATTTCCGGACAGTCAAGAGCAGGTGAAGACTTTGCCTTTGTCTTCTGCTTGAGATGCCCAGAAGCATTTGGTGGGCCACTCTGAGAGAGAGGATGCTGGACTAGATGGGCTGTGGGCTGTTCCAGCAAGGATCCTCTTACGTTCTTATCTAGAATACATAGTTAGATACCATCTCCAGCTTGGAGACAGAGGCAGGAAGCCTCTGAAGGCCACTTTTAGGGACTCAAGAGCAGGTGAAAGTTTTGCTTTCATCTTCTGCTTTAGATGCCCATAAGCAACTGGTGGGCCACTGTGTGAAACCAGACACTGGACTAGATGGGCTGTGGTCTGTTCCAACAGGGCTCCTCTTAATTTATGGAGGACAGGTGTATCAATAGCTACTAGAATTGATGCTTAGGTACATCCTCCAGGCTGGAGAGACAGACAGGATGCCTCTAAAGGCCATTTGCAGGGATCTGAGACCAGGTAGAAGGCTTTGTCCTTGTCTTCTCCTTGAGATGCCCAGAGGCAATTGGTGGGCCACTATGTGAGACAGGATGCTGGGCTGGATGGGCTGTGGTCTGATCCAGCAGGACTCCTCTTATGTTCTTATGTTCCAGTAGCGCAGAAATCATAAAACTGAAAAATGTTGCTCACATTCAGTAAAAGTGTTTCAGAAGAACACTTGCCTTTGACCATGACTTCAGCATTCTTAAGTCACGGTTGAGAGACCTGGCACTTAATCAAAGAAATAGGCACAATGGGAAGACATATTACAGGGACAAAGAGAATTAAAATTCTCCCGGCGAGCAATATAGCTACTATAGAAAATAAACAAATAAAAAAACTATCTATAGCCTTGCATTCCGAAATGCCTAGACGATCTATGCAAACGACTCCTTATTACTGAAACATTCTTGCATTAATGCAGATTTCTGGATGACAGCCAAGTCATAGAAGAGCAGAGAATTTCTCTTTGCAGTTAATTAAATTTGCTCGCATAGCTAGGAGAGGCTATTATTATGGTTACGATAACCGTCCCAGAGTTGATAATCCTGTAATGCAGCATTGCTCTCAGGAAGTCGAAATGACAGGGTTAGATAGTTCAAGAGCAGCCATGGCAGTTACATACTCTCAATTAAATAAGTGTTGTGACTCAGAGTGTAAGGTCACATTTAAAAAGAAGCCCAGGCAAGATAACAGGGTAGGGAGTTTTGCAAATAATACTGAAGGCTCTGTGTGTGTGTGAGAGAGAGAGAGGCAAATACTTTCTTGTGTTCCTTCCCCCCCCCCCCCAGTTAGTAAGATGTAGGGATCTGCAGGAATATTTGAATGCATTTGAAATTCTATACGATAGACCAAATTTCAACGTTTGAATTTGAATCGAATGTCAAATTCAAATTTAAAGTTTTGATTTGGATTTTGAATTTCGGATCGATTAGTTCGAATTATCTGGACATTCACATGTGTACGGGTTCGTGCACGATGCGTACTTGAAGATCCCCATCTTTCTTGCGTCCGTACGCATTTGTACGGTCCCATACAGGATGAAAATAGGTTGCATATGGGATAACTACAGGATGCATACGGATGTGTAAGGACCTGGGGAAGATGTGTAAAGGCATTTAATACAAATGCCTATGTATCCAATACATTTCCAATATGTATTCATGTGTGTCCGATACATATCAGATACACATGGATACATACTGGATAAGTATCAGTTACATAGTGGATAAGTATCGGATAAATATTGGATATGTATCCGATACGTATCCAATATGTATCCAATGCATATCCAATATGTATCCATGTATATCTGATACATATCCAATATGTATCCGATACTTATCCAATATGTATCCCAACAAATCCTCCCTGAATCAACTTTGAATCTGCTCTCAAACCATGTAGAATTCACTCTGGATCCGTGGCAGATGTGACTGGTACAGCTGCTTTCCCACCTCCCCATTTCTCAGAAGTTCCAAAGCTTCATACGAATGCTCCAAAAAACATTCATATTCATATGAATGTGGATGCATGAAAGTTGTAACATTCAATTTGTATATGAATGTCCAAATTTGTACGAATAACCCTTAAATTGGTGAGAAAACCTGGGCAGAAAAGCCAACCCTCCTTCTTATTCAACTTTCTTTGAGTGTTGTCCTGCCAAAGTGGGAAGGAGTTAGGGTTATATTTTTAATAAGTTTTAAGGATATTCTATATATAGGACTGATATAGTTTTTGCTATGTTTTGCTATGTTTGTTTTTAAATGTTGTGAGCCGCCCAGAGACCCACGGGTATGGGGCAGGATATAAATATAAATGTAAATAAATAAATAAATATATTGTAATTCTTGCAACACACCCTAGGACTTTCTGATGAACAGCAGGGTATAACTTCTTCCATAAAATATATAAAGTTTGTATTCTTATGCTTATTTCTGAAATTTGTTATATCTATCATAAATATTACAAATATCCTTTTACAAAAACAATAATAAAAGTCATAAACAAACAAACAAACAGATATGCAAGCTCTCTTGAGCAAAAAGGCCCATTCAGACATGTTGCTAGCAATGCTATAAATCATCGCCTGGCTTTGAGATTTCTGCTTGTTTTTTCCAAGCTATGCCTTCACCCTTTGCTCTGAAGAAAAGAAAAGCTAATTAACAAGGAAATTCTAAAACCTATCATCTTCTACAGCTGTCGTAGGTACAATTTCCAGGCGCCTCAAAGACAGGGAAATGATGTGTTCTTTTGTCAGCAGCGAGGACACAATGTTCACCTTCTGAAACCCATTTTGTCTAATCCACTGCAAACATAGCATGATAGCCTCTCCCTTTTTCCTTTCTTCTTTCTTCCCATGTTCCCTCTTTCACGCCAAAACCATCCCCGCCCCTCGCCAGGATTCGTACATCCACGCAGCATTAATTTCATTACGCTCACATCAAGCTCAACAGAAATGCTACCCGTGTACAGTTACGCAAATTCATCGGCAAAGCTGAATATGCTTCTTGAATTACAATGTAGATTAGCAATACAGTCCAGTTTGGTATTGGGGTTAGGGTGCTGGTTTCTTATCTGGAAGTCACCGGGTTTGATTCTGCGCACTCCTCCACGAAGCCAGCTGGGTGACCTTGGGCTAGTCACAGCTCTCTTCTGAGCTCTCACAGCCCTCACCTACCTCACAGAGTCTTCTGTTCTGGGGAGAAGAACAGAAGGTTTGTCAGTCACTTTGAGTCCCCTTAAAAGGGCGAGGGAAGCGGGCCGAGACTGCAATGTAATTATATTTGACCCGTGAGGAAATACTAAATGTCTACTAGAACTGGTCCACCAGAAGACAACGCATGCATCACTAATATTATAAATCCCAGAATAGGGATGTGAACTAATATTTTTAACTTTTGATAAATGAGATAAGAGTCCAGCACTCTAATCACAAGAAGAAGAGGAAGAGGAGTAGTGGTAGTTGGCTTTTGTATCCTGTTTTTCTCTCTTAAAGGGGACTCAAAGCTGTTGACAAGCCTTCCATTCTTCTCCCAACAATGGATACCTTGTGAGGTGGTAGCACAGTGACAGCTCAGAAAGAGATCTGTGACTAGCCCAAAGTTGCCCAGCTGGCTTTGCAGAGTGCAGGTAAGAGTCCAGCACTTTACAGATAATCAAGCTGGAGCCCCATTGCTGCCCCTTTTATACAGGACCTTATCTATGCAAATATTAAAGGTGCTTTGTTTATTTAATGCCACTATTGAAGATGCAGAAGCAGGGAATGTTACATTTTAAAGATGCTTCAGGAATATCTTTTATCTTTTATGCATCATCATCATCATCATCATCATCATCATCATCATCCAGACATGTGACTGGCCACTTGGCTCAGGGAAGTTTTTGGCAACAGGCATGCTGCTGTGATTCTAAACCGGCTTTCTTACAATAGGTCCCAGGTTTCAACCGACTCAATCCTGGAGGTCAGCCACGTGTAATTATTACGAGTCTGGAGCAGGAGTCAGGAGGAAAAGAGAGTGTTTTAATCTTGCCAGGGGTTTAAATACAGCCAACGTATGGGGAGGTGATTGGACAAAGGCTGAGGTCAGGCAGGTCAGAGGTCATTGTGATGTCACATCCCCTGGTATATGTTGGGGAAAATCTTCAACAGGAAGAGAAGGGTAGCCCTGTTCTTTTTTTTCCTCCACATGGCTGAGAATCACCATTATTGCCTGCAGTATTGGCACGGAGTGAAAAGAGTTCAGCACCTTGGACAGCACCAAGTGTGCAATGCAAATCTATGGAGAGGAAAATTTCTGGTGCTTTTTATTCTTGGGGATTATCAGCGAACAGCTTCATTTAAACTAAAGGGCTGGAGCAAAGGAAGCCAGGTGGGGAAAGGCTAAGCAGCCTAGTGGTTACTACAATTATTATTGCCCTAGGACCTCTTGGTGAAGAATGAGATATAAATTCTTAAATAAAAACCTTTTAAAAATAAAATAAATCTAATCTTCATGCATTTTGGACACCACTGTACAAAATGAGCCCATCTCTCTTCACCATACCCACTTTATGGATGGGGAAAGGGTCCCAAGGGTGCAAGGGCACCCAGAAACTGCATGGGGGTGGAAAGGATTGGAATTTACTGGTGTTTAGATCGTCTTCAAAACACACAAGCGGCTGTACCTTTCTCCTTAGACAGCCAAGATTTTGAGACACAAGGCTGTCTTTTTTTTAATCTGAGGGTGCCAGAATGGAAACAAAAAGAGACTCCCTGGTGCAGGGGAAACTATCTAATCACAATCAGTGCTGAAAACATCTTGCTTGCTGCAAAGAATGAAACGTAATTAGTGCTCATCAGTTTCACCAGGCACATAAAGTCCTACAGAACAACCCTAAAACCTTCAGAGCTCCTGCTTATGGAAAAACTAGGTGGAAAAGTTTTAAAGAAAAAAAAGAAGAAAGAAAGGAGAAGAATCTTCAGATTCAAATATACATTCTTAACAAGTTAAAAAGGTGCATACCTTGAAGGTAGTTGCAGCGCTACTGCAAAGCAATTTCCTTTTAAATTGGAAGTCTACCTCAGAGAGAGAGAGGGAGGGAAGGCAAAGGAGAAAAACACTTTCTGGTTTAATATAATGTTTAAGTGAACACTGGCCTCCTCTACAGACCTGCTTGCTTTAGCCCCATCCTCTTCAGACTGTCGGTGCGTCCAGACACGTTAATACTGATTGATGGATTGCCATTGTGACACATTATCCCATCACTACTGCTAATTTATCTTAATCCTGGATTAAGGACACGCGCTGTGCAGTATTTGAATCTTCCTGCCAGTCTGGGCAGGATGGCGAGGAGAGACAAATGAGAGCAGGATGGCAGCTCAACTCTGATTGGCTGCCTCATCCCATGTGACCGCGTGTGCCAACTCAGCTCTCATAGCTCCTGAGGAGGAAGCTACAGAGCTGCTTTTTAGTCGGGACAGCAGGTTGTCGCTGCGCAGCATTTAAGCTCTGCTTTTAGCTTTAACTTCAGGTTTCTTCCACAAGTCTGGTCGCAGCCCGTGACATACAGGCCTGCCTTCCTATCTGCTGATCCAGTAACCACAGATCCACTCCTAGCCTACCATTTGAATTTTCATGGGAAATCCCATGCGATTTCCTAGCATTTGTAATATTCCTGGTTTCCTGTAACCATGGTAGTCCTTAGAAGCTACCTACCTCTGATTTGGGAGCAGCCCTGTATTTCTGTCCTAGGTTTTGCATTACTTCCTCTCCTTGTATTTTTCCTTGGCGTCCTTTTGGTTTCTTGGTGGCTCCGTGGCCATGTAGGCTGCAACTGACAGGAACTGTGGTTTAAGGAACTTTGGGAGCTGAACTACTCAACCAATGGCAACCCAAAGTCCCTCCTGATATCACAGAGGCTCAACCAATGGGCAATTTCTCCACCAATTTTAGTGGGTATCGCAAGCTACGTAAACAATGACATTTCCTCTCTTCACAACCACAAAGCATGACAGTTCAGCCACAGTTGCATCGTTCAGGTCACCAAAAAATAAGGAAAGCTTTTTTAAAAAGAAAAAAAGCCCACCCAAGTGACCCTTAAATCTCCTTCTACATCCCTGTATTCAAAGAAAGTTTGTTGGTTGAGAAAGGACAAATTCCTCTTCTTTGCAGAGGCAAAACTTGCTGACATAATTCTCCATGGCCCTTTGGAGCAGCAAACAATTACACATTCAATCTGAAAAAATCTTTAGGGGACACAAAGTGGGAAAAGTAGGAGGGTGGAGTAGCTATAGGATAAGATTGAAATCAGCAGGGACACTGCTTACAGGCAAATCACAAGATTGCTGCATAACCTTGCTTATCTAGGGGTGAAATGTTGTTTAAGAAAAAGAGACACAGAGAATTTATATGTTTACATTGAGCTCTAATAAAACACTGCAAGCCAGTCAAGTATGTCAGGAATTGCTTTTTTAAGTTAAGTGAGTTGTAGTAGTAGTACCAGTAGTAGCAGCAGCAGTAGTAGCAGCAGCAGTAGTAGTAGTCATGCCATCACCATGACAACGCTGATGCTCTGCACACCTGTGACCGCATCTATGGTCATCCAAAGTGCCAGCACACTTTGGTAGCACCTAAGACAACCCGGGAGCACTGGAAGAGATGCAGATGGTTTTGCCGCTGGCAGCACCAGGTAAGTTCATGGTAAACATTGGTTAAGGTGTGGAGCATGGCTTTGTACTCCATGCCTAATCAACAATTAGGGAACTTCTGAGGAGGCAGGGCATGCTGGAAGGCTGTAGCAACATCCTCGAAGTACAGATGCTCTTCACCAGATCTTTACTAATTCTTGACTAGTGGCTACCTAGTGCATAGGTGGCTAACCTGTGGTTCTCCAATTAGCTGAAGGACATCAGTTCCCATGACCCCCCTTAACATGGTCAATAACAAAAGAATTGTGGAAAGCAGTTCAATAATTCCTGGAAGACAACATGTTAGTGAACACTTGTTTATTGGATTCATATGAAACCAATGTTGGAGAACATCCAGGCTTCCTTTCCAGGAGGTCCTGTTGGTGGAAAGCATGTTTTAAACTGCCCTTGGACAGGAAACAGAGCTCAGAATGGGTGAGGTATGGAAAATGCACAGCTTGGAGGTCTTAGTAAAAGCTGCTTTGAAGGAGTGACGCACCTCCGTGCAAAAGGAACCCATAGATTATAAAACACAGGTGCCATCACTTATGGAGAAGGTATTTATGCCTTTTTTCCCCCAAAGAATCCACTGATTTGATACTATCTAGGTAGGTAATGAATTACGTCCTAAAATTTAATCATGAATCACCACAACCAAGAAAGCCCGATTGGCAGAGAATCTGATGGCAGCAGCTTCCCTGGGTGTCTTTCTGAAAGTCAATTAACCCTGCTATGAATCATGGACCCGATTTCCCATAAGTGCCTCATTCATGGGCCAAGGAAACTGTACGATCCCAGGAGATGCATGAATGTCAAGTGTGGTTCTGGACATCTGGAAGCAAAAAGCTTTGCAGAGATGCCATTTGCTTTCTGGTCTGGAAAACCCAGTAAACATTGCCAGGTGGGCTACACTATGCTACCTTGAGAAGGTCCAAGCATAAGATCCTTATGTTTTTGCATTTGTTGAAGACATCAGCAGAACCTTGTTGGGTCAGGCCAGTCTGATGCTTACAGGAAGCTCCACTAATGGGACAGGAAGTGACTCTTTGCTTTCAGTGACTGCTGGCATGGTGCTTCTCTGCAACTGCCCCAAAACTCCATGTGCAAAGCTAAACACCTAGAAAAGAGTCAGGAGGACATGTTCAGCTATGTGCTTGAGGTTCCTCATGAAGTGGACTTCCTAAATAGCAGCACACATAGGTTTTCACAGCTCTGAAGCCTGTGATGGCGGAAGGGAGCCAGAAGGTATGATGACTCCCCTTCACTCCTCCTCAGAGTTTCTACACAGCCTAGAAACAGAAGGAACAGCAGCCACATCTTGTGCCGACGGATTTCGTAAATTAAATGGGCCGAATGGGAGATGTGAAGAAGAAGAGTTGGCTTTTCTACCCCAATTTTCTCACCCATTTAAGGGGACTCAAAGCAGCCAACAAAGCTTTTCTATTCTTCTCCCCTGTGAGAAGAATACTCTGTGAGGTAGGTGGGGCTGTGAGAGCTCAGAAGAGAGCTGTGTCTAGCCCAAGGTCACCCAGCTTGCTTTGTGGTGGAGCGAGGAATCAAACCTGGTATTCCCAGATTACAGTCCGGCTCCCTAACCACTAGACCGGTGTCTGGTGTGGGGAGAAGAAGAGAAAGCTTTGTCAGCCACTTTGAGTCCCCTTAAATGGGTAAGAAAAGTGGGGTAGAAAAACCAACTCGTCTTCTTCTTTTTAGAAATCCATTGTCAATGACCTCCTGCAAGTGGCTGATCAACTCCTGCTGGAAGATCTTGGGCTACATAGAGCTCCCACCCCCTTCTTCACAACTGGTGGCATTGTTAAGTTGCTTTTATCACAACACGACACTTTATTAGCTCTGTTCCGCACCTAAACTCCATCTATTTTTATGGAAGGCTTTTGATCCAGAGATTGAAGAGGAATTGAGGAAAGTGTGTTTACTTGTCATAAATGTCCACCACCTTGGCAGGGAACCTATCCCTGCCTGACCTAGCCTGAAAAGGCCGGCACAGTGGTGAGACGCCCCTCTCAGGCCTATCACCATTGGGTCAGGAAAGACCCAGGGTGGGCAGTTCTTGCATGATCCAGGTGACTTGACTGGGTTCCCTAGAGCCTGCAGTAACCCCCCCCCTTCGGGGCACGGACTACCCAGACACGCATGCGCGAGGCACTTACCTCATGTTGGGCGGGTTCTGAAGTGGCCAGGATGGCCAGTGGCATTCTGCGCCTGCGTGTGCTGCTGGTTCTGACTGGCTAACTGCGCATGCGTTTGAATTTTGTATTCATATTTTCACATACAATTATCAACAACATTTGTATGTGCCCATATGCATCTTCCCCACACCTGTACACATCTGTGCGCACACGTCCACATCTGTATGCATCCCATAGTTATCCCGTTATCTTTAAATTGTAAGCCTGAGGGCAGGGACATGTTTAAGATTAATATAATATTGTAACCTACCCAGAGACCTTCAGGTATAGGGCGGGATAGAAATACAAATAAATAAATAAAATAAATAAATAGTATGCAAGCCGTTTCCATCCCGTACGGATCCGTACAAATGTAGGAAAGATGCAGATCTTCAAGTACGCATCATGTATGAACCCGTGCACATACGAATGTCCGGATACTTCAAATGAATAGATCTATAATTTGAAATTCAATTTGAATGTTTACATTCAAATTTTGGGACATTCTATTCTAATTCATGTACATCCATCGAATGTGATCAATAGGAACCACTTTATCTCTCCACGCCTTCTTCTTGAGTTAGTCAGAGCCCTTGTGGGTCCAAAGGACTGAGGAAATGTTTTTTAAAGAATATTGCTCCAAACTCCCTGGTCCAAAAAGATCTGCCTCAAAATCTCCCCCCACCCCCCACCCCATCTAGTGCTCTGAATTACTTTCTGATTCCTGGGCTGCTGGATAAATTATGGCTGGAAATGAGCAAATTAAGACTGCAAGCCTCAACGGAATATTACACTCTGATCAATAAGCGTAACTAGATAAATACGCATTATAGCCTCTCTGAAGGGAACAGATACAAAATTAATCAAAGACGCTTTACATAAATATATAGATGTGCAAGGCGACTTTGGAGAAGCAGCTGCCTCAAGTGCCGAAAAACAAGAAGGGGAGGGGAGGGGAGGAGAAGAGAGGAAAGGAAAAGGAAAAGACAGGACAGGAACGGAACGGAACGGAACGGAACGGAACGGAAAGGAAAGGAAAGGAAAGGAAAGGAAAGGAAAGGAAAGGAAAGGAAAGGAAAGGAAAGGAAAGGATGGACAGACAGGACAAGACAGGAAAGGAAAGGAAGAGTTTTATGTAGAGATTTCAAGGAAGAAAAATTCTACACCGTTTGCATACATCTTCTGACTACTCAGTGCTGTAGTTTTGATGATTTGGCTTTGAGATGCTACTGAGTTACATGAGAAGATTGGACCGCCTCTCCTGGTAGACCAGAGGCCAATTCGCATTGCAACCCATAGTGCATGATAAGGGGACTTCTGGGGAAGAGCATCCGCACCTTGAGGAGGCTGTTACAGCCTCCAGGCGCCCCCTGCCTTCCCAGAACTTCCCTAATCATGCACTAGGTGTGGAGCATGAAATTGTGGAAGGACATGAAGAGGAAGAGGAAGAGGAAGAGTTGGCTTTTCTACCCTGCTTTTCTCACCCATTCAAGAGGACTCAAAGTGGCTGACATACCTTCTGTTCTTCTCCCCACAACAGAGAAACTGTGAAGTGGGTGGGGCTGTGAGAGCTCAGAAAGAAAGCTGTGACTAGACCAGGGTCACCCAGTTGACCTCATGGAGGAAAAAAAGACAGAAAAGTTGACTTTTATACCCCACTTTCATCACCCTTAAGGGGACTCAAAGTAGCTGACAAACCTTCTGTTCTCCCCACAACAGACCCTGTGAAGTAGGTGGCGTTGTGAGAGCTCAAAAGAGAGCTGTGACTAGCCCAAGGTCACTTAGCTGGCTTTGTGGAAGAGGGTAGAATCAAACCCAGTATTCCCAGATAAGAGTTCGGCTCCCTAACCACGAGACCAAAGTAGGCAGAAAGGGTCCTGGAAGCAATGAACATGAGCTTAAGCAAATTTCAGGAAATAGCAGAAGACAGGAGGTCCTGGTGTGCTGTGAGCCATTGGGCCACAAAGAGGTGGACGCAACTCAACAGCTGAACAACAACCCTCTTAAAAGCAAGGATCACATATCCCAGTGACAGATAATCTTCTCAGAAGGAAACAAGGGCAAACCTGGGCAACCGCCAAGCAATGTCATGGAGTCACTAGCAGGGGTACACAAGAATGCAATTTTGGGGGTTCAATTCAATTAGAATCTTTAAAGTTCAAATCAAATCAAATTCAATTCGAATTAAGCAAATTCGAATCTATTTGTTTGAATTTTCTATTCAAACTTGCACACACAAATGTTGATAACATTCATATGTGCCCATATGCATCTTTCCCATATCCGTACGCATCGGTACACGTCCGTACATCTCCATATGCATCCCGTAGTCATCCCGTTTGCAACCCGTTTTTGTCCAGTAGGGATCCGTACAAATGCGTACAGATCCAGGAAAGACGCAGATCAGCAAGTACGCATCATGTACAGACCCGTACGCATGTGAATGTCCAGATAAGCCGAACGAATCAATCCGAAATTCAAAATTAGTTCGAAACTTTAAATTTGAATGTATGGAGATTCGATTCTAATTCAAATGTTGAAATTCAGTCAGATTCGACTGAATTTCGAATACCTTCGAATATTCGTGCACACCTAGTCACAAGGAGTTAACTTGAAGTCGTTTTGGGGTGTTTTTCCACCGCGCTCCTTTAATCCGGATCTACATGGAAATACCCAATGTGTTTCCATCGGTGGTCTAGCACCCAATAGCAATGGGTGCTAGCCTCCCTGCTGTGGAAACACCGGAGCACCCATTTGGAAATCCAGATCTACCCATGAGGGGTCTGCTTGTCACCCCAGGTGTTTGGGGGGACAGGGGGTGCAATCTCCGAAGTGGCTTTGAAGTCATTTCGAAGTCATTTTGAAGTCACTTCCAAGTCTGTGCAAAACAGCTCCATTGAAGTCTGTGCTGATCTTCGGAGTGAACTTTGAAGTGACTTCACAGTGACTTCGGAGTCACTTCGGAGTCACTTCAAAGTTCACTCTGAAGATCAGCACAGACTTCAAAGATGCTCCAGAGCTATTTTGCACAGACTTCGAAGTGACTTCGAAATGACTTCGAAATGACTTCGAAGCTTAGGTTTTGGGGCTCCCCCCCCCCATGGGTGCCTCCTCCCCCTAGCCTCCTCTAGACCCCATGGCCACACAAGCGTGGAAACAGGCTGCCTTTAATCCAGATTTTCTGCCTGAAGACGCCATTGTAGATCCCATTAATTGGGTCTACAGAAAATCCGGATTAAAGGCCAGAAAGTACCCATTTGATCCGAATTTCCCCAGCAGCAGTCGAAACAATCGGGTCCCAAATGGGTGCCGTGGTGGAAATGGGATCATCCAGCTCATACCCAAATGGGTCCTTAATGGGTGCAAAAATGGGTACTTTCTGGCAGCGGAAAAACACCCTTTATCTACCTAGTGGAGGTCGCTATAACCTGCTCCACTCTTCTGAAGGCAAATGCACAACAGCACAGACTTTACGCCTGAAGTACGATCAAAAGTATCCAGGGCTCTTGTTTTACTACCTCAAAGAGACATTAACAATTATGCAGGGTGTAAAAACCACATTTCTTAGGCTTTTGAGGGGACAGGAATAAGTCCTGCTAGATTCCATAATAGCAACACCTTTTGCAACATTAAATCAGAAGAGCGGGAAGGCAGATGTCAAGCAGCAGCAATGCCCTTGCTAGATGGGAAATGGGGAGAGTTTTGCTGCCAGGCATCCTTAATTGCTCTAAAAATACACACCCTGCATGTGGTTAATAATAACGTAACTACAGTCCCGAGCAAAACACTCCCACTTATATCCACGGTTCAGATCTATAAGCAAAGTTGCCATCCTAGGGCACCCATCACTCAACCATAATGTGGCCCAGGCTGTCCTTTCAAACTCTTATGGGTATTTCCGCACATACCGCCTGAAAGCCGGATTAACAGAAACCGTTTTTCTCAAATCCGTCTCTGGGAAGATCCGCCTGAAATAGGGACGGATCCAAATAAGGCCCCATGCTTCCATACTCGCGTGGGAAGGGCAGATTCTGGAGGACGGATGGAGTGGGTGCTGTGTAGATCTATCAGCACCCATTCCAAAAGTCCTCCGGCTCACACGCTGCCACCGCCATCCCCGGAATTGCGGGACTGGAGCGATGGGCTGCCAGTCACTCTGTGTTTCGAGGGGCGCCTGGCGCGCAGGGGAGGGGCTTTGGAAACAGGCAGTCCTGCTTCCCCCCTTCCCAACATGGCGGCCGGAGGGACATCCGTTCCCTCTCCTGTCCATGTGTGGAAGCATCCTCCTTGGATGCGGATTTTCCATGCAAGAACGGATTAAGACCTAATTTTTCAGGTCTTTCCGAGAACCGGTTTTAGCGGCACCAAGACGACATTAGAGACAGATCTCGCGCAAGCCTGTGAGGAAGCGGCATCCTCAAAAGTGTCCCGGATCTGGCCTCCAATGTGGAAGGTAACTTCCAATGTGTCTTTAATGGGTTTCTAAATGCGTTCTAACGGCCTGTGCGGAAACACCCTATGATTCTACTGGGATGGTTTAGGAAATCCTGCATTGAGCAGGGGGTTGGACTAGATGACCCCGGAGGTCCCTTCGAACTCTCTAATTATGGTTCTACGATCCTGTCGTTTCAAAAGGGAGCTGCTGGTGCAGGAAGAGTTTTCCCAGCCCCCTCAGCACTGAGAACAGTAAAACGTGAAGCAATTGTTGCACAGTTTAAAGCTCACAATAGAGGCTTTTGGCTCGAGAAAACACTGAAAGCGAAGTACCGCACTGGAGACCGAAGCAACAGGATGCAGCAACCCGGCAAAAATGTGGGTTTTTTTTTTCATCTGGTTTCCCCCAGGCCTCCGGCTCAGCATTTCCCATCCAAACAAACGCAGCATCAACTGGTCGGAGTCTTTTCTCATTTACCTACTGCAGCCCTGAAAACTAATCTCATTCTAATTGCCATGGAAACAGATACACAGAGATGCGGTCCCCAGGGGGGCTTCCTAGGAACAGGACAGTTGAATTACCTGCACTTTCCCACAGCTGCCAAGGTTTATTAACAGCATGCGAGCTGGAAGGTCTCATTTTAACTCCATTTCCATCTCTGCCACCACCCACCCTGGCAATGGGTGACGGGGACAGGAAGGGAAGGGAAGGGAGCTGGAACTCTGCAAATCACAGGTCTGTACTGGGATGAGACAAAGGACCTTTCTGCTATTCTGGTGCCACGATCTGGCCCAGCGGGTCTGGATCAGGGAGGCCCATCGTGGTCCTGAGGCAGATTTGCACTACAGCCCGTAGCGCATGATTAGGGAACTCCCGGGGAAGAGGATCCGCACTTTGAGGAGGCTGTTGCAGCCTCCAGGCATCCCTGCCTGCCCAGAAGTTGCCTAGGCTCAGAGCACAACATCACGCCCCTCACTAGGGATGCCCACAAAAATCTTCGGGATTCTATTCGAATTGATTATCCAAAAAACTCGAACCGATTCCGATGTTTAACATTTGAATGTATTAGCATTTGATTCGAACCGAATACACTCAAATCTATTCGTTCGAATTTTCAGTTCGCATTGGAAGATACGAATGTTTTTTTTAATGCTTTATTAAAATATAAAATGTTATATAAATTTCCATTATCCGTCCTATACAGAACTTGAACTCTCTCTAAACACAATTACAAGTTATATCTCTTACCAATTATACTATAGCATCAAAACCATTTTATTTTGTTTTACCCCCCTCCCCTTTCCCTCCCCCCTACTCATTGTTGTACACTTTGGCATCACTGGTTACATTTGAAATATTAATTGCAGTTTGACTCTTAAACAGCTTAGTCCCAGTCTAGTATTCATATAATCCTTTACTCGCGTCCACCTATCTTTACAATTTCTCAACTTGATTGCGTCGTTCATATTATTTATTTTGCAATTTAGAAATTCAGAGGCAATCAGGTCCATAATTCCTAAATACCAATTTTCCATTGTCCATTTTGTAGCATCTTTCCATCCTAATGCCACCACTGCTTGCGAGCAGCCCAAAATTTTGGAAACCACATCTCTTTGTTCCACCCTTCCTATTTGATTAAGATCTAAATTCATTAAAGCCATTCTACCAGTTAATCTCAACTGTATATTAACAGTGAGTCCTGTTATAACCCAAACAGGGATTCCCCGGATTTTCAGACGTTTAGTCCGCAGAAACTGGCGATCTCATCCAAAGCGTCGGGATGGAGGGCCCTCGAGCCGAACTCAGGCCAGACCAAATGGCCAGTAGAAACACACCCGTAATCTTTCTCCCTGCATATTTTAGAATATCATCACTGATGCCCATTTAGAGGATTATCTTGGAAACCCGATTTCTAAATAGCGTTAGGAAGTCTCTAGTCAGGTGGTGGCTGTTGCCCATTTTTCATACCTGCAAGACTGGAAATTGCATTAGGTGAGTGAAGCGAGGCAGCGTCGCTTTCAATTATGGGAGCATCTGTTTATCAAAGGATGTCTTTTGCAACCCTCAGTGCTGAAATCCAAGGAACACCAAAGACAACAAGGAACAACCAGGATTTAGTTCCATCACAATTTTGCAAGCACTCATGCCTAGGCAACCCAAATTGCCAAATTCTTTTTTGCTTTTTCTCAGCGTAGGAAATGTTTATAATTCAGATCATGCAGATATTATGCTCTGGAGTATTTTTATAAGACAGAAACCAAAGTCTTAGAGTGCTGGAGGAAAGGGAGTTACGTATTTGTAAAAGGTTAGTTTATTATTCGTGAAAGCCAATGGCAATCATCATGATATTGAATGCGCCCAAAAGACTCTCCCGCTCCTGAAGTCTGATTTGTTTGCAGGCAGAAGGTCCTCCCCCACTGACAGCTAATTTGCTCCTCCCCCTGCGATTCCTATCTACCACCCAACCATGCTCAGAAACCACCAGACACTACTAATGTCTTGTTGAGATGGATAACTAATGTGAGGTCCATTCAGCTATTCCTGCCATGTCCCAGGCGGGTGTGGGAAGCAATGCAAAACACACGCGCACACTTACAGCAGTCCTTTGAGGCCTCAGGAGTAATCAGCATCAGTTCAGTCCAAAGTCAGGGGCATCCAGAGATTCAGCAAGTCACAGCAAGAGTCGGTCAGTCCAAGGTGGAGGTTTCCAGAAATTCAGCAAAGTCACAAGAGGGTCCGAGAGTCAGATTGCAGGCACAGCAGGAGTCGTATCAGCGTTGTCTCCAACACCGGCTCAGCGTGTGCTGCTCAGTTAAGTTGGGGAAGCAGCACCATGCCCTTGCTGGCGCAGCTGGGCCAAACCGTGTGATCAGCACCTGATTTGCTTCTGCTGGCGAAGAAGTAGAAGAGAGGGGCGCTCCTGGGGTTCATTGTCTGAGCTTTCATCCCCAGAGGTGTCTCCCCCAACACTGGCTGCTGACTCACAGCATCTACACTGCTATGTCCCAGTTGTTGCCCAGGCTTCTGTGCTATTGCAGGTGCACCCTCCTCCAAGGAGGAGGCCGGACTAGCAGGAAGTTCCATATATTTAAGCCAATAAATACATACAGAATTGAAGGATGCTAACAGCTATACTACAGAAATGCTTCACGAACAAAGCTGGGCTTCTCTGCCATTCCCAGATCATGGCAAGACAAAGAAACCGCCCACACAGAGGATGCACATAGCTACATATCTTGACTTGTTCCTGTGTATGCTACAAGAGGATGCGCCAACCACAAAACCACGACATCAGATCTCTAGACTCAATACCAAGAATTTACAAGTATGCTTTACGGGGTCAGAACATCACACACACAGAATATGTCCTATAATACTGAGCATTAAAGAGCATTAAAGAGATGCTCAGGGTCAAAGGTGAACAGTACACCTCTAACTTAGGTTTGTAGTAAAGCTAGCTGCAGCTGCTGTTCTCCCTGTCAGACGTAGGGGTGTGCACAAATGCAATTTTCGAGATTCGATCCAATCTAAATATCTGAAAATTCACTTCGATTCAAACCTTTAAAATTTGAATTTAACCAAATTCGAATTTATTCGTTTGAATTTTTGATGCGAATTTTTGCACTTACGAATGTCGGCAACATTCGTATGCGCCCATATGCATTGTTATGTATCACATACGCATCTGTATGCATCCCATAATTATCCAGCATGCAACCCGTTTTCATCAAATACAGATTCGTACAAATGCATACGGATGTGGAGAAAGATGCGTATCCGCAAGTAAGCATCGTGTACGAACCCACACATATACGAATGTCCAGATGATTCGAATAGATCCACAATTTGAAATTCGTTCAAATCTTTACATTCGAATTTATGGACATTAGATTCGAATTCAAATGTCAAAATTCAGATGAATTCAATCGAATTTTGAACAGTCAGAAGTATACATTTTCCCTTTAATGCTCTCTATGTGACACCTAGTGCAACCTTACAGAAGCTAAAATGTCAGCCTTATCAAGCCACAGGCCTCAGGCTGATCCTTCATCAAGTTTCTCCCTTGCAGAAGGACATTATACTTATTAATTACAAAAGCAAAATAGCAAAGGTTAGTCTCTTTCACTGATAAGAATGCAGAAATGTGAAATGAGGCCAAAAGAAACATAGGGGTGCAGCATGCATAATTTTTTTAAGCCAGTAAAATGGGGGTTCCCCAAAGTTTGAGGACCACAGTTCACGCACATTCTACAGCATCATCCAAAGACGGATGGCAGACGGTGTCCGTGTCGTTTTTTTCTTCTTGGCGTCAAGGAACCCTTCGGTTAGGCACCGTCCAGCTTTATTCCCCCATGACAGTCCCACTGAGTTCATGCACATGGGATACGCTCACCTCCTGATACAGCGCAGCGTTATGTAAGATTTTCACGCTATGAACTGGAGATGTCAGCACACATTTCATGACTCAAAGCAAAACATTAGAAGAAATGGATAAAAGTGTCAGGTTTGGAATTTTGCCAGCTTTGGTCTTTCTGGTTCCAGGAGGCCAAGTTACACAAGCTTTCAGAAAGATGTTCTTTGGTTATTCACTGCTGTTCTCTCTCACTTTTGTTTCTTCTTAGAAGAAGCAGGAATCCCAGAGAGTCGTTCTTGGAAATCAGCTAAGGGAAGGCGGGGAAGGTTATAGTTTTCACTTACTACCACCAACGTAAGTCTGAGAATACCTTTCAGATGTCTGAGAAATCCAGCTGTGGGTTTCAATCAGGAGCACCTGGTGGAATGGACAGATCAACCACAGAGGGGGAAGCCCCCAAGAAGAGACATGGGACAGGAATGGGCATGAATATTCGTAGGCATTCAAAATCTGATCGAATGTGCTGAATTTTGACATTCGAACTCAAATTGAAAGTTCTGAAAGAATCGAATTTCGGATTGTTTTTGATTTAAGTTGTTGATTATATTTGCCATATTTTTTTGATGTAATGATTGTATTTTGCTTTGTATTTTGCTCTTCTCCATTTGTTGTAAACCGCCTTGGGCAAAAATTTCTTTTGGAAAGGTGGTATATAAATAAAAATGGAAATGGAAATGGAACGGATCTCTTTGCTCGAATTATCCAGATATTTGTATTGTCTATGGGTTTGTACACGATGCATACTTGAAGATCCAAGTCTTTCCCGCATCTGTACGCATTTGTATGCATCCGTACGGGATAAAAACGGGTTGCATACGGGATAACTACAGGATGCACATGGACGTGTACGGATGTGGGGAACATGCGTATGTGCACATATGATGTTGTCAACATTCGTACGGGCAGGTTGGAACCAAACATTCAAATGAATAGATTCAAATTTGGTAAATTCGAATTGAATCTTGTCAAATTTGGTGGTACGCCTGGACTCTGCGCTAACACTTGAAGCTCAGGTGGAGGCCGTGGCCAGGAGTGCCTACTCCCAACTACGGTGGGTGCGTCAACTGAAACCTTTCTTGGTCAGAGATGACCTGGCCACAGTTATCCATGCTCTGGTAACCTCCAGGTTGGACTACTGTAACACGCTCTACATGGGGCTTCCCTTGAAGACAGTTCAAAAGTTGCAGCTGGTGCAAAATGCAGCCACTAGAGTGCTGACCGGAACAACTAGCAGGACACATATCACGCCGGTTCTAAAAGAACTACACTGGCTGCCAATTCACTACCGAGCCCAATTCAAGGTGCTAACTCTGACTTATAAGGCCCTAAATGACTTGGGCCCCAGATATCTAAAGGAGCGCCTTCTCCCATATCGACCTGCCCGCCTTTTAAGATCTGCAGGAGAGGCCCTCCTGGTTATCCCACCGCCTTCAGCAGCTTTTAAGAGGGCCTTTTAAGTTGTGGCCCCCAGGTTGTGGAATGGTCTCCCCCTGGAGGTGTGTCAGGCCCCTTCTCTGTTTATGCTCAGGAAGGCAGTGAAGACATACCTCTTCACTCAGGCCTTTGGTTAACTGCTACCTACACTTCCCCCACTGCAAACACTACTGGTTTTAACTGTTTTGTATCATTTTTTTAAAAAAATATTATGTTGGATTTTTTAAACCTTGTACTACTTTTAGTATTGTTTGATACAGTTTTAATATGTTTAAATGTTGGGAGCCGCCCACACCATGGGTATGGGGCGGGATATAAATATAAATAAATAAATAATTTAAAGGATTTGAATCGAATCAGATTATCAGGTATTCAATTCTATTCAAACAGAATGTCAAAAAAAAAAAATCCGTGCACATTTCTATGCCTGGGTAACATACCTCCCAAAGGTCTCTGCATGGAGTTGACAGCAGGTGAAAGATTTGCCTTCATCTCCTGCTTGAGGTGCCCAGAAGCAACCGGTGGGCCAACTGTGTGAGATGGGATTCTGGACCGTATGGGCTGTGGCCTGATCCAGGAGGGCTCATCTTAGGTTCTTATTTAGAATGGATGCCCAGGTGCCACCTCTAAACTGGAGACATAGGCAGGATGCCTCTAAAGGGCTGTGGCTCAGGTCCAGCAGGGCTCCCCTTAATTTATGGAGGTCATGTGTACCAATGGTTACTAGAATGGATGCCTAGATATGGGCTCCAGGTTGGAGAGACAGGAAGGATGCCTCTAAGGGCCATTTGAAGGGAGCTAAGAACAGATCTTCTGTTTGAGATGCCCAGGAGCAACTGGTGGGCCACTGTGTGAGATGGAATGCCGGACTAGAAGGGCTGTGGCCTGATCCAGCTGGGCTCATCTTAGGTTCCTATCTAGAATGGAAGCCCAGGTACCACCTCTGGACTGGAGACGCATGCAAGATGCCTCTAAAGGGCTGTGGTCTGATCCAACAGGGCTCTCCTTAACTTATAGAGGTCAGGTGTATCAATGGTTACTAGAATGGATGCCTAGATATGGGCTGCAGGTTGGAGAGACAGGCAAGAACATTTGCTCTCAAGATTCCTCTCAAGAACATTTGCAGAGATTCAAGAACAAGTAAAGGTTTCACCTTTGGCCTCTGAAAAACCAGACGACTGTGGCTCAGACAAGTGGCCCAGAACTCCTTTCCTGTGCATCTGGTTCTTTAAAAAGAATAGACCTTCCTATCATGGTGAGTTTCCCTTTCTTGTACCTCCCTGCTATCTGGGGCAAAGCTCAGCCTTTCATTTTCCTATCAGCACGGGGCCCAGAGAAGAAAGACGCCAAGCAGCAGATCTGTATTGAAGCCCTTGAAGCATTCTGCCAGAGTCTTCTGATTTTGTCAAGGATTGCTTCTTGTTATAAGATCAAGATAAATATGTCACCCAGAGAACATTTCCATTTGCTATTTACAGCTTATAAGATTCAACATGAATTTATTCTGTCTAGCGGTATTTTTGGAGCCGGTGATCATCTGATTTAACTGAGACGCTTTAAGCCAGGTGGTAGATGCAATCTCTACCCTTCTTTCCCCACCGTTATTATGTACCAGTGATTGCATTCTTATTTGAATAATTATCTGTACTATAGGCTGCTGAATAGTGATGGGAAGATGCCCGCTCTTCTCCGGTCTTAGCTGGCAAAGTCATGTATATTGACAAGTTGGAGGGAAACATGGTGATTTGCAGAACCGACTCACGACTGTGTTTCCAGCTCACTTCTTCAATGGTAGATGGACATCATTCTATTGCTTTGTTTACCTGGAAAGCAAGGAGCTGAGGCCTTTGAATTCAAATGGTTTTGCACCTTATGGCATATATGGCATCCTCATTTGCCTTGTTATCCATGATGTAGGGAAGTGCATGAACGGAGTTTTTTTCCATCGACTGTAGGAAAATTCATATTCATTTGAATAGATCCCCTTTGAATGTGGTAGGATTCTTTGATAATGGGTGTTTTTCCACTGCACTCCTTTAATCTGGATCTAAGAAGATCCAGATCTAAGGAATGGGTACATTCCTTAATCCGGATCTAGTAGATCTGGATTAAGGGAAGTACCCAATGTGTTTCCATGGGTGGTCTAGCACCCAATAGCAATGGGTGCTAGCTTCCCTGCCGTGGAAACACTGGAGCACCCATTTGGAAATCCGGATCTAACCATGAGGGGTCTGCTTGTCACCCCAGGTGTTTGGGGGGACAGGGGATGCAATCTCCGAAGTGGCTTCGAAGTCATTTCGAAGTCATTTTGAAGTCACTTCGAAGTCTGTGCAAAACAGCTCCATTGAAGTCTGTGCTGATCTTCGAAGTTCACTTTGAAGTGACTTCAGAGTCAGTTTGAAGTTCACTCCAAAGATCAGCACAGACTTCAAAGATGCTCCAGAGCTATTTTGCACAGACGTCGAAGTAACTTTGAAATGACTTCGAAGCTTAGGTTTTAGGGCTCCCCCTCATGGGTGCCCCCTCCCCCTAGCCTCCTCTAGACCCCATTGCCACACAGTCATGGAAACAGGCTCCCTTTAATCCAGATTTTCTGTCTGAAGAACCCATTGTAGACCCCATTAATGGGGTCCACAGAAAATCCAGATTAAAGGCCAGAAAGTACCCATTTGGTCTGGATTTCCCCAGCAACAGTCGAAACAATCGGGTCCCAAGTGGGTGCCGTGGTGAAAATGGGATCATCCGGCTCACAGCCAAATGGGTTCTTAATGGGTGCAAAAATGGGTAATTTCTGACAGTGGAAAAACACTCAAAGAGTGTTTTGGTACGAATAGCCGATACGAATGCATATGTGTCCAATACGTATCCTATAACATATCCACTCTCAAAGTGTCAAATCAGCCCTGAATCCACTTTGAATCTGCTCTCAATCCATGTCAAATGAACTCTGGATCCGTTGCAGATGTGACACCTCCCCAGTTCACGAATGTTCCAAAGCAATTCATTCAAATATGTCATAACATTCTATTTGTATATGAATGTAGTATGAATTTGTACGAATATCAAGTGTTATGGAAATTTGTCCATATCCCTACTCGGATGGGACCCTTTCTATAAATAGGGGACAATTGCCTCCTTAAACCAAAGAAGATAATGATGCACGAGGCTTGTGGTAGCTCAGAAGTTATGTTCATACAGAGCAGGAGCCCTGCTGGATCCGGCCACAGCCCATCGAGTCCAGCATCCTGACTCAACTCATTCGTGCATATCGCTAGAAGCCAGGTCCCAAATGGGTGGAATCTCATACTGGCAATGGAAAGGCACTTCCGTAGCTCTCTGGGGGCGGCTTGGAAGGCGCAGCTGTGCATAAAATCTGTGGGACAGGATTGCTCTAGGGAGGGATTTGTAATGCACACAGCAGCATAAAATAAACATCACCCAGCTGAGTACAAAGAGAATGGGAAACCATGGCTGGATGCCGGATGAGAAAGCAGAGAAAAGAAAGCTCTGTTAGGACTTAAAGGAAAGAAGAAGGAGGCAAAAAGAAATCAAAGGGGTACAGAAAGGATGGAATGGGAAACTCTGGGTAGCTTGCCCTGAAGAAAGGGAGAAGTACTTCTCCACCAGGAGGATCATCGGTCTACAGAGGAGATGATGACAGCAACCAGCCTAGATGGCTTTAAGAAAGGATTAGAGAACTTCCTTGAGGACAAGTGTATCGATGGCTACTAGAATGGATGCTCAGGTAGATCCCCTCCGTTGGCGAATCAGGGAATGGAGAGCAAGTGACGGTTTTGCCTTCTCCTTCTCCTTGAGATGCCCAAAAGCGATCGGTGGGCCACTGTGCAAGATCGGATGCTGGGCTAGGTGGCCTGTGGCCCGATTCAGCAGGGCTCCTCTTATGTTCTTATCTGGGATGGATGCCTAGGTGCCACCAAGAGACGGGCAGGATGGCTCCAAAGGCCATTTGCAGGGGTTTGAGAGAAGGCGTCGAAGGTTTTGCCCTTGTCTTCTGCTCAAGATGCCCAAAAGCAACTGGTGGGCCGCTGGGTGAGACGGGATGCTGGACTAGATGAACTATGGCCTGATTCAGCTGGGTTCCCCTTAGATTTTTAGCATCCCTCTAAAGGCCATTTGCAAGGAACTGAGAGCAAGTGAAGGTTTTGCTTTTCTCAACTCCTTTGAGCTCAAAAGCAATCGGTGGGCCGCTGTGTGAGACGGGATGCTGGACTAGACGGGCTGTGGCCCAATCCAGCTGGGCTCCTCTCGTGTTCTGAACAGATCATAACAGAGATGACTCCACGGGTGGCAGTAATTCCACCCAGATGCAGGGGCCTTGGTTCATAGCTCCCTCAATCACACAAACCTGGCAAGCTCCTCTGGCCAAAGCACACTGATGTGGCTGAAGTTCAAAGCAGACCAAAATAAGATGGGTCCTTAACAGGAAGCCCAGTCTTGGACCGCATTTGCAAATTTACGACCCTGCTTCTAGCACAGCCCAACTCGACTGACGTTTTCTGACGGGCCCGATGGAACTCCAACTGCCTGTGAAGACTTTTGAGCAGCCTGAACGGTTCTGAAAAATGCAGGTAATCAGTTTCCCCACCCCAGCTGGACACATCTGTGTTCATCAGCCAGTGCTCACCATTCCCCACTGTGACTGCATGCAGAGGACCCCACCAAAAGCATAGAGGTAGGCAGAGTGGAGGTGAAGGCAGAGGTTTAAGAGTCATCCTTAAATTTTAACACAGAGAGGCATACCGGGAATGCAGAGATGCAACTGGTTCTCAGGTAGAAGAGTGAACAGAAGACAGGGAGACCATGTGGGATGCAAAGTGTTCTGGTGACAAAATGCTGCATTCAGAGGTTCCCCACTTTTCTCACCCTTAAGGGAACTCAAAGCAGCTGACAAACCTTCAGTTCTTCTCCCCACAACAAACTCTGTGGGGTAGGTGGGGCTGTGAGAAAGGGAGCTGTGACTAGTCCAAGGCCAACCACCTGGCTTCATGGAGGAAGAAGAAGAGTTGGCTTTTATACCCTGCTTTTCTCACCCTTAAGGGGACTCAAAGCTGCTAACAAACCTTCTGTTCTTCTCCTCACAACAGACACCCCGTGAAGTAGGTGGGGCCGTGAGAGGTCAGAGGGAGAACTGTGACTAGCCCAAGGTTCACCCAGCTCATTTCACAGAGGAGTGCAGACTCAAACTGGGAGACTACCAGTTAAGAGACTGATACTCAAACCACAAGAACAAACTGGAATGGGGGATCGGCTGAAATGGAAGCATAACTGCTACACAGCTTGACTTCTTCCACCCCAATTCTGGTGATTAACCCATATTGCATATTATGGCTTCACACACAGGCCGCCCCACCAATGTCAACTGAATTTTATATAAAAGCATATAAACATGTCATCGGGGTAGCTTTCCTGACTCAGCATATGCACCCCCAATTGGCAGCACTGCCAAACAGAAAGCTTAAATTAATTTTAAGAACCATAATCCAAGACACAGAAGAACTTTAAATTGTTGCCCACAGATCTTCCTAGCATATTCCCAAAAAGCACCTGGAAACTGTTCTCAGATGCTGGCAACTACACTCAGACCCCCAGTTCAGCGATGGGTATTTAAAGGTTTCCAAACACATTATTAATGAGCTGGGAGAACAAGGTTTGGAGTTCGACCTAAACCTCCATAAAGCTTCAGTGAGATCTGGCGTGCTGGAAGTCTGGCTCCTATTCAGCGCATGATGCGTGTGCAACAATCACACAGGCCCTCAAGACACACACAGAGCATCTCTACAGCTGAATCCTAAGTAGTCCCACAGGACTCAAAAGAAAACTAACAGGGCTTTGCCAGGTGGTGTCAGGTGTGTGAGACGTTCAAGTATCTGACCAAAATGATCACAGGCTGTTGCAGTTTCCAGATTTCAACACACACACACAAACACACAAACACACACACACACACACACACACACACACACACACAAAAGGAACAGAGATGTTTCTCTTTTTGAAATAAATCTCCAGGAAAATGTTTTCCACTACAGATGCCTACAAGAAGAAGAGTTGGTTTTCCTACCCCGCTTTTCTCACCCACTTAAGGGGACTCAAAGTGGCTGATAAAACCTCTGTTCTTCTCCCCACAACAGAACACCCTGTGAGATAGATGGGGCTGTGAGAGCTCAGAAGAGAGCTGTGACTAGCCCAAGGTCACCCAGCTGGCTTCATGGGGGAAGAAGACGAGTTCGCTTTTCTACCCAGCTATTCTCACCCATTTAAAGGGACTGAAAGCAGCTGACAAACTCTTCTATTCTTCTCCCCACAACAGAACACCCTGTGAGGTAGGTGGGGCTCTGAAAGCTCAGAAGAGAGCTGTGACTAGCCCAAGGTCACCCTGCTGGCTTCGTGGAGGAATGCGGAATCAAACCCAGTATTCCAAGATAGGAATCTGGCTCCCTACACTTTCAGATGCCCAAACCATTTGAAACATAGCTGGCACTTCAGTACACACCAGCTAAATGAGAATCATCTCCATCAAGGAAGCAATTGTGGTGCTAGATATGATATGCCTTCTACCATAGATTCCCCCCCCCCTTATCCTCCCAATAAGATATATATATAAAAAAAGAAATGTGCAAGGTTATTCTGAAGGACACATTTTTCCCAGAAACTTTTCGTCCCTTTGAAATGCTGACTTTGCCTGAACTTGGCGTGTCTGAAAATCTCAGCCTATCCACCAAACCTCCAGAGTCAGCAAGTGGAAACAGAACATCTACTTAAAACTTCTTTGCCACTGGTAGGATATATGATGTTTCTACTGAAGAGAAGCTACAAAGTCAGCTTCCAAATTCCTCTCCCCAAACTCTCCACTGCCTGCAGCCATTTCTGCCCTGCCACGACGCTTGCTTGGAAGAGAATAATTGGCAGAGAGCTGAAATGCTTTCAAAGGAACACGTGAAGGAGCTCAGACTTCGCAACAACAACTTCTGCCAGAAGCAGACGACACAAGTCTGCCGTTTAGCACAATCTGGTTTGTACACGATTGCCAAACACACGGTTGCACTTGCAAACCATGGTTTGCCATAGTCACGGATAGGCTAAGCTTGCAAAGAAAGAAATGTTCACCCAAAAAGGCACCCAATCTAGGAAACTGGAATTTGAAATACTGGTTTGCTCTCGGATAGTATTTATTGCAGATTCTTCTGAAATGCAAGAAGAAACTAAAAAATATCGTGTTGTGGAGACCAGAAAAACAGTCAGGATGTATTCAAATGCAAAATTAAATCTGTAATCCAGTCCATTTTAGGGATCGTCTGATCCCATTTAAATTTTTATTCCCGGACTTTACAAGGAATATATTGCTAAAACCTGCAGAAAAAAAGGCCTTGGAAAAATAGGTCCCATTTTGGAGGCTAGCCCATTTTTTTCCCCTTTGGGAACAGTACCAGACTATTTGGGGAGGAGATCTGCCCTTTGGGCTGTCCCCAGCCCCCGCCATATCCTTCTAGTTGTTGACGCAGCATTAGATGGGTGGGATTTCACGTCTGGGAAGGTCTATCCTCTCATCTTTTCTGTACGGAGATCAAAAAAGTGTTGGATCTTTGAACATAGGCTTCCCGTTTTTTGTGAATTACATTGTAATTACGAGAGATACATTACACTATAACAGCTAACAACTGCAGAGGGAATCCTTCTTTAGCCCCGCTCGGTCCTGGCTCTCGGTTGCCTGGAGCCCCCCAAGAGAAGGCAACCGGCTCTTGAAAGAAACGAGTCTAAAGTCAGGCAAAATGACTGGATATTTTGCTCCTTGTCTACTTTAATGTAGTCAGTTCCTGCGGAAATAATCCAGATGCAGACGGGAAGTGACAACTCTTGTGCATTCCAACACACCACTTTTATTTCAAGCCTCCACTTTCATGTCTCTCTAGGAGTCGCAAATTTACGGGCCATGGGAAACGCAAAAGATCCCTCTTTGAGCTGCCCTGATAGATGGGGCTGAACTAATGAAAACACATCTCCTTGTGCTTCAACTTTACAAGAAAGCTGCTCTGTTCAGGTCTGGAGAAAAGGAACTTACACCTACAGCCGCAGTGCAAGTTACTATCTTGGTTAAAAAAAGGGATACAAAGCCTAGCCAACAAAAAATGATTTTTTATTCTCTGTTCTTTCTCTTTTTTAAAATGGCAATTTGGGCTGATCAATGCTAACACCTTTCCTATACTGACCAGTATCCCAGTACAGTGTAAAGTCACTTGTTCCACACTCTGGAACTCTTCTCCCACAGCCTGGAACAGAAGGAAAAAGATCTGGACTTGGGATGAGCACAAATGCAGTTTTCTACATTATTCATACGAGTTATTTGAAATATACACAGGGACTAGGAATCTGCACAAATGGGGGTTTTTTGCATTCGATTTGTATGAAATCAATTGTAAGAAAATTCATGTTCATTCAAATAGATCCCCTTCGAATGTGGTAGGATTCTATTTGGTATGAATGTATTCGTACAAATATCCAGTATTAATGCTTACGTATCCGCTATGTATAAGATACGTATCCCATAACATATCCACTCTGAAAGCTTCAAATCCACCCTGAATCCACACTGAATCTGTTCTCAGCCCATGTCGAATGCACTCTGGATCCGTTGCAGATGTGTTGACCGTTCTGCACTAAATTCCACAATACTGCGGAGCAAGCGCTGATCGTTCTGCACTAAATTCCACAATACTGCGGAGCAAGCGCTGATCGTTCTGCACTAAATTCCACAATACTGCAGAGCAAGCGTTGATCGTTCTGCACTAAATTCTGCAATACTGCGGAGCAAGCGCTGATCGTTCTGCACTAAATTCCACAATACTGCGGAGCAAGCGCTGATCGTTCTGCACTAAATTCCACAATACTGCGGAGCAAGCGCTGATCGTTCTGCACTAAATTCCGCAATACTGCGGAGCAAGCGCTGATCGTTCTGCACTAAATTCCACAATACTGCGGAGCAAGCGCTGATCGTTCTGCACTAAATTCCGCAATACTGCGGAGCAAGCGCTGATCGTTCTGCACTAAATTCCGCAATACTGCGGAGCAAGCGCTGATCGTTCTGCACTAAATTCCGCAATACTGCGGAGCAAGCGCTGATCGTTCTGCACTAAATTCCGCAATACTGCGGAGCAAGCGTTGATCGTTCTGCAGTAAATTCAAAGTAGCAGCAACGGGTGTCAGGTGTGGCATGCACTGGAATGCGCAGTATTCCTAAGTCTGGATGTGCCCTAAGCAAGGAACCAAACGCAGGGGTTCCAAGATTTTAGTCTCCTGATCTTGCTACTGGGCCTCCCTTATGGATCCCTTATAGCCACTGATTCAAGACCAATAATCAGCAAAATAAACTCCTGCACAGATAGAGGGGGGGGAAAGAGTTACAAGCGTTAAATAAAGCCCAAGAATTTAGTTTAAAAGAAAAGAAAAAGTAACTCCAAATCAAGCCCAATTCAAGGGCTGCAAGGAGTGCTTGCCAATTTTACACTGATTGCAGGCGGGTTCACGACACCCATCGGGATGCAACACGGAGCCAAAGTAGCAATGACAGAAACAGGGAACTCACAGCCAGAGAGGAAGCTACACACCGTCACCTCATTACAGCCAGAAATGGTTTCTGTCTCAAGCAGACTGTAAAATTCTCAGCACACAGATGTGCCTTCCTGAAAAGGAAGCATTACCTGCAAAACGGCAAAGAGTTTTCACCTGGCAGGTCCCGCAAAGAACCAGAGGAAGAGTTCCTCAATTTCCGCATGGAGTCTGTTTTTGTCGCCAGGGACCATCAAGATGCTGGGTGCCCACAGCTCAGCAGTGCAGCATCGGCCTCTCAAGTGAGCCAGTTTGGTCTAATGATTGGGGAGCAGGTCTCTTATCTGGGAATACAGGGTTTGGTTCTGCCCTCCCCCATGAAGCCAGCTGGGTGACCTTGGGCTAGTCACAGCTCTCTTCTGAGCTCTCACAGCCCCACCCACCTCTCAGGGTCTTCTGTTGTGGGGAGAAGAACTAAAGGTTTGTTAGCTGCTTTGACTGCCCTTAAATGGGTGAGAAAAGTGTGATAGAAAAGCAACTCTTCTTCCTCCATGAAGCCAGGTGGGTCACTTGGGCTAGTCACAGCTCTCCTCAGCTCTCACAGCCCCATCCATCTCACAGGGTGTTGTGGGGAGGAGAATGGAAGGTTTGTCAGCTGCTTTGAGTCCCCTTGAATGGGTGAGAAAAGTGGGATAGAAAAAACAACTCTTCTTCTTCTAAAGTAGAGGGTGGTGGGTTCAATCCCCACCTTTCTCATAGCCCCACCTGCCACACAGGGTGTCTGTGGTGGGGAGAAGAACAGAAGGTTTGTCAGCTGCTTTGAGTCCCCTTAAATGGGTGAGAAGAGCGGGGTAGGAAAGCCAATTCCTCTCCTCCTCCGCTTCTTTTTCACCAGTCCTGGCCAGCAAGCTAATGGTCTGGGAAGATGGCACTTATGGCCCAAAAACATTTATTTTCTGAAACCACACTATGTGTGCCTTAGCTTGCCAGCAAGGAACAGGTCAGGATGCATCAGGCTCCCTGTGAGTCTGTTAGCAGATGCTGAACAGAAGCCAGCCCAAAATAAAATAACCTGTGGGTGTCTTTTCAGAATGAGAAATGACAAGTATTTTACATGAAGCTCTTGACAATCCAGTGTAAACGTGTTAGTAACTGTGGGTCCAAATTCAAACAGGGATCTTTACATAATATTACCTCTGACATTGACGGAATTCAGCAGGAAGAAGGAGGAGGAGAGTTGGCTTTTCTACCCCCTATTCTCACCCACTGAAGGGGACTCAAACCGGCTGACAAACATTCTGTTCTTCTCCCCACAACAGGCACCCTGTGGGGTAGGTAGGGATATTAGTGCTCAGAAAGAGAGCTATGACCAGTCCAAGGTTACCCAGTTGGCTTCATGATTGGGGATGAGGAGAAGAGTTGGCTTTTCTACCCCCTATTCTCACCCACTGAAGGGGACTCAAGCTGGCTGACAAACCTTCTGTTCTTCTCTCCACAACAGAACATCCTGTGAGGTAGGATGGATGCTGTGACCACCTCTTCTGATAGCCAATTCCATAGACTAGTGACCTCTTGGTGAAGAAATCCTTCCCCTTGTCTGATCCGACTCTCCTGCCCATCAGCTTCATAATGTTCTAGCATTATGTGATGCAAAAAATATTTTTCTCTATCCACCCTTAAACGCTGTGTCTCTAGGCTGAAGAGGCCTAGACTTTGCAGCCTGATTTCATAAGGGACTTTGTTCCAGCCCCTTAATCATTCTGGTTGCCCTTTTCTGCACCTTTTCCAGGTCCACAATATCCTTTTTGAGGTGTGGTGACCAGAATTGTACACAATATTACAAATCACTATAGATTTCTAAAGGGGCAAAATGACACTTGCTGACTTGTTTTCTTTTCCCTTCCTAATTATTCCCAGCACTGAATTAGCTTCTCTTTTTTTGCCCCATCACTCTCTACTACCTTTGGGAAACCCTGAGGCCTATTTGCACTACAGTTTATAGTGCAAGATTAGTGAACCTCTGGTGAGCCGCATCCATGCATGGAGTAGGCTGCTAGAAGCCTCCAAGCTGGCCCACCCTCACCTGAGGTGCACTAATTATGGACTAGGTGTGGAGCACAAAATCCATTTACCTCAAGTGTCCAGGGGAGTGACCATTCGCTCTTTTTCCTGTGCTATGGGGTCATTTGAGGTGCTGCGCAAGTATGCTGGCCCCTTGGACGATCATAGACGCATCTGCGCATGAGCAGAGCATGGGCGTCATCATGGCAACGGCGCTGATGTGCACACAGTTGCGGAGGGCACCACAGCCAAAATGGCAGTGCCCTGTGGAGGACTAGGCCCTGGATCGAATAAAGTGTGGTGTGGTGACCCAGCCAACACCTCCCTTCCCCGTCCTCTGCAGAGTAACACAGGTTGGAAGCTACAGTCACCTGCCAGATCCCTAAGGGCTTTATCCTAAAGTCCCCCTTTCTGGTGCCCTGCTTTACACGCCTAAAGTAAAGGCTCCCTTGAAGCAGCAGACTGACTCCCTTGTGAAGCAAAACACTTGAAGTTTACTGTTACAAAAAAAAATAATAATAAAGAAGCTTGTGGTTTCGGCTTAAAAGGCTTTGGGTTGCTCGAAAGGAAAAACGTTGCTGTATTGAGCTTTCCCTCCTTAGTCAATCGCTTCCCCAAAAGTAAATAGTCCCTATCAGGCACAGCGTGTAAGCCTAATAGTACAAAAGTCCCTTTTCACCAGGCTTTCCCTCTCAGCTTCGAGAGGAAAGTCCTTTCAGAAATCACACCCAGAGTCTGCAGCAGTTCTTAGCCTCCATGTAAGCTCCTCTTCCCTCTGGAACTGAGAGAAGAGGCCTACACAGTTCCCTGGAGCAACGCTCCCCGATCCCGCTCTAACCGTGATGAACATGAGCAAGAGAGAGACCCCGAGCTCCTGCGTCTGCTGCTTTTATAGTCTGCAATCCTGCAGCTCCGATTGGTCCAATTTTGGTGGGCTGGCGTGGCTTCAGTCATGCAGCTCAGAAAGCCCGCTAAACCGCTGTGAATGCCACATGCGGGAACAGCCAAAGTTGACTAGCGCTCCAAGTGGGAGCGCAAGTCAACGTTAGTTCATTGCGCTCCTTTCCCATCCAGCGGACAGGATGGGAAGTGTGAAAATGCCCCTGGAGAAGAACAGCTCAATCAAGGCGGCAGAAGCTCCTCTCGGGTCCTCTCATCATTAATGTCACAAATACATTTCCTCTGCATCCCTTCAGGAAGTGTTTGAGCAAAGATCCAATCATTTGCAAAACGCTGCAAGGACCAACATCAAATTCTCTGGGGCCTCAAAGCTGTTGCACTCTCCAAGATGTTTTTATTACAAAAGGGTTCATCTTCGCCTTCGGCACACGCTGCACCAGAAAGCATCTGATTTGATTAAGCATGCAGGCACTTAATAAAGAACAACCCTCACTGCTTGAAGCAAAAGCAAACCATCTTTTAGAAATCAGCTTCAAGCACACAAACTAAGTTAACAAGGTGAAGTATCTTGAATGGCCTCCCATGCTTGGAGGTGGGCTTTCCGGCTTTGGCACCATCCATACAGGTGAATTTCAACATCCTTCGGGCACTTGGGGAGCTGGGTGGACAAACACTTCTGCCCCATTTCAGCCACCACTAAGACCCTCAAGGTTGCATTTCAACTTGCGTTTTAGTCTGGCCTGAATTCAGCTCGAGCCCTTGGCGTCCCGACACCTTTGAAGGGATTCCCTGTTTCTGCCGACCAAATGTCCAAAAATCCGGGGAATCCCTATTCGGATTGTAATAGGACTCACTGCAGAATCCTGGAATAATCTGAATATTTCTTAATGGGCACACCACCGCCATGCTGATCTCCTCCACTGCCACCTGCCATTTGCCTTCCCCAGACCCATTCCTCTGATTCTAGTGATTTAATACACACACACACACACACACACACACACAAACACACACATACAGACAGTAGGCTTGTGAAATATATTTTCTAATTATTCAAGGATAAACTGCCTACATGAATGGAAATCCTGGGGATTTAGGAAGCTTGGGTTAATTTCTGCCCAGCAACCTGATCCTGCACTATCATTTCCGTTGGTCTCAACATCCAGTTGGCAACACCAGGCTATTCTGTTCTGAATACTTCCCAGGCTGAGACGCACTGTGGTTCCAGGTAGCATAGGAAACAGATGTTCAAAGCCGTATTTTGCTGAACAAGAGGTGAAAGAGGTTACGAGGGAAAACTGGGACAGGGCAAAGCATGCAGAGAGGAGAGAAAAATTCAATGCTTGCACAGTTTGAAGTGCATTTTCACATTCTGAAAGTGCTTGGAATTCAGCCTGCAGCAACTTCCATTTGTACAGATTTTTCTTTTACCAAAAATACAAATAGTGCGTGTTCAAAGGCATTTGCATTAAACTGCACATGTGGCTGTTTGCACACCTGGAAATTCAACTGAACCAAATCCTTCGCTCAGAGCCATGAATGTTTCAATCTAATAGTTCACGCTCACTGTGTTTTTGCCCTTGAAAAAGACCTTTTCCAATGAAAAAAGGGATATTTTCTGCTTTCGATGAAGTTCGAAATCAAATGCAAACAACCATTTGTTTGATGAAATGGTTTGCCATCAAAGTGAACAAACATGTGTTCGGTTAGATTTGTATCAAACACGTGATCTTCATTTGTGTGAATCTCTGAATTCTCCTCCTTTGCCCTCCCCAAAGGATACACACAACCTTATATGAACAGACTTCTTTGCAGAGATTCTTTCTGCCTCTGGGATGAATGGGAGTGCAAAGTCAGCATCCCAGCCTAAAACTCAGTGGGATCCTGAATGTGGAATTTAGGGGTCAAGTTAAACCCCAGGCCTTCCTTCATTAGGTGAATTACAGCTTCAGTATTCAATCCAAGTCAAAGCCAAGTTGTTTAAGATCATAACTGTAGATTAACCACGGGCTTTTAAGAAAAATGGAGCATGCCACGTTGTTATAATCTATACAGAAGCAACTACAAGATTTATCATTTTATTAGAGTAATAATAAACTTCCCAATGCTCAGTCTGAAAAAGCAAGTCTTTGCAAGATGGACAATGAATGGTCAATGGTCAACTCAGGACTGCCAGTGCATATTGCCTGATACTGACAACCCTGGACCAAGAAGAGGACCACCTCCTTTTCTGAAAGACTGATAGAGGGCAATCTCATTTAACTCTCCACTTGCCCAGCTCCTTCCAGTTTAAACAAAAACACCCCAAATGTGGGGAACCTAGAAGCGTTTCAAAATTAAATAGGGTTTCTCCCAACATCCCAATGGGGAAATCAGTTGGGCTTCTCCAACATCCCAATGGGCAAATCAGGTTGGGTTTCTCCAACATCCTGATAGGCAAATCAGGTTGGGTTTCTCCAACATCCCAATGGGCAAATCAGGTTGGGTTTCTCCAACATCCCGATGGGCAAATCAGGTTGGGTTTCTCCAATATCCTGATGGGCAAATCAGGGGTGTTTTTCCACTGTCACTAGAAGTACCCATTAAGTACCCATTAATGGGTACATTAATGCCATTTAGTACCCATTAATGGGTACTTAGTGGGTATTTCTAGTGACAGTGGAAAAACACCCCAGGTTGAGTTTCTCCAATATCTTCATGGGCACATCAGGTAGGGTTTCTCCAACATCCTGATGAGTTAATGACTAATCCACCCCCTTTGACGTAGGGAATACCTTAGGATTGTCTCTGTGATGGAAAACAAGAATTCCAAAATGGTTTTTTTTCTGGAAAAAAAATGACTGCTTTAGAAGATCACTCTGTAAAAGAGCTTTAGCCGGAATACCCTAAAGGATACAGCAAAAAGAGTAAATTGTCTCCAGTTATCTGTGAATCTATATATATATTTCTAACACAGAACAAAAGTGATAGACACATACAGAAATCAATACAGCAGCTGTGAAGAAACAGCCAATACCTTACTGCCCCAAGTATCTTATTTCATAAGCAAGGTAATCCTGTCCTTAAGTCCAAAAGATACAGATGTCATCCAGCATTGGACTCAATACAGATTTTTATTATCAAATGTTCAAGCTGCATATAATCCCTGAAGTTTGTTTTATTGATCTGGACAAAAGTCTCACTGCGCAATACCAAACCAGATCAGTTACAGGGCTGACTTGAAAACACAGCTAATGGAAAACACACAACAAATTCCCCACCCACCTTTACTCAAATCCTCCCGGCCATGACACCCAGTAAAGGCCGGTGTTAAATAAATAAAAAGCGTCATGATTTTAATATAGACTCTCTGCATTTTTTTCGCCTGGGACACATTTAGTCTCATAATCAATAGCTCTTTATACAGCATGTTTTTGCTCTCATGGAGTTTGCAAAATGCAACTTCTCTTGTGCAACATTTTCTTTAACAGTACAGTTTTACTCATACATGCAATTGGTAAAATCTGACTTCTCTTGCTTAATACACTCCCCAAAACTTGTAATAATGCACCAGAAGTACTCATTACAAGCATTAGCTGGCAAGCGAGATATGCCCCTAACTGGAAAAGGGATAGGTTGCCCACATCTTCCCATGCGCTGGTAACTTCATGTTTGGATTACTATAACATGCTCTTTATAGAGCTACCCTGGTACAACTGGTTCAGAAAGTGACAGCTCTAAGGGGATTTGGCATGCATGCACATTAAAAGCCATGTCTCCTTTTTTCTTGGTGAAGGTGTCCGGGCAGTGAGCATTCACTCTTCTTCTGGTGCTCTGGGGTTGTTTGAGGTGCTGCGTGTTTGTGTGACCCCTAGGGCGACCGCAGATGCAACTGCACATACGCAGAGCATCAGCGCCATCCAGACAACGGCAATGACACATGCACAGTTGCGGAGGGCGCTGCAGCCAAAATGGTGGCACCCAGAGGACGACTGGCCCCCAGATCAAATAAGGTAAGTATTCAATCGTGGGGGGCCAGAACGGCCAAAGTTGACTAATGCTCCAAGTGCAAGTGCTAGTCAACGTTGGTTAATCGCACTCTTTTCCCGTCCAGCGGATGGAAAGGAAAGTGCGAAAACATCCCAGCTATTTGCCTCCATAAGGTTCGCCTCTGTGATGTTCGGGGAAGGCTGTTCCCAAGATGCTGAAGAGTTAGATAATAACCGATTAAGCAATTCCCATCATGTAGATTGTAGCTGAACACTCAAATAAAAAGCCTTTGTATCTCCCTAAATGCCTTGTCAAAATGTCAAGCTGCTCTAAGTGGTGGGTGAAATGCCTGAAAATTTGACAAGAACACTTATTAAGCATGATACCCTAAATAGGCCACATAAAACAGCAAATATTTGCAAAGAGGAGAAAGAACAGAAAGAACAAATGAAACGAAAGAGGAATCCAATGGTTATAAAATGATCTCCAGCATATTCCGTTAAGTAGCTTCTGCCTCATTATCGGCATGTGAAATCAAACCACAGTCACAGTAACTGGGTAGATTCATTACACTGGATTCCTTGCAAGCTTTTTTTTTAAGCTTCCTGAATCAGAAGATGGATGCATGTCAGTCTGCAATGCATTGAAAGGGGGAAGGAGGAGCACTTGCCTCTTTGTTTGATCACCTGGATGGAAGGCATCTAGCTGTCAAGCTGCAGATAAAATAGGGAGGGAGGGAGGAAGAAAGAAAGAAAGAAGGAGGGAAGGAGAGAAGGATGATGGTTCCTGCTCGCTGAACTGGTGGGGTTGTTCCTTCTGCTGCTTCTGAGCACAGGCAGGACAGCAGCCTGGATCAACTAGCAGCAATCCACAATCTGTCATCTTTCCTCTTCCCTCCTAGTCCCCCTTTCCTTTTCTGTTGTATCTTTTTTAGATTGTTCATCTAAAGGCAGGGACTTCTCCAAGGTTACATACCGCGAGCAACTCTGAGAATCTTTCTAGACTGAAGGGCAGAATATAAATGTAACAAATGAATATAATAAAAAAGAAGTTCACACATTCCCACTAGAAATAGGATGACAAAGGGGCTGATGCAGTGAAGGCCCTGTGCCTTGCTGGTTCAATTTTTTACTAGACCACAAAGGTTTGGCAAAATGCTCACAGCTGCACAAAAGATTCACAGTATCAAATGAGCCCCAATCAACTTGCCTTGAATCCTGTGCTATTTAAATATTGAGAAGGAAGGAAGGAAGGAAGGAAGGAAGGAAGGAAGGAAGGAAGGAAGGAAGGAAGGAAGGAAGGAAGGAGGGAGGGAGGGAGGGAGGGAGGGAGGGAGGAAGGAAGGAAGGAAGGAAGGAAGGAAGGAAGGAAGGAAGGAAGGAAGGAAGGAAGGAAGGAAGGAAGGAAGGAGTCTAAAAATGCACACAGTTTAAATACTGACCCTTCAACTCTAGTTCAATATGAATGAATCTAATGCAGTAGGGACGTCAATGAATATTCATAACATTTGATATTCGTACAAATTTGGACATTCATATACAAATAAAATGTTACAACCTTCATACATTGACATTCGTTCAAATGTTTCAGAACATTCATGAACCTGGGAGGTGGGAAAGCGGCTATACAAGTCACACCTACAACGGACCCAGAGTGCATTTGTCATGGACTGAGAGCAGATTCAAAGTGGATTCACGGCGGATTTGACACTTTCAGAGCAGATATGTTATGGGATACATAACAGATACAACACAACACTAGAACCAGGGGTCATCTATGAAGCTGATGGGTAGGAGCTGGATCAGACAAGGATTTCTTCAACGGAGGGTCGTCGTTCTATGGAACTGGCTGCCAAAAGTTGCCGTGACAGAAACCTCCCTAGATGGCTTTAAGGAAGGGTTAGATGGCTGCTAGAAAGGATGCCTAGGTAGATCCTCCAGGCTGGAGAGACAGCCAGGAGGCCTCTTAAGGCCATTTGCAGGGAACAGAGAGCAGGTGAAGGTTTTGCCTTTGTGTTCTGCTTGAGATGCCCAGAAATGGCTGGTAGGTCACTGTGTGAGATGCGGTGCTGGACTAGATGGGCAGCCGGCCTCCTCTTATGTTATTGTAAACAAACTAATGGAGGACAGGTGCATCAATGGCTACTAGAATGCATGCCCAGGTAGATCCCCCAGGTTGGGGAGACAGGCAGGAAGAAGAAGAGTTGGCTTTTCTACCCCGCCTTTCTCATCCATTTAAGGGGACTCAAAGTGGCTGACAAAGCTTCTATTCTTCTCCCCACAACAGAACACCCTGTGAGGTAGGTGGGGCTGTGAGAGCTCAGATGAGAGCTGTGACTAGCCCAAGGCCACCCAGCTGGCTTCATGGGGGAGGACGGAATCGAACCCAGTATTCCCAGATAAGAGTCCGGCTCCCTAACCACTACACCAAACCGGCTCACAAGGCGATTTGCAGGGAATGGAGAATAGGCGTCCACCTAAATCGTGGAGTCCAGCCACAGCTAAACCGACGACAAGGCTGAAGAAACTGCTCAAGATGAGCAGAGACTCAACAATCCTGCTAAAGGAGGGGGAAGAGGGCCAGCTAATGAGAACATTTGCGCGCCGTAGCCAAAGCGCAAGGAAAACAGAACCACTGTCTGTTATTTTGAAAGACTTGGCAGGGAGGAGGCGGAAGGAAGTCTGGTGGGGGGGTGGGGAAACAGAAGATTTTCATCTCATAATTTTTTAATCATCAGTCACTTCAGACGGCTCAAGCGCCTGTTCTTTAAGTGGCCCCTTCCGCTCGCCGAAAGAGGAATCATCAAATGCACCTATTAGGCAGCATCATGCATCCATCTGTCCGCTTCCCTTGTCTCATCTCATCGACTTCCCCTGGAGACTTTTGTTTAATACAGGCTACACTCATCCATCTCCTCGACATTCCAATTAGCACAGTTTATTGGACAATCTGAATGCAAAAGTCTGGGACCCAAACAAAAATGAGATGCAACCAGGATGGAAGAAATTGCAGGTACAGCTGTCCGTGGTCAGACTCGAGGGCTTGGCTTCCCACAGATTAACTCAGAAGGCAAAACCCGCAAGGACTCACCAGCTGTGGAAAATGGGGCAGTGCTTGGGTATCCATCCTACATAAGAATGGAAGATGAGTCCTGCAGGATCAGGCCACAACCCTTCTCTAGACCAGCACCCCGGCCCACATGGTGGCCCACCAACTGCTTCTTGGCATCTCAAGCAGGAGATGAAGGCAACACCTTTACCTGCTCCCGACTTCCTGCAAATGGCCTTGGGAGGCCTCCTGTCTGTCTCTCCAACTGATGTACTTGTCCTCCATGAATCTGTCCAACCATAAGAACAACCAGCTGGATGAGGCCACAACCTATCTAGCCCAGCATCCTGTTTCACACAGCCGCCCACCAAGCAGAAGACAAAGGCAAAACCTTCACCTGCTCTTGACTCACTGTAAGTAGCTCTGGGAGGCCTCCAACTGGGAGACAATACCTAAGCATCCATTCTAGTAGCCGTTGACAGACCTGACCTCCACAAACTGAGAGAAGTTCTGCTGTATCTGACTACAGCACTTCCAGGCCAGCACATTGTCTCACACAATGGGCCACCAGTTGATTTGGGGCATCCTCAAGCGGAAGATGAGAGGGCAAAACCTTCAGCTCTTCTCAACTTCCTGCAAATGTCCTTTGGAGGCATCCTGTCAATCTCTCCAACCTGGAGAAGGTACCTAAACATCAATTCTAATAATCATTGATGCACTTGTCCTCCACGAATCTGTCCAACTGTAAGAACGTATGAGGAGCCCTGCTGGATGAGGCCACAACCGATCTAGTCCAGCGTCCTGTTTCACACAGTGGTCCACCAAGCAGAAGACAAAGGCAAAACCTTCACCTGCTTTGGACTCCCTGAAAACGGCTTTTAGAGAAATCTGGCCTGTTCCTCCAACATGGTGGTACCCGGGCATCCATTCTGAATAAGAACCTAAGAGGAGCGCTGTTGTATCAGGCCACAGCTCATCTAGTCCAGCAACCCATCTCACACAGTGGTCCACCAACTGCTTCTGGGCATCTCAAACAGAAGAGAAAGGCAAAACCTTCACTTGCTCTCAACTACCCTGAAAAGTGCTTTTTACTAGTGCTGGAAAACCCCACTCTGGCTGCGCTTTTCCAACAACAGCTCTTTTAAGGGTAGGGTTGGAGCTGTCTACATATCTCTGTCCAGCGCGCCTGCATGGAGGCTGAATCAGGAGTCCACACACGCATGAAATGACGGCAGGTCCATCGAAGCACTCCAGATGGCCAAAATCACCCCTCATTTAAAACGTGTGAAGACAGTGCCATGGCTATTAGGAGACAGTGGCGAGGGATCACTGTTTCCTGTTACCCTTGACCAGACCGTCTGGAGGCGGCCAGAGCCACAAAAAACAAACTGCTTTAGGTTTCATAAATGAGAACATCTCCCTAGCGGCACAGGGACGCACACGCAAACAGCCCTTATCAACAGGGAAAGTATGCGAGAGCAGCAAGGCGCATAGTTTCCAAAAAAAAACCTCCTTAGGGGAAGCAGCATTATAACACGTTAAAGCAGTTGCCATAGGCATGTTTTGTTTCTCGCCACAGATTTCTCCCCCCAGAGACTGAGATCATTTGCTGAAGCGAAGGATTGGAAAGGCACCTTTTGTTTGGCACGAGGACAGCAGTCCAACATCTGGAGAGGCGGCTGAAGCAGCCTTTGCAAACTGTCTGCTGCTCTTCAAAGACATCAGAGGTCTGGCGATTTCCAGAACAGAACAGCTGCACCTCAGTGGTAGAGAAACTGAGGGGAAGCAGAGAGTGGAAGGTTCACACACACACACACACACACACACACACGCATTTCTGTGGTAGAGATGCGCTAAGTTCGGCTCACGTGTGAAAATCCCATCATGCAGTTCCTATTCACGGACATTTGCATCGAACCAAACGTGCAGCGCTTCACATATCCAGAAATCCGATTAAACTAAATGAATCTCCGATCTGCAAACACAAAATATTTGATCAAACAGTTCACGTACATGTTGTTGTTTTTTTAGAATCATAGAATAGTTGGAAGGGACCTCTAGGGCCATCAAGTCCAACCCGCTGCTCAATGCAGGATTTCCTAAACCATCCCAGACAGATGTAGGTCCAGCCTCTGCTTGAAGACCTCCAGTGAAGGAGAACTAACTACCTCCTGTGGCAACTTATTCCACTGACTGATCGCCCTCACTGTCAGGAAGTTTTTCCTCATATCTAATCTGCATCGACGCCCTTGGAGTTTCATCCCGTTGTTTCTAGTCCTCCCATCTTGTACAAGTGAGAACAGGGACAATCCCTCTGCACTGTGACAGCCCTTCAGAGACTTGAAGACCACCATCATGTCTCCCCTCAGTCTTCCCTTCTGCAGGCTAAACATTCCTAGATCCTTCAACCTTTCCTCGTAGGACATGCTTTCCAGACCACTCACCATTTTGGTAGCCCTCCTTTGGACTTGCTCTAGTTTGTCAATGTCCTTGCTGAATTGGGCTCTCCAGAACTGGACACAGGACTCTAGAGGAGGTCTGACCAAGGTAGAGTAAAGAGGAATAATTATTTCTTATGATCTAGACTCAATACTCCTCCTGATGCATCCTAGGATGATGTTTGCCTTTTTTGCAGCTGCATCACATTGCTGACTCACGTTCATCCTGTGATCAACCAGGACACCCAGATCCTTTTCACTTGTGCTACTACTCAGCCTGATTCCTCCCATGCTGTGTACATTGTTACCATTTTTCTTACCCAGATCTAGAACTTTGCATTTGTCCCTATTAAATATCATCCTGTTAGTTTCAGCCCACTGTTCTAGCTTGTCTAGATCTTTTTTAGTCCCCTCCTTCTCCTCCCTTGTGTCTTTTGAAACAAGTTCGGAACCACTTTTTAAAAAGCAAACTGTTTGATTAAACAGTTCGAACAGGCAAACTGAGCATTGGAGGTTTGGTTCAACAGCAAACTGAACATGCCATTTTTCATTTGTGCACATCCTTGTTCTCATGTTGTTATTCGGCGCCACCAAGGCATGACCAACTCCACATTGGCTCCATAGGCACATCCAAAGACACCACTGGTGCTCAAGACTAGAGGTGTGCATGAATATTCGAAGGTATTCAAAATTCGATCAAATTCATCTGAATTTCGACATTCAAATTCAAACTGAACGTCCAAAATTTCAAATTGAAAGATTTGAACAAATCTTGAATTTCGGATCTATTCGTTCAAATTATCTGGACGCTCATATGCATACGGGTTCGCACACAACGCATACTTGAATATCCGCATCTCTCCCACATCTATACGCAATTGGTATGGTTCCGTATGGGACAAAAACAGGTTGCATACGGAATAACTACAGGATGCATACAGACGTGTACGGATCCATACAGATGTGTACGGGATGCGTAACGATGCCTACGGGCACATACGAACGTTGTCGGCATTCATAAGTGCAAATTCAAACTGAAAATTCGAATGGACAGATTCAAATGTGTTTAATTCACATCAAATTTGGTTAAATTCGAATTTTAAAGATTTGAGTCGAATTTTTGGATATTCAACTTGAATCAGATCGAATCCCGAAAGCTGAATCCGTGCACAGCCCTACGCAAAACAGCATAGAATCATAGAATCATAGAATGGTAGAGTTGGAGGGGACCTCCTGGGTCATCGAGTCCAACCCCCTGCTCAAGGCAGGATCTCCTAAACCATCTCAGACAGATGGCCGTCCAGTCTCTGCTTGAAGACCTCCATCGAAGGGGAACCAACCACCTCCCGTGGCAGCCTGTTCCACTGGTTGATCACTCTTACTGTTATAAATTTTTTCCTAACATCTAAACTAAATCTTTTCCCCTGCAGTTTCACCCCATTGTTTCTAGTCCTTCCTTGAGAGAGTGAGAACAGGGCTGATCCCTCTGCCTTGTGACAACCCTTGAGGTATTTGTAGACAGCTATCATGTCTCCTCTCAGTCTTCTTTTTGTTAGACTAAACATTCCTAGTTCCTTAAGCCGTTCCTCATAGGACATGGTTTGCAGACCGTTCACCATCTTGGTAGCTCTCCTTTGAACCTGCTCCAGCTTGTCAGTGTCTTTTTTAAACTGGGGTGACCAGAACTGGACACAGTACTCCAGATGAGGTCTGACCAAGGTAGAGTAGAGGGGGATAATAACTTCACGTGATCTGGACTCTATGCTTCTCCTAATACACCCCAGGATTGCGTTTGCCTTTTTTGCAGCTGCCTCGCACTGTTGACTCATGTTCAGTTGATGATCTACCAGGACACCCAAGTCTTTTTCACATGTGCTGCTGCTCAGCCGAATTCCTCCCATTGTATATGTGCTTTTTTCATTTTTCTTGCCCAGGTGCAGAACCTTGCATTTTTCTTTGTTAAATACCATTTTATTAGTTGCAGCCCATTGTTCGAGTTTCTCTAAATCTTTTTGAATCCTCTCTCTCTCTTCTATGGTGTTTGCAATCCCCCCTAGGTTATTGCTGGAGTTCGAAGTTCAGAGAAGAACAGTTAACAAGCAAATGAGTTGGACGCTGAGCCATCCGGACGCTGGACAGCTCCTTCCCGGCCGCAGCAGGGCCGGGCCCAAACTCTGGCTCAAGAATTGTGCTTTGTTAAGAGTTGCAAATCCCGAACTCTCCTGTCTGTAGAAAGCAGCACTGGCGTTCTTGTGATGCTCTCCAAAAAAAAAAAAAACAACTCCCCACAAAAGAAAAAAACCTTTGTGGACTCATCTGTGCAATCAACAGGAATCATGTTCAACCCGGGAGCATTTTTCTGCTGAAGGAAAAGGCCACAGTTCAGGGCCGGAGCATCTGCTTTGCATACCAAGGCTACCAAATTCAATATTTATGTCCATGCTGATTAAGATTTGTATGACCACCCCATGACACAGGTCTCCGGGCTCTGAACAAGAAGACCAAGAAGAAAAACAAACCAACAAGAAGGATAAAATATATTAAAAGCACATTAAAAAAAAAAAGGACTAGAAGATAGGAAAATAAACTATAAAAATCCTCAATATCTCTGCAGAAAACAGTGATGAAACATCTCCATATTAGGGGTGTACATGAACACATTTTTTCCATTCGAATTCGAGCCGATTCGAATATTCAAATATTTGATTCGATTCAAATTTTAAAAATCTGGATTTTTGAAAATACAATTCGAATCCGGATTATCCAAAACCGTGCATTAAAAATCTGATTTGAATCCAAAGATACGAATGTCGGCAGCATTCGTATCCAATTTTTGCATTTGCATGCGTCCTGCTTTCATCCCATTTTTGTTCCATATGCATCGCGTTTTCATCCAACACTATAAGCACAAATATATATGATATTCATATGTGATATATGCGGATCTACTACATTCGAATTATTCAAGAATCCGTATCGGATTTTCAAAAATCTGAAATTCGTTCGAATATTTAAATTCTGATTTTTGAAAATCCATTTTGAATTCAAATGTCAATACTCGACAGACTTGAATTGGATTTTTGAATTTTCAAATATCCAGTATCTATATCACTGCCAAGAAAACAGCTGAGACACATCCACGGAACAAACTGGAACTTGGGCGCATTGATTTCTGACTCTATTAACTTCTTATGCCAAAAGACGGGATCTGGGGGCGATGCTGGATATGCACCAAAGTAGCTGCTTTCAAGGGGATAGACTGACCACCACACAGCTGGGAGTTCCCAAGTCGCTCTGTTATAGCTGGGTACCAGAAAGTCATTCCTGACTCCATGGAAGGGACTTTCTTGGCAGTGATACAAAAGCGGTTTGCCATTGCCTACTTCTGGGGAGAGGCTGGGGATCAAACCAGCAATCTTCTGCCCTAGAGGCAGTTTCCAGCACTACTGCTGGGATAGAGACACTTCCAAACTTCACAAGTACCTCTATGCAGTTTTCTTGGCAGTGATATAGAAGTGGTTTGCCATTGCCTACTTCTAGGGAGAGGCTGGGAATCAAACCAGCAATCGTCTGCTCTAGAGGTAGTTTCCAGCACTACTGCTGGGATATAAACACTTCCAAACCTCACAAGTACCTTTATGCAGCTTTATTGGCAGTGATATAGAAGTGGTTTGCCATTGCCTACTTCCGGGGAGAGGCTGGGGAGCAAAACAGCAACCCTCTGCTTTCCAGGCAGTTCCTGGCTCTACCATTGGGTTGTAGATACCCCCAAACATCATGAGCACCTCTATGCAGTTGTATTGGCAGTGATACAAAAGTGGTTTGCCATTGTTTACTTCCAAGGAGAGGTTGGAGATCAAAACAGCAACCCTCTGCTTTACAGGCAGTTCCCGGCTCAGTGCCTGAGTTATAGACACTCCCAAACTTCACGAGCACCTCTAAGCAGCTTTCTAGGCAGAGATACAAAAGTGGTTTGCTACAGCCACTGCCTTCCCAATCTCCAGCCCAGTTCATATATGCAAAGCTCTTAAAGTGGATGCCAGGTAGACCTTTTCAGGCACAGACTGGTTTTCATAGGAAGCCCAAACTCCGTCTGCCCATCTTCTAGTTACTTTCTGTTATGTTTCAAGCTTTAACCTCCTTTCCCATCCCAGCCTTTTATAGAACCCCCCTTTTGTTTTAAGAGGGAACAACGATTCTATTTTGGATCGCAGAGGCAGAATCAGAGGACAGAGTATTCAGCATCCTAAACAACGCAGCATTTCCCTGCGCTCACAGGCTCATTGATTAGCAAAGCGTGGCTGGATTACAGCAACGCTAATTACAAAGCCCGTCTCAGACGCGCCAAACAAAAGGAGCAGAACACAGAACCCTCTTTCTTTTCAGTAAAACAATTTATCTGTGCAGACAAAAGACGAGGGTGCTTGAGGAAGGGAAATGAGCTGCAATTACAACACACCACCCTGTCTTGTTTTCCGAAGTCTGGAGACAATACAGATCTGCTGCATGAAGGGAACTTGGTGTCCCATCCCTAGTGCATGATTAGGAAACTCCTGGGAAGGCAGGGGGCACTTGGAGGCTGCTACAGCCTACCCCACACGTGGATGCTCTTTGCCAGAGGTTCACCAATCATGCACTACCAGCCGTAGTGTGAACAGGCCCCAGGTTTTTTCTCACGACCCCAACTTCAGATTTTTTCCCCCCCTGGGGCCATCCATTGACCTCAGAGCGATGCATCATCCAGTCTCTTCTGCCAGCCTCATATGAAGGACTTCCACTTTTATTTATTTATTTATTATTTATATTTCTGTTCTGCCCTATACTCAAATGTCTCTGGGCAGGTAACAACCTTAAAATTCACCATATCAAACATAACAATATATAATAAAACAATAGAAACCATCACAGCGTCTAAAATCCAACATGTTAAAAAAAAACCACAATATCAATTAAAACAGTGGCGTTTACAGTGGGGGAAACATGACTGACATTTAGCCCAAGGCTTGAGCAAAGAGTTGCGTCTTCACAGCCTTCCTGAACACAGACAGAGAAAGAGCCCAACACACCTCAAGGGGGAGACTATTCCACAGCCTAGGGGCCACTACCAAGAAGGCCCTCTCCCGGGTGCCCACCAGCCTCGCTACTGAAGGTGGTCTCTCCGGCAGATCTTAGGGCACGGGCAGGTGGGTATGGGAGAAGGTGTACCTTCAGATGTTTGAAAGGAACTTTAACTTGCTTGAACCCTAACCTTAAAATCTGTTCTGCAAAGAAAAGAAGAAGAAGAAAGCACACATGCTCAAACCAAACAAATGCCAAAACTTATTTTTAAGACTGGCAGGGCAGAAATTATCAAGAGAGACTCCCGGGGTCCTCCATGGTTCTGCAGACCGGCTAACCTTTTCCTTCCAAATGACAGGTAAATTGCAGTGGGCACTTTCCATAAAATTGCTAACTCTCTGCTACTCTTTATTTTTGACCTCTGCTACGGATGAGAATCTGCCCTGCTTCTCCTCCCCGCTGGAATTGTTTCAAGAAGCCATGCTGCAGGAGAGGTGTTTGCCTTCCTCCCAGAAAAACTTCACCAGGATGAGGATGTGGACTTTTTATCTAGGGCAGCAACAATTCCTGCCGGCTGAACTGGTGCGGAACAGCAACCTGAGTCAACTAGCAGCAATCCACAATCTGTCATCTTTCCTCTTCCCTCCTAGTCCCCCTTTCCTTTTCTGTTGTATCTTTTTTAGATTGTTCATCTAAAGGCAGGGACTTCTCCAAGGTTACATACCGTGAGCAACTCTGAGAATCTTTCTAGGCTGAAGGGCAGAATATAAACGTAACAAATGAATAAAATAAAAAAGAAGTTCACACATTCCCACCAGAAACAGGATGACAAAGGGGCTGACGCAGTGAAGGCCCTGTGCATTACTGGTTCAATTTTTTACTAGACCACAAAAGGGGTGGCAAAATGCCCACAGCTGCACAAAAGATTCACAATATCAAATGTGCCCCAATCAACTTGCCTTGAATCCTGTGCTATTTAAATATTGAGAAGGAAGGAGGGAGGGAGGGAGGACAGAGAAAGGGAGGGAGGAGGAGAGAGGGAGGGAGAGAGAGAGAAAGGAAGGAAGGGAAAGAGAAGGGAAGGGAAGGGAAGGGAAGGGAAGGGAAGGGAAGGGAAGGGAAGGGAAGAGAGAGAAGGGAAGAGAAAGGAAGAGTGGGAAGGGAAGGGAGGGAGGGAGGGAGGGAGGAGGACACCGAGTGTTTAATATTGCTGTTTCCATAAAGATTTTCCCTCCAAGTTTCTTTGCCTTTCTTTCCCCTTCCATGGGGAAGATGAAGATAAGTGAATGCTTAATGCTACCCTAATCAGCACCTGCCAGATCCAACCTCCAGGGGCCACATTTCCCAGTGGGTCTGGCTGATATTTATAGGCCTCCCATCGCTTCTTTCACAGCTGAGGTTGCAGGCCAGGAGTGGCCAGTTCCCAACAGACATCAGGCAGCTCTCCTGCTAGCCCGGCACTCTTTGTCTGCATCCCTGGTCCTGGTGCAACTGTCCCCTTATCTCTCCTGGCTGAATGCTCTTTTTCACTGCACGGAATTAAAAAAGCAAAAATCCTTACTTGCCCAAGGAGCCCCTTGTAGCTCGGATTATGGAGCCACAAAGGCCTGACAGTGACTAGAAACATCAGACAGAGAAGGATGAAAAGGGGCTTGCTAAGCAAATCTAACTTGAAAGAGCGAGACTGAAAACAGCAGGCTTTATCTGAAGATTACAGCCCCGAAGCAGCTAAAAGTGACCCCCTACTCCAAGATCCATAGAGTCAACAGGGAAGGTAACAGTTTGACCTAGGAGTGTCACACGGCAGCCTGGCGGCTTTCTCAAGTCCCTATGAGCAGTGGTAAAGGAAACAGATTGGAAAGCAGTCTCTCCCTGCATGTGGGCAATGGCAAACCACTTCTGCATCCCTGCCAACAAAGCTGCACAGAGAGGCTGATAAAGTCTGGAAGTGCTGTAGCTCAGTGTGGTAGGTCAAACTGCCTGGAGAGCAGAGAGTTGCCAATTCTTTTGCTAACCTGTCCCCAGAAGTAGGCAATGGCAAACTACTTCTGTATCACTGCTAAGAAAACTGCCTAAGGGTGCCCTTACAGGCAACCAGGAGTTGTCCACAACTTAGTGCTAACCAAAAACAATGGAGACTTATGGAAGGCGGGGGGGGGGGATCCTGAATCCAAGACATGCATGTTGGGAAAGGGCTTGTACTACAGCTATAAGTAGAGGCAGCTGAGGAAAGAACAGCATCCCAATGACCCAGGAGTTCAGATTCCGCTCACCCTTCCTGAAATCCATGCTGAGCATAAGAACATAAAAGGAGCCCTGCTGGATCAGGCCACAGCCCATCTAGTCCAGCATCCTGTCTCATACAGTGGCCCACCAATTGCTTATGGGCGTCCCAAGCAGAAGACAAGGGCAAACCTTCTCCTGCTCTTGAATCCCAGCAAATGGCCTTAGAGACATCCTGCTTGTCCCCCAGCCTGAAAGATGTACCTAGGCACCCATTCTAGGAGCCACTGATCCATCTGTTGTCCATACATTTCCCTAACCCTTCCTTAAAACCATCTAGGTTGGTTGCTGTCACCATCCCTTCTGGCAGCCAATTCCATAGACCAATGACCCTCTGGGTAAAGAAATCCTTCCCCTTGTCTGATCTGACTCTCCTACCCATCAGCTTCATAGATGCCTCCTGGTTCTAGTGTTGTGTGATAGAGAAAAGAAATTTTCTCTATCCACCTTTTCTACACCATGCACTATTTTATACACCTCAATCAGGTCCCCTCTTAAACGCCGTCTTTCCAGGATGAAGAAGCCTAGATGTTGCAGTCTGATTTCATAAGGGAGGTGTTCCAGCCCCCATCTCAATATAGTGGTATAAGTCACTGACTTCTGGATGCAACCAAAGTCTTCAAGTGGTGTCTAAATACAAGGACTGTGTGCGACCTGCAGACATCACAGAGGCTACATTACGATGCATCTCCTGCCCAAAATAGCAAGAGGTAGTTTTACCCTTGTTCCCTGCCTTGGCCAATGGCCCTTCTGAATGCTAAATGCTCCCCCAAACTTTTGGTATCCAAAGACCATGGCATAGAGTGGGATGCTGAAGGGATGGGGGACCTAATGGGGGATTAAAGTGCATTTCCACAACCTGCAGGGCACCTGCTCCCACAGAATGTGACCACCTTGGAGTGAGCAGCTGAAGGTTTGCACTGAATGCATTATTCATCTTGCGTAATGAGCCAGAGGTTTGCAAATCGCTGAACAGTTGCCCATTAGAAGTGCTCGTAATGGAGAGGGAAGCCATTAAGATCAAGTGGGCAGGGAGTGAAGCAAAGGCGACATCTCAGGAGGATCTAGACCTGTACGTGCCTTTCCAGACAAGAAGTGGGACATGAATCTCTTCCAACCAACTGCTTCCATCGAACCTCCATAGAACATTGAAATAGCCCTGTGACACCACTAGAGACATCCCAAAATGTAAGGGGGCGCATGGGAGGTGGGTAGGAGGCATCAGGTGGCGTCATACACATATTCCAATGATCTCCATAGGCTGAAATGGGCCTTCTGGAGGCCAGAAAAGCACTTCCGGTTCTGGGGTTCATGACCCCAGAACCGGAAGGCCTGTTCACGATTATCCACGGTTTCAGGTAACCACGGTAGGAGCCGGAACGTATTCATATTTGTTCAAACAGATCCCTTCAAATGCAGCAGGATTCAAATTTGATATAAATATTAAGATGCAAATCACCTACGAATCCGTAAGGAAGCTTCATATGAAATGTACCAAAACATTCAATTCAAATTTGAAATGGCAATCTTAGAATGTGCCAACATTCAGATTCAAATGTCTGAATTCAGCCAAATTTGTACGAATTTTGAATGTTATAAATATTTCTGGAAACCGAAAACCAGACAAAAAAGGGTTTTGCCAAAATATATAAAAAGTCATAAACAGGGTAAAATAAGTCCCTCTTGTAAATAGAATAAAAAAGCAAATGTATAAAATAACTGAATTCTAAAACAGAAAAGCCAATTTAATTACTCTGTTCAGTTCAGAAATAACAATTGTGTGAGCTGTGTATAAATTTTATATATATATATATATATATATATTATTTTGAATACCTATAGGCCACTGAGGAAGACAGTAGTCGAAACGCGTCTGGCCTTTTACTTTCCAATTTGGAATATTATTTGATTTAGATTGTATTCAGTATTTGTATACTTTTCAGTGGGGTATTGTTACCCTTTTAGTAATTATATTAGGGGAAGTATTTCTTCACCCAGAGGGTCATCAGTCTATGGAATTGGCTGCCAGAAGAGGTGGTGACAGCAACCAGCCTAGATGGCTTTAAGGGAGGGTTAGACACATTTATGGATGACAGATGTATCAATGGCTACTAGAATGGGTGCCTAGGTACATCTTTCAGGCTAGGGGGACAAGCAGGATGCCTCTAAGTCCATTTGCTGGGATTTGAGAGCAGAAGAAGGTTTGGCCTTGTCTCTGCTTGAGATGCCCATGGGCAATTGGTGGGCCACTGTGTATGACCTGGTGCTGGACAAGATGGCCTGTGGCCTGATCCAGCAGAGCTCCTCTTAGGTACTTATGGGTTTAGACAAGTAGGATGCTTCTAAGGCCACTTGCTGGGATTCGAGAGCAGGCCTTGTCTCTGCTTGAGATGCCCATGAGCATTTGGTGGGCCATCGTGTGCAATGGGACACTGGACTAGATGGGCTGTGGCCTGATCCAGCAGGACTCCTCTTATGTTCTTATGAATATAATCCTACCACATTTGAAGGGGATCTATTCGAACAAATACAAATTTTCTTACACTCAATTTGATAGGAATGAATGAAAAAATCCTACTTCCTAGCCTCTGCCTCCAGCATAGCTGCCGGCATCACCCACCCCTGCCAACAGCCTGTATCCAGTTTTCCCAGTTTCCTCTGGCATCCAGCTGCCTGTTTTTCCTTCTCTTTTGCCGCATGAAAGCTGAAGTTTGGCTGAAGCCATATATTTCTTTCTCCCACCCAGCCGGAGTCCGCACAACAAGCACTAATGATTATTGGGTCAGGAGAGAGCCAAAAGCGCCGAATTCAATGCAAATGTTTGCTTTTCCACTCATATTGGTTTTACATCCCTGTATCTCATATTCTTGGTACCACAGAGGGGGGAAAGACGGTGGAGAGAGAGAGAGAGAAAGCCAGGAAAAGGAAGAGAGGATGCATTTAATTAAGGGGAAAGGAACATGCTCCCAGATCCTGGCTAAATCCCACGGAAGAGGAGTGAGCACGCAGGTGATGCGCTCCCTGAAGGCAGCAACGGGATGCTGTATAATGCTGTTTTATCCACTCAAGCTGTCCTTAAGAGAGCTTGACAGCGCATGTAATTTACAACATGAGAGACCCAGCGCATGCCCTCTTTATAGCCATTCGTCGACAGAAGCGCCATTCAGTGCCACGGAGCAGGTTTTTAAATCAACCCACCTGACCCCATACGGCTGGCTCTAGATAACGCTTGGGGAACGTAAAAGAGCTGAGCTCCATCTCCAAAAGCAAATCCAAGCTGGTCTCGGCGAATTAACTAGACAAGGTATCAGACCTTTCTCCACAATTGAGAGAAATCCCCTAGGAACTACCAGGCTGTGTTTCTCTTTATTAGGGATGGGCAAAGCTCAGTTCATGTTCAGAAACCCGATCAGTCTGTTCGTGCTCACAGATGTTTGCACTGAACGAAACATGCAGCGGTTTGCTTATGCAGAAACGGGATCGAACCAAACAAGTCTCCGGCTCGCAACCACAAACAATTTGTATATGCTGTAGTTTCTGTAGTTTTTCTACCCCGCTTTTCTCACCCATTTAAGGGGACTCAAAGTGGCTGACAAAGCTTTCTATCCTTCTCCCCACAAGAGGCACCCTGTGAAGTAGGTGGGGCTGTGAGAGCTCAGAAAGAGAGGTGTGACTAGCCCAAGGTCACCCAGCCAGCTTCATGGAGGAGTGCGAATCAACCCCAGTATTCCCAGATAGGAGTCCGGCTCCCCAACCACAAGACCAAACTGACCTTTCCACCCCTAGTAGCAAAAGGCATGGGCACTCGGGATAGGGCCTTTTCAGTGATGGCTCCCAGACTGTGGAAGTCTCCCTCCTGAGGTGTGTCAGGAACCTTCCCTCTATGTGTTTAGAGAAGATGGGCCTCTTCTGGCCTTTGGCTGATAGAATTAATTCATCTCTACTCACAATGGATTGCTTTGCGCCTTCTCAGCCCCCCCATCACATGCCCCTCCTTTCTTATTTATCATTATTTTGCATTATAAAGGACAATCATACCACCTAAGATTAAACTACATCAATCATTGTTACACGGACTTCCGGTGTTCTCTGAGTTGCTCTTATAATAATGATCTGGTATAAGCTCCTCCTTGTCGCCTCATTTGTATCCAATACGTGTAGAATGTTTGTACGGATATGTACGGATAGACTCGTATCGAACAGAACTTTACCGCATTCAAATGCCATCAACTCGTACGAATTCGTACGGATTTTCAAACACTCGATCCGTTTCAAACTGAATGCCAAAAAAAACCATCTCTGTGCATCCCTATCCGGAGGCCTATCCGCATGAAGGCCTGAGGAACGCGTGTAGGACGTCCTGGGATGGAGCATTCACTCTGCTGGGCTGGTGGTTCCGTCCGGGTAGCCGGCCAATCAGAGCCAGAAGCGCACGCAGACACACAAAGCCGCCAACCTGGCTAGCCACTTCAAACCCGGTGACGATAAGGTAAGCGGCGTGTGTGCGTGCGCATCCCCATTAGGCCCCAGCCTTGGGAGGGTGCCTGGGGGGGGGGGGGACCCTGCAGGCTGTAGGTGACCCGATTGGGTCACCTAGGCCCTCCAGGAACCGGGGAAGGAACCAGACAGGCCTGCCCGCCCCTGGGTCTTACCTTTTCAGGCTAGGAGACATGGGATCGCGTTCCCCTTTCGCACAGAGGCAGGTAGGAACGCATCCCCACAAGTTCCTTACCTGCCTAGGTGTGAATGGGGAATCCGTCCCCATGCGTCCTAGCCTTACTGCGCTACAGCCGTTTGCCCGTAGAGCGCAAAGTCCTAGGGACTGTTTTTCACAGCCACAAGTACTAGAACCAGAAAGCGTTGGCTGCAGCAGAATACGAGGAAATCTTTCCCGATGGGGCGATCGGTGCAATGACGGATCGATCTTCCTAAAGAGATTCTCTGCCTCTGAAAGTTTCCAAGAACAGGCTCGACCTCAACGATGACCTAATTTGCTGGGGGTTCGGCTACATGACCTCTGTGGCCCCTTCCGAACCCACACGCTCTGTGATTTACGTAGCAAACATCCAGCAAGCCAAGACAGGCAGCTGGCAAGCTTCGCCTCTTGGTGATTCAGTGATTTCAGGGCTGTGGAAAATATGAGGGAAGGGAAGGGAGGATTTCAAATCCCATCTGTTTCTTCCACCCAGGCTGGCTGCCTGGTAACGGCTGGAGGGTTAAGGCACCGTGGAAAGAGAAGAGGAAAAGGAAGAGCTACCCTTTCCATCTACCTCCTAGCCAGTGTGTTGAACTCAGGCTGGATACATCTCTGGGGTCATTTGTAAACTCGACATTTGATTGATTGATTGATTGATTGATTGATTGATTGATTGATTGATTGATTGATTGATTGATTGATTGATTGATTGACGGACGGACGGACGGACGGACGGACGGATGGATGGATGGACAGAGTGAGTGAGTGAGTTTTTATCCCACCCTATCCCTGAAGGTCTCAGAGCAGAGTTCCTTACCTATCTGTCCCCACGTGTCCTAGCCTTACTGCATTTAAAGTCAGCAGTATATATTAAACAACAGCAGTATATATTAAAACATTAACAGCGTCCGTAAAGTGGGAAGAGATGGCATATTCCCATTTAGACAAAGGCCAGAGCACACTGGTATGTCGTCATTGCCTTCCTGAAGGGGCCTGACACACCTCAAGAGGGAGATTATTCCATAGCCCAGGTGCCATCACTGAGAAGGCCCTCTCCCAGGTGCCCACTCCTTTTACTACTGACGGCGGCGGTACAACCAGGAGGGGCTCCCCTCCAGACCTTTGCCCATAGCTGGGAAAACAGGGTGTTTGCAGGAGCCGCACAGAACACAAGTGACAAAGTCAGCCTCTCTTGGGGTGCAATTACCCAACACTGACTAGCGCTCTCACTTGCGTGACTGGTCACTCATCTGTGACCGGTCCCAAGGCCAGTGCTCTTCGGGGTCCCGCAATTTCAGTTGTGGTGCCCTCCGCAACTGCGCATGCACCAGCGCCATCACACTGACGCTCTACGCGCGTGCATTCGCATCTATGGTCATCGGAGGTGCCAGCACGCTTGCACGGCACCTCAGATGACCCCAAACTAACAGAAGAGGTGCAGATACTCGCTGCTGGATGCGCCAGGTAAGGTTTCAGGTAAGGTTAGTAAAGGTGTGGAGCACAATTTCCTGCTCCACACCTAGTGCATGATTAGGGAACCTCTGGGAAGGCAGGGGGCACCCAGAGGCTGTAACAACCTCCTCAAGGTGTGAATGCTCTGCTCCAGAAGTTCCCTGATGGGCCTCTGGTTAAAAGGGAAGTCCCACGTTCTCTCTCTTACTAAAACCAATTTTTAACCAAAGACGCCAGGCAGGGAAACTGTTGTCCTTCACGTGCAAAAGGCACGCTCATTTCCCACTCTATGAGCCTGCCAGGAGCGAGGTATTTCGGCCAGTTATTCCACCCATTCTGTTCTGCGTCCCTTTGGGCTCACCTCATCTGCCTCCCAAATAAAACAAGCACAAGATCTCCCACATAGGACTTGTTTGATACATAAGAACCTAAGAGGATCAGGCCAAAGCCCATCTAGTCCAGCATCCCGTCACACATGATGGCCCACCAATTGCCCATGGGCATCTCAAGCAGAGGCAAGGGCAAATCTTCTCCTTCTGTAGAATCCCACCAAATGGCCTTAGAGGCATCCTGCTTTTCCCCCCAGCCTGAAAGATGTACTTAGACATCCATCCTAGTAGCCACTGATACATCTGTCCTCCATGAATTTGTCCAACCCTTCCTTAAAGCCTTCAAGGGGCCTATTCGCACTTGGTTTTATTCTGGAATATATCCTGGAATAGGGACTTGCTGTCCATAGGCTAGTGCAGGCTTCAGCAGGCCCAAAGTGAGGCCTGCCAGAGCCTGCATTAGCATGTGGGCCACAGACCTCTATCCTGAGATATACTCCAGAAAAAGGCCAAGTGCGAATAGGCCCTAGGTTGGTTGCTGTCACCATCCCTTCTGGCAGCCAATTCCATGGACCAATGACCCTCTGGGTGATGAAATCCTTCCCCTTATCTGATCTGACTTTCCTACCCATCAGCTTCATAGATGCCCCCTGGTTCTAGTGTTGTGCAATAATTCATTTTTCTCCAACCACATTTTCTATACCATTGAAAAAGCAGGAAACGAACTGCTTTCCCTGGGATGACCAAAGCACTGCCATTTTAATCCAGCTATTAGTATAGTTTTAATCAGTGATATTAAAGATGCTTTAGTAGTTATAGGAAGATTTGCAATCACTAGTTGGTCAAGCCCTGGGGAAAAAAACAGGAAATCACACTCTAGATGCTCGTTTTGCTAGCTGGAAAACAGGAACTATCTAACGCCTCTAACACTTCACAAATGGGGAACGGCAAGTGTGTTCAATTAATCTATCAAAAGTGAATTCCAGTATTTGTAAGAAACTTGTGGTTGGGGATAAGGTGCAAAGCACTACTATATAAACTCTGAGCTTGTTCTGTACACCTAAGGAGGAACTTACTCTCCTTCCTTGCATGCATGATCTTAGTGTATACTAATAAACAGAGATTTATTTATGGCTGAATTAGTGGTCAGAATTTTCTTTGACAACCCTGCATGATTTTACATACTTCGGATGAATTCGATTGAATTTCGAATACCTTCTAATATTCATGCACACCCCTAGGATGAACCTTTCCAAAGGTGATTCCCTGGATACATTTTATGTGGTCACAGACACGTTTCATTTGACCTAAAGCTACATCTGCCTTTCTACCCACTCTGAATTGGATACACTCTACTTTTACTGATTTTCTTTTAAGTAATCAGGATGAGGAAATGTGTAACAGTTGCAATCTTTAGAGAACTGAACCATACAATCAGACTGGTTACACGTATCCCTCGATCCAGGAAATGAAAGAATCAACTAACAAATTGCAGGAAAACCTCTTGAACAAGAGGTATAATTGGGAAGAAGAAACCAGAGAGTGCTTCTCAATCATCTTTGAAGCACGGCGGTACAAAACGCACGAGACGTGACAGAGAAGGAATTCATAACAACATAACTTTCACATGACACAAGGTGGAAAACCTTTATGCTTCTCCTGCAAGGTCATCCCCGGGAGGGATTTCCTTCTCAACAATTTCCCCAAAATACCTTTCAGTAAGGCTACATTGTGACTAGCCAAAAAGGTATGGGGCGCCCCTTCCCCGCCCTGCCCCATTCCTCTGTCTTTCGTCTTCACACCACTGCTTGCCTTCCCCACCGTTCTCCAACAGACGGAGGAAAGGGGCGAGCGGAAGGTCGAGAGACGAATCGGCTCAGCAAGGGCCAATTCAAATAGAGCTTGACCACTTGCACAGTACAGCCAGACTCCTGCATCCACTGATTCGGTAACCACAGTTTCAGTTAACCACAGTTTCCGGATCAGCCCACTCCCACCGCCCACAGGCGCCATAAGGGGAAAGCACCCAGAACTGGAAGGCCTATTTTGGCCTCCGTAGAGTGTTGGAATAGGTGCATGATCCCATGGGAGCCCATCCCAAAATCCAAGGGGGCGGGTGGGCGGTGGGCAGAAGGCATCCAATGGCATCGCACACCTATTCCAATGAAAAGGCCTTCCGGAAGACAGAAACACCCTTCCAGTTCTGGCGTTGCACGAACCAAGAACAGGAAGGCCTGTTTGCGATTATCCACAGTTTCAGGTAACCAGGGTAGGAGATGGAAGATATTCCCGGTGGATACGGTGGTCTGACCATATACACACATGGAGCACCAGACAGGGAGCAAGAAGGAAGAATGTCACAGTCTTCAGGTGATTTGAATTCCCCCAGATGGTTCAGCTGGGAAGACCCTGGAACTCTGCTAAGCTGCCTTTGGTGCATCCAAAAGAACCATTGGGATTAGGTGAAGTTTTAGAGGATCTGGGCTGCACAGAGAGAGTGAAAGAGGGAGGGGACCAGCGACTGAACAGGCACCAAACAGAAGATTGGGGGGGGGGGGACCTCACACCTGGGAGGAACGAGGTAGGGGCCATGAAAGGCAGCCCACCAGTTTCATCCCTAACCTCCAAGTCCAGCAGACCATGGCCTCCACTTTCCTCAGGGGGGGGGGGAGTTCCAAATCTCAGCTCTTTCCTCAGGCTCTGTCCTCGAAGGAGCTCAAAGAAAACCCAAATCCAGGAAGAGACCCACACACCTAGTAAGCGCCTCCTGGGAAGGCCATAAGGCCAGGGAATTCTCGACAGGATCCCGGCCCTTTCCTCTTTGGGGACCACCTTGAGCGCCACAAAGGGGCCTTGAATTGAAAGGGACGGAATGATTGCCTTTGAGGACACACACACACAGAGACACACCCCGTGGGCAGCAGCAGGTGGAGAAACCTAGCCAGTGGGAAGCTCTGCAGCTGAGAAGGCGAATTCCAGGCACCTGCGCGCAACCTCGACGGGACGTTCCACCCAGGAAGGCGTTCAAGGCAAGGCAAGGCGCCGGCAGACGGAAACCCCCAAGAATCCACGAAGCGGCCTCGCGGCGATCGTCCCCCCCACCCCGCTCGCTTCTCCCCCCAACTTCTTCTGCGGCCACAAGGGGCTTTTTTCTCCCTCCCCCCCCCCCCCGGCGAACAGGACGCGCCCGCGCGCGCAGACCGAAGCGAAGGCGCGTCTTTTGGCGCTCCAGCGCGGCACCTGCACCCCAAGAAAAACTCGCCCGATCTTTGGGAAGGGGGTCAGGCCGCCCCTGGGACGCTCCAGACGCGGGACCGCTCCGCCGCAGAGAGGGAGGCCTCTCCGTCCACATTTCAGGCTCAACGGGGAGGAACCGGCCTTTGGCACCGGGGAAAGTCCTTGGAGAGGTGAGCGCACATCCAGGCGCGCGCTTTGACGCACGAGCCAAGTCGGGCGGGCGGCGCTGGCAAACTTTTATGCCCGTCTCCTTCCTCTCCCCCCCCCCGCCACCGCCCACCCCTTCGGAGCCGCCTCCACCTCCGTGCCCCCCCCCCCGCCCGGGGTCCTTACCGAGAAGCCGGCCCAGAAGGGGCAGGAGTGTCGGACGCGCGCCGAGGTGGTGAGCGCCAGGGCGGCGAAGCTGACGGCCACGATGAGGCAGCCGAGCACCATCTGCGTAACGCCGAGCGCCAGCATGATCCGCGAGCGGCTGCGGTACTCGCGCAGGCGGGACAGGCTCCGCGCCAGCGCCGCCGGGCTCAGCGAGCGCGCCCCGACGCCCAGGGGCACCATCGGCAGGCCGGGCGCGCCGACGGCCCCGACGCCGCCGCGAGCGCCCGGAGGCGGCATCTCCGCGCCCAGGCTCGTCCCGGAGGCGCCGCACACGCCGCAGCGCTAAGTCGGGCGGCCCCGCGTCGCCGGACACTCGCAGCAGCAGCAGCGGAGGCGGCGGAGGCGGCGGAGGCGGCAGGGGCGCCCCGCGCCCGGCCACCGCGCCGGCCCTCGCATGGTCTCCAAGGGGCCCTCGGCGGCCGAGGAGCCCCGCTGGCCCGCCCGCCCGCCGGCCGCCGAAGAGAGGCTCTCCCGGGGCCGGCCCGGGGAACGGGCGGGCGGCGGCGGCGGCGGCGGCGTCTCCTCCTCGGCGCCTCTCCTGCTTTACCTGCCCGCAGCCTCCTTGCCAGGCTGCGCCAGGCGGGCGCGCGGAGGATGGGGATGCGCCGCCGCGGCCGCGGCCGGAGAGACGGAGACGGAGGCGAGGGCGAAGCAGGGGCTGCGGCGCGGCGCCCTCTCCCTGCCGCCGCTGGGGCTGCTGCCGCCGCCGCTGCCCTTGCCCGTCCTCCGCTGCTCCTGTTCCCGCGGCTGCTGCTGCTGGGTTGGAAGAGCTCCTGGCGCCTGCCCGGCCCGGCCCCTCGTCTCCTGCAACGCCCGCTGCTGTTCTGCAGCCCGGGACAGGGGCAAGACCCAGAGCGCAGCGCCGCCGCCGCCAGCTGCGAGCGAATGGATGGAGGCGGTGCGAAAGGGGCCGCGACGTAGAAGCCCCCGCCTGGGATGGGAGCGCGGCGGCGGCGCGGCGGCGGCGGCGGCGGCGGCGGCTGCTACTGCAAAGGCCGCCACCGAGTGGAGAGGGGGAGGGATGGCGCCCCTCTCTGCGCCTCTCCTCCCCCCCCGATACAGACACTCCTCCTCCTCCTCCTCCTCCTCCTCCTCCTCCTCCTCCTCTTTCTCCTCCCTACAAGCTGGAAAGCCTGGGAACTTTTTGCGCCCCGTTCCTCGCTCGCCTGCCGCTGCCTCCTTCTCCGCGCTCACCCTCTCCGCCGGCCGGCCGGCCAGCCGGGCAGGCGCCCCCGCGCGCCCCTTGCCCCACCGCCCCGCTAGCTGCGCGCAGGTTTCCCCGGGCAGCGCGCACGGTCTGCGCTGGCAGCGGTGCTTGGCTCTGTCCGCACTGTCCGCCGCTGCGGCTGCCGAGGGTGATGCGGCACGACCCCTCGCTCGTCCTGCGGCCCCGCACGCTGCTGGCCTCGTCCGCTCGGGAGATTTATTTATTTATTTATATTTCAATTTATATGCCGCCCCATACCCGAGGGTCTCTGGGCGGCTCACAACATTTAAAACAGATGTATAAAAACAGTATCAGAAAATAAAACAAATTTAAAAATACAGTTTTAAAAGTACAAAACAGTTAAAAACATCAGTGGTTTTCAGTGAGGGGAAGTGTGGGGAACATTTAACCAAAGGCCTGTGTGAATAGGAACGTTTTCACCGCCTTCCTGAATAAGAACAGAGAAGGGGCCTGACGCACCTCAAGGGGGAGACCATTCCACAGCCTGGGGGCCACCACCGAGAAGGCCCTCTCCCGGGTACCCACCCGCCTAACTAAAGAAGGCGGAGGGATCACCAGAAGGGCCTCCCCTCCAGATCTAAGAACACGGGCAGGTCGATATGGGAGAAGGCGCTCCTTTAGATATCTGGGACCCAAGTCATTTAGGGCTTTATAAGTTAAAGTTAGCACCTTGAATTGGGCTCGGTAGTGAATTGGCAGCCAGTGCAGTTCTTTGGTCGCTGCCGGCGGCGTAGGGGATCTTTCAGCCCTTGTGGGTCCCTTCCTGGAGGGGGGGGTTGCAGGGGCCTTGCAGGAGACCCCGGGGGCGCGTGGACCAGGGCACCTTGAGCCACCGGAGCAGCGGAGGAGGTCAAGTGGGATGCCTCCAAGGGGGCATTGTAGAAAGATGCTTTGGGTTGTTGGGTACCACTGAGTGCCATGGCCTACAGCCGGTTGGCCTCTAGACAGCTTTCTTGGCAGGGAAGCAGAAGTGGTTAGTCATTGCCTACTTCCTGGGAAAGGCTGAGGATTGGACCAGAGACCCTCTGCTTCCCAGGAAGTTGGCTCTACCACTGAGCTGCAGCCACTCCCAGACTCAATGGGCACCTTTACACAGTTTTCTTGGCAGGGATACAGAAGTGGTTTGCCATTGCTGAATTTGGACATTCGAAGGGTGATGTTCAAATTCAGATCAGATGTTTTGATACATTCGTGTGAAGCTTTGTATGGGACTCATATGCTATAGTATGGGATTCATATGGGATTGAACATTTGTATCGGATACGAATCCTACCACATTCGAAGAGGATCTATTCAAATGGATATGAATTTTCTTGAATCGATTCAGTATATGATACAAATACAAAAAAAAAAATTGCACCTCTCTTGCAACTCATCCAGAGAAAAGCACTGCTTTGACCAATTTCTTTCCCTTCTTTTCATGTAAATATTTAAATTCTTTATATATTAATTTACAAAAAATCAATAGAAATATTTTTAATTAAAAAAACAAAAATTAATTTCCAGTCTGCAATTCAATTAAAATATTACACTATATTTTTATGCATTACATCCTTATGGAACATAATTTCAAGAGCACTCACAGACATTTTCCATCAAGCAATGCAGGATGATGTTGACCAACTTTATACAACGTTGCTTGGAGGGGGGCCTTTGCTTCAATGTGCAAAATTCCCCTAGATTTGCCATGGTGAGGTTTCCTGTGGCTGGGAGCACTTCCCCTATTCCAGGAGCCATTTACCCTTATGTATGCTACAGTGAAGAAGGTGCATTTGGATTGTTAGAAAGAGGAGACAAAAGAGTTCTGGGTATTTGGTAAGTTTTTAAATGGAAATGCCTGCCAGATTGCTGGGATCTTTCTTTGTAGTTCCATCATCTGGAGAAATGTGTGTGGCGGACAGCCTTCTCAGTGGTGACCCCAGGACAAGGGAATAGTATATGATTGTTTTGTAAGAAAGTGAGAGGAAGAGTTCTGGCTGTGGTGTTGCATGGATTGGTGAGTTTTTGAGTGGAAATGCCTGCCGGAGACCTGAGATCTACCTTCTTTGTAGTTCCATCATTTGGAGAAGTGATTAGAGCGGACATCCTTCTCAGTGGTGGCCGCAGGGTGAAGGAACGGTCTCCATAAAGAGATTTGCCAGACATCAACAGTCAGCACCTTCCAACGCTCCAAATTTCTGCAGCCCACTGTCTGCTGTTGCCGGTCTCCGGCTATTATTCCACCAGCCTTGAGACCCAACCATCCTCCCATTATGCCTTTATCTCTAGAAGCGTCTGTCTCTTTCATTGTGTTTGTTGGGGGAATAATACAATTCTTGTAGAACAAACCCTTTGAAAACAGCCTTGCCTGCATTTGGGGGAAGGAGAATATTTCTCATGAGGCCTTGAGGATAGAGAAAGGGTTTCCATCAAAGCAGCTCTTTTCGGGAAGAGTTAATTTTGAGCCATCTCTCTTCAAAACTCATTGAAGGGCCCATCAGATTGAAAACAGGCCCTTGACCGCTAAATGTTCCCACTCACCCAATGATGCTTTTTCACTTTTTGAATGGCTTTGAAGCAAAGGAAGACAGTTGCCATAGGAGAGGTATAAAAATCTGGGTAAACAAAGTACAGAGGGATCCTTTATATTCCTTATCACCACCATTTGGTTAGGGGTTGAAGATCATGGGATTCATAATTTGGGGGGGGGGGAGGGGAATATTTCCTCCTCTTCAGATTTTCTTTCCTGGAGGGGATGAAACTGGTTTGTAGGATTCAAAATTCAGCCGAATTCAGACATTCAAATTCAAATCGAATGTTGGCACATTCAAAGATTGACGTTCAAATATGATTTGTTCAGAACGTTTGTACAAATATTTGCTGCATTCGTGAACCTGGGGAGGTGGAAAAGCGGTTGCCCCAGACACATTTGCAATGGATCCAGAGTGGATTCAAAGTGGACTGAGAGCAGAATATCAGGGCACTGTGGGCCTGAGATAAATCACCCGGCACAAGCGCGGCAGACTGGAACAGCTTAATAGATCCAAAACACTGAGTCGGAATGCCTTTCCATCCCAAAAGTACTTTATTCCTTAGTTGCAATATATAACATCACAGAATAAAGCAATCAATATACCGTATTTTCCGGTGTATAAGACGACTGGGCATATAAGACGACCCCCAACTTTCCAGTTAAAATATAGAGGTTGGAATATACTTGCCATATAAGAAACAACACCCGGCGTATAAGATGACCCCCGACTTTTGAGAAGATATTCCTGGGTTAAAAAGTAGCCTTATACGCCAGAAAGTACAGTAAATGCTAAATGATTATATGCATGGATATATGGATAGATACATGACGTGAATTTTTATTTATTTTTAATTTATATTGACATTTCTATCCTGCCCTATACCCTAAGGTCTCAGAGTGGGTAACAGCATCTAAAAACAGATGTATTTAAAATAGAACCAAGAATATAAAACAATATAAAACAATAATGTCTGCAGTGGGGAGAAGCTATGCCACATTTAGCCAAAGGCCAGGTCAAAGAGGTATGTCTTCACCGCCTTCCTGAAAGTATACAGTGAAGGAGCCTGACTCACACCAAGGGGGTGACTATTCCACAGCCTGGGGGCCGTCACTGACAAGGCCATCTCTTGCGCGCCTACCCGTCTTACTATTGAGAGTGGTGGGACAACTAGGAGGGTCTCTCCTCCGGATCGTAGATCTCAGATACTAATCACCCGGGTGCTGCAGAGACATTCCTTGACTGTCTTTATTTTGAGCCTACAGGATAACGGTACAAAGATGATTTTCTGAAATTTTGAACTAATGCCTCCTCTGCTTTGCTAGCAACTCCAGGGGGGCAATATTTTCAGATTGTTATAACCACATTAGAAGCAACAGAACTGTTTCTGCTTTCCAATAATAAGCTCCTATTATTCCTGCCAAAAACAACAGAAACACAGACGCTTCTCTTGCAGTGTTTCATTTCTGTTTCTTTTTAATTCTTGCTTACAAATAGTGCCAGTTTCATGAGATAGACCAGAACTTTTCCCCCACCCTTTTAAGGGGAGTCAAAGCGGCTGACAAACCTCCTGTTCTTCACCCCACAACAGACAACCTGTGAGGTAGGTGAGGCTGTGAGAGCTCAGAAAGAGAGCTGTGACTGGCCCAAGATCACCCAGCTGGCTTCACAGAGGAAGAAGAATTGGCTTTTCTACCCTGCTTTTCTCACCCGTTTAAGGGAACTCAAAGCAGCTGACAAGCCTTCTGTTCTTCACCCCACAACAGACACCCTGTGAGGTAGGCGGGGCTGTGAGAGCTCAGAAAGAGAGCTCTGACTGGCTCCAGGCCACCCACTTCATGGAGGAGTATGGAAACTGGGGGACTACCAGATATGTAGAAAAGTTGGCTTTTATACCCTTCTTTTCCCACCCTCAATAGGTGTGGAATCAAACCAGGAGGCCTCCAGAGAAGAGTCTGGGGGGGGGGGAGTTCCACTAGCAATAGAGTACCCATTAAGGACCCACTAAGGACCCCTAATGGGTCCTTAATGGGTACTCTAGTGGCTAGTGGGAAAAAACCCTGGGACTCTAAGCACAAGACCAAAGTAGCAGTCTCTGCCTTCTCATCTGTGTGAATAAGATGGGCCCTTCTGTAGTTCTGAAAGCAATAATCTATCCCAACCTCCTTAGAGTCCTATAGGCACAGCGGCATCTTATCACAATGCAGGACAATGTATTGCTTTTTGTTACAGGGTCCGCCCAGCCAGGTCTGGTCCCTATTTAGATGGGGTCTGCCATTTTGAATATTTCACAAAACACACTTGGAAGAGTATTTGCACGCCCCTATTTTGAATGCAGTGATGTATGCGCACTGGAGCAACTATAGAACAGCCCCACCTTAGCCACAGATATTCGAAAGAAGAGATTGCTTGCACTAAAAATATGATTTGTGGGAGATCGGTGGGAAGACTCAAATGTTCCAGTTCAAGGTTTTACAAGAAATCGGCACAGTTTCAGGGGAGAGGATTTTTAAAAATGACAACCATGAATGAAAGCAACTAAAGGTGTTTGCAGGTTTTATGCACCTAACGCAAAGCGTGGGGCTGTGCAAGAGATATTGGTCTCATCTTTAAGCGTGTCAGCATCTACCTTCAGATTTAACTGCTGCCTCCATCCATCCTTGTAATTTCAGGTTCACCTGTGTGCCCATAAATCCAGCAGCCTCTTGCAGCCATAAAGGCGGCAGCAGGTTTCCCAGGGGTTCGTTTCTAACCTCCCACATTTCTTCCAGAACAGGAACATAGAGGATAACTTAATTTCCTCCCTGGGCTCATGAGACTGCTACAGTTCGCTTCCCATGGAAGCTGCAATCTTTCAGTCTTTATTCTCCTTGTACATCACTTTGGCATACGGCGTGGCGGTTGGACCTTTTCGTCCTAGGAATTAAAAGCGGAGTGAAACCTATGATGATGAAGAGTAGTTTTATACCCCACTTTTCTCACCCATTTAAGGGGACTCAAAGTGGCTGACAAACCTTCTGTTCTTCTCCCCACAACAGACACCCTGTGAGGTAGGTGAGGCTGTGAGAGCTCAGAAGGGAGCTGTGACTAGCCCAAGGTCACCCAGCTGGCCTTGTGGAGGAAGAAGAGTTGCCTTTTCTAATCTGTTTTTCTCACCCATTTGAGTGGCTAACAAACCTTCTCCCCAAAACAGGCACCCTGTGAGCCAGGTGAGGCTGTGAGAGCTCAGCAAGAGAGCCGTGACTAGCCCACGGCTGCCCGGCTGGCTTCGTGGAGGAGAGCAGAGTCAAACCCTGTATTCCCAGATAAGAGTTCAGCTCCCTAACCGCTAAACCAAACTGCCTCCCTTTCCTCTTTCTTCCTCCTGGCTAAACACGTTCTAGGGACCACCTTCGTCCTCCCTTCAGGAGCGGTAAAGCAAACCTCTCGGCCACCCTACCCTGGCGCTGTCTGTCCTTGATTTAGATCTGGCTTCCCTTTGGGTTGTCAAGTCTCTCCTGAGATTCCAGATCTTGACCACCACCTGACACTCTTGGCGGACACCCGATGGACTGGCTCATTAATACAGTGGCACTTGGACGGTCACCGTCTTCTTGCTGGCCTGGCTGAGTGTCTGTGTTCTCATCTATTATGGTTAAGAGCAGAGAGAGTGTGGTACTGATGAGGCTAATGGTGTCCGCAGGGACTCCACCTAGAGCGATAACCTCCAAATTCCTCATTTCAATATAGCAATATGTCAAAGAGACCCCCTTTCTTTCCTCTGGATGCAGAAGCCAAAGCTAAGCGACTGTTTGGACTGTAAATTATTTCTGCCTCTCTTAAGATGACAAGATTCTTTCCACTCTTTCTCTGTCTCCACCGTTGCTTATGTCACAGAAGGAATGCGGTGAAAGTATTGATTTTTCTCTCCTTCTTCCAGCATGATAACTATGGCTGAGAATGCATTGCAGCTTTCCTTTTAATTATAAGCCTTGGAAAAGTCCCATTCTTCTCTGGAGGTTGGGGAGGGGAGGAAACAGAAAAACTACCTTGGGATTATAGAATCCGAAATATTATTTGGGGTAAAAGCCTTGATATTCCAATGCTCGTGAACAACAGCTCTTCGGGGAAGAATACAGCCTGGATATGGGACTAGGGCTGTGGTCACACGTAAGGTTTAACCCAGCTTCAGTCCACTTTCAGAGTGGGAGAACGCAACAGCAAAGAGACAAGCTGATTTATTTCAGGCTGTGGTCACACTTAAGGTTTAATACAGCTTCAGTCCACTTCAGAAGAGGATTCAATAAATTTATGGGCAGAGCTATTGGTAACTCTTAGCCATGAAAGTTAGATGTCATTTTCAGTATTTCATGAGACGTGATTGTAAAGATCAGCTTCAGGATATTTATGACCAACAAGAAAAAACAAGAAAAATGTCATTTTGTGCGCTTGTCCTGATGGGTTAGAACTGATGGGCTAGAACATCATCTCGAGAGTACTTATTCAATCCACATAATTCAGATAATCCAGAGTAAAGCGGAACCAGGTATTTTATTCTGGACTATCCATGCTTTATTCTGGATTATACAAATAATGTGGATTAAGTGGAGGCTGTCTGGCTGAATCCTAGACCTTTCAGTGGTGGGATCTGGCAGGGCTCACACCCTGGAATCTTTGCAGGAGAAAACCCTTTCTCCTCTGCACCCCATTTACTATAATGCCTGACCTTTCAGAAGGTCTAGTGGTTAGGGAGCCACTATTTGGGAATACTAAGTATGATTCTGCACTTAAATGGCTGAGAAAAGCCATTATTAATATTAGTATTTAGTAATAGTGGTGGTGGTGGTCGTGGTGGTGGTGGTGGTGGTAGTATAGTAGTAGTAGTAGATTACGTTCTTTTTAAACTGACTGCTTTTCCAATGAGCCAGTTCACTGGCTGCCAATTCACTACCGAGCCCAATTCAGGGCACTAACCTTAACCTAAAAGGCCCTAAATGACTTCAGCCCCAAATATCTATAACAACACCATCCAGATGTCACTTATTTACTCTGCTGTTTTGGAATATTCCAGAGTAAAGCACTTCCTGGAATAAGCGATTTCTGGATGCAGTCTTAATTCATATCACCTAGGCAGCCAGGTGAAACGCAAGGCACACCACAGCATTTGCACGTGGCCACAATTTGCACGCTGCTCACCTACCTTCTGCTTCGTGCCCCCGGCCATCAACAGCCCGGCTACCTTCCACAGGACCATCGCCAGCTGCTGATGTGCATGAATATTCAATATTTGGACAAATTCAGGTATTCGTTGTCAAATCAAATGTTGCAACATTCATACACTGACATTCATATTTGTACAAATATTTTTGGAACAGTCGTGTGAATGCTTTGGAACATTCGTGACCCAGGGGAGGTGGGAAAGCAGCTGTGCCCGTCACATCTAGCGATGTACACAAATGTTCTAAACATCTGAAATCCAATTGAATGTGGACATTTGAATTCAAATAGAACGTCTCCATATTCGAATTTAAACATCTGAAACAAATTTCAAATGTTCCAAGAGATTAGTTCGAATGATTAGAATCTTTCAAAAGTACAGATATGTATGTATTACATACGTATCTGTACTAATCTCATATGTATCTGTGCGCATTTGTGCAGATAGTACAGGATGAAAACGGGATGCCTACAGGATAAAACTGGATGTGTACAAAATGCATACAAATACATATAACACATAGATAATGTTTGGACATTCAAGTTGACTTGAATTTGAATGCAAAAAAAAATTGGGGCACATCCCTAGTCACATCTGCAATGGATCCAGGGTGCATTTGACATGGATTGAGAGCAGATTCAAAGTGGAGTCAGGGCAGATTGGATGCTTTCACATCTGATATGTTACGGGATATGTATGTTTCAGATATGTATGCATTTGTGTTGGATATTTGCATGAATCTGTACAAACACATCTGTATCAAATAGAATCCTACCACATTCAAAGGCATAAGAACTATGGCTGGGGGAGAAATAAGAACTGGCTGGCTGCTGCACCTGGGCATTTTCTACCTGTGCCATACCCTTTCTTGCTGCACTGAGGTGCCTGCTACCTTTCCCCCACAGTTTTGGGTGATTTTGTAATGTACTATTTTATCATGTATGGAATGTTTTTATGTATTTTTATATGTAATTTTATAATGAATCATTTTGTACTGTATCATTTCTTTGTTGTCACTGCTAATGTTTTTGCTTATTTTGCAGTGTTTGTATTATGGGCAATTTTTATAATGTATTTTTATAATGTTTTGATTATTACCTTGCATTATGTTTTCAGTTTGTTGTAAACCGCCTTGGGCAAAATTTTCTTTTGGAAAGGCGGCATGCAAATAAAATAGAAAGGGGATTTATGTGAATGAATATGAATTTTCTTACATTTTATTTGAGATGAAATGCAAAAAAAAAAAAAAAACACCACCATTTGTGCATACCTCTATTGCCAGCGTGATTGCAACTACGGTATTTCCTGCCGGCATTAAGGTAAAATTCTCCCAGCTCAGAATTTCAGCCGTGCTGAGTCTGCTGCACCGGCAATATAACTGTATTTCCTGTGATCTCATTCCCAGGCAGCATGATTTATCCTAACAAGCTACGAGCGGCGCGCACATTTCAGCCATAGGTGGCAAGATTACAAAGACGGAGCAGCCCCAAATTCCACCGGTTTTGTAAGAGATCCGTCGTAAAACCAGACGGCGCGTTTTTGGAGAGGCCAATATTAATAACAGCTATTATAGGACAACGAATAAATTGTTCTCATTTCTCCAATGAAATAATTATTCTAATCCATTTGATGGCAAATGCACATTGTTAATGAGAAGGTCATTAACCGTAACAATGTCAAAGCGTTCTCGCTATCCAATTCGGTTAAAATTACCGCCTAAGATAATGTTTGAGCATGCACAGCGCATAAAGAATCTTCCGCAGTATCACTGCATGCTCACAAAAGCCACAATCCACTCATTAATTGCACACCATTTAGCTGGCAATGAGGACTAGAGAGAAAGAAGGCAGAGGAGAGAAGATAATTATAGACCAGGAGACTAAAGTAGGAGACTGCAGAAGTACCAGGGCTCTTTGCCTAACAAAACCCGCCTTACGTGCCGTAAATGCTTATCTTCTTCTAGGGATTAATGTGTTTCAGAGAAGGGAGAAATAGGCCCCACTCATAAAATCAGTGCTGTGATTAATAGCCATTGGGTAGGTGGATGGAAAACACTCTGCGCAAAGCTTAGGAACGTAGGCTGCTCAGTTGTGGCCCCCACAGGGACCGATTTTGTCTTTTGGTGCCGGGTTAAAATGTGCCTCTTTGTCCAGACCTTTGGTTTCGAGTTCCTCTGAATGTAGTCCTGCCAGGGTCAAGTCAAGCGAAGTTGGATGTGTTATGTTTTTTAACATGCTTTAGTAATTGTTGTATCATACGATGTGACCTGTCCTGGGCAGCAGCTATACAGTACGAAGCTGATGGGTAGGAAAGTCAGATCAGACAAGGGGAAGGATTTCTTCTCCCAGAGGGTCATTGGTTTATGGAATTTGCTACCAGAAGAGGTGATAACAGCTACCAGCCTAGATGGTGATAAGGAAGGGTGAGACAAATTTATGGGCGACAGATGTATCAGTGGCTACTAGAATGGATGCCTAGGTGCATCTTTCAGGCTGGGTGGGGACAAGCAGGATGCTTCTAAGGCCATTTGCTGGTATTTGAGAGCAGGAAAAGGCTTGTCCTTGTCTCTGCTTGAGATGCCCATGGGCATTTGGCGGGCCACCGTGTGCGATGGGATGCTGGACTAGATGGGCTGTGGCCTGATCCAGCAGGGATTCTCTTATGTTCTTATGTTCTCTTATGTGTGGGCAGTCAGAAATCAGAAGAGGTGGTGGCTAGGGTGCGCACGAATGCCATGACATTCAATTCGTCATGAACTGAGTGTTCATAAATCCAAATTTGCACGAATAAGAAAAAACAAACATTTGAACTTTCGATTCAATATGAACACATTCACATATATTCATACAAATAACTCAGACATTTGTATCTCTACCCGTAAATACGCACCTCATACTTACCCATACGGATTAGGCATGTGCACAAATGCAATTTTCAGGATTCGGTTCAATTTGAATTGAATACCCGAAAACTAGAATCGATCCCAATCTTTAGCATTTGAATGTATTCACGCTAGATTGGATTCGACTAGATCAGTGATGGCGAACCTTTTGAGCTCGGTGTGTCAAAATTCACAAGAAAACCTAGCTTAACTCGGGTGCTGTGTCACTTCCAGAAATATCCATAATTTTGTGATATTTGTAGCTCTAGTAAGAAAGTTATATTTTTGATATATGTATTTTATTAAAAGCAAAAATGAATAATTTTTTACATTTGCTAAATCCTCAATTGAAAGTTGGTATTTTGTACCCTCCAAGAACAAGCAAGCACTACATGCCCAGGTGCCAGGGTGACCAGGTGTGTCACCTAAAAGGGCTTGGCGTGTCACCTGTGACACGCGTGTCATAGGTTGGCCATCACCGGACTAGATTCTAATCTATTCATCTGAATTTTCTATTCACAATTTGCACATACGAATGCCGACAACATTTGCATGTGCCTGTACGCATTATTACACATCCCATACATATTTGTACGCATCTATATGCATCCTGTGTTTATCCCGTGTTCATCTCATGCCACTGTTGGAGACAACCTCTGATCTATGGAGTACGGTGGGACACCAACCAACTTCATCCTTACGAACCGTCCGCCCGTCTCCCATCCCACCACCACTGTTGCGCTGGAGAGCACCTTTCTAGCACTGCGCATGTCACACTACCCATGTCCGCATCCTGGAACCGCAGCAGAACTTTGAGCAGTCCTGAAATTGCCTTCTAATAGTAGCGACTCAGCAAAAGTCCCGACTGCCGCGTCATCTCTCCGGGGAATGCCATGGCAACATGACAAGCCCGCCCCCTTGTTCCTGACAGTCTCATTATCAGATCTCCGATGCGGCAGCCCAGCTCCTGTTTAATAAATAAGCAGCAATGGCAGAGGGGAGCTGTGCATCCAAAAAGGTGGATTTTAATTAAATCTCTGAATGTTATCAAGGCACAGGGCCTGTCAACTCCCATTCAGCAATAAAAGGGATCTAAAAATACCTTCCTCTCCCTCTCTCTCTCTTTTAAAATTTTATTATTCAATTGTCCTTGAAAGGCCAAGCCACAGACTAATTCATGAGCAACCTAAAGGTTTTGGTTTGGAAGCGACCCAGACGTGCGGAGTGGTTTCTCTATCGATGTCCAGGCAAGATATTCAGATTGGAGAGAGGGTTTGGGATGAGGAATTCAGGGCGGCAGAAAACAGCTGCTCATCCAATTCATTTTTCACAACAATGGGGAAGAGATTCAAGGCATACGGTGTGTGCTAGGTGTGCATAGATGTGCACTGAGGATGCCCGTGAATGGTTCTTTTGCATTCCAATTCAATTCCAATGTTTAGAATCCGAGCGTTAAAAAAAAGAATTCGATTGTTTGTTTGAATGTTATTCTTATTTAAAGACATGAATGTCGACATCATTCGTATGTTATTCGTATCTGTATGCATTTCGTGTGCATCCCGTTTTCATCCCGTATTATAAGCGCAAATGCATACACATACGTATAACATTTGCATGCAATACAACCATATCTGTACACTCAAATGTTTTGAATTATTCGAACAAATGTTTCGGAACATCCAAAGTCCGTTCAAATGTCTAAATGCGAATGTTAAGAAATCCAATTTGAATTCAAATGTCAACGTTCATTGGATTCAAATCGGATTTGCAAATATTCACACACGGAAATTTCTCTGCCAAGGAAACTGTAGAGATGCCCACGGATTCTGGCAGTGTCTATAGCTCAGAGGTAGAGGAAATTTTTTGTAAAGTGGAGGGTCACCGGTTCGATCCCTAGATTCCTCCGAAGTGGGCAATGGCAAACCACTTCTGTATCCCTGCCAAGAAAGCTGCACAAAGATGTCCATGGATCTGCAACCAAAGGAGCCAACGAGGAAGGGAATCACAATTTGGTGTACTAACAAGGAACAGGAGACAATAAAAGATTCTACTGAAAAACAAATAGCGCAAATACAGTAAACATTTTACATGTTTGGAAAGACTTATGCAGACTTTGAAGGGAGGCAGATTTACTGCCGGCGACAGTTTGCTCATTTGAGTGAGGTTATTGGGAGAAGCTGCCGGAGCAATATTTCAGTGTGGGTGTTTTACTGGTTGGGTTTTAATCATTGCTTTAATCTACACAGACGATTCCCATCCAGGAACCTTTTGACAAAGGGTGGGCTGTCGTTGCCATAAATAAACAAAATTAGGATGACAAGAAGGGAGCAAATGTATGCGGCATCCGATTGCCTAAACTGAAAATTGCATATTTGCAATTGAGAAGGAGGCCCAGGGGCTGACAGGTTCCTTCTGGAAAAGCTGGAATTACCATATCTTCCATAAATGGGCCCTGTAACTATGCATAAAAAAACCAAAAAGGATACTTTGGATGCGGTCACACCTAAGGTTTAATCCAGCTTCAGTCCAACTTCAGAGCTAGAGAATGCGTCAGCACAGTGACCAGTCATTTTCTTTCCACACTGTCTGTTCCAAAGGGGAATTTTCTGAGTCATGGGGCGGGGGGTTGCCCCAAAACTCAAAGGTCCTAAGCCTGTGCAGTCTCCGAAGCCGGCTCCAAAGAGGACCTCATGTGAGAGCAATGCCAATCCGATAGACCTTTGTCAATGGTGCCGGAGAATCTTCAAAGTTTGTGGCAGATGGCTCCAGAGAATCTCTGAAGCATCTATGGACATTGCACCCCATCCCCCCCCCAAAAAAAAAGATCCACGTGGGTCGATCCAGATTTGCCACATGGGTGCTCTGGCATTTCCACTGCAGGCAGGCTAGTACCCATTGCTATTGGGTGCTGCACCGCCCATGGGGACATGCTGGGTACCTACCTTAATCCAGATCTACTAGAACTCGATTAGTTGAAGGACCCATTCGTTAGATCTGGATTAAGGGAGGTCAGTGGAAAAAAATCCTCAGAAAAAGCATACATCAGAGGGTTCAGAATGTGAAAAGAAAATGACCGGTCCCTTGGCTGATATATTCTCCTTCCGAAGACGGACTGAAGGTAGGCGTGACCGCAGCTCAACTCAGAAGATACCAGCTATAGGATGGGCACATAGGAAAAGTGAAGTTTAAAAATAACTCCTTCAGCAGCAGGATTTCAGTGTTTCCCAGGCTGCCTCCAGGCTTGTGGAATAAATCCACACTCAAAAGGAAGTTCAGTAGCTTCCCACAGGAGCTGTGAGAGCTGAGTCATCACTCAGGTTCACATGGTTTGAGGCAGCCAATCACACTTGAGCTGCCCTCCTGCTCTCCGCTCTGCCCAGACTGGCGGGAAAATTCAATTTTTTTTCTACTGCGCAGTGTCCTTAGATCAGCATTAAGGTAAGTGCTCAGTAGCGGCTGGATAATGTGACACCCCGACAATGTGATGGTTGTCGTGTGTGACACCCCAATCGCTGCTGCACAGTATAAACGTGTCTGAATGCAGCCCCACAAATACTAAACATCAGCATCCAGATGTTTAATGATCAGATACATCCATGCAGAATCAAATAGATGAGAGCGAAGTGTGTTGAGAGCAGCTGAGAACAGTAAAATTTCGGGTTAATATTTATTTATTTATTTATTTATTTATTTATTTATTTATTTATTTATTTATTTATTTATTTATTTATTTACATTTCTATCCCGCCCCCTACCCGAAGGTCTCTGGGCGGGTAACAACAGATTAAAACAAATTCAAACAGGATACAAATTCAAACAGATACAGATTAAAATGAAATACAGATTAAAAGCAAGCTGCATGGTTAAAACACCTTAAAAAATATTGACCTTTTTTTAACACTATCACAAAAGTACACACACACACAGAGTTTACCTCCCGCCATACAACGGAGGCAGATAAAAGCAGCATTAGCAAAACACATATTTCTGGTCCCAAAGGGTTTCCAAGCCAGGCAATTCACTTAAGCAATGAGAGATGCCTGGGAAATAAAAAGGAACCTAAGAATAATGCATATATTTTGCAAAGAGTGGAACTGCTGATACAGATTGGACTCTCTCTCTCTGAAGAGGCTTGGTTCTAATGCAAGTTCTCTCCCTTTCACTCCCTTTACATTATGCATTTGTTTTATTATTGTACAAACCTCTCCCCTTTGCTCACAATGGAATTCCGTAACGAAATTAAGCTCAAAGGCTATGAGCAGCCAGATCACTAATTCTGGGGAAAATGAGAGATTCCGAATAGGGACGCACACAAATGTGGGTTTTTTTGGCATTTGATTCAAAACGAACTGAATATTCGAAAATCTGTATTCCTATGAATAGATCACATTCGAATGTGGTAAAATCCTATTTGATAGGAATCAGTTTGTATGTCTTCGTATAAACATTCAATACGTATCTGATATGAACAGATACTTATGCAGATACTTATTCGTATCAGATACGTATCGGTTCATAGCAGATACGTAACTGTTTATAGCAGATACGTAACTGTTTATAGCAGATATGTAACTGTTCATAGGAGATACTTATCTGTATCTGTTCATATGCAGATACTTATTCATATCAGATACATATCAATTCATAGCAGATATGTCTCTGTTCATATGAAGATACTTATTTGTATCAGATACGTATTGGTCCATAGCAGATACGTATCTGTTCGTATCCAGATACATATCTATTCGTAGCAGATACACACTGAATGTCTGTATGAATACAAATAGATTTGTACCAAATAGAATTTTAACACATTCAAATGCATTCTATTCGTACGATTACAGATTTTTGAACATTCAATTTGTTTCAAATCGAATGCCAAAAAAAAACATTCGTGCACATCCCTATATCTGATACGTTTCCCGAGCTTAACGGATGTCCAAAGTGTTTGTACAAATGTCTGGAAACATTTGTATTCATTCGAACATTACCATACAAATATCGTTTGAAGAGAAAGAGAAGGAGAAAGATGAGGAGAAGGAGAAGCAAGGGGAGGGGGAAAGAAGGAGAAGGGGGAGGAGGAGGAGAAAAGAGAGGGGGAGGAGAAAGAGGAGGAAAAGGAGATAGGGGAGGGGGAGGAGGAGGAGGAGGAGGAGGAGGAGGAACAGAAAGAGAAAGAGGAGGAGGAACTGGTACTTACTCCCTGCTCAACCCGAGGGTGAATTTTTAGATTGCTCCCAACTAAATTAAAATACCTCTTTGGAGGAAAGTCCCTTGTACAATCCGATCCATTCTAGATGGGAAAGGGAGAAGCAAAATGACAGGCACGCAGCAGAAGACACGGCCAGTCACCTTGACCTTGGATTGACTCAGAGAAGAACAGCTGGATTGCCACCTGATTCACAATGTGTCATCTGTTTGTGTCAAGAGGAGGCATGAATCTGTCACGGCTCCCTCTCTCTCTGCAGGCAGGCAGGCAGGCAAGCAAACGTAGCCGTTGGAAGGAGAAGACGCAGCCACGACTCGAGTCTGCATTGCTGCACGTGAAGCTGAGGGTGAAGCGGTCCTGCTGGTGAGGCTGAAGGCACTGGGGGTCCTTTTCTCGGAGGCTTCCCTGTGCTGGTTAAGAGCTCTTCCAGGAGGGGGAGAACTGACCTACAGAGGGACTGCAGCAGGCAGAAAAGAGTAACTTAACTCTCCCCCCTCGGACAGGAATCCCAGTGAAAGGCGCAGATAACAGAGCTGCAACGGCGAAGAAACACGCGCTGTGTGCATTTATATCCTGGCCTTAATACACAATGCATAAAAATAAAAATTCAAAGCAGCTGAAGGCAGTATCTTGCTTCTTCAGCTAAAGACCTGGGGAAACAGGCAGCTCAGAAGGTAGGTGGTTTCTAGTGCAGGACTTGCATCGGATAGCACCAGGAAGTCCCAAGGGCGTGAGGTACGTGGCTATATGGGCACACCTGGGTTCTTTCAACAATGCTGAAGTGGTCTGCCATTACCTTCTGCAACGGAGATATCAAGGATTGAACCTGGGCTGCCTTTTTTGTGGAGCCATGTTCATTCACAAGAACCTAAGAGGAGCCCTGCTGGATCAGGCCACAGCCCATCCAGTCCAGTATCCTGTCCCACAGAGTGGCCCACCAATCGCCCATGGGCATCTCAAGCAGAGACAAGGGAAAACTTTCTCATAAGAACCTCAGAGGAGCCCTGCTGGATCAGGCCACAGCCCATCTAGTCCAGCATCCTGTCCCACAGAGTGGCCCACCAATCGCCCATGGGCATCTCAAGCAGAGACAAGGGAAAACTTTCTCATAAGAACCTCAGAGGAGCCCTGCTGGATCAGGCCACAGCCCATCTAGTCCAGCATCCTGTCCCACAGAGTGGCCCACCAATCGCCCATGGGCATCTCAAGCAGAGACAAGGGAAAACTTTCTCATAAGAACCTAAGAGGAGCCCTGCTGGATCAGGCCACAGCCCATCTAGTCCAGCATCCTGTCCCACACAGCGGCCCACAAGTTGCTCATGGGCATCTCAAGGAGAGACAAGGGCAAACCTCCTGTTCTTGAATCCCAGCAAATGGCCTTAAAGGCCATCCTGCTTATCCCCCCAGCCTGAAAGATGTACTCAGGCATCCATTCAAGTAACCACTGATACATCTGTCATCATAAACTTGAAAGCCCTCTAGGCTGGTTGCTGTCACCACCTCTTCTGGCAGCAAATTTCATAGACCGATGACGCTTTGGGTGAAGAAATCCTTCCCCTTGTCTGATCCAACTCTCCTGCCCATCAGCTTCATAGATGCCCCCTGGTTCTAGTGTTGTGCGACAGAGAAATTTTCTCTATCCATCTTTTCTATACCATGCATGACTTGATATACTTCAACCAGGTCCCCTCTTAATCCCTGTCTTTCAGGGCTCAAGAGACCCTGACATTGCAGCCTGGTTTCGTAAGGGATTTTGTTCCAGCCCTTAATCATTCTGGTTGCCCTTTTCTGCACCTTTTCCAGTTCCACAATATCCTTTTTGAGGTATGGTGACCAGAATCGTGCCCAGTATTCCAAACGTGGCCTCATCGGATCTTAGCTTTTCCCCAGTGCAGCCTTTGGCATTTGACCATTCATAATGTCTCAAAGAGCTTCACTTTCCATGCCACATAGGAAGCTTAGAGGAGCCCTGCTGGATCAGGCCACAGCCCATTCAACCCACCATCAGCTCACACAGTGGTCCTCCAATTGCTCCTGGGCATCTCACGTAGGAAACGGAGGCAAAACCTTCACACCTTGACCTGCTCTCCACCCATTGCACATGGCCTTGAGCTCTTCCAGGTGAGCAGAAAGGAAAAGCCGCCGCAAGAAGGATGCGACAGATGGGAATGTCAGGGTTATGCCAGCCAGCACCCCCCGCCCAACAAAAATGGGGAGGCAGGGGAAGATATGAGGTGGAAATGATGCTCCCTTTAACCAACAGCGGTACTCATGGCGCTTCTCAGATCAAATTAATCACTGATCAGATGTTCAGGAGTCTTTTTAAGAGAAAAAGAGTTATGGCAGCAGTCAGGACTGTGAAATGTGCGGTCACACACTGCCCCCTTGTGGCTGCTCCTGGCTACATTCGCCTAGAGAAACCAGGTAAAGGGCTGCTCTGCAAGAAAAGGAAGAAGATGAAGAGGAGGAGGAGGAAGAGGAAGAGGAAGAAGAGTTGGCCTTTTTCACCTCGCTTTTCTCACCCATTTAAGGGGACTCAAAGCAGCTGACAAACCTGTTCTTCTCCCCACAACAGAACACCCTGTGAGGTAGGTGGGGCTGTGAGAGCTCAGAAGAGAGCTGTGACTAGCCCAAGATCACCCAGCTGGCTTCGTGGAGGATTGCGGAATCAAACTCGGTATTCCCAGATAAGAGTCCTGCTCCTTAACCACTAGACCAGTGGTTCTCAACCTTCCTAATGCCGTGACCCCTTAATGGAGTTCCTCATGTTGTGGAGACCCCCAACCACAGGGGCGGAGCAGCTGGGAGGTGGGAGGGAAGGGTGGGGGGAGTCTTGTCGCGACCCCTCTGAAAGGGTAACTCGACCCCCAAAGGGGTCCCGACCCCCAGGTTGAGAACCACTGCACTAGACCAAACTGGCCCACCCAGTTTGCAAGAAGAGCAGTTTTGGCCTAGAAAAGGGAATGTTTGGCTTAGAGAAACAGCTGCATTGCCAGATGTTTTTTACAGTTTTCATTGGCCCTTATCTGGATTTTCAAACAATAAAGGGCTACACAAGAGCTAGTGCAATGTTGAAGGGACTCGGGCCCTGGTCACACTAGCTATTTAGGACAATTTCAGGTCATATTCATGTCGCGTTACTCACATCATTTTCCAAGCCCCCTTACCATACGGATTCCAAGAAACTGACTCAGGAACTTGACTCAAGAGCACCTGCATCTTTAAAGGAAGGATCTTAGCTTTGAGAAGGTCCCACCTTCAATCTCCTGCACCTTCCCAGGAGTCAAACCACTTCCATTTAGTTGCAAAAACCCTACACTAATGGCACCACGGAGGCACCATCATTCAAGGAAACGTCTATATTTACTTTTGGCTCCCTAGAAAATGCCATAGGCCAGAGGCAGAACGTCCACTTTTCCAGCAGAAGGCCCTGGTCCAATGCCCAGATTTCTACTACCCTCTTAACAAAACAAGACACCAATGCCATTCCTGCTGTTGCTGGGTATGATTTGAAATGTGGCCACCTGCATGAGCATTCCCATGGGTACATCAATGCAGTTTTCTTGGGAGAGATACAGAAGAAGTTCAAACATGTACTTAAGGGCATCCCTGGGGGTGAACGTGAGACCCAAGAGACACACAACCCCCCCCCCCCCCCGTGTGATCACACCCAAAGGGTGTTGTGTTAATTTGAGTAGGTTTTTCATAGGATTTAACAACAACAACAACTCTTGTCCACGTTTGGGCAGTTTGCAAGCAGGAGGTTTTCCACTTACCTGAAGTATTTGAAACTACACACCTGTGACCTGATGGAAGGGCAGAAACAGCATTCCTTGTTTTGATTATGATGATTTGCCACGAAAAACAGACTTTTATCAATTTTCTCTGCAATTCACATAATAGCCAACCTTGAGCACTGATATCCTGTTATTTTTGTTCCTGTGAATATTGTGTTTCTGTGTTCTCCCGATACCACAGGTTGTCTAGGCCCTAAAATTCAATACACAAGATGGTATTTCTGCCTCGTTTGGTGAACAGGCTGCCTTTCTACCTTGAATTGACGTAGAAGCTGTAATGAGGCCATTTTCTACGCTTCCAACTGCCGTCTTCCTCTTTGGTTGCCTCCATTGAAGTCTTTCCCATTCCAGAATCCTGAACGGCGGCGAAGTGCGCTTAGATCTCCCAGCGTCTAAAAACGTTCAGCTGGATTCCCTCCATCGCTGCACTGCCACTAGCAAAATAAGCCCTTCTGCTTACCAGACATCCAACCTTTCCATCCTTACGACATCCTTTTGCAACGCAATGGCATGGTTTGTTTATTTGTTTCTGTCCCTCATCCTCTGGTTGAAGAGGCAAACCCCACCCTGGAGAAACAGCCTGATGAAAGGACGATTCAAGTGGACGTAGAACCTCAGGTGGATGGTTGGGAAAAGACGTGGCCATCTCCTTAGGTTACTGTCAGGCCCTGTATCATCTCTGACGCCTTGGATGTTGAGGATATCACCTCTGCCACAAAAATGAGGGAGGCACAGCCTTAGTAATGGGGTATGGCCCCTCAGATGTGGCGTAGGGATGCGCACACACGTTTTTTCGACATTCTACTTCAATCGAATCGAACACCCAAAAACCCGAACCAAGTTTGAATTTAACAACATTCGATTTGAATTGACCAAATTCGAATTAGTTCGCATTTTTTATTCGAATCGGCACCTATGAATGTCGACGACATCTGCACATATGTAGTTATTCCATAGGCAACGCGTTTTCGTCCCGTGCGGATCCGTACAAGCGCGTACGGATGTGGGAGAGACGCGGACCGTCAAGTGCGCATCATATACAAACGCGCACACACAGGAATGTCCGGATAATTCAAACGAATAGATCCCAAGTTCAAAATTCGATCTGAATGTAACTCTGCACAGACTGACGTGACTTTTGAAACGGACTCGGCTCCGCCGGCCATGCGCCTGTGCCCACTTGCAGCTGCTGCCCGCTCTGGACAGAACAGGCTACGAGGCAGAATGGTGGCTTGAAAAGTGCTTTTTGAAATGTTCCTTCCTAAGATAGGGCTACATTTTGGTGTGAAGAAATATACACGCTTTTCCATTATAAGGAGACTCCCTGAGAGCAAGGCTTCCATACACAGCTGGTCTTCCCCTGACAGAGCGGACTAGTGGGCCATTTGTTGTGTGCTTATATTATCATGCGCCACCTCTGGTAAAACAGGAGGCAATGGTCCACAAGGAGGACAAGCTGCAAGCTCGAGGCCCTCTGGTGGGCATTCATGTGCACCTAGCTGGCTACTGCGACAACAGGACGTCGGCCAGTCCGGTGGAGCACACGCTATCTTATGTTGGGAGACTGAGAGAAGCCCAGAGTGCGCACTTAGGCCTTGCTTGTTGGCTTTCATATGCAGCTGGATGACCACTGTGAGAAGAGGCTGCTGGGAACAGAAAGGCATTTCTTATGTTCTAATGATGGTGACCGTTACATGAAATAATACTAAAATCTTCTTAAAGTATGGGTACATGCAAAATGAAGACAAAGAAGACTTGGCTTTTCTACTCCACTTTTCTCACCCATTTAAGGGGACTCAAAGTGACTGACAAACCTTCTGTTCTCCCCACAGCAGACACACTGTGAGGTAGGTGGGGCTGTGAGAGCTCAGAAAGAGAGCTGGGACTAGCCCAAGGTCACCCAGCTTCGTGGAGGAGGAAGAAGAGTTGGCTTTTCTACCCCACTTCTCTCACCCATTTAAGAGGACTCAAAGCGGCTGACAAACCTTCTGTTCTTCTCCCCACAACAGACACATTGTGAGGTAGGTGGGGCTGAGAGCTCAGAAAGAGAGCTGAGACTAGCCCAAGGTCACCGAGCTTCGTGGAGGAGGAAGAAGAGTTGGCTTTTCTACCCCACTTTTCTCACCCATTTAAGGGGACTCGAAGCAACTGACAAAGCTTTCTAGCAAGTTTGGTCTAGTGGTTAGGGACAGGACTCTTATCTGGGAATACCGGATTGGATTCCACCTTCCTCCATGAAGCCATCTGGGTGACCTTGAGCTAGTCCCAGTATTCTTTCTAAGTTCTCACAGCCCCACCTACCTCACAGGGTGTCTGCTGTGGGGGGAAGAACAGAAGGTTTGTCAGCTGCTTTGAGTCCCCTTAAGTGGGTGAGAAACGTGAGGTAGAAAAGCCAACTCTTCTTCCTCCATGAAGCTGGGTGACCTTGGGATAGTCCCAGCTCTCTTTCTGAGCTTTCACAGCCCAACCTACCTCACAATGTGTCTGTTGTGGGGAGAACAGGAGTTTTGTCAGCCGCTTTGAGTCCCCTTAAATGGGTGAGAAAAGTGGGCTAGACAAGCCAACTCTTCTTCCTCCATGAAGCTGGGGAAAAAAAGGTGCTTAGACGCCATCTTGATCTGTATGCCTTGAAGTCAGAAGTTGGCTAGGTTGCCAGGAACCTCTAGCGGCCCAACAAAACAAAACCCTTAGCAAAATGCATGAAGAAAGGAGAACAATCTTGATTTCTGGGAAGCTGCAACATTTAGTAGAAAGAAACAGTACACTGAAGTTGAGGCCACAGTAGCATCGCAGAAAAACTTATAAACAGTACTTTGTAGAGAGTTTATGTGTATGTTCATCTTCTTAAAACGCCCCTGAGTCAGGTGACCTGGGCAGCAGTTTCTGATGCTGTAAGCTCTTTTTTTGCTAGAGTTCACACACCTGGTTTTGCATATTGGTTTTTCATCTACGCAAACAGACTCAACCGTAAACTTTACGTCTTTCTTTAAAGCTGCCCTGAAACTCAAAACAGACAACGCTCCATGAGCAAATCTGAAAAACAACAGTCCAGCAAAAAGTTTCAACCTCCAGGATTTTCTAACCATGCAGTTTGGTTCTCCCAGGAAAGGGCATCAGATATCAGCCTGTACTGCAACGTGATCATCAAAATAGCAAGATAACCTCAGCGGCTGACTGCTACAAAGGTTAGAGACGCACACAAATGTGTTTTTTTGACATTCTATTCGAACCGAACCGAATCCCCGAAAACCCAATTCGATTCGAATCTTTTAAATTCGAATTTAACAAGATTTGATTCATATTTACTAATCCGAATCTATTCGTTTGCATTTCTGACTCGAATCTGCACACAGGAATGTTGACAATATTCGTACGTAAACGTACGCATCTGCCCCATATCCGTACGCATCCTGTTGTTAACTCGTTTTCGTCTGTACAAATGTGTACAGATGCAGGAAAGATGCAGATCTTCAAGTGCGCATCGTATACAAATGCCTGGCTAATTTGAATAGGTCAGAAATTCGAAATCCGATTCAAAGGTTCACAATCAAATTTTGGGACATTCTATTTGAGTTCAGATGTCGAAATTTGGCACATCTGGTTGGATTTCGAATGCCCACGAATATTCATGCACATCTCTAAGAAGGATTACTAATGCACACACATTAAATTAAATGCCACAACCCCATGAAAACGCACATGTCACATCGGCCAATTGTCCTTTTGCTTCCTTTTTTCTGTCCAGAATCAACAGAACCATACCTGGAGAGCAGAAAAGCTCCTGTTTAAAAGGACAGACAACATTTGCCAGTTCAGAAACACCATGGTGTGCAAACTTGCTTAGATCCAATTTATTTTTAAAATACAACCAAAAAAGGCAAAATGAAATACCTGGTGGTGTTGGATAGAAACCAAATTCTGTTGAGCTTTTTAAAAATGAGAAAATATTAACGGAGCATCCACCTTACACAGAGACGTTGCCAGAGAGTCCACGACCAAAATATAAAAAGCTTAGTGAATCTGGGAGTCTTGGCTTTCAAGTTTGCGCACGCATGCGCTGTAGATAGAAACAAGGAGATACTGGAAATCTTCTATTTTAAAAACAGTTTTTATTTTGTATATTTAGAAATGTGTAATTCTGAATAATGGCGAAGAGAAAAAAAAAATCAGCCACACCTCAATAGCTAAATAACTGATTAACAGAATGCAGTGGTATATTATCTAAACAGAAATAGTGCTGATGTGCCATAATAAATTGTCTATTAGTAAAAAAATACATTTCAGGGCACAAGAATACAGCATCCTTATCACAAATTACAGTAGGGATACTTCTTCCTCTTTTATTTATTTTTTTACCAAGAATGTAATCAAACTATAGAATTCCGAGTTAGTCTTTAAATGCAGCATTTAAAAATGTAATAACTTTTGTGCATTTTCTTTTCATTTCTCTTCTTTTTTTTTTAAAAAAAGTCCTTGTTTTCAGGTACTGTAGAAATGCTCCTTTTATTGCTGCTAGGTGTCCAAGGCTCAAAAGGTATGAGAATACAAAGATATTAAGAAACGTTTGTTTTGTATTTTTATATATATTTATATATATATATATATATAAAAAGGTAAAGCTTATAAAAGTTAATTTACAAACCAAGAACAAAAAGAGGGATGCAGGAGTTATATACAAGCAATCTATAACATCTATTAAGTTTCCAAAAATGCATAGCAGAAAACATACCATCAGATTCTTCAAGCTTTTCCTCCGGTTGACGGACACAAACACAAAAAAAATGTAGTTTTTTTTCTTTTGAAACTTTCTCGCCCTCCCTCCCTACACCTGCCCCCCCCAACCCTCCCCACTTCTTTCCAAACCAGCAAGTTCACAAAATGAATTTTCCAACCCCTTTCAGGATGTTATATATCTAACTAAGCACAGAAGCTATACAAACTTAATAGCAGAGAAAGCTAGAATGACAGCTACACCTAAGTAAAAATATGAAGGTAAGGCATTCCCTTGCTGGTTAAAGTTTTTCTTGTGGGTGTAGTTAATTTACAGAACCACAGAGTCAACTGAATCATAGCCAAACCACATGCGTTCTCTTTCCCCATGAAAACGGAAGGAAAAAAAAAATGTGGGCTTCATGTACAATTAAAGAAGACGTGCATGGAACTCTTTCTGTTGTATAAGAGGAGGGCAAAGATTCTATACTGCATTGTGCTAGCCAAAAAGAAAAACAAAAACCAAAAAACAGTAGATTTTCCACTTTGTGGGCAAAATGCATGAAGAGTACTGTTTTGTTCTTTAAAAACAGAAACAAAAGCTAACAGCGACCACAAGAGTCTTTGCATATTCTGAACACACACAAAGGTGTTTGGTTTTGATAGAAAAAACAATATTTTGGTAAGAAAAAAACCCCCAAAAAACAAAAAGCCCCCACAAAAGACCGAATTCAGCCGTGGATTGTGAACAAGACTTCAGTTTCCTCTGAAAATAACAGTAATAAATTGCATTGCTTTAGTGGTTGTTTAGGAGTCTTACGCTATAATGCATAAGGAAAACCAGAGGGAATCCAAAAGAACCTTGTCTCGATTACCGGGTGATCTGCCCTGTAACGTCACAGCATGTACCCCTGACCGTGGTTCAAGAATGCACTCGCTATAAGATTTTTGTTAGTCAATGCAAAGACTATTCAATACTAGAACTGTTAATACTTGGGAAATAGTGGTTCAGTTTCTAGGAAAGGTTTGTTTTGTTTTGTTTTCAGCTTTCTTTTGCTTTCTTTCTCTTTTTGTTTTGTTTGTTTTTAAGTTCTTGGTTTAAACTTATGTCAGCTTGCTAACGTTAAGGGTTAGAAGTGATCTATTAGAACAGATACACAGTTAGCTCCAACAAGGTAGTTTGGATCCCCGGGAAGAGACTTGTTCTGCCAGGTTTTGGGGTCACCTGTGGGAGGAAAACAACGCAGTAGTTTAGTATCCATCATCAGAAAGCTGGAACATCTTGGACAACATTACCTTTAAAGTTAACAAGAATGTGTTTCGTTCTTGGTCACCTCCCATTTTATTACAGAAAGAGACAGTTCAGCTAGGGCAGAGCTGCTTGGCTGATCCCCAGGTGAGATGCTGAGATGCATCATAAATTCACCACAAAGAAAAGCAGGCTGCTGATACTTAACTGAGGTGACCAGAAGATGGTCCAGTTAAGGTTCAACTGACTTTGGAAGCCCTGGGCAGTTTGAGTGCGGGAAACCTTTACAAAAGTGGAACTCTGAAGTTCTCTGAAGCTTGTGAGTCAACAAGTGGTAGAAGATTCAAGGGGAACTAGACTACCTAATCGAATTGCCAATACAAGGTATGGGGTCCTAGATGCCACAATGCACAAGAGGACCCTTCAAAACAGCCCGGTCGCACCATAAACTCCCTACGTGGTTACTGCCAAGTCCACTCCTCAACATCTTGTTGGCCATCCATATCTACTCTTAAATGACTCCACTGTTATACCATTGGGAAACAGCATAGTGCCTTGCCTTCTCAGGGTGCGACTGACTCCCAAGTGTCATCTGCACTACCAGTTGTCAGGGATGAGGAGACCCTCAGGTCACAACACTTGGACACTTTGAGTACCACTGGGTTAGGCATCAGGTAGCTTACTTAAGATCTTGAACAGCATCCTAGGAAGAGCCTGGTGTTGGTTCATACATTTGTCTTCCTAATGGTTCCAGAAGCTTCCAGTGGCTATGGTATCAACCACAGCCTTCAAAGGGGCTAAGGCAAAGGGTGCCAAGACTGTATGGACAGACCTCTTTCTCAGTCAGGACAAGTGAAGCAGGATGCTTGGCCAGCATCCATTGCAGGTAATAGAACATCAAATAATGCTTTACTTAACTATAATCCTGAAGCATCAGCCATTCTTTCATGATGATGATCATAAGATCACCATCATCACCTTTCTTCTATGTAATGAGGTGAATCTGGCACAGGCAAGACAGCTAGTTGATACTTCTGCTTGTCTATTGTCCCTTGATGGTGTCCAAGCCACGTGTCTCTGTTCTGCTTAGTTTCTACGTCAAGGAAGAAAAAATCTAGCTCTCTGGGTACTAGGACTCCATAACTCTTTTTATCCCCAACTGCTGCTCCCATTGCCTGAGGCTGATAAGAACTGGAGCGGAAAAAAATATCTAAAGGGCTACCCACAACCCTCTGTGCTCTCCTAAGACTACAGAAATTCTATGGTGGATGGCCTTTAGTTGGTGCTAAGTAATTAAATATCTAGCCACTTCAAGGTCTGCTAACCTAGCACATTCCAGATGTTAGGTTTACAACCTTGGACACGACAGTGTGTAGGTTGTCCAAGGCTGCCATATTCTGATAGTAAGCTAGAAGGGTTCTATGATTATTGGCATCATGACTCCCTATATTCCTTGCCCTCTGAACCAGAAGGGAAAAATCATGTGCAGAATAAATAAAGCTTGCATCAGGTATAAGGAATAAGGAAAAGAACACAGAAAAAACAGAAACAAAACTGATGTACAGAGCACACCTCTCTCCCACTCCTGGTCAGGAGCTAAATATTTAAGACACCCTTAGGTCCAGGAGAGATTATGGGTAAAATATGTATCTGATTTCAAGCTCTTTATCTTATATTTCTTATGCAGTGACCCTATAGTTAGCACGTGATGTTGCATTATCTAGGAAATCTCTGCCCATGTTTATCTATCTGTTTACCTCCAAAACTTATATTAGAAGCAATGATTTCAACTTTTCCTTATTTTTTATTATTTTTGACAGTAGAGACCACATGGTGGTTTTGGTTCTGCATTTAAATACACCAGGGCTTACTTCAAGGCAAAGATACACAGGGAGGTTATCACCTTAACTACTTCAACAAGGGTCCCATTAAACTTTTTCCACTAGGGCTTAGAACCTTTCTAAGCCCCCAGAAGGAACCCGATTAGTATGTGGTTGGTACCAATCGTGAAGGCCCTGTTCCTCACCTGGACCCCACTGAAAGCCCCATCTGCAAGGCCCTGTCCCCACGAGAGCAGGGGAAATCTGGATTTAATGCGTCCTTCAGGCCCTTAAATCTGGATTTTGTGTGGACCTATTTAAAGATGTCCACAATGTGGTCTTCAGGCACCTTCAAGATCTGAATCTCCAGGAGGACCCCATCTCAAAGGTCTGGATCTTGAAGATCCAGATCTTTGATTGTGCGTGGAAAAATGGGAACTTCCTTCCTTTGATCTGGAGAAAGTATTGATCACCTCTCATCACTGCAAGCACGTTGTTGAATTTCTCTCTTTCTCTCTCTTAAACGAATACGTAGGAACAAACATACTGATTTCCACCACTGTTAAAAAGTTAAGGCTTTCCCAAGTTTGCAAAAACTGTCTCAAATTAATGCCCCAACCTATTAAAGTTATGCAGTTCCGTGGAAGACAAGATGTTCCAGGTTGTCGTGATAAAACTCATGGAAACAAACATGATGTATACAATGAGCCATACGCTGAAGTGATGAGCAAAACTTGAGTGTGATTTGTCCTGGAGCTATGTGCGCTTGATCACTTATGACAGCCACTAAGTTATCCCAGTTTCTTAAAACAGAAACAGTATACCTTAAAAATGGAATGATTCCAGAGAAGCTCATAAAAACACAGTGATCAAGAGTTTGTAAAAACATGGAGGTGTAACTCTGGCAGGTGAAAAACTGTGCCTTCCCCCAAAGACTCTCTCTATGCGCTGTGAAGCCACTACAAGAAGAGCCCTGCTGGATCAGGCCACAGCCCATCTAGTCCAGCGTTCTGTCCCACATGGTGGCCCACCAATCACCCATGGGCATCTCAAGCAGAAGACCAAGGTAAAACCTTCACCTGATCTGGACTCCCTACAAATGGCCTTTAGAGGCACCCTGCCCATCTTTCCAGCCTGGAGGAGGTACCTTGGCATCCACTGATACACCTGTCATCCATGAATCTGTCTAACCCCGTCTTAAAGCCACCTAGGCTGCTTGCTGTCACCACCTCTTCTGGCAGCCACTTCCATAGACCGATGAGCCTTTGGGTGAAGAAATGCTTCCCCTTGTCTGATCTGACTCTCCTACCCATCAGCTTCATAGAGTGCCCCTTGAAAATGCAGAAGCTACATTTTTTCTTCAGCAACTTGAAAACGTGTCTCCACTACCCCAGGATATTAGGATTAAAGAACATCTAATATCAAATTTAACCCAATGCATTCCAGAGTTTATTGCGTAGGTTGTGGCCCACTAAATCTGGAACACAGTCATCCCTCACTACTCTATGAGATGAGATGAAACAAGGGGAAAATATATTTAGTGATAGTATGCTGGTACGTCTGATTGTTTAAAAAATGTGTTGCAGAAGAGGTTAGTATGTGTAACCAAATGTTCGTTTTGGAGGACAGAAAATGGAAGAAAAATCATGTTAGGGAAAGCTACAGAGAAAGAGAAAGCGAGAAAGAGAATCCCAAAACCAAGTAAGTTGTTTTCTTTTTTTTAAAAAAAGAGAGAAAACAAATATTTATTTAAGACACAGTATGGCTTACACATCAGAAGACAAAGAGTTGGCCAATTGTGGAATTCAGTCTCAAGGAGCAAGATTACTGATATCACACATTTAATTAGGCTACGTGAAAGGGAACTAGAGCTCCAATACAGACAGGAAAAATATGATTCTAACACACACAGAGGCGCCACACGAGAACACACGAATAGACTAACTCTGGAAGGAAGAAGACCTTTCCCGCCGTAGCAGAGATTACTTGAAAGGATAGCTTATTTCCTTCTTTCCTTTCAAGTAAATTTATGAACAGATCCATCACTTACAAAATAAGGGTTGAAGAGCACAGCGTATAGGAATTATATGGATTATAAAGTGGCAAGTCTTTGGATCCTTACTACTTCCAACTGTCCAATATCCAGCACTTTCTCTTTTTATTTTTGCTATTGCCTTTTGCTTTTGCTTTTTTTTTGGTTTGCTTGTTTGTTTAAACACACAGTTATATAGCTGCATGCAACACGTGCAAAAAAAAAAATAGCAGGGAAAAAAATCAACCGGTCAGAATTTCTCTAAGTCACTGGATCCCCCACAATCAGAGAAACATCTGATGTTCTAATATTTTTTTGTTGGTTTGCATCGACAGAATGGCATGGAAAAGGATACATTACTGACAAATATGAATACATATTTTTAATACTGTACACATAAGTACATTGCTTTTATATATCATATACAGATATGTATACATGTAAGGGTGGTCAAAGAGATTATTAAGTGGCTCCAAACACACACCCCTTGAGAACATTTTGTTTTCCCAAAATGCAGAAGATGCTCACTCTTTGCTCGAGGCCTTAACCTGGTAGCCACTTCATGAGATTGCTTTAAATTTACGCGAGGAAAAAAAAAATAAACAAACCTATTTAAGCTAAACACTTTGGTCCCCAGATTTTTAGGCAATAGGGTTTTTTTTTCCACGTCCCTCTAGGGAAAAGAATGCATAGGCAGCAAACATTTCCATCTACCCCAAGAGATGGGAGCTAGAATGGGCATTTGGGACAGGCCAATTGTCTCAAGGTGGGGGTGGGTGGGTGGGGGGTTGCATAGAGGGTTGTTCCAAAAGCAACGTTTCACGACTGGGGTTTGGCAGACAGGGCGACAAAGTTTTATACATCAGAAGTATTGCATCGGAAAGGGTTATCCGGAATATTGAACCTCTGGGTCAGTTCCATGGGACCGCGACAGCCTCATTTAAAGCATCATTTAAAAAGCCCAATCCTCCAACAATTTCTCTCCCCCAACACCATCACCCTGCAAAAAAAGGTGTGGGACTTTCTCGTCTTAAAAGAGTGTATTGCAGCAGTATTAGTCCTTGAGAGAGAAAGAGACAGAGAGAGAGAGAGAGAAGAAAGAAGGACAGAAAAAGAAAGAGTGACAGAGATCGGAAACAAGGTAGATAAATGTACCCCCGAATGAATCAATGGGAAAATATAGAGCACTATATTATCTACCTTGTCCTTCTGGCTTCTCACGGCCATGATTTTTTCTGCAACCATTTTGCATCATGATTTAACATGTGAGAAAAAGACACTTGTAATGAAAATGAAATGGAGGACCGACAGATACAGTGATTTGGTAAGTAGTAGGATTATTATTTTTTACATCACACAGCGTCACCTTGAGCCAGGTGATCCTAAATTATTCGATAGCACCCAAAAGCCCCAAAAGGACACAGTGAGGACAGCATACCCGACGAGGAGTCGGAGGATTTTAGAGCAAAAGACCAACCATCAGGGGTCATGGACGCACAATGTGGTAGGCGCAGCTCCACCGGCTTCAGGAATTTCAGTCCATGGGGGCCACACATGACCAAAGGACTCAGCAGCGTTTCACCTGCGGCAAAGTGGGAGAAAGTAAAGATTCGCAGTGGTTACACTTCTCGGACGTGGTTAGAGCTGCTTTAGAAAGAGGGGCCCCAATGGATGGGGCCCAGAGCCCATCTAGTCCAGCCTCCTGTCTCATGCAGTGGCCCACCGTTTGATTATGAGCATCTTAAGCAGAAGACAAAGGCTAAACCTTCACCTGTGCTAGACTCCCTGTAAATGGCCTTCAGAGTAGGGTGTAACATTCAAAATTCGTACGAATTTGGCCGAATTCAGACATTCGTATTTGAATCCCATGATGATGGAAGGGCATCTATTTGAATGGATACAAATTTTCTTGTATTCGATTGAGTACGAACCGAATGTTTTTTTAAAAAAAACCCTTTCGTGTGCATCCCGACTTCAGAGGCACCCTGCCTGCCCCTCCAACCTGAGAGTCGTATATAGGAATCAATTCTAGGTAAGATGCTTAGAGGTGTCCTGCTGGATAAGGCCACAGCCCATCTAGTCCACAAGAACCTAAGAGGAGCCCTGCTTGATCAGCCACAGCCCATCTAGTCCATAAGAACCTCAGAGGAGCCCTGCTGGATCAGGCCACAGCCCATCTGATCCATAAGAACCTCAGATGAGCCCTGCTGGATCAGGCCACAGCCCATCTAGCCCATAAGAACCTAAGGGAAGCCCTGCTGCATCAGGCCACAGCCCATCTAGTCCATCAGAACCTCAGGCTGTGGCCTGATCCAGCAGGGCTCCTCCATCTAGTCCAGCATCCATCTCACACAGTAGCCCACCATTTGATTATGGGCATCTAAAGCAGAACGCAAAGGCAGAACCTTCACCTGTTCTTAACCCCCCTACCAACAGCCTTAAAGGCATCCTGCCTTGCTATATTGATTAAAGAGGTTTTGCATATTCAGTTTACACTCAGGATAATTCACAGTTACTGGAAGATGTATAAAAGAGAACGTAAAATAAAGAAGGCCTCCTCAAGACTATAAGGCAGAAGGAAGCAATATAACCCAAGAGGGTAAATTCCTTCTCCATACAGGCTCGAAAGGACAACCAAAGATCTTCTAAAAGCTGCCTTTTGATGGATATTTTTGACTAGAATAAAAGCAAAATATGTATAGAACACAGAAAGTAATATAAGCATTAATACACACACTGGGTCTCAAAATGGCTGTCCATCCTCCATCTTCAACTACTTCCAGCTCTCCTATGTGACTGTCCCAACCTCATGGCTATTTCTTTCTTTCTTTTTTAAATAAAATTTTATTAGACAGTAACATACTAACTTACATTAAGGATGTGCACAAATATTCAAAATATTTGTCATGAATTTGGATCAATTCAGACATCCATATATGAATCAAATATCCAGATATTCAGATTTCCGAATTTGAACAAATACAAATATCTCGAGTTATTTGTACAAGTAATTCTTATCTTCCAGTTGACACTGTTTACATGCGATAAATTCATTTATTGTGATTTTCCATCATTCATTTTTGCCAGTCCCTTACTGTTAGATTAACAGAATGTTTCCAATTTTCACCAATATTTGTTGAGCTGCAGCTAGCAAACCGGACTATTTCTTTCACTTTTATTTTTTATTTTTTGCTCAGTAGTTTGAAAAACAAGTTAAAAACTCCAAGTTCAGCTTTGCCTTTTCCAAATCACTCAGGAGCATCTTCAAATGCTACCGGAAAGTATAGTCCTGCCTCCACCTGGAAGCAGGCACTTTCTTCTAGAATCTTCCATCTCCAGAAGGGATCATAGAATCACAGAGTTGGAAGGGACCTCTAGGGCCATCTAGTCCAACCCCCAGCTCAATGCAGCATTTCCTAAACCATCCCAGACAGCTGTAGGTCCAGCCTCTGCTTGAAGACCTCCAGTGAAGGAGAGCTCACCACCTCCTGTGGCAACCTATTCCATTGACTGATCACCCTCACTATCAGTAAGTTTTTCCTAATATCCAATCTGTATTGACTCCCTTGAAGTTTCATCCTGCTGTTTCTGGTCCTCCCATCTTGTACAAGTGAAAATAGGGACAATCACTCTGCGCTCTGTCAGCCCTTCAGATACTTGGAGACCTTCCTATGAGGTTTCCAACCAGGTTACTAGCACCACAGAAGAACTACTTTCTTCATGGAACTCTTTGAGAGCTACTTTATGGGGGGAAGAAGAAGAAAAACTTCCCTGTGCAAAAGACAAAGAATACCAGGCAGTTTTTCCTACCTTTCTCTTTGTCTAACGGTGGTAGGATACTGTTATCTCGGCAGACCTTGAAATATATTTCTTGCTCTATTCCCTCAGGAATGGCTCCTTGTGGTATAATTATGCTCACTCCGGTTTCGATAGAGCTCAGCACTCCACCGTTGCTGTTAAAGACGCCTCTTGCTGTGGCCACGACTGTGTGCCCATCCTCTTCCTCATCATCTTCCAACGCAGAGGGACTAAAATCAGATACACACAGTTATTTCGGCCACAGAAAAACTGGATGAAGGCTCCAAGAGCTGCACTGTTCCTAAAACTGGTGCTCTAGTTTGGCCCAGTGGCAAGGGAGCTGGACTCTTATCTGGGAATACCGGGTTTGATTCTGCCCTCCTCTATGAAGCCAGCTGGGTGACCTTGGGCTAGTCACATCTCTCTTCTGAGCTCTCACAGCCCCAACTACCTCACAGGGTGTTAGTTGTGGGGAGAAGAATAGAAAGCTTTGTCAGCCGGTTTGAGTCCCCTTAAGGGAGAAGAACAGAAGGTTTGTCAGCCGGTTTGAGTCACCTTGAATGGGTGAGAAAAGCGGGGTAGCAAAGCCAACTCTTCTTCCCTCAATCACCAGCAAATTCTTTTAAACTGGACTGGCGAAGCTCTGTCTTGTCTTGTTAAGTATTTTTGAGGGATTTGTCTAGAAAGCATAAACCAATTCAACCCTACTAGCTTGGCCTAGCAAAATCATTACGAGAAACCAGTTATGATGAAGATCAAACTATGGCCAAATAAAGGTTGTTGAACAATAACCCTCAGTTTAACTAAAGGCCAAGGCAAAGAGGTGCATCTTCACTACCCTCCTAAACATATATAGTAAAACGGCCTGACGCACCTCAAGGGGGAGATTATTCCTTAGCCCGGGGGCCATCACTAAGAAGGCTCTCTCCCAGCTGCACACCCCTTTTACTACTGAAGGTGGTGAGACATCCAAAAGGGCCTCCCCTCCAGATCTTAAGGCACGGGCAGGTTGATATGGGAGAAGGCGTCCCTTTAGAACATAAGAGGCCCTGCTGGATCAGGCCACAGCCCATCTAGTCCAGCATCCTGTCGCACACAGTGGCCCGCCAAATGCTCATGGCATCTCAAACAAAGAAAAGGACAAACCTTTTAGATACTTGGGGCCCAAGTAATTTAGGGCCTTATAAGTCAATACCTTGAATTGGGCTCGGTAGCGAATTGGCAGCCAATGCAACTTTTTTAAGACTGGCATGATGTGCGTCCAGCCAGCTGTCCTGGGCAGCAATCTAGCAGCTGCATTCTGCACCAGCTGCAGCTTCTGGACTGTCTTCAAGGGCAACCCCCTGTAGAGTGCATTACAATAGTCTAGGTCTGGAGGTTACCGGAGCATTGATAACTGTGGCCAAGCCATCTCTGACCAAAAAGGGCTTCAACTGAACCACCAGCTGTAGTTGGGAACAGACGCTCTTGGCCGTGGTCTCCACCTGAGCTTCAAGCGTCAGCGCAGAGTCCAAGAGCACCAGAGTACCCCCAAATTTTGCCCGTCTCTTCCAGGGCATTACGACCCCATTGAGGACAGGGTGTCTCCCAAGTACACAGACCCGAGACCCTGTGACACACAGCACTGGAAGTAATTATCTGGGTGTCCAGCAGAGGAGTGTCTTTCAAGATGCTGGGATGTGAGCCAAAATACCTTCTGCGCATATGCACGTTACCCAGAATGTTTTGCAGCGCTTCCAAAAAGTAAAGAGTATTATGGAGGACTGATTTATTGCCTATTCCATCAGCAATTTTATTTTCTAATCAGGCTTTGTCCGACTCAATACAAAACCCTCTTCCGCATCCAACACCCTCAAGAACCCTCACCTTACAGGAATGGCCTTTGGAACAGCGTTGATGTTATTCGGTTGGCATTTGAGCTTCTCATTCTGCACAGAGAACGTATCCATCGCGTTGTCGAACTCGGGCTGAGACGAGCTATGTGCTTTTAAACCTGGCTGGGGAGAATTTTGAGATTTGGAGGGCAAGTCCGGCTTATGCTGACTCTCATCAGACAAGAGGTTGTGGTTAAATTTGGGGCTTTCGAACTTGCGCTCAAACGGACGGGCAGCACTCGTGTACGGTTTCGTCGTGAAGCGATTGTAGGCAGGGGTGACCGTCTTTGGCATCTGATCCGTCCCGTTCACGGGCCCTTTGTCGGGGAAGGCTTTCTGAGGGTAATACGTGGACTGCACCGTGTCTTCCCGGCTAGAAGAGCGGAACACGGCTGGCTTGTTTTGAGGTGGCAGCGGCTCAGGCTTGGAGAGGGTAGAATTCTGGAAGTCTGACAGAGAATTGGCTGAAATAAAATCAGGAGATAAAATATAACTTTGTACAGTAGATCTTTGAAGTTGTCTACGTTTGGCACTCTCTTAACTGTGAAGATGGGCTCGTCATTTCTAGAACGTCACGGTCATACTCCTCATTTCTATTGGGGAAGTGGAGGCTCAGTGCATGCGCTATGACCCTGACAAAAGAGATGATGCTAATTTCTATAAGGCAACCCCAGAACCGGAAGTGCTTTTCTGGCCTCCAGAAGGACTATTTCAGCCTCCGGGGAGTATTGGAAAAAGTGTGCAAAGCCACCAACACCTCCTGCCCACCTCCCACTCGCCCCCTTACATTTTGGGAGGGGCTCCACTGGCATCACACACCTATTCCGGTTCTGGGTGCTTTTCCCTTATGGCGCCCACAGGGTTTGGGGTGGCTGATCTGGTAACCATGGTTAGCTGAAACCATGGTTAACGAATCAGTCGATACGGGGATCTGACTGTATTTTTCAAGTCTTTGGACTGAAATAAATTTGATCGATTGATTCTATCAACCGTATTTCTTTGTTTTTTGGGGGGGAAACCCCAACAGCATTCAAGTTCGTACTGGTAACCGTGGTTACCTGAAACCGTGGTTACCGAATCAGGGGATACAGGGATCTGACTGTATTTTTCAAGTCTCCGGACTGAAATAAATTTTATCAGTTGATTCTATCAACCATATTCCCCTTTGTTTTTTGTTTTTTTGGGAAAAACACCGCCAGCATTCAAGTTCTTACCTTCAGCAAGGGCAGGCTTGGGTTGAAGAGACACAATAGGGTTGTTCATGGGCTGTGGTTGACTGTACTGAATTGGGGGTGCAGAGGGTGGAGGGGTCACTTGTGGAATGGGCTCAAAGCGCTTCTCCAGAGGTTCCACATCTAAGGACTTGCTCCTGTTCAGAGGAAGCGAGACGGACCATCAGCCACCTTCCCTGAAATTCCCTGTGGCTTTTTTTTATCTTGAAAAGACACATCTTTTTATGGAGCTGCACTGGGACATCTTGATGGCATCCAGTTGGTCCAAGCTAAAACTCCACCAGTCCCAGCCAGTACAGCAAATCCATCTAGAAAATACACCCATCACTCTGGATGTACAGGTGTGCCCCCATATCCACAGGGGATATCTACCTGTTCCTACTGTGGTTACAGGAAACTGCGGATGTATGAAACACTGGGAAATCCTGCAAGATTTCCCATGATTACAAGGAAATTCTGCATGATTTCCAAGGAATCATGGGAAACTGTGTGAGATTTCACATGATTTCCAACTCCAGGAAGCCTCCAGGATGCCTAATGGTATTGGTTACTGTTTGGAGGAGAGAGGCAGGCTGATCTGGTCAACCATGAATGAGTGGATCTGTGGTTACAGGATCCATGGATACGGGAGCAGGCTTGTACATCTAGAACTCCTTGGGTTTCCTCCTAAGCTATGGAAGTAAAACCAAGTATTATTTATTTTAATATATTTATATACTGCTTCCCATTGAAACATAATATCAAAGCAGCGTACAAAGAATAAATAGATAAAATTGTAAAAGTTATATATATTAATCCCCCCCCCTTTTGGTAGCGCATGATCAGGGAACTTCTGGGGAAGAGCATGTGCACTTGGAGGAGGCTGCTACAGCTTCCGAGAGCCCCCTGCCTGCCTAATCATGCACTACCTGAGGAGTACAAAATCATGCTCCTCATCCTCCCAACCTTCCCCAACCACTTACCCGTTGCATCCAGCCAGGAGCATTCATTCCTCCGCTGGACGAGGAGGTCAACAGCGCTGCTGCGCAAACGCGCCGGCAGCCCTCCTGCCCTCCTAACGTGACTGCGCAGAGCATCTGGGTCGTCATGGCGACGGCAGAGCCGCATAGGACACCGCAATCAAGATGACGGTGCCCTGAAGAGGACCGGCCCTGCAATCGAATCAAGGTAAGCGGTCGCAAGGGGAGGGGGCAGCTAACGTTGACTAGCGCTCCAAGTGTGAGAGTTAGTGATGTTGGTTCATTGTGCTCCTTTCCCATCCAGTGGATGGGAAGGGAAGTACAGAATCGCCCCAGAAGGCTTTGCTTAGCTTTCTGGAGCCAGCCAGGCCTAGAAGTGGTCAAGCTTTATTGCCTTCTGCATGCCAAAGCGCTAAACCTCATATCACCCTTTGCCAGATGCCAGATAAGCTGACCAGCCACAGTTCAGCCGCCCCACAATAGCGCGAAGTAAGATGAATTTGTGCGAACACTTGTGGCTCATTTCTGAGGATGTTAGCATTAAAACCTTGGCAGTGTTTGGGATCAAGTTCAACCGCGTTAAAAGCAACATTGACAACACCACGGAATGTTAGAAGGGTTAGTAACAAAGCAAAGAAAGAAGATAACAAACAGGCTGCAGGTGACATTTGGTTTTGGGGTTTTGTTTTGTTTTTCTGTTGTAGTTTGTGGTAGCCAATCGAAATCTGTCTCCCCCACACAATGCCCCAATGGCCAGTTTTGCTCACATAGTGAGAAAACAGTTTAAATACTAGGGTCCTGGCAGTAAACAAAGCAGGTCCTTAGTACTGAGGTTTATTAGATAAACCTTGAGTTACAGCTTCTAAGAGAGTCTCCCAATAAGTCAGAAGTGCCATATATGAGCAATACCATCAAATCCAGTAAAGAGCAACTAGCATTATGTGCAAACATTTCAAGCCGAGTTCAAACTTGACATCTCTGGAAACCTTCAGCTGGTTCCCCTGGTCTTGCCAAGGATATCAGCCAGGCAACGGCAAACAGGTATTTCATTTTGGTTCGGTTTCACTTTGGAAAGGCACTGGTGGTTTTTCTCTGCACATAACGCCCGTGACCGAATGAATGTTAAGAAGAGAGAGGAAACACTCAAGACATCCTCACACCCACGGCGTTTCTTACCACTTGATGTTCCTTCTCAAGTAAGAGCCAAGAAATCTAGCGATGGCAAAGCAAAATGGCAACAGAACGGAAGAAAACAGTCATTCTAAGCTGAAGCACATTTTTAATTCATGCAAGTCCAGAAAAATAAGCAAGACAAAAAAGCGACGGGTTCTACAAGACACTCTGCTCAGACCAGCATTTCCCCGGTGGTGCCCCAGATAAAGAAGCAGATCTTCCACTCTATGCTTCAATCGCCTAGCTACACCCAAACCTCACTTATTTATTCCACTCTCTTTGGATATTCTGGAATCAAGCATGAATACCCATGCTTAATTCCAGAATATCTAAATATAGCAGGATGAATAACTGGAGTCTAGATAGCAACCAAAGTCTTCAAGGGAGGAGGAACCTGATGCAGTTCCTCAATGAATCTGGTGTGATCACTGATGAGCAACTGAAGTATTTCAGAAGCAATCACTGTTGCTCTTGAAGATGTCACCCCTTTGGCTAAAGGGAACAAAGGCCAGTGTAAAACTACAGAAGGCCATGTTAACAAAGCTAATAACGCTTCTGGTAGTAGAATCAAAGGGCCTTTTCCCACTAGGACTTAGAATCCTTCCAAGACCCCATTAGGAACCTGACTGCTACCTGATTGGTAACAACTGGGAAGGCCCTGTCCCCACCTGGACCCCACTGAAGGCCCCATCTGCAAGGACCTGTCCTCACAAGAGCAGGGGAAATCCAGATTTAATGGGTCCTTCAGGCCCTTAAATCTGGATTTTCTGTGGACCTGATTAGGTGTCCACAATGGGGTCTTCAGGCATCTTCAAAATCCAGATCTCCAGGAGGACCCCATCTTGAAGATCTGGATCTTTGACTGTGTGTGGAAAAAGGGGGATAGAATCACAGAATTGGAAGGGACCTCTAAGGTCATCAAGTATGACCCTCTGCTCAATGCAGGATTTCCTAAACCATCCCAGATAGATGTAGGTCCAGCCTCTGTTTGAAGACCTCCAGTGAAGGAGAACTCACTACCTCCCCATGGCAACCTATTCCATTAACTATAGGGCGGGATTAAAAGATGTAGAAGCAAGTCTTGAATTCCAAACAGGTCTCGAGGACAAGATTCGGGAAGTGCTGGTCTGTACAGACATTAAGATGATGCAATCTCTTAGTTTTGGAACCTCATGGAGCAGAGATGCTTTCCAGTACTTCCATGCAGCAAGGAAAGACCAGTGTCCTGCCACAGAGGGTGTCCTGGCTTCTCAGGTACAGAACAGAGGACCAGGAAGCCACTCTGTGCCACCACCCCACTAGCAAAGCGTGGAAGCATTTTTTTGCCTCCCTCATCTTTCAAACCAGAACATAAAGCATTGCCCGTGCCCAACACCGGATATGTGCTCCCCGCTGCTACATTATCATCAAAAGCCCTGGAAGTATTTTCTGCACAGTCCTACTGAAGTCTTATTTTTGCAAGAGAACAGTTGCATGTTGAGTTAGAGACATTATGCACTGCTCTTCCAAGCGAGCGAGCAAGCAAGCAAGCAAGCGAGCAAGCAAGTAAGCAAAGCTTTCCTAAATACATGCACACCTAGGATAAATGAGTAAGGGTGTTTTTCCACTAGCACTAGAGTACCCACTAAACACCCATTAAACACCCTTAAGGGTCCTTAATGGGTATTCTAGTGCTAAGTGGAAAAACACCCTAAGTCATGCTGTGGTGGGAAAACCTACACAGTTTTCCATTGCCCTAAGAGCAACTTTGGCTTAAAGGCTTCTGTGCAATTCAACAGCTTGAAACTTCTCATTATGCTCAAGTAAGTTAAAGTTCTGGGTCAAACACGAGTCAACATCCAGAGAAGAGACCTGCTGAATGTTTGGTGTTTTACTGTCCTATTTAAATTTTTTGAAGTTTTTACTGTTTGTTTTTGTTTTAATTGTCTTTGTTGTTTTACAGAAGGTAGGACCTTTCTGCATTGTTTTGTGTGTGTGTGTGTGGAATAGGGAGCCATCTGAAGCCTGCCATAGTCTGTCCAAGCACGTGGAAAGCAGATCTCTATTTCAGGACAAAATCTGGAATAAGACCCAGTGCAGAAAGGGTGTCAATACCAAATGAAACATCAGCCTTTATGCAGAATACTGCCACGCAAAGAGCTTTCCAGAAGGAGTATTTCGGCACTTGAACATTGACATCTTCTGTTCATCATGCAATTCAGCTGCAGAATTCAGAGCGTCCCTGCCTCTCACTTTAAACTACCTCAAAGGATTGTTTTGAGGAGGAAATATTACAGATGGGCCCTGGAAGCCAACTGGTACAGCACATTCACATTGAATAGCAAAATGCGTCACTTCGTTTTGCTTCAGTGGTTGCTTCTGGACCATCTTTCACTGGAAATCAACAAAACAATCACATGTGTGTTTACAACGTTTGCTACAAATCAGCAAAATAACCAAATGGGTATTTACAATGTTCGCTGGAAATCATTGGAAGTGGGGAGGATTAGCAGACTCTTCCAGCCATCAGAGATGTGTTTTAAAGCCTTCTTAACCCCTCCCTACGGCCCTGGATCTGATTTCCACACCGTTCCATGTTGTCCTGCTGCAATTCAGTCTCCTTACAATGACCCATCTCCCCAACCGCTGTAGCTCCAGACTAGGATGTACTATTCTATGTTTCCAGGCCACATTTCTACATAACAGATAAGAAAAGATTTAGTTCATAGATACTCCGTCTCACTCTTCTGCAGGAAAGTTTTCAAAGGCTTACTTTGAAGGGTAGCTTGTGTAGTTGAGCTGATTGTGGAGATGGACCGACTTTGCAGGCTCAGTGTGATGGCCAGCAGGGACCTGCGCAGCGGGCTTGTTTTCGTAACTCCGGCGGTCAAAATAGGAGAGCTGCTTGCGATAATACTCCTCATCTTCCTCGGGATCATAATGATTTGCCCGGACAATGTCCTCAGGAGGCTTTGCTTGAGGTCTTTGTGGTTCTGGGGCCCTAAAGCAGACACAGATACCATTAAACCTCTGCCATGCTTACAAAGAAGCATTCCAAAGTGGCTTGCACTTAAGAACGTAAGAGGAGCCCTGCTGGATCAGGCCATGGACCATCTAGTCCAGCATCCCATCTCACACAGCGGCTCATCAATTGCTTCTGGGCAACCCAAGCAGAAGGTGAAGGTAAAACCTTCAAATGCTCTCAAATTCCTGCAAATGGTCACTGGGGGTCTCTCCAGCCTGGAGGTGGTACCTGCACATCAATTCTAGTAGCCATTGATACACTTGTCCTCCACAAATTATCTAATCCGTTGCAAATGCTACTCAAGATGGTTGCTGCACCACCAAGTAGTAATTCCATAGACTGATGACCCTCTGGGTGAAAAAAATATTGTCTCTAATCAGTTGTAACTCACTTCTTAGAGCCAACTCCTTTGTTTGGTAAGAAGTTAAGAGGGAGCCATTGATTACAGCTCAGGAATTCATATAACTATTAGGTTCATTGTGCAATTATCCATCCATCCATCCACCCATCCACCCACCCACCCATCCACCCACCCATCCATCCACCCACCCACCCACCCACCCACCCATTTACCTGTAAGCTGGTTTGTCATGTTCATACTGGTTTTGTGAGACTGGTTTAGGACCACTGACTGGTGCAAGGTTAGGTTTGGGCGCTAGCTCTGGAGGCTGCTGGAAAGACACAACACAACGCGATTTAGAATGTTACACAGATGCTTTGGAAGAGGTGGCACTTTGCAGTTATTCTACCAGTGTGCACAAAAGTCCCCCCCCCCCCGCAAAAAAAACCCCCACACACCTGTACCCAGATTTTGGGTTAGCTTTGGCTCAGCTGCAAGGAAAGCAAGCTTCTGTAAAGCTGATGGCACTGTGACATGAAAGAGGAGCACCCATCTCCAAAAAGAAAATTCCAATTTTGGGGGGCCTCATCATAGTCACCCAGCTGGCTCCATGGTGAAGTGTGGAGTAGAAAAGGGAGACAACCAGAGAAGAGCCTGACACTCAAAGGACAAGACCAGAAGAGTAGTAGTAGTTGGATTTTATACCCCACTTTTCTCACCTATCAACAAAGCAGCTGACAAACCTTCTGTTCTTCTCTCAACCACAGACACCCTGTGGGGGCCTGTGGGGCTGTGAGAGCTCAGAAGAGTGCTGTGTCTAGCCCAAGGGCACCCAGCTGGCTTGGTGGAGGAGTGCAGAACCAAACCTAGTAACTACAAGATACAAGTTTGGTGCTTGAACCACAAGACCAAACTGGCTCACAAGTTGGAGGTCCCCGAAGGTCCAAGACAGGACATCAGTATCTTTTTTTAAAAAAAGACACATAAATCAAAGGTTTTCACAAAGAACAAATACCCTGAATAATTACCTTAACTACAGGAGTATCGGTAGAGTCCTTTATTTTTTCCAGCGACGACGACCGTTTGTTTTCGAACATTTTAACCCTCGTTAGCACAGACTGCGGCTTCATGGCCGGGTCATCTTCCTCTTCAGCTGATGGTGTAGGCAGTGGTTTACTGTTGGAAGGCAGAACTTCTGGTTTACTTTGCAACGGAAGGGGAGGGAGAGGGCCCGCTGTGCTGTGAGAAGGTTCATATTGTCCTACTTTAGCGCCAAACCCTTGTGGGGCTCCTTGTTCGTAGCTTCTGGTTTGGGACTCAAAATAATGCTTGGGTTCAGGAGACCTGGGTCCTGTCGGAGGATAGGCCGGAGCCTCTGTTTTGTATCTCCCGTGAACCTCGTACGCAGCTGGGGGCTGCTCCTCATACCGTAGCTGCGTGGGGTTGAAGTTCTTAGCTCCATGCTCATAGCGGGGCCTGCTGTCATAAACCACGGGGGGAAGGTCTTCGAAGCGAGGTTGTGCTGGAAAATAGCAGCCCCGTTCTGTGCTCTCTTCTGTATTCTGTCGGGGATCAAAGTCTCTAGGAGGCTGGTTGCCATAAAGCGGCCTAGGTTGATAGGTCTGCTTCTCGTCATAATACGCCCAATGGTCGTCGTACGGAGGCACGCGCTCCTCGTAATGGAGCCGGGGGTCATAGCCCCGGGAAAACTGGTCCACATAGTTTGTAGAGTCGTATCGATAAGCCAACGGCTCGTAATCTCTACTAGGCTGTTTTTCTATGTACGGGGCCTGCGGGTCGTAGGTCATATTGGATTCCTTCTCCTGCCTCTGTGCTGGCTGCTTCAAGACATAGTTTGGCCTAGGTGGCTCTTCATTGACATAGGGGTCCTTCCTGTACATCTGTTGAAAGAACACACTTTACTACAATGGGTAAGCTAGTTGTTACAGACTAAAATACAGATTAGATATTGGGAAAACCTTCCTGAAAGTAAGGGCAATCAGTCAGTGGAATAAGTTGCCATGGGAGGTAGTAGGTTCTCCTTCGCTGGAGGTCTTCAAGCAGAGGCTGGACCTCCATCTTTCTGGTATGGTTTAGGAAATCTACATTGAGCAGGGGGTTGGATAGGATGACCCTAGAGGTCCCTTCCAACTCTAAGTTTCCATGATTCTAAAGGTCTTCAAGCAGTGGCTGGAGCTACATCTGTCTGGGATGGTTTAGGGAATCCTGCGTTGAGCAGGGGGTTGGACTTGGACTCGATGACCCTAGAGGTCCCCTTCCAACTCTATAATTCTATGATTCTATAAAATTTTGCAGAACACCAACAGCCAGAACCCCAGAATTTGAACATGGGCTACCCATGAGTTTAGAAATCTTAGCAGATCAGTCACAGGAATTTTAGTTCATTAAGTAAATAAAGCTGTCATGAAAATACGAGTTAAAAATGGACTTTGTTTCTAGCTCACAGCCCTAGCCTAGTGAAAGCCTAGGCTGTTTTGCACTAGCAATGAAGACCCCATTAGGAACCCGATAGTTACTTGGTTAGTACGGATCTCTTACGTATGGTCTGCACACAAGACCCTTTAAGGACCCCTTTAGGACCCCATTCTGAATGTGTTGTACCCACGAGCAGTGGCAAAATCTGGATTTAACAAGGTCTTTGGGCCCTTAAATCCGGATTAACAGTAGACTCATTTAATGGTGTCTTCCGTGTGGAGGTATAGGGTTCTTGCCAGACCTTTTTCCACGTATCTCCCTTAATCCCAATTTAGAAGATCCAGATCTTTGGTATCCGGTCCTCGTGGAATCCAGTGCTTGAAGTTCCACATCATAGTGAGGGCCCCATGTGTCCACATGGGCTGTCTAGCACCCAATGGATGCCCTAGCAACCATCCCGAATCTCTGGATTGAAGACACCGTTAAAGGTGTCTTAATCCGGATTTAAGGGCCCAAACACCCCATTAAATCTGGATTCTGCCAGCACTTGTGGGCACAGCATGTTCAGAATGGTGTCCCTAATGGGGTCTTTGCTGCAAGGACTGGATTCCAAAGAGGACTGTATCTCAAAGATCCAGATCTTCTAGATCCGGATTAACAGAGGTAAGTGCAAAAATAGCCCTAGATTATTTTTTTTTACACAGTTAAAAAAAATGTGATTCTAAATTTCAAATTTTGCAACTTCCCTTTCCTTTAGGATACAAACATAAATCAGACCAATGTTGTGAATGGGCTGGCTGCAGGAATTTTTTTAAAAATAACATTGCTGACTTTTATCGTCCAAACACATATGAACAAACTGGGAAACTTTTCAGCTACTCAAAGGGTGTTTCCCCACTTACCTACCTTAATCTGGATCTAAGATGATCCGGATCTAAGAAATGGGTCCTTCAACTAATCCGGATTTAGAAGATCCGGATCTAAGGAAGTACCCGATGCGTCTCCACAGGCAGTGTGGCGCCCAACAGCAATGGGTGCTAGGCAAGCTCGCAGTGGATAACACCGGAGCACCCACGTGGAGCATCCGCCTGTACCCAGGTGGGAGATGTCTGTCACAGCACATTTGGGGGGTGGGAGCAGCGCATCTAATCCAGATTTTATGCCTGAGGACCGGATTGTAGACAGGAAAACTGGATAATAGGTCCTAGAGGACCCATTTAATCCAGATTTCCCTAGTACAGGTGTGAACAAATCAGGTTCTAATGGGGTCTGTAGTGGAACTGGAGTCTTCCTGCTCCGACTCTAATGGGTCCTTAATGGGTCTCTAATGCGTCCTTAATGGGTACTTAGTGCTAGTGGGAAAACCCCCAAAATAACATTATCTAGTAGATATACTGATGTTCCTGGAATTAATAAAGTAAATGTAAAATCTGGAAGTTGGGTTATCAAAAGAAGCTGCAATGCAAAAATACGTAGAATTTTAGAAGACAGCACTTTCATTAAAATGGCCCAGTATTACTGGTATAAGCACTAACCAGTAAAGGTTATGACCATGATATATTGTGTGATTCTTCTAAGTAGTACAATACTATACCTAAGTTAAGTTAGGCTTGTCCAACTAAAACGACTGTTTTTGTTTAACCAACACACAAGGTTCATTCTGGTGGTTGATCAAACCTTTCTGAGGGTAAATGCAGGTGAAAAAAATTGTTATGTTCTTTTTCTGTATTTACAGGAAACTCAACCAACCAAGGAAGGAAAGATCATGCCTAATGTATCTGAAGATCCATCAAAGAACTACTTCAACCTTGGTCTTAAGGTCAGCCTTCAATGTTATTATTGGGCTGGAAAATGGTGGACAGAGAAAAATTATTTTCTGCATTGCACCACACTAGAACCCAGTGGACTTTATGAAGCTGATGGGCAGATCAGCCAAAGGGAAGCATTTTTTTCACCCAGCAGGTCACTGGTTTGTGGAATTTACCACTAGTAGAGGCGGTAACAGCATCCCGCCTGGAAAGCTTCGAGAAAGAGATTAATTCATGGAAGGCAGGGAGGTATTGCCTCCAGCAATTGAAGGACCACTGTGTGAGACAAGATGCTGGATCCGATGGGCTGTGGCCCGATCCAGCAGATTCCCTCTCATGATATTATTGAGAATTGCTTAGATGCTGCCTCCAGACTGGAGGGACAGGCAGGATGACTGTAAAAGTCACTTCCAGGGGAACTGAGAGCAGGTGAAGGTTCTGCCTTTGTCGTCTGCTTGAGATGACCATACGCAATTGGTGGGCCACTGTGTGAGACGGGATGCTGGACTAGGTGGGCTGTGACCTGAGATCCAGCAGGTCTCCTCTTGTGTACTGTGTTATTATTTTAGTTTTTTCTTTGCATTTAAAAACGCAAGGTCCAGCTCAACCTATTTCCTACAACATCATCCATCTTATCTTTACTGGGCAGTTATAGTGGGTAGATTATTTGGGGCTACAAGGAGCTACGATGCAAACTCCCAGGGCAACCAAGTTCATGGCCTCCACCCAGAAAGATACTTTCAGCCTGACCGCTACAGATATAACCCACAATCTAATTTCTAGCCCTTGCTGTTATCAGACCCTTTGGGGCCCGCTCTGATTTACCCTGACAGTAAAAGAGGCAAACTTTATCTCAGCTTTGGTCTGCCAACAGACCCCCAGCTGTTGCAAGGAAGTTGGTCACTGGGAGTTTGGTATCCCAAGGATGCTAAAGCTGCAATCTGCAAGGTTTTGAGTTCGTGCCTTGAAATTCCCACGTTGAATCAATTCCCCATTGAACAACTTAATGTTAGCAACTGTTTCTCTCTTAGAATCCAAATATTTGGAGAGACTTTGTTATCAATGCAGACAAGGTAGTCATGGAAATGGTCTAAGAATGCCAACACCAGATACATGTAACTAATTAAAAAAACCAAATCCAAACAGAAACCATTTTGATTCATTATGGAAAGCCATAAATCGCAAATCAGGCAAGATTTGAAAGACGGATTGCATTTGCCCGGAACGTGCAGTGCCATGTAACAAAAAAAAGCTTCAAATCACACAGATGAAAGGGGAAAAGGGATAGAAGAAAGTTTTGCAATGAAGAAGCCTGGAACGTTCTTTTTTGATTTATGCGGTGCCTTTCCAGCAGAAACAAAAACACAACTTGAATCCATGCAAAAGGAAAAAAATAAAAAAATAAAAATGGGAAAAGGCAGGTATTTTTAGAAGGGGAACAAAGGCTCTTTTGGAGGCTGCAGAAAATGCTCAGGCAAAAGAATAAAGGGGGGGGGGAAGGCGGCAAAGCAATTCTGATTAGAGGTGAGCTCAATGGACAACATCACAGCACAGGCAGAGGTACCTTGGTTGGATCTACGTGCGGCGAAAAGGACGAAGGTTCTTGGTCTCTGAGCACTAAGTGAGGCACCTCGGGCCCGGGCGTTCTTAGGGGGCCTGCTTGCGGTTGGTAAGAGCCATAGGAGGTCACGCCTGGCTCCTCTAGCCTGATACTAGTGAGGTTGACATTGGGGTTAAGAGCAGAAGTTGATGAGGCTGGTGGGTTTGTTTCTGGCGACGGGGAAAGGTAGGGGGCTGCAGTGGAGGCCTCAGCTTTCTGTGAAGTGGTCAAAATACACAGTCTTTGGTAAAGCTGACACAGAGCTGGTTCGAAAGACGCGGCCGCCATCACCACCCCACGCATGCTGTCGAACACACCCGAGCTGAACATCGGAACCTCCTCTGTGGCTCAGGGAGCATCCAGACGTCGCTCGCTTGTTCCAGCATATTTAGATGTTCTGGAATAAAGCATGGGTATTCCAGAACATCCAAATATAGAGGGATAAGTGAGCAGTGTCTGGATGCAGCCCTGTTCTCCCATGTACCACAGAATGCAACTCCCATTAACTCCATCTCCCATCAACCTCAGCAAATGAAGGGCCAATTGGGGTTAGAGGGCACACCAAGCAGAATCAAATAAACCACATCCTAATCTGTCTATCAGATTTTGTAAGTGGGAAAGTGTGTGTGTGAGTTGGGGAACAGAATATAGGCCAAGTATGTTAGCAGCATAGTGGGGTGAGAGGGGGAAATCCTGGACAAAAAAAAGTTCCAAGAATGCCGCTATAAAAACAGGAATGATAATAAAAACAGAATCAAAACCACTTCCTATGTTGAGTACTGTCCTCTTATGGGCCAAATTGTCAACACAACTCAGGATGAGAAAGCAGAGTTAGAAAAATGTGGATTGTTCCTGAACTCCTGCTTGCTGTCAAGTAGTTAGGGATCCTGAGAGAGCCTCCCTCCCCCCAAAAAGTTCAATTTTACCTTCCCCAAAAAAACCTCAAGTTTGAACAGAGCACAAGGACCTCAGCAAATGACAACTTTGACACCATCTTGGATGGGCTAGAGGAGAAAAAGGAAGGATCTTCTGTTTTCCCTTGTGTAGGCTTCTAACCAAAATGGTGGATCTCTAAGGATCCACTGGGAAAAGACAAATCCGAGTACTGTAACAATGAACTACAGCTCCCATCATTTCGTGCCTGTGTTGGTTGAGATTGATGGGAACTGCAGGGCACTTCAGCTCGAAGATCCCATAAGCCTACCCTTGACGGCCATGTGGCTCCCCTACTAGGAAACAGTGGTGAGAATCACAATCTGCAAAACGGAAGGCATTGAAGGTCTCTAGACACCTTTGCACAGCTGATGTCATCAGTCCTCCACACGACCACCACCACCAAAAAAAAGGACATTCAGGCACCCTGGAGATGTAACATGTAAACTGAAGGCATGGGACTTGTGGCCGCCATTTTGAAGGATTCCAGACCACTGCTTTCTACTTACCGGTTGCGCTACGCTTGTTTTGAACCCTGGAGATTCTATCCTGTGATTTGGTTGAGGCTGCGGTTGCGCTGCATAGGGAGGATATGTTTGGTTCTCATGATGCACCCCTGACGAGTCTTCCCTCACGGGTTCGGATGACCGAGTAATGGCGGACTCGGGAGGCGTTCCGACCTCGTCATTGAGGGTCTCGTCCAGCTCCTGGTCTGTGTAGGCCCCACCTTCCGTGTCGGTGTCCTCGTAGTCGGACGTGTGCCTGCTGTCCGTGCTGTACATGGAGTACTCGCTACCTGGGGCCGACAGGTAGGACAGGCGGTCGTCGTGCAGGTCAAGGTCATCACTGGTAGCACCATCTGCCTGTGCCAAGCACATGAGATTCAGATGTTAATATGGCCATGCCACTGGAATAATCTGAGACCTGCCAGCATGGGAAAGATACTTGGAGGCAGGATGTGGCTCTAATCTCAGAACTAAGGATGTGCGCTTTGCCTACCACTGCCATAGACCGACAACCTTCTGGGTGGAGAAATCCTTCCCCTTGTCTGATCTGACTCTCCTACCCATCAGCTTCATAGACGCCCCCTGGTTCTAGTGTTGTTAACGGATCGTCTACAATCTTGACAACTTGTGAGACAATCACCCACCCACCGGCCTCGTTTGCTCCTCGTTGCATGTTTCCGTGCTGACTTTTGACAACCACCAAACTGTCACCTCCTCTTATCCTGGGAGCTAAAAGCTGCCCCATCTCCATTTCTACTTCCTCCACTGGGACACTATGTTCCTGGAGGAGGGGGCGGTAGAAGACAAAACTTCCTATCTGTAATCTAATTAAAGTGTTTCCTTCTCTGTCCTTCTTCTCCTTTACTCTGAGTCATCGATCATCTTGGATGCAAGAAGGTTAGTTACTCTGGCATTAACCTCTGCCACCCCAGCGCTCCTATTTGTACAACTCACTGTTCAAATATTTGGAAGGCTAAAGACTTACAGAGCTGGGAAAACTGAGTTCTCTCCCACTTTCTTAATTCTGGAAGGCTGAGCAAACCTGAACATAAAGACTGCCAGCTCCCTTAAAAAGACGTCTTGACGCAAGGAAATTGGAAGGCAACTTACGGCGGATTAAAAGTAAATAAATGCACAGGGTGAAGTGACACTGGACAGACAGATCACTGTAGCCTGATGGGCACCAAATGGATTGCAAATTAGCTATTAGCTCTCAAGAAAAGGGTTGAATCATAATGAACTGGTGCCCCAAATAGGTCAGTCCGATATGTAACAGCCTAAAGTACATTCTAAAGTATGGATACATACGTATTAGGTACATATCTGTAGCAATCTCGTACGTATCTGTACGCATTTGCACTGATAGTACAGGATCATATGGGATGCATATGGGATAAAAAAGGATGTGTACGAAATGCATACAGATACGTATAAGACATATGAATGTTGTCGACATTCGTATCTTCAGACCTGAATCTAAAATTCGAATGAATAGATTTGAATGTACATCCCTAATGTTTCCAGATGGTGCTGAAACTACTTTGGACATTCAGAGCAGTTTGCCCAAAGGAGAGGCCTGTTTTCAGCACCATCTAGCAGCATCAGCAAACATACCCTAGCCAGCTCCCCCAATGCCTGAACATTCCCTTTCAAATTTCCGGTCCTGCCAAGATGCAAGAAAACAAAAAACAAAAGAGACCTGTGTATTTGTGCCCCCAGGGTATTGAACAATTGCTTGTTTCCCCCCCCCATTAATGCCATACCTTTCCTTCCGAAACCCACACTAACTGGTTTTGCTGCTGCTGAATCGCCTCCTTCAGAGCACCATACCAGCCGTCGTTCATGGAGTTCAAGTTAATAGTGGCTAAAAGATCAAAACACAGAAAGGGATTCATGGCTACTGTAGAAGACAACGCTACACTACACAGCATGCAAGCTACGAGAATATGGAAAAGTGCCTAGAGGGCTCCATGAGCTAAGGGTAGAGCAAACTACTTGAAAGGTCAATTCCCAGCCTCTTCCTGAAAATAGCCGATGCAAAACCATTTCTGCAGGTTTGCCAGTAAAACTGCATAGAAGTGCCTACGAAGTCTGGGAGTGGCTGTAGCTCAATGGTAAAGCAAACTGCCTGGAAAGCATAGGGATGCCAGTTCAATCCCCAGCCCCTCCCTGGGAGTAGGCAATGGCAAACCACTTCTGTATCTCTGCCAAGAAAACTGCACAGAGGGGCCCATGGAGTCTGGGTGTAGCTGTAGCTCAGTGGTCGACCAAATTGCCCTGAAAGCAGAGGGTTGCCAGTTCAAACGCCAGCCTCTCCCTGGAAGTAGGCAATGGAAAACCACTTCTGCAGGTTTGCCAATAAAACTGCATAGAAGTGCCTATGACGGTGATGGCGAACCTATGACACGCATGTCAGCACTGACACGCGTAGTCATTTTTGATGACATGCGGCCGCATGCGGCCGCATACAGAAAACTATTCCGCCACCGCCTGCCTGTCATCCTAAGCAGAGTCACTCCGAGTGTAGATCACGCCGCTGCCGCCACTCATCCTCATTATTCACACTCGGAGCAACCCTGCTTAGGAGGACAGGCAGGCTCCGCCTCTGAGCCGGCTGCTGCTGCGCTACTGCTGGCCTGGGACGCTGGGAATTGTAGTCCCTTCCCTCGTCCTCTGCCAAATGAGCTGCTCATGGAGCGCGCTCCTGAACTCAGAGCAGCAGCCTAACAAGCTCACCAGGCTAGGGAGAAGAAGTTTTGCTACGTAGGTCCATCCTCCCCTTCATCACACTCTCATTCTCTCTCTTTTTAGCTTTAAAACAGTTGCTTGCTTATGTGTTTGAATTTGTTGCAATAATTAATTGCTTATATTTCAGTTTAGTAAACAATACTGCTTGATTTTGGTGTGTTAATTAATTGTTTGAGGGGGTTGCTTGTGGAGGGGTGTAAAAGAGAGGAAAGAAAGGGGTAATTAAGGGGGGTTGTGCTTCACTTTAGCTTTACATTCTTGTTCTTGTCCTGTATTTTACGCTATATTTTTTCTCATGCTTCATTTTTGTTTAGTTGAAGTGTTTAAAGAAGCTGTTTGAATGAGGAATGTATTATTGTGTTTTCTGTGGTTGTTTCTGTAATCTGGAAGAAGTCTGAGCAGTTGTATATTTAAGAAGTTTATTCACACTTATGTTTTAATTCAGCTTCAGTGCACTTTCAGAGTGAGATAATACATCAGCAAAGTCTCAAGCTGTTTTCTTTTTGCATTATCTAACTTGGAAAAGCCATCTTTAGATTAGATAAAGAGGACAGAAAATGATTATTCACTTTGCTGATACATTCTCTCACTTGGAAAGTGGTCTCAAACTGGATTAAAACTCAGGTGTGAACACAGCCCAACAGCCTATTTTCAAACATCTATGGCTGCAGTCAATCCAACCCGGGCCTTAAGGTTCCTTCTGCTTTTGCTGCCAACTTAACTACCTATCTAAGCAAGCCCTAGCCATCAGAGTGAGTATTTTGTGAGGAAGGATGGTGGACTAGATGGGCTATAGCCTGATCCAGCAGGGCTCCTCTTATGTTTTTATTGCTGGTTTGAGATTCTTTCACCAGCAATTTTTCCGCTGCAAATCCTATGGTACTTAGATAAGCCAATATGTGAGTGTGGACATGCATGCAGAAAAACAGGTTTATGTTATTCATCCCATGAGTTTAGTTCAGTTTCATACATAAATTATTTTCATTATTGGGTTCTTTATCTTTCTGCTCCATGGACCCCGCCCCAGTGACCTGTGGGGCCCTGTCCTGGTGACCTCTGGTGCCAAATATCATAAAATTATGGGTTTTTCTTGAAGTGACACACCACTCGAGTTATGCTCGGTTTTTTGGCAAATTTTGACACACCAAGCTCAAAAGGTTGCCCATCACTGGCCTATGAAGTCTGGAGGTGGCTGTAGCTCAGTGGTAGAGCAAACTGCCAGGAGAGCAGAGGGTTGCCGGTTCAATTCCCAGTCTCTTCCCAAAAGCAGGCAATGGCAAACCACTACTGTATCTCTGCCAAGAAAACTTCTCAGGGGTGGCCATGCAGTCAACCAGGAGTTGGCCACAACTCAAGGCTATCCACCAACCGAAGAAATGAATCCCTCCGTTTCCCCTACTGGTTTTCAGCTGTTTATGTCAAATACACAGAATACGTGGCCCTCACCCATTCTGTAACAATGGATTCCCATCACCCCATACTGTCCCTCCTCCCTCGCCTCATTTCCAGGCTTCATGTCATGTACACCACCTGTGAAGAGGTGATGGTTGTTCTTCCGTAGCTTGTGGGCCCGCTCGTACAATTTCCTGGCGCTCTTCCGGGATTCCGGACATAACCTCATCCGCATGGTCTTCACGCCTTGCTTAGAATCAGGGTTCAGGAAGACCACAATGGGGTACCACTGTGCGTAATTCAGGCGGTCCACTGCATTTGGAGTGACGTCTAGCAGGGCGTGTTTGTCCTGAGAAATCACAGCATTCAGAGTGAAGGTGAATCCCCAGACATACATCCAACTTAGCATTTACTTCTGTTCTTCTCAAGAGCCCAAGGTGGAACAGACAGGCCCTTTCCTTTGATCTCTACAACAATGCAGTAGGGCCGCTGAGACGAACAACACAAAGGCTGGATACAGTCAGGGATTTGAGCCCAGGACCTTTATTCCAGCCACCTAACTATGTTGGATCTCAAAGATGTCAGGTCTTCCATCCCTCCTGGTTGTACCACTGCCCTCAGCAGCAACAAGGATAGGGCCTTCTCAGTGGTGGCTCCCAGACTATGGAACAGTCTTCCCTTTGAGGTGTGTCAGGCACCTTCACTTTAGAAGAAGGGGACTCAAAGTGGCTGACAAAGCTTCTGTTCTTCTCCCCACCACAGAACACCCTGTGAGGTAGGTGGCGCTATGACAGCTCAGAAGAAAGCTGTGACTAACCCAAGGTTACCCCGTTGGCTTCATGGGAGGGCGGAATCAAACCCAGTATTCCCAGATAAGAGTCCGGCTCCTTAACCACTAGACCAAACTGGATTTACATGTTTAGGAAGGCAGTGAAGGCACACCTTTATGCCCTGGCCTTTGGCTAAATGGGGATATATCTCCCCCCACAGACACTTTCGGACACTTAATTGTTTTAATATGTTCATTTTTATATTTGGTTTCAATGTTGTTACCTGCCCTGAGACCTCTGGGTTTAAGAATGGGATAAAAATAAAGAAACAAGGAGATTTTAAGGACCTGTTCCAAAGACCCTGGCATTCAGCATGGAAGCAAACATGTGCTGGTATTATTCAGACTGGTAGGAAAGCAAGATAGGAAGTATATGGGGTCTTCAGGCAGAAAATCCGGATTAAAGGGAGCCTGTTTCCATGCTTGTGTGGCAATGGGGTCTAGAGGAGGCTAGGGGGAGGAGGCACCCATGGGGGGGGGAGCCCGAAAACCTAAGCTTCGAAGTCATTTCAAAGTCATTTCGAAGTCTGTGCAAAATAGCTCTGGAGCCTCTTTGAAGTATGTGCTGATCTTTAGAGTGAACTCTGAAGTCACTTCGAAGTCACTCTGAAGTCACTTCGAAGTTCACTCCAAAGACCAGCACAGACTTCAACGGAGCTGTTTTGCACAGACTTCGAAGTGACTTCGAAGTGACTTTGAAGCCACTTTGGAGATTGCACCCCCTTTCCCCCCAAACACCTGGGGTGACAAGCAGACCCCTCATGGGTAGATCTGGATTTCCAAATGGATGCTCTGGTGTTCCCACGGCAGGGAGGCTAACACCCATTGCTATTGGGTGCTAGACCACCCATGGAAACATATTGGGTACTTTCCTTAATCTGGGTACTTTCCTTAGATCCGGCCTGGGTACTTTCCTTAGATCCGGATTAAAAGAGCGCAGTGGAAAAACACCCTATATCTCATCATACATTAGCGTCTGAGTATATAGAGACTTGCAAATTAATCTGCTATGCATCTGCTCTGAATCCACTTTGAATCCTCTCTCAATCCACTTCGGAGCCACTCTGGATCTGTTGCAGATGTGACTGGGGCAGCTGCTTTCCCACCTCGCCATGTTCATGAATGTAACAAATATTCATACAACTGTATCAAAACATTTAAATCCAAATTTCAATCTTCAAGTGTGTCAGCATTCAATCTGAATTCGAATGTCCGAATTTGTATGAATTTCAAATGCTACGAATCCTACCGAGAAAACTCTGCCACACGTTCCCATTTATTTGTGGCTACACCGCTTATTAAAATAACTTTGGCCTGAGGGTCGGAGGAGCATTAACAAAAAGGAAGATTTAATCGCTTACTCTGTCGATGATCTGTTTTATTGTATGAAGACGGATAATGCCTGAACTGCGCTGATCTGTCCCAGCGTCCCTTGGTTCACTTTCTGTTGAACAGAAAACAATCGGTCATCTAAATCAGCCATCTGCAGTCAGGTCTGCCGTCGGGGTGTCTTTTTTATTTTATTTAGTTTTAGGATTTTTAAGCTTGATAATCCTGGATCTAGAATTCCGCAAACTTGCGTTCTTTTGCAAAACAAAGACTTGCCATTTCTGCAATTCTTAATGCAGTTCGTAATGTCCAATGAAAAACATTTTGGCGTGATCACATAAATAACAAGGAACACACACACACAACCCTTTTACCCACTGCTGTGTGCACCTCACCGGCATCTAAAAAGGCAGAAAAATAAACCAGGAACCAGGACAAGCACGTGAGAAAACACCAGGGCTTACTTGCAATCTGGTAAATATCTGGTTCTTCCCTAGCCAGCTTTTCTCGCGCCACATCTGCGATTGGTCCGAAGATCGTGACAGGCCTGAGAAATCCAGCTGCAATTGAGGAGAAACGTGACCGTTAATACCCTTTAAAAACTGGTGTTTCCGGAAATTACTCCGTTGAATCATTCCGCCCTCTTTCCACTCACAAAGATCTGGATCTTGAAGATGCCTGTGGACACCTTTAATGAGGTCCACACGAAATCCAGATTTAAGGGACTGAAGGACCCATTAAATCCAGATTTCCTCTGTCCTCGTGGGGACAGGCCCTTGCACATGGGGCCTTCAATGGGGTCCAGGTCGGGACAGGGCCTTCCCAATTGGTACCAATCGGGTTCCTAATGGGGTTTTAGAAGGGTCCTAAGCCTTACTGGAAAAAGGCCCGTTCCTTGGAGAGCTCAGAAATAATGCTAGAGCGTTGCATGGTTTTTTTAAAAAAAACGTGATGAATCTTTTAAAATGTTTTTATGCATTTTATTGTTTTAATATAAACTGATTTGTAAATTGCTGTTTTAAAGGCTGCCACACGCCCTGAGACTTTTGGGTATATGGCAGGAAACAGGGAAACAGACAGGCAGACAGACAGACAGACAGACAGATGCTTTAATACATACTGTTATTCTTTTAATGATGTTTGGTTATAGATGTTGGTAGCCACCTGGAGACCTTCAGATATAGGGTAGGGTGGGATGGATAGATGGGGTGTTTTTCCACTGTCACTAAAAGTATTATTCAGTACCCATAAATGGGTATGTAATGGCATTTTTGTACCCATTAATGGGTACTTAGTGGGTACTTCTAGTGACAGTGGAAAAACACCCATGGATGGATAGAGAGATAGGGATGGACAGACAGACAGACAGACAGACAGACAGATCATCTATCTATCTAACAGGACCACGTAGTATTTTCAACCTTCCTCCAAACCCAAAGCCTAAAAACACAGTGGTCTTTAAAACCCACCTTCTCGTAGAACCACCCTCTCATATGCAGGAAACTTGGTCTGAACGGGCTGCGCTGAAAGGTCCTCTCGGCTTTTTCGGAGGTTTCTTTTGGAGCTGCGTAGACCCCGGAACCTCCAGAAATCCGCACGGTCCCCACCAGCCGTTTTTGGAAGGGTGTACTGCACACTAGCCAGCTGTTCAGCTCTGTAACAAACGGATCCCAAAGAAAGGAAAGGGGATCAGCAAAACCTGATGTGAAACAGGGTGATGAAGGCACGCCATTTTGGCTAAAGAGAACTTCAGAATACAAGAGGAGCTCCACTGGATCAGGTTCAGCTTTCATCTAGTTCAGCCTCCTGTCTCACACAGCGGCCTACCAGTTAGGGATGTGCATGAATATTAGTAATATTTGATATTTGGACAGTCGTATATGAATCGGATGTTATGACGTTTATACATTGACATTTGTATGAAAAGGAACCTTTAGGAAAATTCACATGAATGCTTCAGAACATCTGTGAACTGGGAAAGCAGCTGCACCAGTCACATCTGCAAAGGACCCAGAGTGCATTCGACATGGATTGAGAGCGGACTCAAAGTGGATTCAGGGTGGATTTTACACGTCCAGAGCGGATATGTGAAGGGATATCTATCAGATATGCATAGGATATGTATGCATTTGTATCAGGTATTCCTATGAATACATTCGTACCGAATAAAATCCTATCACATTTGGAAGGGATCTATTCGAATAAATATGAATTTTCATACACTCAATTTGATACAAATGGTTCAGTTCAATTCAAACTTCCCCATTATTTAACCCCATTTCAGCAATTTAATACCATCAGTGAAGCACACCTGAGGTGTACAAACGCTTAGTGTTTCAGCCAAATATTTATCTTAGGGCCTTTTTGCACATACCTCCCTTAATCTGGATTAAGAAGATCCAGATCTTTGCTACCCATTCCTTGGAGACTCTGTCCTTGAAGTTCCAGATTGCCACAGAGACCCCTGGTGTCCGCACAGGCTGTCTAGCACCTGATGGCAATAGGTGCTAAACTGGGCCGCTGCGTGGACCCTGCAGCATGCCTCTGCAGGCCCTAATTAGTCCCAGGAAAAAGTTCTGCCCCGGTGGCATGGCTTAAGTGGCCTGCACATGCGTCACGCAGGGGTCACTGCCCCTGGAGCGGAAGTGCGCTCTGCGATGCAGTCTTCATGTGGGAAGACCAGATTGAGGATACCATTAAAGGGGTCCTTCAGAAATCCAGATCTAAGGGCCCAAAGACCACATTAAAAACAGAATCTGGAGGCACCCGTGTGGATGACGCGTTCCTCATGAGATCCTAATGGGGTCATCATGAGGTCTTCCGTGCAGACGGTAAGTTGCAGTTCCATTCCTAATGGGGTCTTTCGTAGCCCATGCGGAAACAGCCTTAGAATACCTGTTTTTGTTGGGTATGATGCCTCTTTCCACCTCTTTATGATTTTTGCCAATCCGGATAGCCAGCCAGGAGCCAAGTTTCCCATTGTATAATGTGTCTACCACCCGGAAAACCTCTCCTTTGTTGAAGCTGAGGCCGTAGGGAGATTCTTTCTCGTATTCAAAATGAGTTCTGATATAGAAAGAATCTCCAACATCTGACTCCACGATGCGTCGATAAACTAAAGAGAACAGAAGCATGCATGAATGCTCTGTACACTTTTCAGAAGCAATTACTTTTTTTAAAAAACATTAAAAATAAAGTTGATTTTATATATATATATATATATATATATATATATATATATATTACACGTCTGAATATATATATTCAATGCTTTGCACTGAAATCTCAAAGCAAAGAACTACATGCAAATGAAACAGCATTCTCACCCGCTTTACGCTCCAGAGAATTTCATTTATGTCCTTTTATCATGTGCATTTTGCTTACCATCTTTCTTCTTCTGCGCCAAAATGGTCACCTCTTCCCCTTTGGGGAGGTCCAGCAGGAAAAGAACGGCCTCTTCTCTGATGATGTTGGTGAAATCTACGTTATTTACCTGGCGGGAAAAGGGAAAGCTTAAAATGAGATTCCATAATTCAGTGAATTAATCTAGGTCTGCACGCACGCCTCCTATAGTCGTGAAATGGATACCAAGCGTGTTAGCCTTTTTATTCTAGCCTATCTGCTACTGAGCACAGTTCAAGGCATTAATGTTAACTTATAAGGCCCTAAAGAGCTTGGGCATTCATCCGCATTGGTCTGTCCATGCTCTAAGGCAGTGGTTCTCAGCCTTCCTAATGCCATGACCCTTTAATACAGTTCTTCATGTTGTGGTGACCCCCAACCTAACCCTAACCCTAAGCCCCAACCATAAAATTATTTTCATTGCTACTTCATCATGACCCCTGTGAAAGAGTAGATCAACCCCCAAAGGGGTCCCGACCCACAGCTTGAGAACCACTGCTCTAAGGTCTGCCAGTGAGGCCATCTTGGGGGTGGGGGTGGGAGATGTGGAAGGTAGGGAGGGGCACAGATATGGGGTGGGTGGGTTTGGATTCGATTCATATTCATTCGAATAGATGCCCTTCGAATGTGGCAGGATTCTATTTGATACAAATGAATATCCAATACGTATCCAATATGAACAAATACATATCCGATACCTATCCCGCAACCTATCTGTGCTCTGAAAGTGTCAAATCCAACCTGAATCCACTTTTAATCCGCTCTCAATCCATGTCGAATGAAATCTGGATCCAGATTTCAGATGTGATCCGGATCCAGATGTGACTGGCGCAGCCACTTTCCCACCTCCCCAGGTTCACCAATGTTCCAAATCGTTTGTACAAATACAAGTGTCAATTTGCGGATGTTGTAACATTCGATTTGTGTACAGATGTTCAAATTCGTACGAGTAACGAATGTTACAAATATTCGTGCACATCCCTAGTGGAAGGGCCTTCTCGGTCGCAGCCCCCTGGTTATGAAATAACGTGCCAGGTACCCCCACTGTGGTCCCCCCCCCAAAGTGTTTGTGAACAATGGATTCATTACTCTTGCACCCTACCCTGAGAATCTGATCTCCTTCTTCCAAGCCTTCTTTTGCAGCAGGACTTTCTTCTAGGACACCGGCCACAAATATCCCAACATCATTACCACCGGCCAGACGCAGGCCCACGCTATCGCCTTTTTTAAACTTCACAAGCTTCATGCTCGGCCTGTACGGGGCAGAAAGATAATTCTGAGCTATACACCTGCAAGAGGTCAAAAGCTTCACATTTCACAAATCCCCAGAGTTAATTCTTATCTGCTGTATTATAGCTTTTAGGTCTGCTGCTAGGGGAGTTCAATCATTTGACCCCAATCCTCCACCCATTATACATACAAAGAGATGCTTACTCAGGCCGTTTCCATCATGGACGTACAGGGGAAATGAAAAGTGATGGACTGAAGAAAAATCCACCACGAAGCACTGCTGGTGGTAAGGAATGCCAAGATCAGAAGAACAGAAGACCCAAAGAAGGACCCTGCTGGATGAGGCCACAGCCCATCTAGTCAAGGTATCCCATCTCACACAGTGGCCCACCAATTGCTTCTGGGCATCTCAAGCAGAAGATGAAAGCAAAACCTTCACCTGCCCATGATTCTCTGCAAATGGTCTTTAGAGGCATCCTGCCTGTCTCCTCCAATTTGGCACCCATTCTAGTAACCATTGATATACCTGACCTCCATGAATCAAAAGGAGCCCCGCTGGATCAGGCCACAGCCCATCTTGCCCAGCATTCTGTCTCACCCAGTGGGCCACCAAATGCTTCATCTCAAGCAGAAGATGAAGGGAAAACCTTCACCTGCTCTCCACTCCCTGCAAATGGCCTTTGGAGGCGTCCTGACTGTCTCTCCAACCTAGAGGAGATATCTAGACATCCAATCTAGGAGCCACCAATAAGCATCCTGTCTCACACTGTGGTCCACCAATTGCTTCTCGGCATCTCAAGCTGAACCTTCACCTGCTCTCCATTCCCTGCAAAGGGCCTTCAGAGGTGCTGAGAATCACCCAAAAAGTCACAGCTCTTTGGACTCAAGACCTGATTCCTCTCTCTGAATTACCACGACTATTCGGTTTAATCCTGCTAAAAGCAAAGAGGGGTGAGAACAGGGTAAGAAAGAGCTCTGTTACCGAAGCATTCCATCTTCATGCGTTGAGTTTGGTAAAGGGCCATCTGAGGGACTAACCGGTAAATCCACATCTGGCTGACCTGCTTGCGCGTAGACAGGTTTAGGTTCTGTTGAGAACACACAAAAGAAGATTATATAGAAATGCATTTGACCTTTTCAAAAACAGAAGACTCACAAACAAAGGGACAGCCTTTGCTTGCTCTCTTGCAAACAATTCAGTATGATCCACTCTCAGGAAAAATATAATTATCAGGATGTTTATATGGCGTTTAAATCTTTGGCGGGTTTTTTTCCTCCTTTACTATTCTGTTAAGAATACAAGCAAAACAACCTCCATGTTCCAACTGTCACAATAATTACTGGAAGAGAAGCAGCAGGGAGAAAGAAACGCAGGCAGCCAAAATCTAATCAAGATTTAACAACTGTGGAGGGTTTTTTTTTTTCCACCTCTAAGCTGCACCTAAGGGCAGGCGAAAAAATGAACTTAAAAAAGCAAACAAAACCAGCAGTACAGGAAACAGAGGTCTGTTGTATTCGTACAATAGTACTTCACGATGGGTGGGAAATATCCTGCAAAAAAGATATTGCTTTATCTGGGTTTTAATGCAACAGACCTCTTTTCTATAGTTTAAACGAAGCTAAGCAAAGGGTAACAGTAATGGGCGTTGCGGTTGTCAGAACACAGCCAACTGAATCATTTCCTTGCTTATTATGCTTTCTCCATCTATAGCCAACAGAACACTGCTGTAAGTTTACAGCCGGATATAGAAGCCAGTAAAACAAAAAGCTGCTTCATAAAGAAAGGTGTTTGTTAAAAATCCAGAAGCACAGATTAAGAAGCAAAGCAACAAACAAAATGTAAATTAATTTAAAAATAAAAGGAACCTTTTTTTCCCCCAGTGACTTTCCTATTGACCTGCCCATGCCCTAAGATCTGATGGGGAGGTCCTCTTGGTTGTACCACCACCCTCAGCTGCAAAAGGGGTGGGCCCCCACGATAGGGTCTTTTCAGTGATGGCTCCCAGATTGTGGAATAGTCTCCCTCCTGAGGTGCGTCAGGCATCGTTACTCTGTGAAGAGCTGTGAAGACGCGCCTCTTTGCCCTGCCCTTTGGCTAAGTAAAGGAACATCTTTTCCTCCTCACACCAGGCACTGTTATGGTTTTAATGTGTTCATTTGATATGCTGTGACCTGCCTTGAGACCTTCGGGTACAGGACGGGATAAACATTTAAATAAATAAATAAACAAACACAAATATTTGTTGTATTTAAAATCATGGCCACTAATTTTAACCGGGCATGGAAGGTTCGAACTCCCATAAGTGGATCACGCCAGTCACTGCAGAAGACGCCCATTATCCCAATGCAAATAACCAAGGGTAATTTGGACTGCATCCACACGTCGGTTACTTATCCCACTATATTTGGATATTCCTGAATAAAGCATCAATATTCTGGGATATCCATACATGGCAGAACAAGTAAGTGATGTCTGGATGCAGCCAGAGTTTTAGGCTGCATCCAGATGTCAGTTACTTATTCTGAAATACAGTTGGACCCCCATACCTACTGATATGGTAACTGCAGTATCAGTTTCCCATGGTGACCGGATCAGCCCCCCACCCCTCGCCCCATGGGTGCGATCAGACCTACCTTAAGTTCTTCCAAGGCCCAGGACGGGCAGAAAATGGCCCAAAATGGAACGCGATTTCCCATAATGCCTTTGAAAGATTTTATAGGAATTATGGGAAAATGGAGTGCGTCTCCCAGCGTTTGCTAATATTCACGGATTTATGTTGGCCGCGGCTCAACTGTATATTGAAACGGGACAATACTGTTTCTTTCAGAACATCCCTTGGGAGTTTTTTGAGATAAAACACGAACTACCTGGGGATGTACACAAATATTCGAAATATTCGTATAAATTCATACGAATTCGGACATTCATATATGAATCAAATGTTCAGATTCGTACTTTAGTATTCGTACAAATATGAATATTTCGAGTTATTCATATTTTGAGTTATTTGTATACATCTTGTGCGTATCTGTGCGCACCCATACGGTTATGTACAGGATAAAAACAGGGTGCATACGGGATCGTATCATTGGATACGGAAATTCAAACGAATAGATGCAAATGTATTCATATCAGTCCTAATATTCGGATAGTTGTTTTTCTTTATTTATACAAATTCAGATTTTTGAATATTCAATTCATTACAATTCGTAGATTCAAGGGATTGGACAGAGTGATACGCTCATTTTTAAAGTGTTTTGGAATTATGCAGTCAAGAGCAATGTGCAACCTTTCACTTTCACTAAAAGCAATTTAACATCAAAGCGGAACCTAGCATCACAGAACTAATTGTAAGCTCAAGAAAAACAAAACATTTTTAACCCTCATCAGCAAATAGGGTAACTTTGCAATGGATCGAAAGCACATTTTTGGGGGTTGTGTAACTCAAAAATATGTTTACGCAGCATAAATGTACAATTTGAGGGCATGTGCTTCCCCCCACCTCAGGAATATTCCCTGCAGAAATCAGGCTGATATCATACACAGAGCTGCAAGGTATTAAAAACAAGTAGGACACTATACTTTGCAGAAACTAGGTGGTTTTTCACCCATCTGGATGAAGGTGAAAAGGTATCCAACACAAACCAAGCACCATGCAATAGGCATATGGCTACCTGCACTAAGGTACCTTGGCTTGAAGGTGGGGAGAGGGATCTGAACGCAGTTCACTTTAAAGTTTGGCATCCAAGCAGTGCTAGCATGGGCAATGCATCAATCACAGTGTAGGAACAGCTGAACAGAAACAGAATGGAAAAACTGACCAAGAGTCATCTCAAGGGTTTCCTAGCCAAGTGAAACTGTGCCACCATCCAAGAGAAGCGAAGGCAGGAGAAAGCCAAACTCAGCCATTTTAACCGCTGATGGAATGGAGGGATGAAAAGGTTAGGTGATTCTGCACTAACTGGAGATGTCCACGAATATTCGAAATTCGATCGAATTCAGACATTCGAATTCGGATCAAATGTTTCTACATTCAAATTTAAACATTCAAACAAATTTTGAATCATTCAAACAAATTATTCAGACATCCGTATGCATTACATACGTGTCCGTATTCATCTTATTCATATCTATGCACATTCGTACAGATATGACCGGGACAAAAACGGGATGCATACGGGATAAAAACGGGATGCGTAAGGGATAAAAACGGGATGCGTACGGGATAAAAACGGGATGCGTAAGGGATAAAAACGGGATGCGTACGGGATAAAAACGGGATGCGTACGGATGCATATGAACACATATAAATGTTGTTGACATTCGTATCTTCAAATACGAATTGTATATCTGTATGAATAGATATGGATGTATTCTATTTGAATTGAACGTGAAGACATTACAGTTTCAAACACTGGAATCAATCCAACTCTTCAGATATTTTATTTAAATCAAATCGAATGCCAAAAACCGCATTCGTGCAAACCCCCAGTGCTAACTGGTTTGATTTCTGCATTTCATATCCTTTACAGGAGATCTAAAGACCTCACCAGAAGAGAAGAATGGGAACCTGGTTATTCAAAATTCCTGTAATTTATTTGGTGCAATCTCTATGTGCCTATACAGTATTAAAGTCATAACAATAAAGCATGTCAGACTCCTCCAATGTACACAGAACCACAGGATGAAGATATGGGCGAGAAGCAATCTGGGAGGTCATCTGGCCCAATCTCCTGCTCAGTTTGGGAATCTACGAGCAATTACAGTTGAAGTTCTTGTGACTTGCACTATTCACGATTTGACACATTTCAAGTATAATGTGTCCAAACCCATCAGGGAGCTTATTTTCTAAGATAAACGTACATACAACATACACACTTAAAAACCAAGCTAGATGAACATATAAGAACATAAGAGGAGCCCTGCTGGATCAGGCCACAGCCCGTCTAGTCCAGCACCCTGCCCCGCACAGTGGCCCACCAATTGCCCATGGGCATCTCAAGCAGAGACAAGGGCAAACCTTCACCTTCTCTCAAATCCCAGCAAATGGCCTTCAGCAACATCCTGCCTGCTTCTCCAGACTGGAGAGGTTACCTAAGCATCCATTCTAGTAGCTATTGATACACCTGTCCTCCAGGAATTAAGGCCACAGCCCATCTAGTCCAGCAGCCCATCTCACACAGTGGCCCACCAGTTGCTTCTGGGCATCGCAAGCAGAAGACAAAGGTAAACCTTCACCTGCTTTCCACTCCCTGCAAATAGCCTTGAGGAGCATCCTGCCTCTCTCTCCAACCTGGAGGATGTACCTGAGCATGTATTCTAGTTAAGAACACAAGAGAAGCCATGCTGGACCAGGCCACAGCCCGTCTAGCCTAGCACCCTGTCCCCCACAGTGGCCCACCAATTGCTTATGGGTGTCTTAAGCTGGGACAAGAGTGAAACCTTCACCTGCTCTCCAGCCTGAAGGAAGTACCTAGGCATCCGTTCTATTAGCCACAGATGCACCTGTTACATGCTAAGGAGAATACTTCTTATACAAGATGCAAAAGCACCCTTCTGCAACACATTGAGCTGAGTTCTCAACACTTACCTGGAAGAGGTGGAGTTTGTTTATCATTTCTCTCCGTTACAGCTTCTTCCGCCGACTTGGGAAGGGGAGGTTCCTCTGCGTTTTTCACAGGGGTGGAAACTGCTCCTGGTTTGGCTATTCTCTCGTCATCTCTGCTTCGGAGACTAAAATCAGGAAAAAAAACCAAACCTTCATGTGAGAAATTGCAACCGAGTGTCCCTAAAAGAGATCTACAAACTTTTCAGGGCTAAGGATCACTTTGGCACTAAAATGTCAACAGTAAAATGTTCTCAGATTTCACAGCAGAGGCATTTAATATGGATTGGGAGGAAGAAGAAGAAGAAGAAGAGTTGGATTTTCTACCCTACTTTTCTCACCCATTTAAGGGGACTCAAAGCAGCTGACAAATCTGTTCTCCTCACAACAGAACACCCTGTGGGATAGGTGGGGCTGCGAGAGCTCGTAAGAGAGCTGTGACTAGCCCAAGGCCACCCAGCTGGCTTCATGGGGGAGGGTGGAATCAAACCCGGTATTCTCAAATAAGAGTCCGGCTCCCTAACCACTAGACCAAACTGGTGCATCATCGAGCAGCCATCGTATTGGCCCTGATGTGTGAGGGTCTGCTTGCTCCGAAGGTGGGCCTGCCAAGGTGCATTGATGATATTTCAGGAATTTTTCTAGTATATTGGTTTTACTTTTTTTTGCTAATGTTGTGATCAGCCCCGGAGTGCTTTGGGTGAAAGGTAGGGGTGTGCACAAATGCAATTTTTGGGTTTCAATTTGAACAGAATATCCAAAACTTCGATTCAAATCTTTAAAATCTGAATTTAACCAAATTTGATTTGAATTAAGCAAATTCAAAGCCACTCGTTCAAATTTTCTATTTGAATTTGCACTTACGAATGTGGACAACACTCATATACGCCCGTACGCCTCACTGTACATCCTGTATACATGAGTACATGTCCGTATGCATCCCATAATATCCCATATGCAACCCGTTTTTGTATCGTACGGATCCGTACAAATGCGTACAGATGTGGGAAAGATGCATATAATTTGAACCAATAGATCCAAAATTCGTTTGAATGTTTAAATTTGAATTTATGGACATTCAATTTGAATTCTGGTCGAATTTTGAATAACTTCGAATATTCGTGCACACCCCGAAGTGAAGGGTGGGATATAAATATTGGAATAAATAAATATTAGACCAATGGAACTAATGGACGGGGGGCTACAGACCCAGAAGGTCTAGAGAGGATCAGGTTTCTCCTTCCTTGGCTACAGTGAGCCTGCAAGGAATCATGGTACCGGCCTGGAAACTGTCTCTATGATGGGGTACAGGACATTCTGCACTGAGCCTTGGCTCTTCCTACACCTTAAAGAATGCCAAAAATGTCTTATCAAGCTTGATGAAGATATACAGCAAGCAAAGGCACTCTCAGCTTCCCCGCCCTCGCCTTGTGGAACTCTACCCTATAGCTAGAAGACAATTACGCTAACGTAAGAATGCAGGCCAGAGGTTTTTCAAAACATTCCTCCTCTTTGGAGATGTACAGTCAAAACCCTAAACCAGAGATCAATGGAACACCTCACATATTTGAAACCAAGTGGTGTAAGGGGGGAAATGTACTAAAATTTTGGGAAGTTGTTTACATTCTCACTCTGGAAGCTCAGTGGATGACCCTGGATCAATCCCATGGATAATTTTGAGCAAAACGACCAAGGGGGACCAAGTACGCATCCCTATCCATCCATCCATCCACCCATCATCTCATCTCTATCCCATCCTATACTCCAAGGTCTCAGTCAGGTAACAACATTTAAAATATAAATATATTAAAATAATAACAGAGCCTGAAAGTGGGAAGACAAAGTGTGTCTCCATTTAACCAAAGGACAGGGCAAACAGGTGCATCTTCACTGCTTTCCTAAACACGTTCTGTGAAGGTGCCTGACAGACCTCAAGGGGGAGACTATTCCATAGCCTAGGGCAGTGATGGCCAACCTATGGCACGCGTGTCACAGGTGACACTCCAAGCCCTTTTGGGTGACACACATGGTCACCCTGGCACCTGGGCGTGTAGTGCTTGCTTGTTCTTGAAGTGTACGAAATACCAACTTTCAATCGAAGATTTAGCAAACGAAATTCAGCAACAAGAGTCACTAATGTAAACAACTGTTTTTGCTTTTAATAAAATACATATATCGAAAATATAACTTTTTTACTAGAGCTACAAATATCACAAAATTATGGAGATTTCTAGATGTGACACAGCACCTGAATTAAGCTAGGTTTTCTTGCGAATTTTGACACACCGAGCTCAAAAGGTTAGCCATCACTGGCCTAGGGGCCACCACTGAGAAGTCCCTCTCCCAGGTGCCCACCTCTTTTACTAATGAAGGACATGGGATGAGGGTGGTTATCCTGGGCTGTACCAGACATTGTCAGATGCTGATGTTCACCACTACTAACTATGGCTCTTGCTGGGTCGCCTCCCAACTGCAACCAGCAAGGCGTAAGGAGCCATCACAGAAGCTTTGACCAGAAGTTAGGCACCCAGCCTAAAGAACATTATGGCTGGAAAATCTGCAACCGGTACTGAGTCCGGCAACAGTTTTTAGCCCTTTTATAGCGGGGGAGCAGGAGGGATACGGTGGGGTTGCCTCACAAATCTGAGGCAATGGCAGAGTTATGCCGGGGTTGCCTCAAATTCGTGAGGCAACCCCAATCTAGCGGCGCTGTAACAACGCTTCACTACTCCTTTCTGAATGCAGCCTTGGTAGTTCAACCTAGCCGAATTCAATAGCCGAATTCAAGCGAATAAAGAAAAAATTAATGTCTGGACATTTGAATCGATATGAATACATTCCTCTCTACTCGTTCGAATATTCAAACGTGTCCCAAGATACACATCCATACGCATCCTGTTTTTATCCTGCGTGCATCCCATTTTCATCCCGTACGTATCCATATGGATGTGTACAGATAACACACAAGATGCATACGGATACGTATTATTTATTTATTTATTAAGTGCCGATAATGTACAAGGCACTGTACAAACTTAAGACAAAACTTAGAACTAAAAGCATAACAAGTTAAAATACAACAGAAAACAACATCAAGGGAAATTTAAAAATTTACAGCAATGGAGTAAAAAATAAAAAAAAATCCCCTAGTTAAAACTTGAAATATCCGTATTTATACGAATACTAAAAAAATGAATTCCATTTGTATATGAATATCTGAGTTCGAAGTCATCCTAATAATGAATATTTTGAGTATTTGTGTCTTTCCCTAACCTCATTCCCTACTCATCAAATAAGAATAAAGTACATAACATTCCAGAATCACAGACAAAATATATTACACCAAGGTTCGCTTATACACTGGGCTACAGTGGTACCTTGACATACGAGTTTAATTCGTTCCGTAACCTTGCTCTTATGTCAAATCGCTCGTATCTCAAAGCAATTTTCCCATTAATCCATTCCAGCTCCCAAAACACCACCTCAGTTGCTTTTGTTATGTACTGTACTGTATTTACATACTCATATCTCAAATCTTGCTCTCATCTCAAAGCAAAATATCACTCGCTCGGCGGCTTGTATCTCAAAACACTTGTATGTCAGGGCACTTGTATGTCGAGGTACCACTGTAGTTGGAACCCTGAACCCAGCTGTCCCTATAAATGGGGGCTTACTGGGGTGCCATGTTTGATAAGCCAGGTAATCCACAACTGGGACAGGACAGCACATATTTTCAATCACTTCTCTCCACCCTAAGCAACTTACTACCACTCCAAATACGGCTGGCACAGGCCATTCATACAATGGAGGACAATATCTAGAGGCAAAGACCATTTCTAAAAATAACGAGTGCTTTTTCCTTGCAAATGACTAAGATGCCCCCCAGAAAACAAGGCGCGTTGCTTCCTATAGACGCATCAGACCAGTTTGCAACAGCTAGGTGGCATCATTGTCTTAATTTCCAAATTGCAAGCTGCGCTCAACAACCAGTAAACTATGAATGGGGGAGACATTTGGATAGAAAGCATCTGTAATTTTTAACTGGAAAAGTTGGGGGTCGTCTTACACGCCCAGTGGTCTTATACGCTGGAATATACGGGTAGTTGTTGCTGGAAGATGGGAGTAATTTAAAAATACAGCCAGATCCTCATACGTTTCTGGCTCCTACCATGGTTATCTGAAACTGTGGATAATCGCCAACAGGCCTTCCGGGTCTGGGGTCGTTCAACCCCAGAAGTGCTTCTCTGGCCTCTGGAAGGCCCATTTTGGCCTCCAGAGAGCGTTGGAATAGGCGTGAAACACCACTGGATGCCTCCCACCCGCCCCCTTACATTTTGGGATGGGTTCCAGGGGTGCCACACGCCTATTCCAATGCCCTATGGAAGCCGAAATAGGCCTTCCGGTCCTGGGTGCTTTTCCTTTATGGTGCCCCCCAGGGGTGTGGGGGGGCTGATGCAGTAACCATGGTTACCTGAAACTGTGGTTACCGTATCAGTGGATACGGGGATCCGACTGTATAATAAATGCTCAAACTTAGCATCATGGGGTAAACTGGGCGATGAAGGATATAAGAAAACCACAAACCAAAGGACACGATGTCTATGGTTTCCTCCACACACACATCCAAAAAATGTCTGCTTGAACGTCTTGTGATCTAGATACCGACCCCTTGTGAGTTTATCTGTTCCCATCTCATGGCATACGCCCAATGACGGAAGGAAAGACACCATGGTAAGATGGCAATTTGTTTGTTTCATGGCAGCAAGGAAAGGGGGAAGAGAGAATTTACAATTAAGCAAAGTTCTTTTTATTGTGGCCGTTTGCTTTCTCTTCTGTCTGTGGATCCTCTGGAGAAATGAGGATCCAGAGTTACAGCTGTAGCTGTAATCTGAAGGGGCATGACCTCTGATCCCACGTCTGCCCCAGATTCCCAGTCCAACATATAATTATCTGGCTCAGGGATGAACTCAGATAGATCAGGCTACGCTATCCTGAGTCATTTGTTTATCTGCCAAGCTCAGCGAACGGTTTATCTGCCAAGCTCAGCAATACCTTTGTGCTGTGGCTCGCTTTTTTTGTTTCATTGCTCAAGATCTCCTTTCACACCATCCATAGAGGCTTCCACGGAGTTCTCCGGGGGATCTTCCCTGAAGAGGTCAACCAACCTCGGAACCTCAGGCTAGCTCCTCCCTACCTAGCGGCCTTGAGATTTTGGGGAAAGAGGGTTATCGTATTGCATCAGACTATCTGGGTGGTCAACATCTGGAATCCAAAATAAGCTTGAGAACATCCAACAGAGGAAGAGTAGGACTGAATGCAGCTTATCTTCTTGATGGGTGGTGGTGTCTCCTGAAGGACTGAGAACATCTTTTCAGCCTTGCTTCTGTTGCCCAACGGCCCTTCAACTTGCTACGCACGTGACAATTCCACAGCTGAGCCACAACTAAACCCAATTTACACTAATCATGCTGGTCCTGCTAACTTAATACAGGAACACCACGCGTGGGTTGGAGTTCAACAATCAGGCCATGAACTAATGTCAACTGTGTCTAGGATCATGTCTGCATTTCTGTCCAATGGTTGAAAGACAAGGCCAGACTGGCAGCTCAGATTCCTTTACCTGTAACTGTAAAGAGGAACAGCTGATGACTGTCAACCCAAAAAAGGTACCAAGAGTATCCCTTAAGCAGCAGGATTCGAGCCGCCATCGGCTGCCGAACCCTACTTTACACACAGGATCCTCTTCCGCTTGGCTGATCAGCTGTTGTCTGCTGTCCTTCAGTTATGCAACTCTAAGTGAATTCTTAAAATATTGAAGCGCACAAGTATGGCTTTTCCAAACAGTACTTTATTGACCTGAAGACTTCTCCTCCATTCCCTGGATCCTTCATAATTATTTGACATTATTTATGGGAGAGGATGTGGCTTGGGATGCCAGGCCTTCACAGACCCACTGGGATTTTATACACTTTCATCACACAGAAGTATAGCAGAGACACGTTCCTTGATTGAGCTGATAATCAAAGACACTGGCTTATACTATACCATGTCCTAAAGGGGGGTCTTATCACTGACGCCCAAGGTCAAGCCTAGAAACAGAAACAAAGACCCTGGTCAAGAATGTGAGAGGCCATGCTGCTCTGAGTCAGAAAAAAGCATCACAGGATGACCAACATTCAAGCGTCTGGATCACACCAACAACGCTCTGCAGGGAATGGATGGGAAATGACTGATGGGCCAGGAAAGGTCCTGGTAGCTTCGTACACACAGATATGAGCCACGAAAATAGCTTTATACTAGGGGACAAACAACTGACCCACTCGGCCTATAGTTGTCCTCCTTGAACTAGTTCTACAGAAAGAAACAAAGGTCTCTCAACATCTGTTTCCTGTATGTTTACATGGAAACACCAACGATGGAACCGGGGAGGCCTGGAAACTAGAAGGTCTAGCCCTCGTCGCCACAAATGGAGTTCCTGTCACAACCACCTTTCTCTTCCACACTCCATACTGGTCCTTAAAGAAGCCCTCACCAACCTGTTCTCCAGATAGTTTGAACTTCAAGCGTAGTCAGTTCCAGCTGGAAGCCTGGGAAACTCTGCTGAAGAATCTCTAAGCTCAGAAAAGGTTTCCCGACGCTCCCAAACGGAGGGCCAAGAGGGCCTGGAACAAGGGCTGCAAGGTCTTGGGATCTCTGGGGCTTTCCAAGAAGAGGCTGGTCAGCCACTTCTCAAGAATGGTTTAATTTGCTTTCCTAAACACTGCAAAGAGCTGAAGTTGGTGATCTTTGGGGTCCCTCCCAGTTCCACAATTCTATCAGTGCCAGAATGTTTATCTCTGCCCAAGGACAGGCAGACGGTATTTATTCAATCAATGCTCAGAACCCAAACAACTGGTTTCGCAGTGGATTGAACCAACACCGTCTGTCTGCTTCTATGCATATCATAATTCCTCATCAGCCACACGGACAGGAACTGACGGGATTCAGTATTCAAAACACCCAGGGACTCATCTGCATTGAGAAAGCCAGATCTGGGAATCTATCTAGACAGCCTCTAGCTGCCAATATTTATTCCATGTTGCAGTGGTTTTTAATCCTTTCTTCTCCGCAGATCCCCTGCAAAGAGCCATTGTTGCTGCGGACCACGAAGATCTTCAAAAAATGCTGCACCATTAAACGTGGCTGACCTGGAACTATTTTCATTTTTTTCCCCAAACCCCACCCCTAGAGAGCCCCTGTCCCACCCCTGTCTTAATATTTCTTCAAGGCTTTGTGGACTCACCATGAGGCCTTCGCAGACCTCTGTCCACAGACCACAAGTTAAGAACCCAGATCATATTGTAAAGACCAAGAACTATTAACTAAGCAAAGTGCTCCAGGGCAACAGCTGTGTATCGACAAATTCCATCAACTTTAAAGGCTGACTGCTACTCAGCAAGGAACATTTCTGATGTATCTAACCAATTTGGAAACTAAGCGCAGTAAACCATGGTTCAGCTGCTCATTTCTACTCAGCAAGGAACGTATCCCACATATCTAACCAATTTGGAAACTAAGCACAGTAAACCATGGCTCGGCTGCTCATTGCTACTCAGCAAGGAACGTATCCCACATATCTAACCAATCTGGAAACTAAGCGCAGTAAACCATGGCTCAGCTGCTCACTGCTACTCAGCAAGGAACGTATCCCACATATCTAACCAATTTGGAAACCAAGCACAGTAAACCATGGCTCGGCTGCTCATTGCTACTCAGCAAGGAACGTATCCCACATATCTAACCAATTTGGAAACCAAGCACAGTAAACCATGGCTCGGCTGCTCATTGCTACTCAGCAAGGAACGTATCCCACATATCTAACCAATTTGGAAACTAAGCGCAGTAAACCATGGTTCAGCTGCTCATTGCTACTCAGCAAGGAAGGTATCCCACATATCTAACCAATTTGGAAACCAAGCACAGTAAACCATGGCTCGGCTGCTCATTGCTACTCAGCAAGGAACGTATCCCACATATCTAACCAATCTGGAAACTAAGCGCAGTAAACCATGTCTCAGCTGCTCATTGCTACTCAGCAAGGAACGTATCCCACATATCTAACCAATCTGGAAACTAAGCACAGTAAACCATGGCTCGGCTGCTCACATCTCCACCTTATAAGTAATTCCCCAACCTTTGTGCCGAAGCCCGAGTTTAGAATTAAAACTTAGAAGAATGACACCTGCCTTTGCCTCTACCAATTTTGGAACTTTCTAGTAAGTGCTCAACATTCACCGTTTCCAAGATGACACAGGAAGTGTCTTGACACTGTCACTGTTCCTAGGTGACAGAACTTGGTTAAAAATTACCGCCGCATTCCCCATGAGTCATCAAAGGTGTGATTTCGCTGTGTATGTGTTCTGGCAGTATTGCTTTTACTTCTAACATCTGTGCTGTGTCAGGAACATTTTACTTTTTTTTTTCTCTTTTAAAGGATGCTTAACACTGCAGCATTTTAAAATAACCTTCAGTCACACACACAAAAAAGTGAAGTCAGCTTCATGTTTGTTTCATCAGAGGCAACTCATTTCTTAACAAATATCCACCCTGACAGTCAAAAGCATGCATTTCCAATGCAAAACAAGCTTCCTTATCGCTGCACACCTCAGGAATGGTAGAAAATATGGCTGACATCCCTGTCCAGAAGACCACCTCCTCCTCCTTCCTTCATAAAGCATTAAAATCTCTGCAAAGCCAGACCGACAGCCTCTCTGGACAAGTACATGCACAATTTTGCTGAGCGAAAGCTACAGAGAACAGTCCTTTTGCACTTTTAAAGCAGCCAGAGAGCCAAACGGAGGCTTTTCTGCTTCCAAAAGTGGGCAGCAGAATGCTGACTCCAGATTGAGCTTCGAGATTGACAAGCGAAATGTGGAAAAGAGAAGTAACTCCAAGAAATCAGACTGATGAAGGCATTTAAAAACAAAACAAGCAAACAAAATAAAATGCAGGTATTTACTGTTACATCTTGTTCTTCTTCCAAAGCTATTGTAATGTGAGGAGGGTCCACTGGTTAGGGTGTGAGGGCTTTTTCTATGGTGGCCCCAGGCTTTGGAAAAGCCTCTCAGTGGAGATATGCAAAGCGCCAAGTTCCAACGCCTAGTTAAAATGTAGCTCTTCACCCAGGTAGGAGTTGAACGGGTTTGGTTTGCAGTTCGCAGCAAACTGGCTGTTTTGCAAATGTCCAGATCAAACTGAACATCCAGCTGTTTGGATATCCAAACCAGTCCCCAACTTCTGAACGCAAACTATTCCGCTGAACGGTTCGCAATTGAAAAGGGCTTTTCAGACTCATCTGAACTGAAACATGAGCAACTGACCGTTTGTTCGATTAACCAGGGCAGACTGAATAAACAAACGAATTAATTACGGTCACAGATGCAATTTTAATCTGTGCACATCTCTACTGGGTACCTTTTAAAGGCCCTCTGATACTCTGCTGTCAGTGGAGGGACAAAGGAGAAGGAGGTTATGTCTGGACAGACCAAAAAGGTGAAAGCTGAAAGACCTCCAATTTGTTCTCAACAGCCAAAAGAGAGCAAATTCTGCCTTGCATCAGCTCCAGGTCCAAATTGGAAAAGAGAAAAAAGAAGATCTGGAATTACTAATTCCACCTAAAACACCCACATGCCTATTGGATAAAGAAGACTTGGATACAGAGCAACCGTAGATGTTCTACTGGAAAAAAACCCTGGCTATGACCCTGCAAGAGTCACATAGGAGCCTAAATGCTCCACCATGCAACCATTTAACCAGCACGCGCCATGCACGTGCTAGCGCATACAGCCCCTCCTCCCCGCCCCCCCCCGCCCCCCCAAGCGGCCGGACTACCAGTAAACTTTTAAATAGTCAATTTAAAAATAGTACAAGGCTAGCATCACCTGCCATTGCTGGGCTGCTGTGGAGAATGTCTGGAATGGTCTGAAGGCTCTGACCTCTGGTCAGGAGAACGTGAACGACTGCGGCGGGGCCTGTCATGAGATCGGTTGGAATGATCGGATGCCAGCGACTGAATTTCTGAAATGTCTGTTAAATAAAAGTTGGTTTTCCCATGAGATGATTCAGAATTAAAATGATGGCGTGACCTGGTCAATCATGGATATAAGCTTTTTTTGTGAGCTGAGCTTACTTTATGGAGTCTATTGGGCCATCCTATGGAGAAATTTTCCCGCCCCACCCAATACCCGCAATATTGTTCTAGCAATATTCACACTGCGTTCTAAAACATCAGGCAAGCCATAGTTGGCTATAATCAAGGTGTGTTTGCAAACAGGCTACGATAGATGTACAAGAACACTGTTGCTTGTTCCTCGGATACTCCCATTTCCTAGATACTATCGCCTTAAACCTTGGCGGTAGTGTGGACAAACCAACCACAGTTTAGCGGCATGGTGAGGTTTCGACATAAAACCGAATGCAAACCAATTCGAATACATTTGTATCTATTTGTACAAATATTTGATTCATATTTGAAGATAGGAATGTCAACAACATTCATATGCGCCCGTACGCACCCGTATGCATTCGTACGCATCCCATTTTTATCCCGTATACATCCCGTTGTCGACCCGTAAGTATCTGCACAAATGCGTACAGATACGAATAAGGTACGTACGTACGTAATGAGTACATATCCATACACATACGAATGTCTGAATAATTTGTACAAATGATTTGAAACATTCAAATTCGTTCAAATGTTAAAAAATGAATGCATAGACATTTGATTCTAATCCGAATGTCCAAAATTCGACAGAATTTCAAATGTTTTGATTATTCTTGCACATCCCTACAGTTAAAGGAGGGTGGAGTTCATGCATTTCTGCCAAGAAACCAAGCCACAGTTGGATTCAGACATTCAATCAAACCAGAGTTTAGCTTACCAAAAAACCTTGGATCGGTGTTACACATTAAACACACCGGGGCTGCATTCACACCAAAGTTTTAATCCAGGCTTCAGATCATGTTCATTATTAGGAAAGCGACAATCTGCATTCTTTCAACATTATCTAACACAGAAAATCAACCCAAATAATGTGGGAAGAAATTGCTGATGCTATTCTCATTCTGAAAATGGACTGAAGCTGGATTGAAACTTTAGGTGTAAACTCAGCCTGCTACGTGGGCAATACTAGAAGACCAAGTGTGAAACTCTACTGATTCAATGTCCTGTTAAGGATCACCCCTCCAGGTTTGTCGATAGCTAGCCTTCTTAGATTAGAGGCACAAGGAGATAACTATTTGCATACAGCAGGATATAAATTTAGGTAAACAAACATAAACTTATTTTGTTTCCACTTCTAAAGGAGGAGGAAAAAGTGTAGCTATACTCACCATCTCTTTCTGAAGCATTGGCTGAGTGGATGCTATCAGAAAGATCTGGCACATTTAGCAAAGTTGCTCGCTCATCCCTTTGAACTACCATCTTCAACTTGCCCTTTGACCTTTCTATTAGGGTCTTGGCATCTGTCAATGACATATTTTCCGTGACTGTTCCGTTTATCTGCAACAGAGCAAAAGGACTGATAGGAACCGAATGAGACGTTAGTAGCTGAAAGTGGGGGCGCAGACAGGGAAGATGGGGGTTAGGGGAGGGGCCGGAGAAACACACCTCTAGCTTTATTTGAGGTTGTGGGGGGACGGGGACCAGCAAGCCTGAAAGTATTTCACTACAGGAACACTAATAACCCCAAACTGTGGCCCTCCTGACAGGGGTTAATAGTACCTGGAACTGAACAGTTTTGGGGAAGCCATACCTGGCCCATCTCCTCCTCTAAGGATCTCAAAAAGTAATCCACTGGAAGAACCTCCAGTGGAGGTTCTCCTGCCCCTTGATTCCATTTAACATGACATGGGAAAATAAAAGCAGACAAAGGTCTCTAAAATAATAACTAGTCTGATACAGATCCTGCAAGATATTTCTTGTAAAATCTTTCCTAAAAGATGGAATCTTGCATTTTAGGGCAGCAGTTGGATGTGACTGTTGCTTTAATTAGTCTTCACTTCCGCAATCAACATCCAGGGCACTCACCATTTAAAAGGAGCCCTGCTGGATCAGGCCACAGCCCATCTAGTCCAGCATCCCATCTCACACGGTGGCCCACCAATTGCTTATCGGCATCTCAAGCAGAAGACGAAGGCAAAACCTTCACCTGCTCTCAACTCCCTGCAAATGGCTGTGGAGGCATCCTAAGAACCTAAGAACATAAGAGGAGGCCTGCTGGATTGGGCCACAGCCCATCTGGTCCAGCATCCAACCTCACACCAAGTGCTTCTGGGCATCTCAAGCAGAAGGCAAAACCTTCACCTGTTCTCAACTCCCTGCAAATGGCCTTCGAGGCATCCTGAGAACCCAAAAATATAATAGGAGGCCCGCTGGATCAGGTTGCAGTCCATCTGGTCCAGCATCCCACCTCACACCAAGGGCTTCTGGGGATTCTCAAGCAGAAAACAAAGGCGAAACCTTCCCCTGTTCTCAAATCAAACTTGCAGGAAGCCAATGTACTATGGGAGATCCCACATTTTGCTTTCTCTGTCTGGACCCTGGAGGCAGCCTGAGCATCGCCAATTTCTCTGCCACGGCTCAGCATCCCATCGTTCTGCTACATACAGGCAGCAACCGAGGACCTTACATCGGTCTCTCTTTTTAATCTTCTCTTCCCGTGAATCAGGATGGAAGGAGCTGGGCTTGGCTTCCCAGAACAGTCCAGTTGTCAGGATTCGGGTTGCGTAAAGGGCAGGAGGCGTCTCGCCTTCAACGCGGCAGAAAAAGAGAGGGAGGGGTCGAGAGGAAGACACATTTACTGTACCTTCAGTACAACGTCACCTTCCTGAATATTGCCGTCCCGTGCTGCCAGGCTATCTTGGGATATTTCTTTCACAAATATGTGGCTGGCCAGGCGCAATCCATACTCTGTTTCAAATAGAAATGAAATAATGGCATAATTTGTCGGTCAACAAGGAACAGGGTTGACGGGGTTTTCTACTTCCTTCACCTCCAGGGCAAAGTGTGGTAGGCTTCCTGTTTTAAAGCCAACACCCCAAACCCCTCTTTTGACCATTTTTTGGGCAATTCCACATGGATCACCAAGTGTTCTAGGAGCCCCCCATCCACACAATGGTACAGCCTGAGAGAGCCCCGCCCCCTTGACCACTAATACACCATATTTGCCAGGGTATAGGACACAGCAGTGTATAAGACGCATCACCTTTTTTCAAAGAAAACAGACATATTTCAAAGAAAATAGTAATACTTCTCTACACTTCTTCATGAATTTCCATGATTAACTGGAGTGGTGGCGTGGCATGGTAGAGGGGCCAACCCTGTTGGAGCAGTGGAGGGGTGGGGCAGAGGGGCTCATGCCCCACTGCCCCCCCCCCGCCCATCTGCCTTGCCCCTCCACCACTCTGGACACTTTTGACTAGTGATAACAAACGGAATGTTTGAAAATCCATACTCAGACGAATAGATCACATTCGAATGTGGTTAAATTCTACCCCAGTGATGGCCAACCTACGACACACGTGTCACAGGTGACACGCCAAGCCCTTCTGGGTGACACACATGGTCACCCTGGCACCTGGGCGTGTAGTGCTTGCTTGTTCTTGAAGTGTACGAAATACCAACTTTCAATTGAAGATTTAGCAAACGAAATTCAGCAACAAGAGTCACTAATGTAAACAACTGTTTTTGCTTTTAATAAAATACATCTATCAAAAACATAACTTTTTTACTAGACTAGAGCTACGAATATCACAAAATTATGGATATTTCTAGATGTGACACAGCACCCGAGTTAAGCTAGGTTTTCTTGCAAATTTTGACACACCGAGCTCAAAAGGTTCGCCATCACTGTTCTACCCGATACGAATCTATTCGTACATATTCATACAAATATTCGATGAATATCGGATACGAACGAATACGCACCTGATACAAATGAATATGTATCCGGTACGTATCCAATATGTATCTTTAACATATCTGTGCTCTGAAAATCTGACCTGAATCCAGTTTTAATCCACGGTTGGTCCATGTCGAACGCAACCTGGATCCACTGATCCAGTTCAAAATGTCTGAACTATTTGTACAAATGTTAGTATAAAACAGGGGTGTAAACAAATGTGATTTTCAGATTCAATTCAAATTGAATATTCAAATGTTCAAATTAGAATTAATAGAGAAAAAACTAATGTATTCAATAAATTCATATCTATTTGTACAAATTTTTGACTTGCATTTGAAGATATGAATGTCAACAACGTCCGTGTCTGTACGCACCCCTATGGATCCATACGCATTTGTACACATCTGTTTTTATCCCGTATGCATCGTTTTCATCCCGTATGTATCTGTATACATACAAATATCCACATAATTCACACGAATGATTTGAAACACTCGAATTCATTCGAATGTTAAAAAACGATTGTATAGACGGATGTTATAAATGAATGTTAGGAATATTCTAAGGCCATCTGCTGGGACTCGAGAGCAGGAGAAGGTTTGTCCTTGTCTCTGCTTGAGATGCCCATGAGTATTTGGAGGGCCACTGTGTGCGACAGGATGCTGGACTGGATGGGCTGTGGCTTCTCTTATGTTCTTATCTTACTATTCTTGCGCATTCCTAGCCTATTCTTTTCAGGCTGAGCCGGCTGAAAACTTCCCAGGACAAACTTCTCCCAGGAAGGCTTTTACAGATCTACGGCACCACAAGTACGGAAGCAAATGGCAATAGACTTCTGTTTTATGAACGGGCCTATAAAGCTGTGGAAATTTTGAGGTTGCCAATGGAGTGCCACGCGAAAGATTGTACTGAAACAGCAACATCCAGCCAGAAGGCACGGGTCTCATACTGCTACCTAACTATGAAATACTCGATTTTGAATGGCTCCGGATATCAAATTTGCATAATTAGTGCAGCGCTCTCTGAAACTGGCATGCAAAGCACTGCTGCGAGATTGACTTCCAGGTCATTAACTGGCAATCTGCAGTCATCTGTATAATTGAGGAATAGCTATAGAGTGAGGACGTTTTGCAAACTCATTCTCCGAGGAACATCAGTCGGAATAACCAAACAGTTTGCCAGCAGAACAGCAAGCTAAATTAGCATCACGCTTCAGGTAAGCAAAAAAATCCTCCAAACTTGCATTAAAAAGTTAAGGTAGTAAAAAGGGAGAATGTGAAATAGAGGGCGAAGATGTCTCCCCTCGGTTTCTTTTCTCTCTCTCTCTCGGAAGTTCTGCAAAACACAAGCAGTCTCTTAACTGAGCTCAAGGCAGGGAGGTTTCACATTCCTGGCTAGTTGTTTCAAGTTAATAGTGTTTTTTTTTTTAAATGACTGAAGAATTCTGTGGTAGCTAAAGGCTTGCTACATTAGCCTATCCAAGGCAAGGTTGAAGGACGTAGGATTATGCAACGAGAGATATCCGCCGCCAGTTTCCAGGGACACAACTTCCAAACACTGCAATAACGTGCCTGAAGTTAATGAATAATTAGGAAAGGGGAGAACAGAGTCAGACTACGAAAGTGCATGAATATTCGTAAAATTTGTTATTCGTAGGAATTCAGACGTGTCCAGACATTCGTACTTTAGTATTTGTACAATACAAATATTTTGAGTTATTTGCAGGAATAATTCTGACACTCCTAGGTGTATGGATGCGATCGACATCCATCTTGTGGGTACCTGTATGCATCCGCATGGGATGGAAATAGGATGTGTACGGGATACTTATCATTGGATTCGTATCAGATATTTGTACAAATAGATACAAATGTATTCATGTCGCTTCAGATATCCAGACATTTGTTTTTTCTTTATTCATACGAATTTGGATTTTTAAATATTTGACTTGTTACAAATTGAATGATGAAAATTACATTCGTATAACAACGCCCTTAGGTCAGACCGATACATAAGACTGTCCTGAGGAAGACCTGTTGTGTAAAGAGGCATGGGAGAAAAATCAGAGGATTATTTTTGTAAAAACTGGGGATCTTTCATTGAATTTTTGTGCTAATAGCTGAACATGCCAACCTGCCCATCCCTTAAGATCTGGTGGAGAGGCCCTCCTGGTTGTCCCAGCACCCTCAGCAGTGAAATGGATGGGCACCCGGGAGAGGGCCTTCTCAGTAATGGCCCCCAGGCTATGGAATAGTCTCCCCCACGAGGTGCGTCAAGCTCCTTCTCTGTACCTGTTCAGGAAGGCAGTAAAGACACACCTCTTTGCCCTGGCCTTCAGCTAAATATGGTTACATTCCCCCCCCCACTTTCAAGTAGTATTGTTTTTAATATATGGGTGTTTTTCCACTGTCACTAGAATTACCCATTAAGTACCCATTAATGGGTACTTCTAGTGACAGTGGAAAAACACCCTATATATGGTTTGTTTTAACGTTCTGGATTTTAAATGCTGTTGTAGATATTACTGTTTTAATATATATATTTTGTTTTAATGTGCGGAATTTTTTAGCATTGTTACCCGCCCTGAGACCTCTGGGTATAGGGCAAGATAGAAACGCAAACAAACAAACAAACAAACAAACAAATAAAACATTGACTTAGGATTCTGGGTATATCTGGACACAAGAAGTGAAGATATGAGATGCTAAAAGAGAGATATAAATATGAATTTTCTCTATGAGCACTCACTTTTTGGATTTTTATTATATAACACAGCTACATTTCTTTTTACCATACAGGTTTACGCTATTTTCACAGCCTTCTCTCTCTCTCTCTCTCTTTTTTTTTTTTACAACATAAGAGGAGCCCTGCTGGACCAGGCCACAGCCCATCTATCCAGCATCCCGTCCTACACTGTGGCCTACCAATTATCTCTGGGCATCTCCAGCAGAAAACAAGGGCAAAACCCTCACCTGATCTTGAGTCCCTGCAAATGGCCTTTAGAGGCATCCTGTCCGTCTCCCCAGCCTGGAGGATGTACCTAGGCATCCCTTCTAGTGCCCATTAATAACTTCTCCTCCATTAATTAAGAGGAGACCTGCTGGATGCAGGCCACAGCCCATCTAGTCCAGCATCCCATCTCACAAGGTGACTCACCAATTGCCTCTGGGCACCTCAAGCAGAAGACAAAGGCAAAACCTCCCCCTGCTCTCAAGTATAGCTATAATCTATTTTAAAACTGTGCAAAAGCTTTAGGCAGGTGTGGGAAAAAAATGCTGCAAAGTTAAGTCTGGGAAGTGATGTTGCGACCCCCACAGAGGCCTGATTTCAAAGTCACTGAATCTGTCTGGGCTTCCACGAGGAGACAGAAGGACTTGAGCAAGCCCACATCCACAGAAGATCTGTGGTGACTTCTCCAAGATGTCTGGAACAACCTCCCTGCCTAGTTCCTTCAAAACCTGTGTGCAAGTGGACTAGAATTACCGGTGCTGTTTTGAAGGCAAAGGGCGGTCAGACCAGATCCTGGACTTGATTGGGCCCTTTACTTTGCATTTTGTAAATTGATACAAAATAAAAAGCTTATTAACGCTTCTATTTTTGAAAGCGTTCTTCCTCAGCAGCATTTTTTCCATACCTACATAAACCTTTTGCACAGCACTGTATAACAGAGCGACAGGCAGAACACAGAGATGCTGCATGGAGCTCCACTAGACCCTCATGGAAGCTAGTTCATACCTTCATTCTTCCGGGATTTCACCAAAGTGACTTTAGTAGGTTTCGCGGGTTGACTGGACGCCACCGATCTCCTGTCGGACCTTGGCGATAAACTCCTTTCTCTACTTGCGCTTCGGTCCCTCACCCAACTTTTCTCGTGCCTTCTGCCTGTGCCTGCGGCGCCGCGGGTGCTCCGTGGATCATGCAAGTCCTCTTCGTAGCTGTCTTCATCGTTCTCAGACATGGGGTCTGGATCTGTCCGCGTTACCGGAATCTGAATCTTCTTCATCCTCCGGATGGTCTGGAACATGCAATGCCAATAATTGAGTTTCGGCTCCAATGCAAAATCCCACAGTTTCATTTGTTTACAAAATTTACAGTCTACTCGGCATTGGAAAAGACAGAATAAAACGCTGTAGAAGAAGATAGAAGGTCTGCACTAGGAATGGCCAAATGATCCAGATGTTCCTAAACCATAATGGAACGTTGTCTCTTACCTGAACATCCATTCTGGAAGGGCTCCTAGGTGGGGGAAAATGTCTGGATGTACTGCAGCAAAGACCTGGACGTTTTCCCCACTGGTGGAGGCCTTTTGACAATTGCCGTAATTTCAGCCACTGATTATATGCTGTAAGTCCAAATAATGCCCAGCAGAATGTTACAGAAACACGGAATCATTTTTCCTCCTTCAAAAGAACCCTCATGAAGTTGAGACTAGGGATGTCCATAAACGTTCGTGTTTGATTCATATCAAATTGAATGGGAAAAGAATTGTAATCATTCGAATAGATCCATTTCTAATGTGTTAGGATTCGAATCCGATAAGGATCTGGTTCGAATCTGGACTACAAATCGCCTACAAATCCCTATGTATCCCTTACAAATCTACTCTGGATATGCCAAATCCGCTCTCAATCCGTTTTTAATCCACTCCTCTCCGGGTTCACAAATATAACAAAGCTTCGTACAAATGTATCAAAGCATTCAATTTGTATTCCAATATCAATTTTTGAGTGTGCCAACATCTAACTGAAAGTCAAATGAAATCACATCACGGCCCTCCATGAAATAATCTGGAGAACCCTATCTGACTCTCCTGTGTGTTCACATCAAAGCAAATGCGAAGGAAACTTGCATTTGTGTGTCCAGAGTCACTCTGAATATGGTAGGATGCAAATCTGCTACCAATGCTATCTGAATGCTCTTCAAATCCAGTTTGAACCCCTGTTGCCAGTCATGACTCTGAATCTGATCCAAATCCACTTTGAATCTGCCGCAGATGTGACTGGACTACAGCTTTACCGCTTCGCAAATAAAACAAAGTATCCGACAAAGCCACAAAGCCTTCGCTTCGCATTGGGACGTCGATCTTCGAATACAGCCAATATTAGATTTGAACGCGAATGCTAGAATTTCTATGAATTTGTTCAAATTGTGAACCTGACGATCAATTCATGCACATCCCTACAATAGATGATTACTCCTATCTTAATATTCTACAAGATGAATTCTGTCAACATTTATGTTACGCTACTATTGAGGACACAGTCATGTCGATTTCCCATCAAGTTGTCAAATTCTGTTTTTTAGCTTACAGATCACATGACTAAACACTCTCTGGAGGCGGAAATAGGGCTTCCAGAGGCAAAAAAAAAGGGGGTGGGCTTTCAGTTCTGGGGTTGCACAACCGCAAAACCAGAAGGCCTGTTCATGATTATCTACGGTTTCAGGTAACCACGGTAGGAGCTGGAACATATTCCTAGCAGATACAGGGTCTGACTGTAGCTCAAATTCTTATATTATGACCAAGGCTCAGTGGAGAGAAACTAGGCTGGTTAAGAAGATAAGAACATCAGAAGAGAAGAGCTGGCTTTTATAGTCTGCTTTTAATAGAAATCAATCAAAGACTTTATTGATCATTCCAAGGACCATATAAAGCACGGATATTCCAGAATAAAGGATGGATTGTCTGAAATAAAGCATGTATATTTCGGAATAAGGCACAGGTATTCCAGAATAAAGCACGGACATTTTGAACTAAAGCATGGACATTTGAGAATTTATTCTGGAACATCGAAATATAACAGAATAAGTAATGTCTGCATGCAGCCTTCTATGGACTATTAGCCCAGGACAATTTAAGCTGAATCCAGAAACTGGTCACTGATTCTACTATTATTTGGATATCCGGGAATGTCTATGCTTTATTCTGGAATATCCAAACATTGTGGAACAGGTAAGGGATGTCTGGATGTCTGTCCACATAACCCACAATACAACTGCTTTCCACTCTTGGGATTTTCCACGGTTCCTGTGGCGACAGTCTTATATAAATATAAATGAATATATTAGCACAGTTGAAGAAGTCTGGCAGAGTGGTTTTAAAACGGACCAAAGATCTATGGTTCTACGAGGTTCAGCATCAGTGTGTTTTAGCCAGTACAAAGGCTATAAAAAAAGATGCCCATAATCCGTGGACGCTGCTCCTTCATCAATATTTCAGGCCCTGACAAGAACACTGAAGCGGAAAGAAGTCTAAACTCTCCGCGTCTCCTTTGTCAATAGGCAAGAGATACTGACATTTGTGTCGCTGGCAAGTCGTCAAAACAAAAAGATACTGCGGAGTTGCACATTTCCCCTCAAAAATTACTGAGGGAGAAAGCCTATAAAATCCTCTCACGATGCTTACGGTGATCCATGGGTATATTTGGGGGGTGGAAAAGAGTATGGTAAGAGCGAAGGAGCAGGCAGGCAGGACAATATGTACATTTCTGCACTTTTATCATTTATAGCCTAGTTTTCACACAGAGTGGGTCACAAAGTGCATTAAAAGTACAGTTATAAACAGTTAAAGGTAATTTAAAAAAAAGTTCCCATGTAGGGATGTGCACAAATGTTTTTCCTTGTATTTGACTCGTATTGAATCGAATGCTAGAAAATTAATATTCGTTTGCAAAGATCCCCTTCGAATGTGGTAGGATTCGTATTCGATACAAACGTCCAGCCAGCACCATACGAAGCTTCATACGAATATATCAAAACATGATAATTGAATTCAAAAGTTGATTTTCAAATGTGCCAATGTTGTATTCAAATTCGAATTGTCCGAATTTGGCAGGATTCATACGAATTTCAAATGTTACAGATATTCATGCACAGATATATGAGAATATGGTTGACATATTGATGGCAGATGTATCAGTGGCTACTAGAATGGATGCCTAGGTACATCTTGCAGGCTGGGTGGGTGGGAAGCAGGACGCTTCTAAGGCCACTTGCTGGGATTCGAGAGCAGGAGGTTTGTCCTTGTCTTTGCTTGAGATGCCCATGAGCATTTGGTGGGCCACTGTGTGCAACGGGGCGCTGGAGTAGATGGGCTGTGGCCTGATCCAGCAGGGCTTCTCTTATGTTCTCTTATGTTCTTAGGCACTCCCCCAATTGCAGGGCAAACATATAGATGGAGCATAAGTGTGGAAACCTGTCTTAGCGAAGTATCAAAGCCTGTATATCAGCACCTTGTGTACTCAAAGGGGCCACCGCAAACAAGACCAGCTCTTAAAGCGAAGAACTAGGGGGACACTTAGTTGAAGGACTAGTGTGCCAGACTAGGAGCTTGGCCTTTGGTTGAAGTGCACTCTCTGTCATGGAAGCAGATGGCAGTAGTGAGGAGGAAAGGAAGAGGAGGAAAGTGAGAATAACTGCAAGATGGGAGAAAGTTGGAATATAAACGCCGCAAATAAAGAAAGCTCATCTCCGGTTGCATCACTTAATTATTCCGCTATATTTGGATATTCCAGAATAAAATATGGATATTCTGTCTTCCGTCTCTCAACCTGGAGGCGGTACATAGGCATCCATTCCAGCCATTATTAATATACCGTATTTTCCGGCGTATAAGACGACTTTTTAACCCCGAAAAATCTTCTGAGAAGTCGGGGGTCGTCTTATACACCAGAAATACCCTCTCCTGGGTCCTGCTGGCCACAGCTGCCAGCACAAAACTGGGGTGTGCAGCCTAAACCGAGCCTTGGACTTGGGGAGAGACAGCAGCCTTACCTGCTAATCCCAAGAATGTGGCTTGTAGCTTTCCTTCTGGCGCTGACACGAGGAAAAAACCTTGCTAAACGGGTGTTCCACAAGCGAAATATGAAGAATCCTGACATCATTTTATCTTCTCTGCTTTAGAAGAGTCTGCCGCTCTAGCGCGATTCGTCTCTATGACCCAGTAGGGGAGGGTTGAAAGCAGAGAGGCTTTTGAAGAGAAAATGATGGCAGGATTCTTCATATTTCGCTCGGTGGAACACCCCCTCCCCTACAGGGTCATAGTCAAATTGCGCTAGAGCGGCAGACTCCAAGGCTGCATTGCAGCCACAGATCTTTATCAGAGCAAGGTTTTCCCCTCGCATCAGTGCCAGAAGGAAAGCTACAAGCCACATTCTTGGGATTAGCAGGTAAGGCTGCCATCTCTCCCCAAGTCCGAGGCTCGGTTTAGGCTGCGCACACCAGTTTTGCAAAATCTCCATTTTAAGCAGAAAAATTGGGGGTCGTCTTATACACACAGTCGCCTTATACGCCGGAAAGTATGGTACCTGTTCTCTATGAATTTGTCTAATCCTTTTTAAAAGCCATTCAGGGTAGTTGCTGTCACCACCTCTCTTCTGGTAGGACATTCCACAGACCAACTGCCCTCTGGGAGAAAAAATACCTCCCCTTGTCAGCCCTAACTCTCCTGCCCATCAGCTTCATAGAGTGCCCCCTGGTTCTAGTGTTCTAGGATGCACCAAGAGAAGCATAGAGTCTAGATCATGAGAAGTAATTATTCCTCTTTGCTCTACCTTGGTCAGACCTCATCTTGAGTCCTGTGTCCAATTCTGGGCACCCCCACTCAAAAAGGACACTGACAAACTAGAGCAAGTCCAAAGGAGGACCACCAAAATGGTCAGTGGTCTGGAAACCATGTCCTACAAGGAACAGTTGAAGGATCTAGGAATATTTAGCCTGCTGAAGAGAAGGCTGAAAGGAGACATGATAGCGGTCTTCAGGTCTCTGAAGGGCCATCACAATGCAGAGGGACTGTCCTTGCTCTCACTTGCACAAGATGGGAGGACTAGAAACAACGGGATGAATCTTCAAGGGAGTCAATACAGATTAGATATTAGGAGAAACTTCCTGACAGTGAGGGCGATCGGTCAATAGAATAGGTTGCCACGGAAGGTAGTGAGCTCTCCTTCACTGGAGGTCTTCAAGCAGCGGCTGGAGCTACATCTGTCTGGGATGGTTTAGTAAATCCTGCATTGAGCAGGGGGTTGGACTAGATGACCCTGGAGGTCCCTTCCAATTCTAGGATTCTATGGTTCTGAGGCTGCTTCAGACTGAACCATTTTAGCACCTCTGTGAATGGACAAGAGCAGAAACAGGCGCTCAACTAACCTTAATGTAACTTCCCCTTGCTAACTCTTCCGAAAACAAAGTGTGCGCCTTTGCTCTATTTTCAACCCCATTTATAACACTTTGCAAAACACACCTGTTAAAATCAAGCGAACTAAAAGCAGAAGAAAGCATGTCAAATATGCAACAAAGGTTTTTTATAAACCTTGGAACACACAACTCCTTGGAAAACCATTCTTTCATGCAATATATAACTGCAGTTGTTTATAGAAAGCGGACAGCCACCTATCATCAACAAGGCTTGATTTTGCAGATTTAAGAAGAAGCTATTTGTGTGGCTAAAAGAATAGCAGGAATCAATATAATTGCACCGTGCAGGGACAAACAGCATATGCTGAGCACAAAGAAAAAGCTGCTTGTTCAGGCATAAAGGAAAGTATCACCGTTCAACACCCAAGTGCTTGAAACACTTGGCAATTCAACTTTGATGCTGAGGGTCTACGAAGAAAAAGGAGTAGAGGGGGGACACCCGCTGAAGCTGGAAAGGGGGCACTGAAGGTCTCCTTCCATAATGTTCATGCCAAATCATCCATGTTGATTCAGGGTAGAACCACATCAGGGATGGAGCAGAGGTGGAAAGATCACGCACAGCTAGCCCAATACGGATGTGAACGAATATTCGAAACATTCAACATTCAATCGAATTTGTTCAAATTTGCACATTCGAATTCAAATAGAATATCTATGAATTTAAACATTTGAAGGAATTTTGAATTTTTAATCTATTCGTTCGAATTATTCTGGTTCTTATGGACTAGATGGGCTGTGGCCTGACCCAGCAGGGCTTCGCTTAGGTTCTTATGGACTAGATGGGCTGTGCCCTGATCCAGCAGGGCTCCTCTTAGGTTCTTATGGATTGGATGGGCTGTGGCCTGATCCAGCAGGGCTCCTCTTAGGTTCTTATGGATTGGATGGGCTGTGGCCTGATCCAGCAGGGCTCCTCTTAGGTTCTTATGGACTAGATCGGCTGTGGCCTGATCCAGCAGGGCTCCTCTTAGGTTCTTAAGGACTAGACGGGCTGTGGCCTGATCCAGCAGGGCTCCTCTTAGGTTCTTATGGACTAGATGGGCTGTGGCCTGATCCAGCAGGGCTCCTCTTAGGTTCTTATGGACTAGATCGGCTGTGGCCTGATCCAGCAGGGCTCCTCTTAGGTTCTGATGGACTAGATGGGCTGTGGCCCGATCCAGCAGGGCTCCTCTGAGGTTCTTATGTAAATTCACTATTGTCTCTCAGAAGGAATACTGCAGTCCAGAAAAAGAAAGAAAAATAATCCCCAGCTTTCTAATACAGAAATGCCACTTGGTGAAGATAAAGGAAGAATGCTTGGTCTCGTTCAACTTTTTCCCCCAAACAACTTCAGCACACGTAATTTCCCAGGCACAGAGCAGTAGTGAGAATTCTCAACTGCTGCATGAGAAATGTCACGAAGTCAGCTTTCCTTTCGTTTGCACCGACCCAGCATTAAAAATACTTTCCTGGAAAAAGTCGACCCTTGTGCACAAATCAGAGGGTGTGGAAATAAAGCCAAGCAAACATTCACTTACAATTTTGGCATTTTTCCCACTTTTCCTCAGCTGCTGAACAGCAAAAGCATGTTCGACATTATCCATCGAAACGCCGTTAACCATTGCAACACGGTCATTTTCCCTGAAATTTTGGGGAAAAGGGAATAGGGAAGAAAAAGGAAACAAGGCACATGAACAGGAATCTTACCAATGCAACAGGAGACTGTAAACTTTGGAGGGAAATGGACGCAAAGCCCACTGTTTGCAAACCCTTGCTGCTCTATCACAGTAGCTGAGAGACTTCACAAAGTTATCTAAAAGATCTGGCACTCTCTTTTGTGTACTTTTGCACATTTGAAGCTAGTCGTTGCTTTTTAAAATGACATCATTAGCTTTGAGTCTATAAATGGGTTCCTCTCCCCTTTAATCTACCATAGCCAGAGATTTGTAGTGAGGAGGCCAATATTCTAGATGCAGTCATATCCTGTCCAAATTTATGTCTTAAGTTCCCAAAATCCACCATGAGAAGTAATCATCAAAATTTGCTACAGACTTGAATCTGAAAGCAATCTCAAAAAACAGAGCTTAGAAGTAAGCTATGATTAACGTTTGGGAGTGTCTGCAACTCAGCGGTAGAGCAAAATGTCTGGAAAACAAGAGGGTTGCTGGTTCATTCTCCTTTCCCAGGAAGCAAGCAATGGCAAACCACTTCTGTATCTCTGCCAAGAAAACTGCGTAGAGAGTCTGGGAGTGGCTGTAGCTCAGTGGTAGAGCAAACCGCCTGAAAAGCAGAGGGATGCCAGTTCAATCCCCAGGCTCTACCCAGAATTAGGCAATGGCAAACCGCTTTGGTATCTCTGCTAAGAAAACTGCATAAAGGTGCCCATGGAGTCTGGGAGTGGCTGTAGCTCAGTGGTAGAGCAAACTGCCTGAAAAGCGGAGGGATGCCAGTTCAGTCCCCAGCTTCTTCCCAGAATTAGGCAATGGCAAACCGCTTTGGTATCTCTGCCAAAAAAACTGCACAGATGGGCCCAAGGTGGTTTCCCATGCAGTTAACCATGCATCAGCTACAATTCAGTGGTATGAGCAGCAACGGTCAATATTTACATTGGGTCAAGGCTGTGCATAAAGGGAAGGTATGTCTAGAACTGTACAGTTAAGGAAGCATAGAATTATCAAACTTTTGTGGCCCTGGTATGAGTGATCACTAAAAAGCAGGAAACTATTACCACGAATTTCATAAGCATAAGGTTTAAGCACAACACTTACTGCAAAAGACCTTCTGCTGGCCCTCCTTTGAGAACATCTGATATGACTATCGACGTCTCTCCGCTCTGGAAGTGAGGGTTATCTCTTCCGCCGGATATTGCAATGCCAAATCCAAATCCAGGCGCCTGGAACAGACCAGAGAGACGACTGTTGTTAGTCTAATGACTTGGGCCCAAAAAATCTGAAGGAACATCTACTCCCATATCGACCTGCCCGTCCCTTAAGATCTGGAGGGGAGGCCCTCCTGGCTGTCCCACCACCTTTGCCAGCAAACGGGGTGGGCACCTGGGAGAGGGCCTTTTCAGGGATGGCCCCTAGGTTGTGGAACAGTCTCCCCCCTGAGGTGCGTCTATCTCCTTCACTGTACACGTTTAGGAAGGCAGTGAAGACGCACCTCTTTGCCCTGGCCTTCGATTAAATGGGGATACACTTTCCCTTCCCACTTGGAGATGCTGCTGTTTTAATACATAATGTTGTTGTTCAAATGATGTTCAATTTTAGATGTTGTTACCCACCCGAAGACCTGCAGTTATAGGGTGGGATAAAAATATAAGTAAGTAAGTAAGTAAATAATGTGCGGATGACACAAGATACCACAAATCCAGAGGCAATTCTAGGAAGCACCCAGAGAAGGCAAGGCCATTTAAAATGTGACATAAAGAAGCAAGACACACCCTACATGCACATTCCAAAAAAGTTCGCCTGGGCTACAGGTCGCAATAAGACTGAGTGATGCATAACAATCACGTTGTCCTGCAGAATACAGCTGCGTCCAGATACATTTATACTGCGCAGCAGAATGTGCAGTCGCGACTGTGACATCACACACGACGATCGATGGATTGTTGTGGCATCACATTATCCGATCGGGACTGCGCGCTTGCCTTAATGCTGGATCAAGGACACGTGCTGCGCAGTATAAAAAAATCCAAAGTTTCCCTCCAGTGAAGACAGAACACTGAGAACAGCAAAGATGAGAGCAGGAATGGTAGCTCGAATTTGATTGGCTGCCTCAACCCATGTGACAGAGCGTACCGATTCAGCTCTCGCAGCTTCCGATGGGGAAGCTACAGAACTGCCTTTCAAGTCGGGACAGCCGGTTGTCACTGCACAGTAAGTAAACTGCGCATTTACATTTAGCTGCGGGTTTATTCCGCTAGTCTGGAGGCAGCCTATGCCACTTATGAGTGGCTGGAAATTTCCCTTCTAGGACTCACAGTTCCTGTTCACTAAGCCCTAAAAAATCTGTGTTCCAATGGGATCATCCTCTGGTTGAAAAAAAGTGTGCCCCACTCTCCAACCTCCAAATTTGGCAACCAGTAATGTAAACTGGGGCAGGAACGGTGACAAACACTAAGTTAAATTTTTTTCCCCTCGATATTTTTATTTATTTATTTAAGAAATTTCACCAAAAGGTCCCTTGGCAGGTCATAAGAAGGAAGAAGAAAGCATATTGAAATATTAAAACGTAATTAAAAATGTAACCCTCCCTCCCTAAGAAGACTGCACACCCAAAGCCTGGGCGAAAATACAGTGAAGAAACACAAAGAGATTGTCTTGGCCCAAACAGGCAGCTGCCCTGTTATCATCATATTTTGCCATGATGAGACTTCAGCTGGAACAGGGACAAGGATTGCCTCTCCTGACAGCTCTCCCGGAGCTAGCTCATCCACTGTAATTCAGAATTGTAAGCCCAGAGGAACACGAAGACCGCATGAATGCCTCTCTCTATATCTTGCATCCTACGTGCTTTCATGTTTCTCAGTGATCAGCTCTGCTGTAGGAAAACAACACCAGGAACTTTGGAGGGAGGGGGGGGGATGAAAGAAAGGCCATCAAACACCGTTTTTGCAAAGAATGCCAGAAAGGAATTTCCTCTTTTCCCCCCTTTCCATTTCCATTTTATTTGTATACCGCCTTTCCAAAGGAAAATTCGCCCAAGGTGGTTTACAACAAATAGAAAATGCACAAAGCAAAATAATAATCAAAACATGATGATAAAAATACAGGATAAAAACTGCACATCATACAAAACATTGCAAAAATAAGCCAAACACACACACACACACTCACACACAGAGAGGCAGCTGAGGCCAAGTGGAGTCCAGAGCAGCTGACCAAAGGCCCCAGTCCAACAAAATATCGCCTCCTCCAAGATGTCCGTGCCCAGCCAGCCTGGAGAGTCACCCAGAGGGCAGAGGGGTCTAGGCTGCCACCACTAGACGACTCCCAGGAGAGACGGCATGGTTCTCCTCCTCTTGATCAGAATTTTGCAAACAGGATTCTAGAGGCGCGAGTCACAGGAGGGCATTTGGTTTTAAAGCGCCTTTTTCTTGAACCCTTGTATAGGCAACTGTCTATCCATGTACATCCAGCTGTCAGCACAATGCAAATTAACACTTAACCGTAAGTCACAAACAGCCACCCAGGAATTTCAACAGGGCATTTAGTTTGAATCTGCTTTTGCTTCATTGATAAGATGGAAAACACAATGCTTACATGGGAGAGAGGAAGCCGCTCTAAATATGAGACCCTGGAGATACAGAGTTAAGAAAGAAAGAAAGAAAGAAAGAAAAAGAAAGAAAGAAAAAGAAAGAAAGAAAGAAAGAGAAAGAAAGAAAGAAAGAAAGAAAGAAAGAAAGAAAGAAAGAAAGAAAGAAAGAAAGAAAGAAAGAAAGAAAGAAAGAAAGAAAGAAAGAAAGAAAGAAAGAAAAAGAAAGAAAGGGAGGGAGGGAGGGAGGGAAAAAGAAAGAGGGAAAAAGGGAAGGAAGGAAAGAAGGAAAGAAGGAAGGAAAGAAAGAAAGAGGGAAAAGGGAAAGAGGGAAAGAAAAAAGAAAAAGAAAGAAAAGGAGAAAAAGAAAGGGGGAAGAAAGGAAGAGGGAAAGAAAAAAGAAAGAAAAGGAGAAAAAAGAAAAAGAGGGAAAGAGAAAAAGAAAAAAGAGAAAGAAAAGGAGAAAAAGAGAAAAAGAGAAAAAAGAGAAAAAGGAAGGAAAGAAGGAAGGAAAGAAGGAAGAAGGAAAGAAAGAAAGAAAGAAAGAAAGGGAAAAGGGAAAGAAGGAAAGAAAAAAGAAAAATAAAGAAGGAAGAAAAAAGAGAAAGAGGAAAAGAAAGAGGAACAGCAAAAAGAAAAAAGAAAAGAGAAAAGAAAGAGAGAAAGAGGGAAAGCTTTATTTCCATCTTTCTGTTTTTGTTTTTAACTGTTGTCCTGTGCAGTAAGGCTGCATAAAAGCAAATTAGTATTTTTTTAAGAAAATGAACAAACAAATAAAGTGAGGCCTTTATGAAGCAGTCAAACAGACTCAATTCGCCCACTGGAAAAGTTTCTTTACAACAGGAATCCTCAGTTTCTACAGGACTTCAGATAACAGATCCATGTGGATTTATTTATTTATTTATTTGGCTTCTAGACTGTGCATTTTGAAATTATTCTACATGGTGTACAAACTGAGCAACAACAAAAACAGTCATTCCAAGGAACGGGGAAACCATGGAAGACAGTCAGAAAACAGCGGGTTTGACCCAAAATAGTCCCCATCCTGCTAGCCTGGGAAAGGTGAAATAAGGTGAACACCTTGAATCGGTGCAGAAGCCAAGGAGAAGTGATGATCTGTTTCCTCGAGACCTCTTTTATACCGCTTCCCATTTCAAAATTAAACCCATCAATCTCAAAATGGTTTACAAAAGCAAGACTACAAGATGCATTCTGAAGGAGGGCGTCTCCTCCGGGTTCTTTCACGGGCACCACCATGGGGACCGCTGTTATGTAACACCTCTCAGCTACAAAGCACTTTGGTTACTATTTCTCTCTCTTTTTTTTTTTTTAAGGGAGAGGTCGAACTGCAGCTCTTCAATTCACAACCTACAAGGCTATTAAAAATGATGCTTGGTGCAAAACGTTCCCTTTTCCAAACCCAACTGGTAGAAGCGTCTGCCCGCTTGCATATAAACTGGAGGAGCAAATGTGTTTCGACAATAATCCAGCCTCAAAATAAGGAAAGAGCGCTTCTCCCTGGTCTGAAGGTGGATTTCAAGCTCCGGGGAGCACTTTTCCAGACAGGAACGGAACATATGGTGCAGTATAGTAGCTCTCTATGCAAGTCAGGAAATGCTCCCAATTAAGTTTCATTTCCCCGACTGCAGTATACGGTGTCACTCCGACAAGGGCACAGTCCCCACAGGTGTACCTGGGCGCATCGGCCATAAGGGCTACCGTGGCTGATTAAAGGTAACTCCTTAGATATTCAGAAACAGGATGCTGAGATTTAAATATTAGCCAAAACACTTTTCTTCCATTCTATGCCATTCTAGCAGGCTTTCAGAGACGTGCACGGCTATTCGAAAATTAGAATATCCTATTCGAATCCGTCAAACTTTTGACGTTCAAACTCAAATTGGATTTTCGACTAGTTCAAATGTGCAGATTCGTATCTGTCGTATATGAATCGGCATGAAAATTATACGCATCTTGCACTTAAAATACGGGATTAAAACGGGGTGCGTACGAGATAATATGGGATGCATACAGATTTTTACGGAATGCACACAGATACATATAACAGATACAATAGCATCTTTAAATACGAATCTAACATTCGAATGTACGGATTCGAATAAGATTTTAGGACATTCGGATCTTAAATATCCAAATCAAATTTTTTGACATTCGAATCTACTCGGATATGGGATAACTACAGGATGCATTCGGACATGTACAGATGCGCACGGGATGGAGGAACCAGGTGCGAGAAGAAAAAAGGAAGTTGAAGAAAAGGACATAAGCCTGTTGGATCAGCCCACGGCCCACCTAGTCCAGCATCCTTTCCTACAAGGTGGCCCACCAATGGCTTTTGAGCATCTCAAGCAGAAGACAAAGGCAAAATTTTTTCCTGCTCTTGAGAACATGGAAATGGCCTTTAGAGGCATCCTGCCTGTCTCTCCAACTTAGAGGTGGTACTTAGGCATCCATTCTACATAAGAACGTAAGAAGGAGCCCTGCTGGATCAGGCCACGGCCCATCTAGTCCAGCATCCTATCTCACACAGTGGCCTAGCCATTGTTTTGGGGCATCTCAAGCAGAGACAAGGGATCTCTCCTGCTCTCCAATCCCAGCAAATGGTGCGGCACCGGAAAAGGCGTGAATGGCCACTGCCTGGACCTGCCAGGTAAGCAATTGGGCAACATTAGTAAAGGTGTGGAGCACGTTTTCATGCTCCACACCTAGTGCATGATTAGGAAACTTCTGGGAAGGTCGGTAGGTGCAGATGCTCTCCCCCAGAAGTTCCCTAATCGTGCATTATGGGCTGTAGTGCAAATGGGCCTCAGAATTGTACACAATATTCCAAATGTGGACTCATCATACATTTATAAAGAGGCAAATGACACTTGCTGATTTGTTTTCTATGCCCTTCCTAATTTGTCCAGCACTGAATTAGCTTTTTTTGCCGCTGCTGCACACTGGGCTGACACCTTCATTGGGCTGTCCACCAGAACCCCGAGATCTCTTTCCTAGTGTTTTGCAGAAAGCCGAGACCCCATCAGTTTACAGGCATAATTAGGATTCTTGTTCCCAATGTGCATTACTTTCCACTTATTAAAATTAAAGCACGTTTGCCACTTGGTTGCCCACTCACCCAGTGCCAAGAGCTCTTTTAGTTTTTGCTATCCTGAATAATTTAGAAGACATTGACACACTTGTCCTCCATGAATTAAGAGGGTCTCTCCTGGATCAGGCCACAGCCCACCTAGTCCAGCATCCTATCTCACCAGGTGGTCTACCAATTGTTTTGGGGCATCTCAAGCAGAAGGCAAAGGCAAAACCTTCACCTGCTCTTGAGTCCCGGCAAATGGCCTTTAGAGGCATCCTGCCTGTCTCTCCAACCTAGAGGCCCTACCTAGGCATCTATTCTAGTAGCCACTGATACACCTGTCCATGAATTAAGAGGAGCCCTGCTGGATCAGGCCACAGCCCATCTAATCCAGCATTCTAGCTCACACAGTGACCCATTAATTACTCCGGGCATCACCGCCAGAACTTTTAAAGATTTCTGTGGCAGTTGATGACAGTGAGGGTCTATCATTTCAATGCTTGTAAACTGAATTTCAAGCGTTATTAGATTTTATGGATTCTATTCTGTTCTTATCTACTGTTTATCTAGTTAGGTGAAATCCTTTTGCAGATGACAAGCTCTAAATGCGATGAGGAGCATTTCAGATTTCCCCACGTTACGGCGTTAGTGTGCCATGGCTTAAAAATGCGATTTATAAACCAAGCTAGATACTTTTCAGATTGTGCTTTCAGGACATGATGAACACAATTAATCTAAAAATGGGCCATTCTGTTAAAACACTAGCAGTGAGATTTTATGCACAATGCATCTCTCCCTGCTGGGTTTCCCACCTCCCCCTTTTTGCCAACTGGGTGGAAAAATAAAAAGCAGAGCCTAGACTGCTTTGTGCGCATTAGGTTTTTGCTGTGTTCTCTTGGAGATTTACTCCGGAAGGAAACAGTTAAGAAAGCAGATAAGCTTATCTGATCTCTCTATCCCTTGTGAAAACGGGACAAAATATGAATTTATAGTCCACTTGGACCAATGCTAAAGGTCTTAACCTCTTTTAGTGGGGTTCTTGCGCAAACACATGCACACATGCACAAAGAAAGTGCAGCAGATTTCAGGGAAAATGCAATTCACGCCCTGTGTTCGACCTGATCCATTTCCTATTTTCTTCTCCTCCCAAGCCTACAGAGGTGAGGATTACAGCACTCTTTTCTGCCCTTAAGAAATCTTTATCTGGCCACCATTCTGGCTTTCATCAGTACGAGACTGCTGCAGAATCTCACAGGTACATGTGGACACTACACTTGGAAAGATAAGGACAGAATTTCACAGCAGAAAGAGGGCAAGCTGGTCCTTCATTCTGGCTCTCGTCCCCTGGCCATCTTTTTCTAGAGTCTTCCGTTTGGATACTTCAGATTCTCATCCCGTGAAATTTCGAGGACCAGCTCAAAATTCTACAGCTTCTACAATCGGTGCCACACCTCTAAGGCACACCTGGCAGTAGAGACACACATCTCTGCCCTGGCCTTTGGTTAAATGGAAATATACTGTCTCTTCCCTCTATACAGACACTGTTAGTGTTTTAATATATACTGTTGTTGTTTTAATATATGTCTGAATGTAGGTACTGTTACCTGCCCTGAGACCTTCAGGTATAGGGCAGGATAGAAATACAAACAAACACATTCTGAGGTTTCATGCTGCAGTCCAAAGCTCATACAAACTTGGACACACATTCCCGTGGTCAGAATCAGCAAGGCAGATAAGTTCAGAAGCAGCCAGATTGTCTACTACTGAGTACATTTTATTTTTTGCCATATAACCCCCAATTTCCCCCCCAAAAAATGAATGCTCCTAACATTATACTACATCCCATGTTTTAAAAAACTTAACTTTCCTAAATATTCCTTGGCAAATTGTAGGTGGGTCTTATACGCCAGGGTGTCCTATAAGGAACAAATACTTACTGGTAGATTAGCGGAAAATTAGGGGAAAAGGGATAAAACTGTTTCCTTGCTGATGAAATTTCCTTTCCTTTTAAGATTTCAATGTGCTACTGTCACCAGAGCTGAGCACTGCTGTTGAAAGGTGCTCAGAGAATATATAAATAAACTATTATAAACAGTTTACAATCACTCTGATTTCAAACAAAAGAATGCAACATGGCCAGTTTCCTTTCATTTTCCTTCCGGACATCTGTGTTTTTGCTATTGTTTTCCAAGCACAGAGTATCCTGACAAACGGGCACAGAAGTAGGTTTGTAAACACTCACCCTGTGAAGCGTGACTGTGTGTTGTTCCCATATAGCGGTTTCTTCCATTGTTGTGCTCTGATTGAAAGAGGAAGGGAAAAGAAATCATCATTATTTTCATGCCAATGCTAATTGATCTTCTTCTTTTTTTTAATTAAACTTTAATTTTCAAAAAGGATGTACACTTGATTGTAAAAATGGCTACGAGGGTGAATGAAGACATGGCAAAAAGATTACACATTGTTTTGATTTTGAAACCGAGGCTGCAAAGGTGATCAGTAAAACTTCCGGTCTTTCAAAACGGGAATTGGTGGACAAATGCCAGAAGCGTTCATGTCTTCCCGTGCACTCCGGGGTTTTCCAAAATGTTTGACTGGTTTGGGCAAGGGAAAACGTCTTCCGGACAGGACAGATGCAGAAGCAACGAAGACGTGAACCCAATTACATATTAACCTGCAACCTAATTTTCACCCCACCCAATTATTCACGCATCCTAATTATTTTGAGCATAATTTAGAAAAGGAAAAGAGGAAACTTAAAAAAGCAAAAATTAAAAAGGTAATCTCAACTGAGCGGGGCGGGGGGGGGGGGAGACCATGTGACTATTGAAGTGTACAGGTGTGCTCCTGTATCCACAAGGGGCAGGTATGGGTTCCTATCACAAGTGCAGAAAACCATGGATACAGTTGGACCCCCGTATCCACGGGGGATTTTTCCACGTCCTACCGGGTTTACTGAAAACCGCAGATACTTAAAACAGGGGGAAATTGCATTCAATTTCCCATAATTCCTCAGAAATCCCATGAGATTTCACAGGAATCATGGGAAATCTCACTCAAAATCCACTCAATTTCCCATAATTCCTGTGGAACCTCAAGGGATTTCAGAGGAATTATGGGAAATCTAACACCATTTTGTGAAATTTCACAGGAATCATGGGAAATCTCGCTCAAAGTGCACTCAGCTTCTCGTAATTCCTCTGAAATCTCACAAGATTTCAGAGGAATTACGGGAAATTTGGTGCCATCTTGGGTGATTTCCTGCCTGTCCCAGGCCTCGGAGGAGTTTTAGGTAGGCCTAATGGCACCCATGGTAGGGGGGCCTGATCTGGTCACCATGGAAAACTAAAACGGTTACTGGATCAGCAGTTACCGGATCAGTGGATACAGGGTTCCGACTGTGAAAAACTGGGAAACCCGTGAGATTTCCCATGATTCCCAGGAAATAATATGGGATTTCCCATAAATCCTGGGAAATCCCACATGATTTTGCACTATTTCTAACTGCACCAGGGCTCTGGAAAGCCACCAGGAGGCTTAACAGCACCAGCAAGGGTGGGGCGAGGCTGATCCCGCAGATAAGTGAAACCGCAGTAACCAGATGAGTGGACACATGGATCACAAGAGCAGTGCAAAACAAGCCACAGAATAGCATCATGTGTTAAAAGAGCAAAGAGACTTCCACTCAAGTCTGCTTAGATAACTTTGTTCCAGCACCTGATAACCCAGGTAGTGTTTCAGTATTTGTAATTTAAGGAACCTGTTTATTTCGTTTCTGACTAGTTTAAAAGAAAAAAGAAAGAGAACTTAGCACTCTGTGGGAGAGAATGATGATTATTTTGCACGAGCTACAAATTATAGCATGCAAAAGCTACTGTAATATGCAAGAAGGTCACGTTCGTCTGACGCTGCAGTTTAGAGAATAATGATCTCTCGCATGAACGGCAGCGTTGCAGAACAAAACAGGTTTCAGTGTCGGAGAACAAGTTGAAAGAGTAGGAATGGGAGCATGTTTGGTGGGAAAAGCAACAAAAAATAGAGTACAGACAGTTGCATGAAGGGAAAATATTGCTCATGTTTGCTTACAATGTTCTCCGAGTTTTCCTTATACAAATAAGATACGTATGGAAACCTATGTAATGCGTACGTATCCATACACATACAAATGTCAAAATTATTCAAATTAGTGATTTGAAATATTCATATTTTTTCAAATATTAAAAAATGAACATTCAATCGAATAACTAATATTTTGAATATTCTTGCACACCCCTCATACACACATACATTCATGTTCATTCTGGCCTCCAACCTGCATGAAAATCAGCAACCAACAATATCTGAGAACTCAAGACTCCACAAAATGCAAGGCTGTTTTTGCCAGACTTCCCACTGGGATTGCTCAACACTGTTCACTTCCTCCCCGTCTTTGGGTGCCCCCATTCTGCCAGTTTAAGAGACTTCAGCCTTGGCAAAAACAAGTCACAACCTAAACACTAAGCTATTTCAGCTTTTAAATTAAAAATGGCCTGAGCTATCCCAGTTCTGGCTGGACGCAACCACTAGCCAAGGATGCAGGTTTGCCTTAAGAAGTTTCATCTTGAGGCTGCATCCAGACGTCATTCACTTATTCTTAATGCATTTGGATATCCCAGAATAAAGCATATATACTCTGGAATATCCACGGTTTATTCTGGAATATCCCAATATATCAGAACGAACAAGCAATGTGTGCCTGCAACCAGAGTTGCAGGATTCAGAGAGAACAAGTTTGCACCCATATAAACATAACACATTCTGTTTTTATCAAATTGTGGGACAAAGCCCAAAAAGTTACACAATGTTTTTAAATGCACTGCTTATGGAAGGGTGGAGGGGAGACACAAATAAAATTGATACAGTCATCAGACCAATCAAGGAACCCGCCCATCCACCCTTCCATCCATCCATCCATCCATCCCACCCACCCACCCACCTACCTACCTACCCATCCCTCCCTCCCTCCCCTGGTTCCTCAGTCCACACAGCAACCATCCTTTTTAAATAAGCTTCCCTGAAAAACTTTCATCAACAGTAAACAGGAAAGTGACTCCTCATTTATAGTCTCCCCAAAGGGAGAGGCATGTTGTCCATTTCAAATTTAATTCTGAAGGTGCACTATCATGCATAATAATGTTGTTTCTGAGCGGTACTTGGGGTCAGCTAATATGCTTCCAAAAACAGCTTCTTTGTATTGCCCAAGGAATACAATATTGGTATTTTTCTAGCATGGCACGTAGCTCCGCCACCTGCCAGTGTGTTTAGGCCAAGATTTAGCAAACCCCTCTGAAGGGCAAGAGAAGCAGCAGAATGAAAATGAAGGCAGAATCAACCTCATTCCCAATACACCTCCAGATCAGGACATAAACCTTCACGGATAATGTTCTGGTTTTCATTCGTGTTTATTTGCTTAAAATATCTATATCCATATTCCAAGATCTCTGGGTGGCTTAAAATAAAAGCCCATATACAAACAAATATTAAATACAGACCCTGTTAAAACAGTATTAAACATCATAGATAGTTTAAAAAGTTAAAAATGTAAAATAGTGCCAGAGTGAATTAGAGCCCAAAGGCTTTAATAAAAAGCCAGGTCTTTACTTGGCACCTAAAAGTTAGAAGGGTAGGCGCTAATCAGGTCTCCAAAGGAAGGGTGTTCCATATCAACCTGCCCATGCCTTAAGATCTGGAGCGGAGGCCCACCTGGATGTCCCACCACCTTCAGCAGCAAAAGGAGTGGTCATCCAGGAGACGGCCTTCTCAGTGATGGCCCCTAGGCTGTGGAACAGTCTCCCCCTTGAGGTGCGCCTTGTCTTCTGCTTGAGATGCCCACAAGTACTTGGTGGGCCACTGTGTGAGACAGGATGCTGGACCAGATGGGCTGGGGACCGATCCAGCGGAGCTCCTCTGATGTTCTAATCCCCAGCCTCTCCTCGGAAGTAGGCCACAGAAAACCACTTCTTTATCTATGCCAAGAAAACTGTGTAGAGGTGCCCATGAAAGTGCCCACGCAGCCAACCAGGAGTTGTCTGTCGGTGTGCAGATCTATGAGGCCTAGAAGTGTACTAGACCGGCTCTTCATCTGTAATCTATGGGCTCTAGACAGAAAAGCCCATAGATCAGCAGTTCTCAACCATACTAATGCAGTTCCTCGTGCCTTGGAGACCCCCAACCACGGGGTTGGGGCAGCTCAAATGAGGATGGGGAGACTCATTGCGACCCCTCTGAAAGGGTAGTTCGACCCCCAAAGGGGTCACGACCCACAGGTTGAGCACCACTGGCACAGGCAACCCCAGTCTCTTCAAACAACCTCTACGCAGCTTTACTGGCAGGGATACAAATGCGGTTTTCCATTGCCTACTTTGGGGGAGAGGCTGGGGATTGAACCAGCAGCCTTCGGTCTTCCAAGCAGCTCACATTCTCGCTGAGCTAAACCCTCTTTTCCTGGACATATCAAAAAGCCCTTAAGAGCAAAGCTTAGGTGTGGCTGGTCCTTTCCCTCTTTCGCCCATGAAAAGCAATATAAAGGCATCATAGTTGCTGACACCTTTCGAACATAGCACCGCCTTATCACACTGGCCCAATGGCACCATTTGGCACCACCGGTGAAAATAGACCCCATCCTTTTGAAACTGCCAAATTACCACCTTAGGAATCCACGGGGGATATTCATGATTAAGGCTTCCGCGCTGGGATTCGTCACCGCTTTGGAATGCGAGCCCCACAAAGCCAGGGGCTTATCAGACCATAAATAATGCGCGGTTGCTTTACGCCACTTTCCAGTAAGCGTGTTTTCAAGGAGTCAGCCAACAGGGTTTTGAAATCTCCTTCCTTAATAAAGGGCTTGCAGAATTCCAGAGCCCCTCCCCACAAAAAGAACAAAAAACAAAAAAAAAACCCACGCATAGGTTGCAGCGCCCTAATGTCAGGTTTTCAGGCCCAGAAGGAAATGCTCAACACCGCCCACTCCCTGTGGTTTAATGATACCCTGGAACTGCTCAGACAGAGAAACCACAATAGGCGAAATTACAGGCTGGAGTGTTTCGTTTGCAAACACACACACACACACACACAAAAGCTGAAATTTAGAAGGTGCCCCACTTTCTCCTCCCTTCCTATTATCACCCCCCCCCCTTTGCCATCAGCTGTTTCACTTCTTTTAAAGACTTACTGTTAGGGTGTGTGTGTGCACAGAAATGCAACTTTTGGCATTCAATTTGATTAAAATCAAATATCCAAAGAATCAGATTGAGGTTCAGGTGTTTGAAGTTCAAATGGGTTGAGATTCTATTCAGATCAAACACATTTCCATCTGTTTGTACAAATATTCAATTTCTACTGGAAGATACGAATGTTGGCAACATTGATATGCACACATACGCATCCATTTGTCACATACATAGCCGTACAAAAGTTGACAACATTCATATGTGCTCGTATGCATCCGTACGAATCCCGTTCTCATCCCATATGCATCCCGTTTTGTCCCATACATAGCCGTACACATATGTACGGGACAAAACGGGACGCATACGGATACGAATAAGATGCACACAGAACCATATGTAATTTATTTATTTATGTTTATATTTATACCCCGCCCGATACCCAAGGGACTCTGGGCAGCTCACAACGTTAAAAAACAAAACTGTATCAAACAATACTAAAACCAGTACAAGGTTTAAAAATCCAGCATAATAATAATAATTTAAAAAATTATACAAAGACAGTTTAAAAAACAGCCGTGTTTGCAGTGGGGGAAGCATAGGGAGCAGTTAAGCAAAGGCCTCAGTGAAGAAGTGCGTCTTCACCGCCTTCCTGAACATGAAGGGGCCTGATGCACCTCCAGGGGGAGACCATTCCACAGCCTGGGGGCCACTACCAAGGAGGCCCTCTCCCGGGTGCCCACCCGCCTAACTGCTGAAGGCGGTGGGATAACCAAGAGGGCCTCTCCTGCAGATCTTAAAACCCGGGCAGGTCGATATGGGAGAAGGCGCTCCTTCAGATATCCGTACACATACGAATGTCTAAATAATCTTTATGAATGATTCAAAAGATTCAAAATTCATTCCAAGGTTTAAATTTGAATGTAGAGACATTCAATTCGAATTTGAATATCTGAATTGGATCGAATTCCAAATGTTTTGAATATTCGTGTACATCCTGACTTACTGAGTCCCCTGAACCCACCATGTCATAACCCACTGGCATCAAGAAATGTCCAGTAAAAATTGGCCAAAAATAAATAAATCCATGTGTTTGGTTTCAATTTTTTTTAGATACAATGGCCAAAGAGAATGCTCTTCCAGAACTTGTTAAATTATGAAGCTACAAAATATCTGCTGCACCAAAGCCATTATTCTGAAAAATCTGTGGTTTCTGCTGCGCAACCAAAATGCTAAAATTAGGTATCTAATTTTACTGGGATTGGCAGCACTTGGCAACTCCATAAACATCTACCAGATTTAAAAGCTCTTCAGGATTTAAAATGAGTAAATTCACAACCACTGAAGCACAAAAGCCTTCCATGTTTACAGACTCTACGCAGAGAATCTGTGTCCATGTCTGCACTGGGTTTTATTCCAGATTATCCCACTCCAGACCTCCCCTAGTCTGCATTACCACACAAACTGTGGGCCCCTATTATGGGATGTAATCCAAAATAAGGCCCAAAAGTAGAAAGAAGAGTTGGTTTTTCTCGCCACTTTTCTCGCCCTTAAGGGGACTCAAGGCAGCTGACAAACCTTCTGTTCTTCTCCCCACAACAGCCACCCTGTGAGGTCGGTGGGACCATGAGAGCTCAGAAAAGAGAGCTGTGACTAGCCCAAGGCCACCCAGCTGGCTTCACGAAGGAGCACGGAATCGAACAGGGAGAACTCCATGTTAAGAATTCAGCATTCTAACCCTAAGAGCATACACAAGTTACATAAAATTCATAGAAATGCATTTCTTAAACGAAACGCTCTTGCATACTGCCCAAATGAATATCCATGCACAACCAAGGAAAGGTTGCATTCTGTGCTAAAAGCCATATTACATATATTTGCAGGAAAACAGATAGCAAGACCTCCAGAGACGTGTGAAATCGGAGAAACTTGACTATTGTGTTTCACAGGTCGAGAAACCAGACAACATCAAAATCCAAAGAATCTTGGTTATTCAACATTTCACAGGTTTCCAAAACACCCAATAGCAGTTAACATAAAAATGAATTTAATGAACATGACCTGAAACATCAATATATGATTATCTGCGCCACTTTGCACTATAAATAGCCAGAGACACCCTTCCAAATTTCTAACATCCTTTTTTTTTTAAAGAGAGAGAAACAAAATGTAGCTGCACTTAAAAAAATGAATATCCCTTTGGTTTTTGCTATGTTGCAGCTTCTTTGCTTCAACAACTCTCGTATTTCAAGAGTGAAGAACAGGCTTCTAACAGCTTACACAAGAGATACACATGGCTTGCACAGGCATTCATGAACATGAAGAAAATGCCACCCAAAGCAGCACCACTGCCAACAAAAAAGTTCTTTAGTTACTCCTTTGCACAAAGTTAGCACTCAGGCTACAGGAAATGGGAAAACTGCAAATTTTAGAAGCAAAGCAGGAGCAGAAGAAATGTTGACTTTTATAGCCCACTTGTCTCATGCTTAAGGGGACTCAAGGTGGCTGACAAACCTTCTGTTCTGCTCCTCACAACAGAGACCCTGTGAGGTAGGTGGCGCTGTGAGAGCTAAGAAAGAAAGCTGTGACTAGCCCAAGGTCACCCAACTGGCTTTGTCGAGGAAGAAGAGGAGCTGGCTTTTATACCACGCTTTTCTTGCCCTTAAGCGGACTCAAGGCTGCTAACAAATCTTCAGTTCTCCCCACAACACCCTGCGAGGTAGGTGGGACTGTGAGATCTCACAAGAGAGCTGTGATTAGCCCAAGGTCACCCAACTGGCTTTGTCGAGGAAGAAGAGGAGCTGGCTTTTATACCACGCTTCTCTTGCCCTTAAGCGGACTCAAGGCTGCTAACAAATCTTCAGTTCTCCCCACAACACCCTGTGAGGTAGGTGGGGCTGTGTGAGCTCAGAAAGAGAACTGTGGCTAGCCCAAGGCCACCCAGCTGGCTTCCTGGAGGAGGGCAAAATTGAACCCTAATCAAAAGTCCAAATATTAGTCTGAGCAATATTTAAAAGTAAGAAATGCTAATTATGTCTGTTGAAAATCAAATCCCACAATACCAAGCTGTGGTTACTCCTAGGACAGATGGGTTAGATGCAGTGGTCACTATGTTTTTTACCAAATTCAAGGTTCTTGAACTGTGGCCTTTTTGCTCACTGCGTAGCATGTCTGCATTATTTAGAGCAAGCTGCAAATGAATCTTTAACTTAGGCTAATGATCAGCAGCTTTGCCTTATCTTATACGAAATTCCCTGGAAGATCGGAAAAGGCACATACAAATCACTCTTCAAATATTTGGGTGGGTACAGCTCGTTTAAACATACACAAATACACAGAGAAGGAACGTTACTACTTAAATATGTTTAGTCTATTTTTATGATTTCATTGCACATTGGGTTAAAAACAAAAATAAGGTATTTTTTTTCTCCAAAAAACAAAACTCTTTGCTGTTTTCTTCCACCAAACAGATTGAGCGAAAGAAACTCTAAGCAAGGCTAAAACTTTAATCCAGCAGTAATGTCTTAGCTAGTGTCCTCAGAGGAAAAGATAAACACAAATGGGATGTCAGGCTGAGTTTGAAATCTCGGTGACCACATGGACACATTTAGTTTTCAAGCCAACAATACAGAAGTGGTTTGCTAGGGTACTCCAACCTTTCCTCTACTCCAACCTTCCCAAGTCTAGCCTGAGATTACCTGGTGGTCTCCAATCCAAGTCACCCACTTTGACACAGGGGTTACCAGGGTTTATTGCCAGAGCTATGCTGATCAAGTGACAATGCTGATCAGCAGAATGCTCTGAAAGCGCTGGACAGTCAGCATTCACTCTGTTCCTAAAAAGGGGGTGTGGACTACCTGTTGCTTCTAGGTGAGCAGCAAACTGCATTCAACTTCCTTCCAGCACCACAGTAAATGCAGAGACACCCCCCCCTGCAGCAGCGACATCAGAGAGCTCTTTTCGAAGCAGCACAATAAAGGCAGAACCCACAGCCATGATATTAGAGCACTCTCTTCCAAGCACCACAGTAAATGCAGAGTCCCCAGCTGCAACATCAGAGCAATCCATTCCAAACAGCACAGTAAATGCAGAGCCCCCAGCTGCAACATCAGAGCACTCCGTTCCAAACAGCACATTAAAGGCAGAACCCCCAGCTGCAATATCAGAACACTCTTTTCAAAGCAGTACAGTAAAGGCAGAGCCCCCAGCTGCAACATCGGAGCGCTCTGTTCCAAGCAGCACAGTAAAGGCAGAGGCCCCAGCTGCAACATCAGAGCACTCCATTCCAAACAGTACAGTAAATGCAGAGCCCCCAGCTGCAACATCAGAGCACTCCATTCCAAACAGCACATTAAAGGCAGAACCCCCAGCTGCAATATCAGAACACTCTTTTCAAAGCAGTACAGCAAAGGCAGAGCCCCCAGCTGCAACATCGGAGCGCTCTGTTCCAAGCAGCACAGTAAAGGCAGAGCCCCCAGCTGCAATATCAAAACACTCTTTTCAAAGCAGCACAGTAAAGGCAGAGCCCCCAGTCGCAACATCAGAGCACTCTGTTCCAAGAAGCACAGTGAAGGCTGAGCACCCAGCCACAACATCAGAGCGCTCTTTTCACAGCAGCACAGTAAAGGCAGAGCACCCAGCCGCAACATCACAGTGTTGCTCCAAGTAGGGTTTTGACCTGTTCTACACAGTCCTGCTCCATTCTCTTTCCCCAAACTATGATCTGATTCACCACTGGCTCCGACCATTTCTTATATAATTAACGGAAACGAAAATTAAAGGTATCATTGATACTGTCATTCACAATCTTTGAGAAAGGCCGAGTTGCCGGGAGGGCATTTGGTCTCATGAGGCTGCCGGCTGCGCTCTGTCCCAGAGGCATGGAAAAGCTGGTGCAAGGAATGGGTCGTAGGAGGCATGTGTGTGGGGGGGGGGGAGGATGCTTTACGGGACAGCCTACAGAGCGACAGAGAATATGGCTGCAAAGAGGGAGGGGGAACACAACACCATCACTTTAATGCCAGTTTTTCACCCTGCACTTTGCCTAGACTCACGCCATTTCTTCAAGCAAGAGAAATTCCCAGTGGGGTGGGTGCCAGGCACCCTTTATTGCAACCCCCACAACAAAATGGGATCCTCCCTCTTGGGAAAGGCTCCAGCCCCCTCGCCCTCCCCCTCCCCCTCTCTGCTTAATTAATTAGCTTGCAGGCTGGAATGGGTTCATTTTAACCTTCTGAAGCCATCTTAATCAAGTTAAGTACGCAAAAACTGTAATTCATTATGTTGGAATTAATGCACTAAAGGCTACTGCCAGGAGCTTCCAAGTTACCCCTGATTTTGTCTAATCAGCCACTTCGCTTTCCCTCTGGTGGGCCAGAGGGAGAAAGGTGCCGCTTTTGCAGAAAACGCAAAAAGGGACCCCCATGCGCCAAACTGGACTCCATTTTTAGCAGAACGGGACTCACCCCTCAGGCGCCCGGGAATTCCTTGAGACACACGAAACGGTGCTTTTTATGACAAGCAAGCATCCCATCCTCAAAGACAATGGGGATTTTTTTTTTCTTTTTTGCAAACCACAAATGCTGGAACTCACAGGTAAAAGGCAGGCTGTTGGCCGCCAACTTAAAACAGCTCCCAAAAAAGGGTTTAGACCACTTCAGAACAGACCCATGAGACTTAAGGCACTGTTTGCTGGCTTCTGTATGGAAGTTGCCGCCATAATGAGAACAGGATTGCTGGATCAGAAGGGTCACAATCATCCAAATATAGCAGGATAAGTAACCAACGTCTGGAAGGAGCCTCAGTCATCCAAGAGACAGGTATACCTTTGGGGCCACTGTGGAAGAGACCCTGCTCTTCAGATGAACACATGCGGAAGGACTTCTTTCTGCTGGCCTGGTCAAACTGTAAAGATTATCACCAGCTCGATAAATTGGACTAAAAAAAATGTGCAATATGATCCAAATGCTTTGCGTCCTCCAGGCAATCCAGCCTCTGTAACTGACCTTCAAAAGCTCTTTTAAAAGGGACATTCAAGTATCTAGTCTCAGCCCCTACACAAACACACGTTTTTAATACTTTATATTTCATCAGCCACCATGGGCAGGGAGAACTCCCAACAAAGTATCTGAAAGCGTGAAGAACTGGTAGAGAAATGTGAATTATGGGGCAATCTGAAAAATAATTTTTAGCAGAATGTACAAATAAAACCCATTTCTTAAGGATATGCATTAAAAAGAAGCAAAGTCCCTTGGCACAAGGACATCCATCTTCATTTCACATGGTTTGGTTTAAAGCATCTGGGAATATGCATAGAGTCCTTCTCCTTAGCAGCCCCCTGGCATTTCCGGGGTTTCTGTATTCAGGAGCACGCAGGAAGCGTCAAAATCAACGCCCAGTGCTCGATATACCTGAGAAAGGGCTGTCTGCACTTGGCTTTATTCTGGAATATATCTTGGAATAGAGTCCTGCTGTCAGCCCCTGTCCTGAGATATCTAGACTAAGGCCAAGTGCGAAAAGGTCCAAGATACATCCAAAACGAGAGCATCATGGCCAATCACTATAGGATAAAGGATACCCAAAGCAGCACCTACCTAAATTTGACCAGCTTCTGCTGGCCTCCAACCTCAACACAGTGGATGAATATGGAAGCAAAGCAGGAGCAGAAGAAATGTTGACTTTTATAGCCCACTTTCCACACGCATTTAAGGGGACTCAAAGCGGCTGACAAACCTTCTGTTCTTCTCTCCACAACAGACACCCTGCGATGTTGGTGGGGCTGTGAGAGCTCAGAAACAGAGCTGTGACTAGTCCAAGGCCACCCAGCTAGTTTTATGGAAGAAGAAGAAGAAGAAGAGCTGGCTTTCATACCCCACTTTCCTCACTCCTAAGGGGACTCAGGGAGGCTGACAAACCTTCTGTTCTTCTCCCTACCACAGACACCCTGTGAGAGCTCAGAAAGAGAGCTTGATGAGCCCAAGGCCACTTAGTTAGTTTCATGGAAGAGGGCAGAAACAAACTGGGAGAATACCAGATAAGAGTTCATCACTCTAACTGCAAGACCAAACTGGGATCCCAAAAATACAGTGATGGAAAGCATTCTGGAGCAGGGATGGAGGCGTTCCACTGGACTTGCCTTGCCCGCCTACCCCTCTCTGGATTCAGAAAAGTCATTTGTGTTCCACAGCAGAGGGCCATTCTCCAACATTGGTTTTTTTCCACTTGTACTAAGTACCCACTAAGTACCCATTAAGGATTCATTAGGCTCAGAGCAGGAAGACCCCATTTCCACTGCAGACCCCATTAGAGCCACACTTGTTTCCCCCAGTTCTAGGGAAATCCAGATTGAATGGGTCCTTCAGGACCTATAATCCAGATTTCCTGTAGTTCTGCAATGGGGTTTCCAGGCATCCAATCCAGATTATATGGAGTGCGTTTCCACCACGATTGGGCAATGGGGTCTAAGGGGGGCTCCCATGGGAGAAGACCCCACGCGAGAGGACTGCCAATCCTATGGACCTTTGTCAAAGGCTCTAGAGAATCTTCAAAGTTTGAGGAAGATAGCTCTGGAGATTTTCCAGAAGTATCTCTGGAGCGTCTACGGAGACTGCACCCTGTCCCCCCAAAAACCTGGGGTGAAGGTCGGGCCCCACGTGGGTCAATCAGCTTTCAACACATGGGTGCTCCGGCATTTCCACTGCAGGCAGGCTAGCACCCATTGCTATTGGGTGCTGTACCTCCCTTAATCCGGATCTACTACTAGATCCGCATTAGCTAAAGGACCCATTCCTTAGATCCGGATCATCTTAGATCCAGATTAAGGGAGGTCAGTGGAAAAAACCCATTCTACTGCATTCACAGCAGAGCTTAATTTAAAAATGAAAAGGCTGTGAAGTATAACCGTGAGAGTGCTATTCTCCCCCATGGTTCCGTGAGGGTTTAGAGTACCAGAGGCGCACGCCTCCTTGCGCACTGGCACATCTTAATATATTTCACATGTTGTTGTTATACACAAACATCTGCCCTTCGGGGTTGCCATGGAAGCAGCCGGGATCATTAATCCGTTCTTCCAAAATTAACTCAAGAATTCGGCCTCCTTCCCCACCCATCCTCTAATTTGAGAAGCAATTCCACGGTGGACAGTCTGGACGCGGGACCCTGACGGGGTACTTCTGGTCTCTTCCTGCACCTGCCACGGCAAGGAACTCTGCCCCCACATTCTTCCCCTCGCAAGATTAAATCCGCATGCCGGCACATTGTGACTCCGTGGGGCTGAGCCAAGGAGCAAAACCCAACACTGAGCCCATTGGCCCCTTGGTCCTGGAAGCACATTGCTAGGCCTCAGAAAGAAAAACATACAAGCATGCATCATTAAGGTGAGGATAGGAGACTTTCTGGTTATCTACCCTGGCCCGTGTTCAGTTTATTCTGGGGTCTTGGGGGGGGGGGCAAATAAACAGGTTTCCTATGCTTTAAAAAGTGCACGTAAGAACTTAAGAGGAGCCCTGCTGGATCAGGCCACATCCCATCTAACGCAACCTTCCATCTCACACAGCACCACAATTGTTTCTGGGGATCTCAAGTAGAAGACAAGGTCAAAACCATTACCTACTCTTGGGGTTTTTCCCACTGACCTGCCTTAATCCGGATCTAAGATGATCCAGACCTAAGGAATGGGTCCTTCAACTAATCAGGATCCAGTAGATCCGGATTAAGGGAGGTACCTGATGCGTCCCCAAGGGCAGTGCAGCACCCAACAGCAATGGGTGCTAGCCTGCCCGCAGTGGAAACACCTGAGCACCCATGTGGCAAATCTGGATTGAGCCGCGTGGGGCCCACCCCAAGTTTTTTGGGGGGCAGGTGGTGCAATCTCCGTAGAGGCTCCGGAGATTTTTCGAAGATTCTCCGGAGCAATCTGCTGCAAACTTCAAACATTCTCCAGAGCCTTTGACAAAGGTCCATAGGACTGGCATTGCTCTTGCATGAGGTCCTCTTCGGAGCGTGTGCTATTCTTCAGAGCTGGCTTTGGAGATTATGCACAGGCTTTGAAGCTTTGAGTTTTGGGGCAACCCCCCCCCATGGGTGCCCCCCCAAGCCCCCCCTAGACCCCACTGCCTGACTGCAGTGGAAACAGGCTCCGTATAATCCAGATTCGATGCCTGAAGACTCCATTGCAGACCCTTTTAATGAGGTCTACAGGAAATCCGGGTTTCCTTAGAATTGGTGGTAACAAATGTGGCTCTAATGGGGTCTGTAGTGGAAATGGGGTCTTCCTGCTCTGACCCTAATGGGTCCTTAATGGGTCCCTAATGGGTACTTAGTGCTAGTGGAAAAACATCCTTTAACCCCTCTCTTTCTCTCCAACCTGGAGGCAGAACCTGGGCATCCTTTTAGATAAGAACCTAAGAGGAACTCAGCTGGATCAGGCCATAGCCCATCTAATCCACAAGAACTTAAGAGGAGCCCTGGTTTAAAGCCAATCTAGGCCAGCATCCCATCTAACACAGCGGCTCCCAATCTAGGCATCTCAAGCAGAAGACAAAGGCAAAACCTTCCCCTGCTCTCCCATCTAGAGTCAGTGTAAAAACCTACAACTTTAAAAACAAATGTGCACAATAAGAGCATGTTTTTCAAGCCCATCCCCACCCTAGGAGCAACTGCAGGCGCATGGGCCTTTGTTTCTACACCTTGCCACAATTCCTGCCCAGAGACTGCAGTGCAATTCAATCACCAAAGGAATTCCTAATGTTCTCTGATAACAGAACCGATTACATAAATTCTATAAAGACTTATTAATATTGATAAAAGCAAAAAAAGGGGGGCAGGGAAAAAGATCAGAGAAACATAATCTGCTTTAACCTTTGCAAGCACAAATGTAAATATGCTTCTAACTCGGGGTTTTGACTTTTAAATTTTTAATTGGGCTCCTGCTTTCAGGTAAGTGGCAGAAAGCAGGAGGCCCAAAATTTAATGTGCATTACCGTTAACCATTTTAACTGTCCTAGAAGTACCTTTTAAACCTAAAGACTCAGTAGTTCCAGAGTAACCAACAGTAATTCCACTTGTCCCGAAAAAAGTCAAAAATGTATGTGGAGAAGCAGAGCTGTATAGTTGTAGCCCACAGAACAAGCCCCTGTGTGTTGCAAAAGCATGTCAGGCAAATAATTAGCACCTATGAAAAATCAGGGGTTCAAAGAAGCGTGGACGCCCAGTCTACCAAGGCTAAGTCAGAGGCATCATGAATGGGAGACCCAGTCTGTTTTTGGCACTAGCAACGAAGACCCCATTGGGAACCTGCACATAAGACCCCTTAAGGAACCCATTAGGACCACATTCTGAATGTGCTGTACCCATGAGTGTCAGCAAAATCCGGATTTAATGGGCCCTTAAATCTAGATAAATGCTAGACACCTTTAATGGTGGTCTTCCACGAGGACGTATGGGGTCCCCACCATGGGCCTTTTTGCACACACCTCCCTTAATCAAGATTTAGAAGATCCGGATCTTGAAGTATCCAGTCCTCACGGAATCTGGTCCAAGTAGTTCTGCATCATGGAGAGGGCCCCATGTGTCCAAAACAGCCGTCTAGCACCCACAGCACCCATCCCAAGGCTCCGAATTGAAGACACCATTAAAGGGGTCCAGCATTAATCCGGATTTAGCATCAATCCAAATACCCCATTAAATCCAGATTTCGCCGGCACTCAGAATGGGGTCCTAACGGGGACCTTAAGGGATCGTGTGTGAAGAAGGTACACCAATTGCATACCTATCAGATTCCTAGGGGGTTTCTAATGGGGTCTTCGTTACAAGGACCAGATTCCAACAAGGACAGCATCTCAAAGATCCGGATCTTCTAAATCTGGATTAACAAAGGTAAGTGCATTGGAGGTCAATTACACCTTGGAAAGCAGAACCAGTTTCCCCACAGTCTGATGCGCTGAGGACCACAGGAATTCTGGATAATGTAGTCAGTCTTCATATGGGCAGAGGAAGTAAGAGAAGTTTTCATGCCCATAGTGAGGAAACCCTCCCCGCCCCCCAGCTCCCAGGTCTTTCTCTGCCATCCTCAAAGCAGGGGGAAGAGGTTGTGGAGGAGGTGGATTGCGCACTGAATGAATGAACGCTTTACAGATCAAATCAGAGCAACATCAAGGTGAACCAAACTGTGTTCATACACTCCTGAATGCCCAATCAATAATTCAGCATTCTAGACACAGCACACTGTGATCTCTAGATCTTTTGACTCCATCACAAACCTTGGGTCTCCAGCATGTCTGCACAGTGCTTTAACTCCTCATGACCCACAGGGCGGCCAAAATAATTTAAATTCTAACCACTTAAGGTGTGGGAGAGGGAATCCACAGCCATGCACAGAATAACTAGGGCTACAGTTGTAGAAGAGATGGCTTTTCTACCTTGCTTTTCTCACCCTTTTCAGGGGACGCAATGCAGCTGATAAACCTTGTTCTTCTCCCCACAACCGACACCCTGTGAGGCTGATGCTGCTGTGAGAGCGCAGAAGAGAGCTGTGACTAGCCCAAGGCCACCCAACTGGCTTTGTGTAGAAGAAGAGTTGACTTTTCTACCCTGCTTTTCTCAGCCCTTTAAGGGGACTCAAAGTGGCTGACAAACCTTCGGTTCTTCTCCCCACAACACACACCCTGTGAGGTTGATGGGTCTTGTGAGAGCTCAGAAGAGAGCTGTGACTAGCCCAAGGTCACCCAGTTGGCTGCATGGAGGAGTGTGGAATCAAACCTGGTATTCCCAGATAAAAGAGTCCAGCTCCCTAACCACTAAAACAATCAGCAAGAAAGCAACTCTATGGAGAGCAACTCATATTGTAAGAAAATGCCCTTACAATTCCTAGCTCCATTGGCAAGATCCAAAGGGAAATGGAGATACACTTTCCTCTCCCACTTGCAGGCTGTGCTGGTTTAACAGATACTGTTACTGTTTTAATATGTTGGATTTTAAATGCTGTTACCCACCCTGATACCTTTAGGTATAGGGCGGGAAAGAAACACAAATAATAAATATATAAATAAAATACAAAGCTGTGAGGAGGCATATTACATGCATTTAAATATATATATATAGTCATAACAGTTATAAATATATCCTGGCTTGCAATTCCTTGCTCAGAGATTACGCAAAAAGCCTTTCAAGTAGTCACACACTTTTTCCATAACCAGGAATAAATGAAATATATATAGGGTTGTGCATGCATGTGTGTGTGTGTGTGTGTGTGTGTGTTTTCACTTTTTGGAAGGTTCATTCAGGCACGTTTTAAGCTGTTGCCAAGAAAGACAATTAATTGTGGCCTGGGGCGATCAGAGGATCACACAGCAATACCTATGAATAAGAACTGTGAGTTCTAATCACAGTCAATTTGTTATTCCATGGCAAACAAGCCAGTTTAATGCTCCGTGAAAAACTGGTACCTTAAACTTTTCCTCTCTCAAGGTTTAATCACAGGAAAACTCTGCTTTACCTGCTCTCCTAGGAATTCCGCCTGATTTCCTTGACAGGTATCATCAAAGGAAGCATTTCAGTAAGAGGCCCTCTGAAAACAAGGCTCTTCCCATGCTCTGTGGAACCTGGCACATCAAAAATCCGTGGCTGCACAGCATGCATCTGTGCCAAGCTAGAAACATCCCTACTGGTTTGTACAACCTACAACCCTCAGGTGTTATGGCAATTTGTTTAGAAAACATATGATTTTTAAAAAGCAAGCAACACTTTGCTATAAATGTAACATTTAGTTACATTAAATACGGTAATAAATTTTCCTTTCTGCCCACATGGTATGCACCAGTAAATAAGGGTCTCAATTACCATGAAAAGTGCCAAGGAATGATTCTACTCCTCCCTGATGTAGCTATTAAAGAAGGATCCCTGTCCCCTTTTCCATATGGCAAGCTTAGGTTAGGTTCTAGGAACACAGTCCCCTTTTCCACATGGTAACCTCAGCTTATCCCAATATCAGGCTACAGGAACCCTGTCCCCTTTTCTACATGGTAAATTCAGCTTATCCCAAGTCAGGCTACACTACAGTAACCCTGTCTCTCTTTTCCACATGGTAACCTCAGCTTATCCCAAGTCAGGCTACAGGAACCCTGTCCCCTTTTCTACATGGTAACTTCAGCTTATCCCAAGTCAGGCTACACTACAGGAACCCCTGTCTCCTTTTCCACATGGTAACCTCAGCTTATCCCAAGTCAGGCTACACTACAGTAACCCTCTCTCTCTTTTCCACATGGTAACCTCAGCTTATCCCAAGTCAGGCTACAGGAACCCTGTCTCTCTTTTCTACATGGTAACCTCAGCTTATCCCAAGTCAGGCTACAGGAACCCTGTCCCCTTTTCCACATGGTAACTTCAGCTTATCCCAAGTCAGGCTACACTACAGGAACCCCTGTCTCCTTTTCCACATGGTAACCTCAGCTTATCCCAATCCTGGCTACGGGTCACATCTAGCCCAGCAGTTGCTACTCCAGCCAGGATATTTCTAGCCTACTCACCACCCATTTGAGCAGGGAACTTCAAAGCTGAAGTTGTTCTCTGCTGTGCACAAAGCATGCAATGTATTTATGGCCAATTAGTGGCCACAGAGGCATCTGGGTGCTTTCTGGAGAAAGCTGGATCGGAGCCCATTGAACTGCAGAGATCTTCTTGTGTTCCAGTAATGGTTTCCCTGCATTTTGCACAAATCAGGTTAAATGCAAAAAATAGATGCATTCTTGGGCACACTCTCTTGCTTCATGCCAGCAGGCCTATCTTCTCTATGAGCAGAGTCAGGCCCCACAATAACCTCATCCATACAGGGACAACGTGTCTTTCCTGGCAAAGTGAGTAGAAGCAGATTTATAAAAAGCTACAAACGTTTTCTGAAAGCGAGAGAAACAGCTCTGTAATGGGACAAGGCAGTTGTAAACAACAAGGAATAATGACTGTGGAAAAACAAAGGCTCAAAAAATAAAAATAAATAAAAAACAAAAGCCACAGGTGTTTTCCATCAAAGTGCCCACCAGCTGCCCTAAACTTCTTTTTAAAGGCGGCTGCGTGAAAACTTTTCACAAGTCAGGGTGCAGCGCTTGCAATATAGCCACAAGTCCTGCTTCATAATGGAGACGTTTGATCTCAATGCTTCCCTAACTCCACCAGTTTACTTTAGCTTATTTCTACGGCTTCTGCGTGTTTTAGTTGAAGAGGCTGAAAAGGGAAGGGTGTGTGTCATTTTATGAAAAATAAAAGGAATTAACTTCAACCAGAAAGGCTGTCCTATTCACAGTCCATCTCCCCAATATTTGAACAATGCAATTTTTTAATCAGTGTGCTAATGTGACATCTACCTAAAACCATCTGGCACTAGCAGAGAAATAGCCATGTTAGTTTAAGCCGAAAAGCCCAGCATCTGAAGAAATAGACATGTCTATGAAAGATCATGCCACCAACCCTTCTCCTCTCAGTCTCCAAGGGCCACTACCTTACCTTGGCTGGACATCTGGCATTAGGGATGCGCATGAATATTCGTAGGCATCCAAAATCCGATTGAATGTGCCAAATTTCGACATTCGAACTCGAAAGAATGTCCCAAAATTTGAATGTAAACATTCAAATCAAATTTCAAACCTCAGAGCTACTTGTTCAAATTATCCGGACATTTCTATGCGTGCAAGTTCGTACACGAGGCATACCTGAAGATCCATATCTTTCCGGCATCTATATGCATTTGTACGGATCCATACGGGACGAAAACAGGTTGCATACGGGATAACTATGGGATGCATACGGACGTGTACGGATGTGTATGTATCTGGGGACGACGTGTACGGGCACATACGAATGTTGTTGACATTCGTTCGTAAATACGAATAAAAAATTCAAACGAATAGATGTGAATTTGGTAACCACAGATCGAATCTTGTTAAATTCAAATTTAAAAGATTTGAATCAAATATTAAAAACACATTCGTGCACATCTCTATCTGGCACTCCCAATGCAGCATCGAAAACAGATCATAAGTCGAAGCCAGAGGTGCTAAGCTTAGTGACTTTCAGGAACCAAGCAAAATCTTCCCTCTTTTTTCTAGGCACCGTGGTGCATAAGGACTTAACTTCCAGACTGTTCACCCTGACTATGAATAGTTGATGGTGTGGTACTGCAGGGATTCTCAGAAACTTGCATTACTATTTTATTATCATTATCATTATTATTGATTGTTATGTACTGCACCATGCAGTTGATATGTACAGAAGAAAGCATAATGACATGAGCGTTTACCAAAGTGAGCAATGAATTCATCATCTAAAACACTGACGGCAGGGAGAGAGGGAGGGAGAACATAAGAGGAGCCCTACTGGATCAGGCCACAACCCATTTAGCTCTTAAGAACCTAAGAGAAGCCCTGCTGGATCAGGCCACAGCCCATCTGGTACATAAGAACCCAAGAGGAGCCCTGCTGCATCAGGCCACAGTCCAAACATTCTTTGCCTCAGTTTCCCTTCTCTCTGCTTCGTTTTTCAGCCCCTGTTCAACTGACCACAGAGGATGTGTGGAGCTTAGGGGGAGCTGTGGGGGGGTCGCGGAGGCCGCACTCTGCACAGGCGGGGTGGTGCCTCTGGTGGGGGCCTTGGAGCCCAGGTGGGGGTCTTTTTGCTGTTGCCGGGCATTCTTTGCCTCGGTTTCCCTTCTTTCTTGCTGGTGGGTTTCTCTCTGCTTCGTTTTTCGGCCCCCGTCTGACTGACCACGGGGCAGGATGTGTGGAGGTTTGGGGTGGCTGTGGGGGGGCGGCGGAGACCGCACTCTTTGCGGGTGGCGTGGTGCCGCTGGGGGGAGGGGGGCCTTGGAGTCCAGGTGGGAGTCCCTTTACTGTTCCAGACATTCTTTGCCTTGGTTTCCCTCCTTTTTTGTGGATGGGTTTCTCTCTGCTTCGTTTTTCTGCCCCTGTTCAACTGACCGCAGAGGTGGATGTATGGAGGTTACGGGTGGCTGTACGGGGCAGCAGAGAGCACTCTCTACTCACGTGAGGTGATGCCACAGAAGAAGGCTTTGGAGTCCAGGTAAGAGTGTTTTTACTGTTACCAAACATTCTTTGCCTCGGTTACCCTTCTTTTTTCTGGCAGGTTTCTCTCTGCTTCATTTTTCAGCCCCTGTTTCAGCCCCTGTTCGACTGACGACAGAGGAGGATGTATGGAGGTTAGGGGTGGCTGTACGCGGCGGTGGGGGCCGCACTCTACACACTCTAAACAGTTTTAATTTTGTTGAATTTTAAGGTGTTTTTAAGTGTGCATCTTGTTTTATTTGTATTTCATTTTAATCTGTATCTGTTCTTAATTTGTTTCTAGTTCTAATCTATTTTAACCTGTTGTAACCCGCCCAGAGACCTTTGGGTATGGGCGGGATAGAAATGTAAATGAATGAATGAATGAATGAATGAATGAATGGATGGATGGATGGATGGACGGACGGACGGACGGACGGACGGACGGACGGACGGACGGATAAATAAATAAATAAATAAATACCTAAGAGGAGCCCTGCTGGATCAGGCCACAGCCCATCTAGTCCTTAAGAACCTAAGAGGAGCCTTGCTGGATCAGGCCACAGCCCATCCAATCCATAAGAACCTAAGAGGAGCCCTGCTGGATCAGGCCACAGCCCATCTAGTCCATAAGAACCCAAGAGGAGCCCTGCTGGATCAGGCCACAGCCCATCTAGTCCATAAGAACACAAGAGGGAGGGGAGGATATTGCCCATCTGATTATACTTTCACCACATCTCTGTCAATAAAAAGGCTGAGAGCTTATTTTACAGTCATCCAAAGTGGCACAAAGTGGGTAGGGATTCCTTGTGCTTTCGACAGAAGTGTGTGTGGGGTGGGTGGGTGAGGGGAATGGAGCCCATTTCTGGTGGATCTGCAAGCCAAAACCTGTTAGGAGAGACTTTAGAATTTATAATCCTCTTTTGCTGCAAATCTCCCAGTTTTCATTGAAACAAATTTGCACTCAGTTTCTACTATTTATCCGTTTGGATTCTGCTACCTCGGTAAATACAGTTTTCTACACATTTTGTAATTTATCTGCATTGTTCTTCTACAACTCTTCCTCAGCAAAGCAGGAATGAGTTTTAGCTAGATTTTGTGTTAAAAATAGGTCTTCCTTCCCCACGCCCTGACGCCCTGCAGTTCAGGCAGATAAGCCGATGAGGTTTTCTTGCCGACAATACAGAAGCAATTTGCCACTGCCTTCTTCTGGAGGGGCTTTCTTTTGGAAGGGGTTCTCAACCTATCCTACAGCCTTGAGATCTCCTGATTCTATCCGAGCCCATACCAAACCACTTAGGTGTTGGGGAAACTGAATGAAGCCATCCCATAACATTCCAGGGCGTGCCCATCTCCCCAAAGACTGTGGATCAGGTTTAGTCATAAGAACCTAAGAGGAGCCCTGCTGGATCAGCCACAGTCCATCTAGTCCAGCATCCTGTCCCACACAGTGACCCAACAATTGACCATGGGCATCTCAAGCAGAGACAAGGGCAAACCTCGTCCTGCTCTCAAAGCCCAGCAAAAGGCCTTAGAGGCATCCCACTTGTCTAACCCCATAAGTACCTAAGAGGAGCCCTGCTGGATCAGGCCACAGCCCATCCAGTCCAGCATCCTGTCTCACACAGTGGTCCACCAGTTGCCCATGGGCATCTCAAGCAGAGACAAGGGCAAACCTCGTCCTGCTCTCGAAGCCCAGCAAATGGCCTTAGAGGCGTCCTACTTGTCTAACCCCATAAGTACCTAAGAGGAGCCCTGCTGGATCAGGCCAAAGCCCATCTAGTCCATAAGAACCCAAGAGGAGCCCTGCTGGATCAGGCCACAGCCCATCTAGTCCATCAGAACCTGAGAGGAACCCTGCTGGATCAGGCCACAGCCCGTCTACTCCATCAGAACCTGAGAGGAACCCTGTTGGATCAGGTCACAGCCCATCTAGTGCATAAGAACCTCAGAGGAGCCCTGCTGGATCAGGCCACAGCCCATCTAGTCCATAAGAAACTGAGAGGAACCCTGCTGGATCAGGCCACAGCCCGTCTAGTCTATAAGAACCTCAGAGGAGCCCTGCTGGATCAGGCCACAGCCCATATAGTCCAGCATCCTGTCGCACACAGTGGCCCACCAATTGCCCATGGGCATCTCAAGCAGAGACAAGGGCAAACCTTCTCCTGCTCTCAAATTCCAGCAAATGGACTTAGAGGCCTCCTGCTTGTCCCCCCTGCCTGAAAGATGTACTTAGGCATCCATTCTAGTAGCCATTGACACATTTGTCCTCCATGAATTTGCTGAACCGTTCCTTAAAGCCACCTAGGTTGGTTGCTGTGACCACCTCCTCTGGCAGCCAATTCCATAGACCGATGACCCTCTGGGTAAAGGAATCCTTCCCCTTGTCAGATCCAACTCTCCTACCCATTAGCTTCATAGATGCCCCCTAGTTCTAGTGTTGTGTGATAGAGAAAAGAATTTTTCTCTATCCACCTTTTCTATGCCATCCATGATTTTATATACTTCATTCACATATATAGTCCGTTCACACAAGCCAATATGACCCAGTCCCCAGAGAACTCCCAAAAGGCCACAAACCAAGCTGCCACCTTACACCCCCCTGGCCTTCACAGACACAAAGACAGAGGAAGAAACTGGAGACCAGAGGAGGCATGGCTTCCCTTACATCACTGAAGTCCTCTTCTTCCTCTGCCTGGAAACACCAAGGACCACATTACCCATAATTCCAGTGGCCCTCAAACCAGGATCACAGAAAACCCAGCCTATGCGAACTAAGACTGAAGATAGCATTCAGAGAAACCCTGCTGGACCCACTATTTGAAACTTCCTCCATCGTGCAGCAAATGTTGCTTTTAATCTAGCAGCTTTAATGTCCAACCATCTGCTGGTTCCTCTCTTGGACAACTCCCATCTGGCGAAGTTGTGTAGGACCCACCTAGCATATCCCAGCTCCACAATCTGTGTCTGTGTCAGATATCCTAAAGCGAACAGGAGACGGATGTGCATTGATGTGGCTCTGGGAAAATTCTCAGAATTCCTAAGCATCAGAGTTTTAGATCTCCAGGCCTGGCTGAAGTATTTCGTTCGTTCATTCATTCAATTTATATACCGCCCTTCACCTAAGGGCCCCAGAGCAGGTTACAGTAAGAATAAATATATCAAAAGGAAAAAATAATAATTAAAAATATTGCCCCCCTCCCTCCCACATCCACCCCCCTTCCTAACAGGACAGCCCCCCGAGGAAGCTATCTAGATGACAAAAGCCTGGTTAAAAGATATGTTTTCACCAGATGCCAAAAAGCATACAACCTCAAGAGGGAGGCTGTTCCAAAGTCTAGGGGCTACCACAGAGAAGGCCCTCTTGTATGTCCCTATGCCTCGTACCTCTGCAAGAGAAGGAACTACAAGAAGACCCTGTCTTTGAGGTCTCAGCGCACGTCAACACCTTGATTTGGGCTCAGTAGCAAATAGGTAACCAGTGCATATCCTCCAAGATCGGGGTGATACAGCCAGAGATTCCCGTCAGCAGACGAGCTGCAGCATTCTGCACCAGTTCCAACTTCCAAACCGTTTTCAAGGGCAGCCCCATGTTCAGCGCATTACAGTAGCCCAGTGTTTCCCAAACTTTTGACATATGTGTACCCCTTCTGTAATTTTCGTAACGCTGAGTACCCCTCATAAAAAACATTAGGGATAAAAATTGTATTTTATAAAAATAATCACAATCAGTGGAACTTACTAAAGCACGATAACAGGCGCCCGGAACTAACTATTAAAGAAGTAAGTTGCCTCTGTAACGAAGGGCAGTATATTCACGCCGTGTCACGCCTCACAAGACCGTTAGATAACACTGCAATTCTCCGGTGTTTAAACAGCTCCGCGGCTCAACGTCAACTGTTAATGTTCCCGCAGTTTAAAAATGGCCGAACCCGAGCTGCGCGAAGGATGCGCTGAAGTTCCCGCCATAATGAGTTGCGATCCGATGTACGATGGCCCCAGTTCCCGTGTAAAAACTGCGATATGCGCCTATTTCTTTCCTTGTTCTGTGGGCGCAGCTAAGCACGGTGCAGTGGATATTCCCACGTGATCCCCACCAAACTCCGGTGCAACGCGTACCCCCACCAAACTCTTCCCGTACCCCTGGGGGTACGCGTACCACACTTTGGGAAACACTGCAGTAGTCTAATCTGGAGGTTACCAGAGCATGGGTCACTGTGGCCAAGGTATCCCGATCCAGGCAAGGCCTGAATGAAGATAATGGGAGGCTCCCCTTTATCTAAAACTCGTGTCCCCCAATTAAAACAACATGGAGAGAAGAGGGGGGCTGAAGGCTTACAATGTATAACGCATGATACTTATGTTCCTCTCCTCAGAAAACTCAAGAGGCGAAAAGCCCATCAGGAGGTTTCATTAGAATGCTATATATAGGGGAAATATGTTTAAACTAAGCTATTAAATCCAAGAACCAAAAGTTGCATAATTTGGGACACATACGACCGCCAAACATTTCCACTTAACACAGGACTGCAAGATTTTGCTCTGAGCACCAAGGCGGCACATGCTTTAATCACAACTGATTTACAAGCTGCAGTTCCCCAGAAAATCCTGCTAAGATCACTTGGACCTTAAGATAAATAGTCTATTATTGCTGCCCCAAATATCCATTACTACTTGAAAACAAAATCTGCTTGTATTCTGTAAATATGAACAGATGGAGCCGGGATTAGGTTTTCAAAGACCATCACAAGTGTTTAAAAAAGGAGCTCTCCAAAAATGCAATTGGGAAAATTTGATTACAGTAATTTACAGTAAAAAAAAAAGGGGTGGGGGTTTCAATGCAGAGCAGAGGTTCTAAGTCCCATCAACTACAACTTATACTTTAACGTATAAGGATCTAAATGACTTGGCCCCCAACTATCTGAAGGAATGCCTTCTCCCAAACTGGCCTGCCTGTGCCTTAAGATCTGAAAGGGAGGCCCTCCTCCTGGTTGTCCCACCACCCTCAATACTAAGGCAGGCGGACAATGGAGAGATGGCCTTGTCAGTGATGGCCCCCAGGCTGCCTATTCCAAAGCTCTATGGAGGCCAAAATAGACCTTCTGGAGGCCAGTGTGAGCCAGTTTGGTCTAATGGTTAGGGAGTTGGATTCTTATCTGGGAATACCGGGTTCAATTCCGCCCTCCCCCACAAAGCCAGCTGGGTGACCTTGGGCTAGCCACAGCTCTCTTCTGAGCTCTCACAGCCCCAACTACTTCACAGGGTGTTCTGTTGTGGGGGGAAGAATAGAAAAGCTTTGTCAGCCACTTTGAGTCCCCTTAAGGTAGAAGAACAGAAAGCTTTGTCAGCCGCTTTGAGTCCCCTTAAGGTAGAAGAACAGAAAGCTTTGTCAGCCGCCTTGAGTCCCTTTAAATGGGTGAGAAAAGCAGGGTAGAAAAGCCAACTATTCTTATTCTTCTTGGTCTGGGTGCTTTTCCCTTATGGCACCTGGGGAAGGGCTGATCCAGTAACCGAATCAGTGGATACGGGGGTCCAAATGTATATGGCTCTATTTTAACATGCCTGTTTTTAAATGTTGTTACCCACTCTGAGACCTTAGGGCAGTGATGACGAACCCTTTGAGCTTCGTGTGTCAAAATTTGCAAGAAAACCAAGCTTAACTCGGGTATTGTGTCACATCCAGAAATATCCATAATTTTGTGATATTTGTAGCTCTAGTAAAAAAGTTATATTTTTGATATATGTATTTTATTGAAAGCAAAAACAAATAATTCTTTACATTAGTGCCTTTTGTTGCTGAATTTATTTTGCTAAATCTTCAATTGAAAGTTGGTATTTCATACACTTCAAGACCAAGCAAGCACTACACGCCCAGGTGCCAGGGTGACTGTGTGTGCCACCCAAAAGAGCTTGGCGTGTCACCTGTGACACGCGTGTCATAGGTTAGCCATCATTGCCTTAGGGTATAGGGCGAGATAGAAATGCAAATATAAATACAGTGCTGCACAAAAATCATGGCTCCAAGAGAAACAGAATTCCCAAAACACAGTTAAACCAGTGACCAGTGTCTTTAGAAACTGGACAGATCACAACAAAAGGTTGGTTTCTATTGCACTTTTATCTGTGGAAAGCTGGTGGAAGATGAGAGCAAGTTGAGACAGGAGAAGAACAGCTTTATCAGGAAAACGGCTCATTATTACAAATCTCTTTTGCTGTTTTGTGTTCTCTGCGCTGCCGGTTTTGTAAGCCGAAAAATTCTGTCTGCTCCTCTTACGAGCCTGAAATTTTTAGGAGCCAAGGAGCAGGGCCAGAGATTTTTCCACTGCCTGAGCCCTCAGCCATAGCAAGAGGTAAGGGTAAGGAAAGGAGGAGATTGCTGACTCCTGTTTCAAATAGATGATCTGGAAAACTTATCTGCATTTTTTGGTGCAGGGCTGTTTTCTGTTCCCGGTAATCCAGGGAGATTTCTTGGGATTCGAAATGCTTAGCTCACAAGTAGTTCAAAGGCAATTGGATCCACCAGCAGCAATGAAAACAGTGTGCCGTAAGCTCATGGATTCCATTCCTCCAAACAGACCCAAAACTCTAGCTGCAGAACTACTAACCAGAATTACCCGTAATGAGGCCAACCATCCTGAAGGTCCGTGGCTTTGCTAACTCTTTAAAAACCAAAGTCTTTCTAGAAGACCAGTCGAATTCTGGCTCACAGAATTCCTATGGAATTCCTATGCATCCAGGACCATTTTTGCATTTAGCTCCCTTAAACTGGATTTAGAAGATCGGGGTCTTTGATATCCAGTCCTTGTTTAATCTGGTCCTTGAAGATCCGCATCATGGGGGCAGGACGGGGACCCCATGTGCCTGCACAAGCTGTCTAGCACCCGATGGCACTGGGTGCTAAACAGGGCTGCTGTGTGGACACCGTAACACCCATCCCGAGGCTCCAACTAAACCCAGTTAAGCCCAAATGGGAAGGTCCACTAGTAGCGTGGCACAATTGACCCACATAACTGTCAAGAAGGGGTCATTTCTGGTCACAATGGGCGTGGTGGAGAGACACGGCTTTCTAGTGGCCTATGTAGCCACTATGAAGCCTATGCTAAGCTTCGTAGACCACTACAGAAGACATGTGGGCCTACATAGTGAGTGTTGAGGGGTGGAGGTAGAGTCGCCCCACGGCAAATGGCGGCCACTAAGCCTTCCCTTGGACTCCATTGCCAGACTTGCGGACACACAGCGTCTGATCCGGTCTTCACAGAGGAAGACCAGATTGAAGGCACTATTAAAGGGGTCTACCATTAATCCAGATTTAAGGACCTGGAGATATCTGTACTTGTACAAATAGATCACACTCAAATGTGTTAAAATTCTATTCGATACAAATCTATCCGTATGTATTCATATGAACATTCAATACATATCTGATAAGAATAAATAAGTATCTGATACGAACAGATACGTTCTGATACGTTTCCCCAGCTTAACAAATGTCCGAACTATTCGTCTGAATGTTAGCAAACGAATATTGTAACATTTGATTTGAGTTCGAATGTCTGAAGTCAGACATATTTGGAATGTTATTAATATCTGTGCAAATTCATAGTTGTCAGCGCTTATTTAATGTCTAAGACAATTGCCTTGGTGTGGTTTATCAGCTGTCTCTTCCTACATCTGAGAACTCAGCATTAGAAGAAAGGCATGCCTTAAAGTAAGCCAGTTTGGTCTAGTGGTTAGGGAGCCGGACTCTTATCTGGGAATACCAGGTTTGATTCCACACTCCTCCACAAAGCCAGCTGGGTGACCTTGGGCTAGTCACAGCTGTCTTCTGAGCTCTCACAGGCCCACCTGCCTCACAGGGTGTCTGTTGTGGGGAGAGGAACAGAAGGGTTGTCAGCTGCTTTGAGTCCCCTTAAATGGTTGAGAAAAGGGGTAGAAAAGCCAACTCTTCTTCTTCTTAAGACACCCCCCCCCAAGCTGATGCCCTCCAGCTGTTTCTGACTGCAATTGTGCTGATGGAACCATCATTTTCCACATCTGGATGGCATTATCTTTGTTGAAGACCCAAAGGCTTTGCCCTGCTACACCTTCACCAAGGGAAACCAAAGCAGCAGCTTAACAACTACAAAACACCCCTACGGTCTCAAGGTGGTCGAAACACTTAGAAGGAGAAACCAGGCTTTGATCTTTGAGTTGCTCAGTTCCGCACAGGGGGGGAAAGCTGCTAACAAGCAGCTATTATTTCCCTGTTAAAATCGGCCGCTAGTTAATATGCAGATGAAACACGGAGGAGAGGAAGGAAGGCAGAAAAACAGCATCGGAAATCCAAATTGGCACCAGTAGTTCAACAACATTCTTCTCTCCTTCTCTCTTAAATCAGGATGTTTTCAACAGGTAAAGCAAAGTGACCAGCTGAATCTCAAATCGTAAACACTGGTTCTGACCTGCATCTTGCAGGGCCAATATGAGATGCCTGGATAAGAAAGATGAATTAAACACATTTCCATCACAAAGATTTTTCTCTGTTTTGTTTTTTACACTCATAGCTTGGCTGATTTTTTTTTTTAAAAAAAAATCTTGTAGTCTTCCTGCAGTTTAGCTTAATTCCATTTACCATTTGCGTAATCCAGCATTTTATACAATCATCAACTGGCTTTGCACTTAGATTCTTTACTTTCTACCTCACTTTTCTCATCCATTTAAGGGGACTCCAAGCGGCTGACAAACCTTCTGTTCTTCCCCCATGGGAGGTAGGTGGGGCTGTGGGAGCTTAGAAGAGAGCTGTGACTAGACCAAGGTCACCCAGATGGCTTTGTGGAGGAGGATGAAGAAGAAGAGTTGGCTTTTCTACCCCGCTTTTCTCACCCATTTAAGGGGACTCCCAGCAGCTGACAAACCTTCTGTTCTTCTCCACATATCAGAACTCCCTGAGAGGTAGGTGGGGCTGTGAGAGCTCAGAAGAGAGCTATGACTAGCCCAAGGTCTCCCAGCTGGCTTTGTGGAGGAGTCCGGAATCCAACCTGGTCTTCCCAGGTAAGAGTCCAACTCCCTAACCACTAGACCATACTGGTTAGAGTCAGCTGCCAGATCTAAACAAGTATTTTTCCTCTCATTTTCTGGAGGCAGCTTGAAATGTTATTTCTGTTTTTAAAGCAGCATTTTGGACTAAAGCTGCTTTCTCTCAGGAGCGTTGCCTTTCTTAGCCAGACCGCTGACAATACCCAAATCTGTTTGCCTTTAATTAGTTAACATATCGGGTTCTTTTGAGTCCTTTTTGTGCTGCTTTTCTTCTTTGCAGGGGTTGAATTGCCCAACGCTTCGCAAGGCTAGCTTTGGAAAGCTAATTTAGTCAAAAAGCATTCTTGACCTAGTCTGTGTGCATTCTGTTAAGTTGCCACTTTAAATGCCAAGCCGATAAGCAAAAGCTTTCGGAAGGACAGCAAAGTCAGTATTCTGTGTTTCCTACGTGAACGTTTCAGAGCAGAAGAAACTCAGCATACTGTCCTGTCTCTTCCTCCTCTCCTCCAAAATGCAAGAAACCAGAAGGGGAAATTCACAGGGCAACAGGCAGTTTGAATACAGGAAACCAAGCAAGGTCCTTCTCTCCATTAAAGCTCCAATTCTCCACATTTACCATGAAACAACTAGGGATGTGATCAATATTCAAAATATTAGTTATTCAGATGAATTCAGACACTGGTATACGAACTAAATGTCCAGACATTCTTTTCTTAGTATTCATACTAATACAAATATTTTGAGTTATTTGTACGAAGAATTCAGAGAGTCATATCTGTATGCATATATACTCATTGCATACATATCCGTACGTGTCTGTACAGAATAAAAATAGGATGCTTATGGGATAGAAATAGGATGTGTACAGATGCATACGAGATTCATACAATTGGATGCATATTGGATCTTGGAATAAATAGATACGAATGAATTAATATCTGTCCCAACGTCCAGACATTCATTTTTCTTTATGCGTACAAATTTGGATATTCAAATATTCTATACAAAATTAATGCTGAAAATTGCATTCGTGCAGACCCCTAGAAGCAACCAAACCAGAAGAAACTCAGAATGATCAGGCTACAGCCAACACCCTCTTACTCCGGCCTTGGATTTAGCAACTCGCAAGGAAACCAGGAATTCCACATGGGAACCCAGACGGGAATGACACAGGCCGCACCCATACAGGGTCAAATATCTGTAATTATTTCATAACATGGTAGTACTTGATATTCCAGACGCAATCACTGTGCCCCCAAAGGAAGAGGAGGAAGAGTTGGATTTTCTACCCCACTTTTCTCACCCATTTAAGGAGTCTCAAAGTGGCTGACAAACCTTCTGCTCCTTCTCCCCACAACGGAACATCCTGTGAGGTAGGTGGGCCTGCAGGAGCTCAGAAAGAGAGCTGTGACTAGCCCAAGGTCACCCAACTGGCTTTCTGGAGAAGTGCAGAATCAACCACGGTATTCCCAGATGAGAGTCCAGCTCCCTAACCACTAGTCTTGGCACAAAGCCGATTTAGCAGACATCCTATTCTCCAACTGCGGCTCTTTCTGGATTGAGAAGCACATCAAGAGTTCAGCATGAGCCGTCGCTACCCAGAAATACTTCACGTAATGCCAACAGTCACCCGTATGGGACCACGGGAGGATTGGGCCCTGTGGGAGGAAAATCCCACAACTACAGGGACACTCAGCCGCTGCAGCAAATGCAAAAACTCTCAGTATAGACAATGTCTGATCATTCTGGATGCGCTTTATAAACCAATACATTGAGGGGCACATGAACGTTGTCTGGAGGTGGCCATAGATGCATCTCCGACCAAGCCTGGCAGAAGGGGACATTTACCTTCCCAGCCCGCCAGTTTGCCTTTTCTCAGAGGTTTCTCCTTTCTCATATCCCTTGTGGAAACATGGGGAAAATATTTATTTAGGGCCTGCCTCCAGCCAAAGGATGTGCAGCTGACATGCATGGCCGTTTCAGCAGATGAATGTTTGCTCTGCTCTGGGTCCAAAGTGCAAATTCCAAACAATTCTCATTGTTTCTTTGCTAAAGGACAAAAATGCAGCAGCTTAGATACACAGGAAGGGCAACATCCTGTATCTTATCTCTCTCCCGTCACCCTGAAATTCCACACACACTAGAAAACTGTATATCCCTCGCCCGGGATGCTGTAACTTTTTGCTTCCTCCATTGTCCTTTCGGCTGGTGAAGAAGATGCCTCTGAGACAGAACGTACTCTGCTCAAGGTCTGTCCCTCCAGCTCCTGGCCCTGGTTAATAGTTCAGAGATAACTATGGGGAGTGGAAAACACACAGGTAGCCAAAAAGCACTCTCTCTCTCTCTCTCTCTCTCTGTGTGTGTGTGTGTGTGTGTTTCACTTACCTCCCTTATTCCAGATCTAAGATGATCCGGATCTAAGAAATGGGTCCTTCAACTAATCTGGATTTAGAAGATCCGGCTTTAAGGAAGTACCCGATGCGTCTCCATGGGCAGTGTGCCACCCAATAGCAATGGGTGCTAGCAAGCTCGCAGTGGGAACACTGGAGCACCCATGTGGAGCATCGGTCTGTACCCAAGTGGGAAACGTCTGTTCCGCCTTTTTTTTTGGGGGGGGGGTAACACGTCTAATCTGGATTTGGTGCCTGAAGACCGGATTGTAGACCTCTTTCATAGGGTCCACAGGAAATCCAGATTATAGATCCTGAATTTAATGTGGATTTCCCTAGTACAGGTGTGAACAAATCGGGTTCTAATGGGGTCTGCAGTGGGAAAAGGGTCTTCCTGCTCTGAGCCTAATGGATCCTTAATGGGTTCCTAATGGGTACTTAGTGCTAGTGGAAAAAAACTCATAGTCTCCACTACCCAACAGAAGGGACTAGAGATTTGCACCAATATTGTATCACTGATATGTTAGGGGATATGTATTGGATATGTATGCGTTTCTGCCAGAAAAGTATAGGATCAGTATCCGATAAGCATTCATTCATATCGAATAGAATCCTACCTCATTCGAAAGGGATCTATTGGAACAGATACAGATTTTCTAACTTCCGATCCGTTACGAATCCAATGTCGAAAAGCCCACTCGTGGGGCATCCCGAGAAGGGACCATTCAGGAGCGCTGTCCTCCTTTTGGGCAGAGAGATTCAGTCCTGTAGACCTACTTAGCCTGAAGGAATATCACTTGCAGGTCTACAGTTACATCACGGGAGGCTCTGAAAAGAAGGTTGCTAAAGAGGAACGGGTTGAGGCCCCAGAGACGAAACAGCAGAACAGTGGTGGTTTTGTTCTTGCCATTTAGACATGGTTGACTCTTTGTGACTATAGGGCATGCCAGCGCCCCCACCACCACCATCCTCTCTTGTCTCCTGGAGACTGGCCAAGATCATGGTCACTCCAGAGCGCTACCTCACCTCTGCAACCCCTTTGCTTTTTTGCCTTCACAAAACAGAGTCTGGAATTGTAGACCCTGAACATAAGAACCTATGAGGTTAGATGGGCCACAGCCCATCTAGTCCAGCTTGCCAGCGCACACAGCGGCCCACCGATTTGTTTCGGGGCATATCAAGCAGAAGACAACACCAAAACCTTCATCTGCTCTCCAAAACCCTGCAAATGGCCTTTGGAGGCATCCTGCCTGTCTCTCTAAGCTAGAGGCAGTGCCTAGGCATCCATTCTAGACAAGAAGGTAAGAGCCCTGCTGGATCACGACACAGCCCATCTAGTCCAGCATCCCGTCTCACACAGTGGTCCACCAACTGCTTCTGGGCATCTCAAGCAGAAGACAAAGGCAAAATCTTCACCTGGGTGGTCTTCAGAGGCATCCTGTCAGTCTCTCCAACTTGAAACCAGTACCTAGGGAACCATTCCAGCAGCCACTGATACATCTGCCATCCATAAATGTGTCTAACGCTCCCTTAAAGCCATCCAGGCTGTCACCACCTCTTCTGGCAGCCAATTCCATAGACCGATGACCCTCTGGGTGGGGAAATCCATCCCCTTGTCTGATCCGACTCTCCTACCCATCAGCTTCACAGATGCCCTCTGGTTCTAGTGCAGTGTGATACAGAAATGTTCTCTATCCACCTTTTCCACACTGTTTTATCAGAACTGGCCACCCAATTCTAATTTCAGCATCAAATGGTTTTACTTCCCTGCTGATTCACCATGTATCCAACTTGCAAATTTATACTCACGCCCACCTCTATTCTCCACGCAAGTCAATCTAATTTTCGGACGCATTCCTAAGCTAAAGGAAATCAATGGAACCTTTAGCCTCAGTTGACCTAAGCCGCAATTTTCCACTGGCTGTAATGGCTCACTGAAGATTTTACAGTCACTGTAAGAGGGGGCCCCACTATATAAGATTAATTTTTTTGTCTTGCCATAATTATAATGGAGGGATCCATTAACAATTCATTAATTAGTTCAACAACAACTAGTTTTACTCTGGTGCATCCCTGCACACCAGCTTTTCCCAAGATTGTAGTGAAAGAGAAAGCCATGAAGATCAAGATGTGACCTGGCTTTTCTCGTTAAGCAACGCAGGCAACCTGGCAAATCTCTAGAGTGTGGTTACTGCAGCGTCTGGGGGCCACCACAGAAAAGGCCCCCTTGTGTATCCCTGCTCCTTGCACCTCCAAGAGAGGAGGAAACATAAGGCCCTGGGCGTAGGGGGAGGAAAGTTTTGATGTGACTGAAACTCAATTTGCATTTCCTATTCAAAACTGCCATTGTTATCATGTCCACACCTTTGAATACGTAACAACCAATACCAGTACTGTGGATAAACATCAATCAGTCAGCTTGCTCAAGAGACAGATTCCAGCAGAGCAGGAAAGGCCTGGATGATTTTTTTCCTCTCTTTGAACTGCATTTTGGCAGAAAACACATCATCAGAAAAGCTTGAAGGAAAAGAGGAATGCCAAGATAAAATGAGTGACACCCTCCACAGCCCTAACCATTTCCCTCAAGCTCTGGATCTGAACCTAAGAACCCAAGAAGAGCCCTGCTGGATCAGACCACAGCCCATCCAGTCCAGCATCCTATCTCACACAGTGGCACACCAACTGCCCATGAACATCTAAAGCAGAGACAAGGGCAAACCTTCTCCTGCTCTCAAATCCCAGCAAATGGCCTTAGAGGCATCCTGCCTGTCCCCCCAGCCTGAAAGATGTACTTAAAGGCATCCATTCCAGTAACCATTGATACATCTGTCATCCATGAACTTGTCCAACCCTTCCTTAAAGCCATCTAGGCTGGTTGTTGCCTCCACCTCTTCTGGCAACCAATTCCATGGACCGATGACCCACTCGGTGAAGAAATCCTTCCCCCTCTTCTTTCCTATCTTTTCTTCCCCTGACCCCCAAGGTGCTTGTCTTTACAACCAGGTAGGCACCACACTCTCCACTTGATCCGAGGGTATATTCACCCCTGAAACCAAAACGCTGCCCCTGGCTTAATGCCACCTCCCAGGTAAAACTTTCCTGAGATGGAGAAGACAAGCTGGAGAGAAATTGAGAGGGAAAGACGAAGAGCAGAAGGCAGGACGGTCAAGGAGCTGGAACACCCTTCTTTTGAGAGGAGACTGCAATGTCTTGAAGTTCAGTGATTAAGAGGGGACCTGACTGAGATGCATAAAGTCATGTGCAGTGTGGAAAAGATGGATAGAGAAGAAAATGTTTCCCTACCACACAAAACAAGAACCAGGAGACACTCTATGAAGCTGAATGGCAGGAGATTCAGAGCTGACAAGGGGAAAATAATTTTTTCACCCAGAGGGTCATTGGTCTATGGAATTTACTACCAGAACGCGTAGCGACAGGTATACTGATGGCTGATAGAATGGATGCTTAGATGCTGCCATCCCAGTCTGGAGACACAGCTAGGATGCCTCTCAAGGCCATTTGCTAGGATTCGAGAGCAGGTCAAGCTTCTGACTTCTTCCACCTGAGAGGCCCATGAGCAACTGGGGGGGGGGGGCACTGTGCGAGATGGGATGCTGGAGAAGGAGAAGGAGAAGAGTTGGCTTTTCTACCCTGCTTCTCTCACTCATTTAAGAAGACTCAAAGAAGCTGACAAAGCTTTCTATTCTTCTCCCCACAACAGACACCCTATGAGGTCGGTGGGGCTGTGAGAAGAGAGCTGTGACTAGCCCAAGGTCACCCAGCTGGCTTCATGGAGGAAGAAGAAGAGTTGGCTTATCTGCCCCATTTAAAGGGGACTAAAAGTGGCTGACAAAGCTTTCTATTCGTTCCCCACAACAGAACACCCTGTGAGGTAGGTGGGGCTGTGAGAGCTCAGAAGAGTGCTGTGACTAGCCCAAGGGCTCCCAGCTGGCTTCATGGGAGAGTGCAGAATCCAACCCAGTACTCCCAGATAAGTGTCCAGCCCCTTAACCACTAGACCAAACTGGATCACTGTGGCCTGATCCTGCCACAGAAGGGCTGTGGCCTAATCCAGCAAGGCTTCTCCTGTGTTCTAATACTTACTCATGAATACACCCAGCTAGGATCAATGTAACATCAACAGATGATGCAACTCCTTGTGTTTAGCCACCACAAGGGTGGTGCAAGGACTACATTCATAACATCGTTTGGGAGGGTGGAAGAGCAATCATTTCACTACAGGCTCTGCTGACGGAAGATATCCTCCCCCAGTGCCTTTTCATCTCTCCAGGGGAGCAATGGATTGCTTTGTATTATGCGTTTAAATTCCCATATACACCAGCCAGGAACCCACATTAGGCAGGCACACAAACTGGGTTTTTTGCCTTCAAATTCGAATCAAATCGAATTGAATATCCAAACATGTGATTTGATTTGAATGTTTAGAACCCGAATGCAACAAAATCCAATTCGAATCAATGGGTGTTTTTCCGTGGTCACTTAGTACCCATTTTAGCACCCATTAAGGACCCATTTGGGTGAGAGCCGGATGACCCCATTTCCACCACAGCACCCATTAGGGACAAATTTGTTTCCACTGCGCCTCGGGAAATCCGGATTATATGGGTACGTTTTGGCCTTTAATCCAGATTTCCTGTAGACCCCATTAATGGGGTCTACAATAGGGTCTTCAGCCAGAAAATCTGGATTAAAGGGAGCCTGTTTCCAATGGGGTCTAGAGGAGCCTAGGGGGAGGGGGCACCCTTGGGGGGGAGCCCCAAAACCTAAGTTTCGAAGTCATTTCGAAGTCATTCCAAAGCCTGTGCAAAATAGCTCTGGAGCGTCTTTGAAGTCTGTGCTGATCTTTGGAGTGAACTTCAAAGTGACTCTGAAGTCACTTCAAAGTCACTCCAAAGTCACTCCGAAGTCACTTTGAAGTTCACTCCAAAGATCAGCACAGACTTCAAAGACGCTCTGGAGCTATTTTGCACAGGCTTTGGAATGACTTCGAAATGACTTCGGAGCCGCTTCGGAGATTGCGCCCCCTGTCCACCCAAACATCTGGGGTGACGGGCAGACCTCTCATGGGTAGATCCAGATTTCCAAATGCGTGCTCCGGTGTTTCCACGGCAGGGAGGCTAGCACCCATTGCTATTGGGTGCTAGACCATGCATGGAAATAGATTGGGTACTTCCCTTAATCCGGATCTATAGATCCGGATTAAGGGAAGTACCCATTCCCTAGATCCGGATCTTCTTAGATCCGGATTAAAGGAGCGCGGTGGAAAAACACCCAAAGATTCAAATCTGAAAATACGAATGTCGGCAACATTTGTGTTAAACGTATCTGTATGCATTTCGTACGCATCCTGTTTTACCCCGAAAGCATCCCACTCTCATCCTGTACTATCAGGGCAAATGTGTACAGATACGTATGAGATTCTTGCAGAAACTTTCAAATGTTTCAAATCATTCAAACAAATGTTTCAGAACATTCAAAATTCATTTGTTTAAATCTGAATGTGAAGACATCGTATTTAAATTCGAATGTCCGCATGTGATCGAATTTCACATGTTTAGAACATTCCTGCACTCCGCTAACCCACATCCAGACAGAAAAAACACCCCAAATCTGAGTGGGTTTACACTGAAAGGTGCTTTGGTGACCCATTCATCAGCAGAGCTGGTCACGCTACCCATCCACAGCACAAATGAGTAAGAAACGGAGCTGAGAAAAGACAAATCCTTGGTCTGAATCTACTCCCTGCCACCCCCTATGCCCAAGACGCTTCTGAATGGGCTACTCTTCTGTGTAACCTCGTACCAACCTACTCTATGCAGCTGCAAAGATCTGCAAGGCGGCTGCTTTGCAAAGTGCCAAAGGAAGGCCAAAGATGGCTTGCGCAGGGCACGGCGCATGGAGGTTGCTTCTCAAATCCCTGCTGCAAGGTAGATTCTTTCCCCCCCTTTCCTTTCGTCTCCCCGCACGGCTGGGTGGGGGGAGGTGGGGGGTGGGGATGCATCTGTTCCAAGGCGGATTAGCACATATCCTATTAGAAATTCTCAACTCGAGAGACCGGGCTGTTGGGAAACCAAAGCGTGTCGCCGCGCCTCCCCAACAAAGTACCTAAAAAATGCGCCTCAGCGGCTTCAGAGGAAGAAGAGAAAGCCGGAGAAGGAAGCGGCCCGGTTCCGATGCATGCGCCGGCCGGTCTGCGGGCAACAAAGTATAGTTTCTGCAAGCGGCTCGGGAGGAGGAGTTCACTTGTTATCGGTCATATGACCGCGGCCTGAACAGGCTTTCCAGCAAAACTCCAGTCACATGGGAGCTGAAGCCAGCTCCAGACAATGGGTGGCTCTCGCTCTCTCCGCCGTCCCCCCTTGCATCCTAATGGACTGAGTTAACAAAATGCTGGCTGGCTGTTTCAGTTCCATTGATCCTCTGCAGAAGAGCATCGAGAGAGCCATGTGGTCTTCTCCAGAGCTCTCCAGGGCGGTGGCCTCAACACAAATCAGCCACCCAGGAACAGCAGTGTGCACGAACCCAATTTTTGGGATTCAATTTTATTCCAATCGAATACCCCAAAATTAGATTTGAACGTTTAAAGACCGAATTTAACCGAATTAAGCAAATTCGAATCTATTCGTTCCAATTTTTCACTCCAATTTGCACTTACAAATGTAGATGCCCCTACGCATCTTCCCCAGGTGCGTACACGTCCATATGCATCCCATAGCTATCCCGTATGCAACCCATTTATATCCCGTATGGATCCGTACAAATGCGTACGCATGCGGGAAAGAGGCGGACCTTCAAGTACGCATCGTGTGCGAACCTGTACACGTACGAACGTCCAAATAATTCGAAGGAATAGATCCGGAATTTGAAATTCGAATCGGATCTTTAAATTCAGATTTAAGGGCATACGATCTGAATCCGAATGTCAAAATTTGGACGATTTAATCAAATTTCAAATGTATTTGAATACCGGTGCACATCCTTACCCAGGAACCAAAGCATCCTTCACCCAGCAGCACCAAACAGCTGGAAACAGAGGTGGCGATCATACCAAGGGACACATCTGTTTGTTTGTTTGTTTGTTTGTTTGTTTGTTTGTTTGTTTGTTTGAATTACCCATCCTCCCTGTTGTGATCAAAATGAAAACTGGGAAGATGGGTAATTAAAACAAACGAGCAAAGAAGGGCCCACATTCATATCCCACACTACTGCAGTCAATGCCCTTTTTGCACCTACCTGTCTTAATCTGGATGCTACCCGGTCCTCATGAATCCAGTCCAAGTAGTTGCGCATCACGGTGAGGACCCCATGCATCCATACGGGCTGTCTAGCACCAAAGGCAATGGGTCCTAAACAAGGCTGCCATGCGGACGCTGTAGCGCCCACCCACAGCTCCAATTAGCCACCGCAGGAAGGGCCACCAGTGGTGTAGTGCAATTGGCCTACATAGCTGTCAATCAGGGGTCAAAGTGAGTGTGGCGCAGTCATGGCTTCATAGCTGCATACACAGCCACTACGCAGCTTGCACTCAGCTTTGTGGGATCCTACGAAGGATGTGTGGGCCTATGAAGCGTATGTGTTGAAGGGCAAAGCCGGAGCTGCCCTGCTGCAAATGGTGGCCTCTAGGTCCGCCCCTGGACCCCTTTCCCCGGGCAGACATGTGGAAGCACAACCTCTGATCCGGTCTTCATGGCGGAAGACTGGATTGAAGACACCATTATAGGAGTCTTGCATTAATCCAGATTTAAAGGCCTGAAGACAACATTAAATTCCTATTTCGATGGTGCTCATGCGGACAACGTGTTCAGAATGGGATCCCAAAGGGGTCGTGTGTGTGGAAGGTACATAACCAATCCGTACCAACTGCGTAGCTATCAGGTTCCTAACGGGGTCTTCATTGCACATGCAAAAAGGGCCATAAATTTATTCAACCCTACCATGAATGAAGATCCAAGTCCTGCTGACTGCACAGGCTGGAAACATAATATGTTCCTGTTTACGAATGTGTTTATACGGTTACTTTTGCAAAATGTTATGACTGACCCTGAGACAAGTATCTGGTGAAAGGCCGGATGGAAACACTTAGGAATAAACAGACAGCTGACTGCTGCTGACTTCTTTCGGGTTATAATTTTATTTCCCAGTTTAGACTACCGTTCCCATTTGGTTTGCAGACAATTTGCCACCCTGCTCATCTTCCAATTCCAGCTCCATCTTCCAATTCCAGCATTTCCTTTTCTAAGCAACCTTTCCAAGCATGCTTTCTAACTGCATCACCAATGTCGCACACAATTTGTTCCTTACTCCTTGGAAAGGAATCTACCCAGCAGTTAAAAAAAAAAAAAACTCCAAAATTTGCAATCTTGACTCTGTAGTGCCCAGGGAAGCAGCACAGCCATGGGACAGGGTCCAAAAAGAGCAAGATCTGAAAAGATCTAGCTAGACGTCTGCTTCAGAGCAAGTATGCAATCAAAGGAGCAGAACTGGACATAGCAAAACAAAGGCAGTTTGGAGAAGGCTTTAAGGCGGGACTGTTCACACACCAGTCTGTTCCTCCCTCGGTGCTAAAAAAAAAAAGGTGGATCAGAGGAGGAGGAGGAGGCTTTTCTACCCCACTTTTCTCGTCTATTTAAGGGGACTCAAAGCGGCTGACAATCCTTCTGTTCTTCTCCCCACAACAGAGACCCTGTAAGGTGGGTGGGGCTGCGAGAGTTCAGAAGAGAGCTGTGACTAGCCCAAGGTCACCCAGCTGGCTTCATGGAGGAGTGTGGAATCAAACCTGGTATTCCTAGATAAAAGGCCGGCTCCCTAACCACTAGACCAAACTGCTGTCTCTGAGGTGCCTTGGGGGCTCGCCTTTTGTAATGTCTGAATACATCCTCCATCTGCTGGGGATTCTACAACTGGCTGCAGCACTTTGGGAACATATCTGTCGGAAATAAAGCTAAGCCTTGCTTCACGTGAGCTTCATTTCTGTCTCTCAAGCCGGAGGGGACATGAGTAACGATACTCATATTCTTCCAAGCAACTTCTTGTAAAAAATAAAATTACATAACACTGAGGGGGGTGGGGACTATTTGAGAATTGCATACCACAGATTAGGAGCAGTCCTATAAGAGACACCCGGGGGCTCATAAAGTACAAGATAATTAGTCTACATAAAATGTACACCTAGACCTTTCAATATTGGATTTTCAGAAATTATTCACTGCCCACCAGAACACAAAGAGGAGCCCTGCTGGATCAGATCGCAGCCCATCTAGTCCAGAATTCTGTCTCACACAACGGCCCAGAAAACAGAGGCAGAACCTTCACCTGCTCTTGACTCCCTGCAAATTGCCTTTGGAGGCATCCCGACTGTGTCTCCAACCTAGAGGTGGTACCTAGGCACCCAACCTATGGGCCATTGATAAAAATGACCTCTGTGAATTTGTTCATAATAAAAGAGGAGCCCTGATGGATCAGGCCGCAACCCATCTCACAATGTGGCCCACCAATGGCTTCTGGGCACCTCAAGCAGAAAACAAAGGCAGAACTTTCACCTGCTCTTGAATCCCTGCAAATGGCCTTTAAAGACATCCTGCCTGTCTCTCCAACCCGAAGGGAGCACCTAGGCATCCATTCTAGTAACCATTGATACACCCACTATCCGTGAATTTGTCTAACCTTTTCTTAAAGCCATCTAGGCTGGATGCTGTCAGTACCTCTTCCGGCACTCAGTTCCACAGACCGATGGCCCTCTGGGTGGAGAAATCCTTCCCCTTCTTGGTCCCAACCCTCCTGCCGGTCAGCTTCACAGATTACAGGAAACGTTCAGCTACACTTCCTCATTTAAAGCAGCCTATTTCACTAACCCAAACCCATGACATCCATAACTGGAGATCTGCTCTAAACACCCGCAAGGTGAGCCCTTGCTGGGGTATACTGGTCACCTCCTTTCCCCACCTGGAAGTGTTTTGTTTTTCCAGTTCAGAAAGAAGAAGAGTAGAGTTCCATCTTGGAAGGCAACTAGTCTGGAAATTGCCTAGAATTCAGGCTATGAACTTTTATAACATGTTAAGTGTATTAGTTTCTCTGCGGTAGAGCACAAGGCCCAGAAAGGAGAGGGTTGCCAGTTTAAACCCCGGTCTCTCCCTGGAAGTAAGCAATATCAAACCACTTCTGTATCACTGCCAAGAAAACTGCACAGGGGAGGGCATGGAGTCTGGAAGGGGGCACAGCTCTGTGGTAATGCAAACAGCCTGGAAAGCAGAGGGTTGCTGGTTTGATCCCCAGCCTCTTCCCAGGAGTAGGCAATGGCAAACCACTTCTATATCACTGCCAAGAAAACTGCCGAGAAGTACCCATGGAAAGGCCCATGCAGTTAACCAGAAGTCGGTTACACTTTGGTGGCAGCCAACAAGAACAACGTCGTCTCACCTCTTAAGAACTGGTCCTGATTTTTACCATTTTTTACTGCTCAACATACTTTTTGCAATTTCCTCATATTAACACCCTGCACCTTCACGTTTTCACTCTGCTATACTTTACTGTGGCAGCTTCAGTGCATGATTCGACTCAAGCAACAGTTCTCTTTTTCTTTCGATTTCATTTACTATTCATACCCTGCTTTCCATCTCTGGGAAGCTCAAGGTGGCTTCCATAGAAATAAGCACAAAAGAAACCCACAACTGGAATTAAACGTATGTAATATAGACACCGTGTCAAAAAGAAAGCAAATAAGCCAACCAGAAAATGGGCACACTGAGCAGAATTAAACAGCCCATAGACGCTGAATAGAAGCAAATTTGGCATTAACATCATCAATGGAAAAGACAAAAGGCGACTGCATTCCCACTTGGAATTCAAAACTGAGATAATGCATTTTGATATGACAATTAGAAGTTCACCTTGTGAGAAACCTGTCAGAAAAACAAACTGCAGGCCTCGCCCCCATGGAATCATGGTAAAATTGTGCAAGATTTCCCAGGAATCATGGTAAATTGGGGGAGATCCCAGCAATCATGATAATTGGATGAGATTTCCTAGAAAACATGGTAAATTGGGCGAGATTTCCCAGGAATCATGGTAAATTGGGGGAGATTTCCCAGCAATTATGATAACTGGATGAGATTTCCCAGAAAACATGGTAAATTGGGGGGGGGGGGTTTCCAAGGAATCATGGTAAAATTATGCAAGATTTCCCAGGAATCATGGTAATTGGGTGCGATTTCCCAGGAATCATGGTAACTGGGTGAGATTTCCCAGAAATCATGGGAAATTTGCAAGATCTCTCAGAAATCATGGTAATTGGGTGAGATTTCCCAGAAATCATGGGAAATCACATGGGGTTTCCCAGTTTTTCATATATCTGTGGTTTCCTGTAACCACGGTAATAGTACATATCCTCCACAGATATGGAGAGACGCCAGTATGGAGCCATCAGCGTCACTATTTAACAACTCAGAATGATGAGTGTAACATTTAGTGGAATACTGATTAAGAAACCTCAAACGATAGCAAACGCAGCCTAGTGTCTTATTTAAGAACTATATTGTACTTTTAAGATTTTAATTGCTTGTCTCAGAAGATGTGAGCACAAGTTCATGCATATGTGAAACACTGCATTTGAAATCACGGAAGCAAAGATTGGCATGCAACTCTTAAATTAAATACCCCCTTAAAAAGCAATAATCTATTACCCTAATCCACTCTAAACACTGTAACAATGATTACAGCAATTTGTCTTTCCACTAATGAGACACATAAAGTCAGAGAGGCTCAGCAAAGCTTTAATGGACCTTTAAAATCAAGTCAAAAAATGCACAACGTCCTAGAAGTTGAAAAAAACAGCCATGCACAACGCAGTATAATGCTCACCAGTGTACACAATACACGCACCCAAAAAAAACCACAGTTAAAATCACAGCAGCACTGCTCTGAAGCACATCTGGATAAGCCATGACCTGCCAGATGTTGGCAAAGTCCAAGTGCCATCACCTCCACCCAACCTGAAGGCGACAGGAATGAAGACAACTTTTGTGGGATCAGAGGAGAACACCATCCATCATTTCTCTTCCACAACCAAAGCAAATAAACCAACATCTCTTCTCTTCCCTTAATTACAATGATTCGATAACTACTGAACAGATTTCTGATTACTCGAAAAGGACATTAAAGAGGGGGTTGCCTCAATTCATTGGAAACCAGAAGCTACAATTCTGTGAAAAGATCCCAAATTCTTCATGCAGCCGTTATATGAAGGAGACGTGCGCGTTCCCATAAGACAGATTTTTGTATCTGTTTATTAAGCCAGGGCACAGCCGCATACAGCATCTGCATGTTGAACAGCCAGGTTTTAATGCCTGGCCTGGCAAGGGAACGGCAAACAAATTCTGTCTTACTGCCTGGAAAGCTGCATGGAAGTTCCCAGAGAGTCACCAGGATGGAAGATCCACCTTTCAAGGGTCATTTGCAAGGATTCAAGAGCTGGTGGAGCTTTTGCCTTTGTCTTCTGCTTGAGACGGCCACAAGGAATTGGTGGGCCATTGGGTGAGATGGATGCTGGACTAGACGGGCTATGCCCTGATCCAGCAGGGCTTCTCTTATGTTCATATGGACTAGATGGGCTATGGCCTGATCCAGCAGGGCTCCTCTGAGGTTATTAAGACTAGATGGGCAGTGGCCTAATCCAGCAGGGCTTCTCTTATGTTCTTATTTATATTTATTTATTTATTTATATTTCAATTTATATGCCGCCCCATACCCGAGGGTCTCTGGGCGGCTCACAACATTTAAAACAGATGTATAAAAACAGTATCAAAAATAAAACAAATTTAAAAATACAGTTTTATAAATACAAAACAGTTAAAAACATCAGCAGTTTTCAGTGAGGGGAAGTGTGGGGAACATTATGGACTAGATGGGCTGTGCCCTGATCCAGCAGGGCTTGTCTTAGGTTCTTATGGACTAGAAGAGCTGTGGCCTGATTCAGCAGGGCTTCTCTTATGTTCATATGGACTACATGGGCTATGGCCTGATCCATCAGGGCTCCTCTTAGGTTATTAAGGACTAGATGGGCTATGGCCTAATCCAGCAGCGCTTCTCTTAGGTTCTTATGGACTAGACTGGCTGTGCCCTGATCCAGCAGGGCTTCTCTTATGTTCTTATGGACTAGATGGGCTGTGGCCTGATCCAGCAGGGCCCCTCTTAGGTTCTTATGGACTAGGTGGGCTGTGTCTTGATCCAGCAGGGCTCCTCTTAGGTTCTTATGGACTAGATGGGCTGTGGCCTGATTTAGCAGGACTCTTCTTAGGTTTTTATGGACTAGATGGGCTGTGCCCTGATCCAGCAGGGCTCGTCTGAGGTTCTTATGGACTAGATGGGCTGTGCCCTGATCCAGCAGGGCTTCTCTTATGTTCCTATGGACTAGATGGGCTATGGCCTGATCCAGCAGGGCTCCTCTTAGGCTGTGGTCACACCTAAGGTTTAATTCAGCTTCAGTCCATCTTCAGAGCAAGAGGGCACATTAGCAAAGTGACCAGTAATTTTCTTTCCACATCACCTACCCCAAAGGCGATATATCAGAGTTATTTACCACTAAAAGAAAGCAGATTGTCACTCTGCTGGTGTATTCCCTCACTCTGGAAGTGGACTGAACCTAGATTAAACCTTAAGTGCAACCACAGGCTTAGGTTCTTATGAAGTAGATGGACTGTGGCCTGATCCAGCATGGCTCCTCTTAAGTTCTTAAGAGTGGCATTACCTTTTTACCTTAAGCTAAAAGACAAACATCTGTACGTGAAGACTTTCAGTGGTCCAAAAGCAATTATCCAGCACTTGCAGTCTTATCCAGAAAAGATCCAATTTCAAAGCAGGACCTAGATGTTGCCTCAACCTTTACTCATTCTACTGTCAAATTTTGGATAAGCAGAAATAAGCAGGAATTAAGACTCTTTAAATCTTCCTCCCACACAATTTTATTAGGGTTTTTTTCTCCACCGGGGTAAACTGTGCCACACAATAGTAAAACACATGAATTCTAAAGTATGTTTGAGTTGGGCTTGTGAACTTTTATCCAATAAAACTAACAGCATAGCCATAATACAGAGAGGGGGGGAGCTCTTTTATAGTTTTTTTTTCACCAAGTGACACAACCAAGAACAATAGTTCATTTTAAAAGATGCCTCCTTATATTTATAGTACTTTCAGCACATCACTTAAAAGCTATTTACACGGAAGTTCAGATCTGGCTTTTCAAGGAAGGAGGAAAGGCAGCAGCATTTCAAGTTTGGGAAATCAGAACGCCTTATATCAGCAGGTCCATATATTCAGTCCTGTCCTCTTCCAAGGGACCCCAACGGGCATCCAGATTGGAAAAAGATCAACTGGGGAACCAGCTAGGAAGTTTTGAGCAGCTACTCATCTGACTTTGAAAACAGAGAAGCTTTTGCAAGGCTGCACCTGACCTGTTTCACTGTTTTCCAAATGGCCCGGGGCGTCATCAGAATTGTCCCGTAGCTTCAGCAAATTTAGGTAATTATTGTTTGCAAAGATGAACTGCGAGTTCTGTCATCATACCAACCCAAAAGCTATGAACTGCATGCCATCCTGACCTAAACAGTGTCTAGAACTAAAATCAGTGTAGATTTCACAAAAACAGACATTTCATTCAGAGTTTGGCCAGCTATACTAACATATCAACCTGCCCAGGCCTTAAGATCTGGAGGGGAGGCTCTCTTGGGTGTCCCCCAACCTTCAGTGGTAAAAGGGGTGGACATCTGGGAGAGGGCCTTCTCAGTGATGGCCCCCAGACTATGGAATAGTCTCCCCCTCGAGGTGTGTCAGGCTCCTTCACTGTATATGTTTAGGAGGGCAGTGAAGACGTACCTCTTTGCCCTGGCCTTTGGCTAAATGGGAATATAGTGTCTCTTTACCCATCCTGAGACATTTGGGTATTATAGGGTGGGATAGAAATACAACTAATAATAATAAATAATACATTTTACAAAGAACCCATCTCCATAAAACAGGAAAATACAAAGAATAGGAATTACGGCAAGATGGGGTATGTGCGCCCATGGGCAACAGGTGGGCTGTGGCCTGATCCAGCAGGGCTCCTCTTAATTCAAGGGCAGCTTGCATCCACATGCAGTTTTTAAAGCACCACTGAGCCAGACTAGAAATGACCTAGGTCCCTTTTATATTGAACCTCAATCCACAATACAGCTGGACTGCCGTGGTAACCATGGTTTCAGTTTCCCATGGTGACCAGAGCATCCCCAACCCCACCCTCTGTGGGCGCCACTAGGCCTACCTAAAACGCCTCTGAGGCCCAGGACAGGCAGGAAATGGCCCAAAATGGCGCATGATTTCCCACAATGCCTTTGGAATCCCGTGGGATTCCACAGGAATTACGGGAAATGGCATGCAACTCGAGCAAGATTTCCCATGATTCCTGTGGTATTTTCACTGGAATTATGGGAAACGGAGTGCATCTCCAAGCGTTTGCCATTATCTGCAGTGGGGCTTGGAACGTATCCCCCGCAGATATGGCGGTCCAACTATATACCCCAGAACAGGAAACTCCTGCCTGCATGCTAGGGCCGATTATGGCACATCTGTTTGCCCCAGCATGCCGATGGCAGGTCCCTATTCCAGAATATAATCTGGAATGAGTACAGAAAGGGCCTCAGATACGGTTCAGGGATGCATATGCATCATTCACCCACGCGTCTGCCTCCCCCTCCTCTTACATTCTTATGCTTTCCTTTTATCTATTTATTTGCATTTTTTATTCCACCCTACACCTTCAGGTCTCAGGGCAGGTCACAGTGATTAAAACCAAACTTGAAATCAACATACTAAAGCCATAACAGTGCCTCAAATAATAAATAGATAAACAACTGTGCCTAAAAATGGTAAGAAAAAGCTGTTTCACGAGCCAAAGGCCAAGGCAATAAGATATGAAGGTTTTAGGTTAGTAAAGGTAGATTTGGGATGGGATGAAAACAGCAGCGTCACACAAACCACAAAGCACTTCTGAGCTACATTTCTGCCTGTTACTGAAAGCAGCCACAGATCTGCATTCCAAAATACAGCCTAAATTATTTCACTATATTTTTTAAGTGTAAATAAAGAGGGTTGAAGGTTTACTGACAAGTGCAGGCTGGCTGTATCAGGCCACAGCCCATCTAGTCCAGCATTGTGTCTCACACAGTGGTCCATCAATTGCCCATGGGCATTTCAAGCACAGACAAGGGCAAACCTCCTGCTCTCGAATCCCACCAAATAGCCTTAAACGCCACTTAAACGCCATCTTTCCAGGCTGAAGAGGCCTAGACGTTGCAGTCTGATTTCGTAAGGGAGGTTGCTTAATCATCCTGGCAGCCCTTTTCTGCACCTATTCCAGTTCCACAATATCCTTTTTGAGGTGTGGTGACCAGAACTGTACCCACTGCAAATGGCTTCCGAAGCATCATACCTTTCTCTCCAACATGAAGGAAGCAGTATCAAGGCATCTGTTTTACTAGCCACTGATACACCTGTCTTCCATGAATTAAGAGGAGCCCTGCTGGATCAGGCCAAAGACGTTATAGTCCAGCATCCTATCTCCCACAGCGGTCCACCAATTGCTTCTGGCCACCTGAAGCAAAAGACAAAGGTAAAACCCTCACCTGCTCTCAAATCCTTGCAACAAAGGCATCTTATTAGCCGTGTACACACATAAAAAAACTCAAATCCAATTCAGGTATTTTTCAGATATCAAAATGATAAAGCTACTGTGTCAACACAGGTAAGACTAAAGGCTGTTAACAAGACCAGACAGCCTGTAGGAAGGGCAGAGAAATTAGAAACACAATAGAATAGAAAGTCTGATGTGCCCACACTTAAGACACAGTGCAGCATTGTTGCTTTTGACTTGCACAATGTCAAAATCAAGGCCAGCAAAAATCAGTCATGTAAGGATGAGTCTTGAGAAGAAAAAATAAACACATTACAGTCTTTATTTAAAAAAATAAATCATAACCTGAAGTTGCAAAGGACAGGGATCTCACATGGGAAATTCGCCTTTGGAATATCTCACATTCAGTTCCTAGTCTTCCTAGAAGCAGCTAATGGCAAACAAGTTCTGTGTTACTGCCAATAAAGCTGCAGAGGTGCGTTCACAGAGAGACAGGGAGAGTTCAGCTGAATCTGAAGTCATCTTTACTTTTGCAGTTTTCTTTTTGGGTGAAACATGGAAGAAAAACAAGAGTTGGCTGTTACCAGAAGGGAGCAAAGAACTTTCTTCCACTTAGTAATTAGAGTTGCAGAGAAGGAAGGTCAACCAAGGCTCCTATCACTAGAATGCAGGGCCCCGATTTGCTAATGGAAAAGGAATCCCCTGTACATCAGCAAGGGTCTTTTCTCCCTTCCTCGTTTACTGCTAGAGGGGAAGAAACAAGAAGCCTTTAGAACTGGAAGTCCACCTGGTGGGTGTGGAAACTTTCACAAAAACTCAGCAAAACCAAAAACACGAGCACGAAAAAAGCAAATAAAATAAGGGTGTGCACGCATGCATGCAATTTTTGGGATCTGATTCAAACTGAATACCCCCAAATCTGATTCAATTCAACTCTCTTAAAATTCAAGTTTAACCAAATGTGGCTTGAATTAAGCAAACTGGATTCTATTTGCGTGAATTTTCGGTTTGAATTTGCACTTACGAATGTTGACATTTGTAGGTGCCCGTATGCATCGTTACGCATCCAGTACGCATGCGTACACGTCCGTAGTTATCCCGTATGCAACCCATTTTCATCCCGTACGGATCCGTACAAACGCGTATGGATGCGGGAAAGATGCATATCTGAAAGTTTACGTATACACGCAAATGTCTGGAGAATTCGAATGAATAGATCCAAAACTCGAAATTTGTTTGAATCTTTAAATTTGAATTTATGGGCATTCGATTCGAATGTGAATGTTGAAATTTGGGCAGATTCGATCGAATTTCAAATACCTTTGAATATTGGTGCACACCACACCACTAGTCTAAAAGTTACAAGGGCAAAGGAAGAGCTGGTGGCCTGCAGGGCGGGGGCTTGTCTTATATGGCCACAAACTCCCATTTCCTCTGCTCATAAGCAGACACACGACACAACCCAGTTCCTGTGGTCCTTGGTTCGTGACCACAAGGAAGCTTTTAAAGATTATTTCAATCCCTTGCTTTCAATGTGCAGAAGGAAGATTGCAAGCATAAAAGAAATATCACAGTGCCTTTTAAATTAAAAAAAAATGCATCTCCAAACATTAACAGATCTAACAGAGAGGTAAAGGAAATTTCCAAAAATCTACTTGACAGGTAAATGTCCTGTGTACACACGCATGCAAAGAAGAGAGAAAAGAAAGAAGAAACAAGGGAAGTGGAGAGGTTTGTTCTGCGAAAAGGGAAAATTGTGGGGAGGGAAAGTATCCAGGTACACCAAGGGTGGAGCAAGGAAAACGGTCAGAAACCTGCCCATGTCTTAAGATCAGGAGGGGATCCTCCTGGTTGGCACGCCACCCTCAGCAGCAAAGGGGCTGGGCACCCAGGAGAGGGCCTTCTCAGTGATGGCCCCTAGGCCATGGAATGGTCTCCCCCTTAAGGTGCACCAAACATCGCCACTGTACACGTTTAGGAAGGCAGTGAAGGCACACCTGGCCTTCGGTTAAATGGGGATACGCTTTCCCTTCCCACTTGCAGACGCTGTTGTTTTAATATATATACTGTTATTGTTTTAATATGTTTGCTTTTAAATGTTGTTACCCGCCCTGAGACCTTTAGGTATAGGGATGGATGGATGGATGGATGGATGGATGGATGGATGGATGGATGGATGGATGGATGGATGGATGGATGGATGGATGGATGGATGGATGGATGGATGGATGGATGGATGGATGGATGGATGGGTCCATCGATCACCCTTTCTCCACAGCCACAGATGCTACAATCAACATAATGGCTCCAAAGTGGCAGCTTTTGGAGTTCTGACCAAATACAAAGAAATTGTTATGCACAAAAAACTATGCATAGTTCTCCTACAGAGCCTGTGAATCCCCCATCTCAGGGAGAATCTTGACTACCACTTCCCCCAAACTGCTGAACAGACCTTCCCAAACATCACAAATGGACAAGATGGTGGGACAGCGAGAACTGAAAGGTCTGAAGCTGGCAAGGAGCATATAACTCTTAGCCTCCCCTTTCTAAATCTTGCAACAAGTGGAGGAAGACGAAGCAATTAACTTTAATCATTAGAACTGAGGTCCATTAAGCAGAACTTTTACCAACAGCAACGTTACAAATGGCTGAACCAGATCCAACTCCACGGTCCTGTGATTCCACGAATGTCCAGGGCATGAGGTTTCTTCCCACCTGCCTTGATTTACCTGCACGCCAGACATGACAGCCAAGAGGGATTTGGGTCTGTTTGTTTGTTTTTAATCATGCAAACCCTCATCTAAAATACACAAGCACCAGACAGAGTTTCTCAGCCACTCAGAGATCTGAGAGCCATATTTCTCAGGCCCTGGAACAGTTTATTACCACTGCTCTAGAAACAGGATTCAAGCATTCATCTAGGCTTTTAAACAGGAAGAGAAAAGGAGACCCTCACTCCATAATGTCTTCTATGCACAATCACACATACCCTATATATAACCTAGAAAATCATGTCATACCACACCTGTGATAAGAAAGGAAATCTTGTTCGGGCTAAATTGGCCTATAAGCTGTTATTTGCTTATTTATTTTTTCCAGCATTGTCAATACACTTTTTAACGTTAAACCACTGCCTATTCTTCTCCCCTTACTGTGTTAATGCCATGCACTCATCGTCACTTGCAGACAGTTTATTGCGACTGCATTTTGAGGTCTGGCAAAATGTTGTTCTGATGTCATCGGGTCAAAGGCATTCTACTGCATGGAGAGGGTGAATAAAAAAAGAACCCATTTCTTGATGACACAAAGACAATGCACCGAATCAAAATAAAACTTTCCTTCTCACACCATAAGCTACAAAAATGCCCATGCTCAAAGTGATCCCTGTACAATATTTACACAGCAAAAAGGTAATTAAAGAATTGCTCACATGTACTTATCCTTGGCAGGGAATTTTTTTTTCAAAAAAAAAAAATACAATAGACTGCATTTACAGCTGACCTCGTTATCCACTGAAAGACCAGTGGTTAGAAAACCTTGGGATTGGCAAATCCACAAATATTATTTCATTCTGCTTGAAGGAAAATTAAGACTGTTGTTTGCAAAAGCAAATCGTCCACAGGAGAGAAAAAACAAAGATCAGATACAGCTTGTTTCTAATGCCTCCCAAGGCCAAAGGAATTATTCCTAAGTGGATGCTACTGACTTTCATGTGTTGCAAGGATTCCTGGAAGAGTCAAACATATGAACTATGAATGTCAACATTTGTAAATGCAAACCTGAATTGAAAAGTCAAACGAATAGATTCGAATTTGCTTAATTCAAATCGAATTTGGGTAAATTCGAATTTTAAAGATTCAAATCGACTTTTTGGATATTTGATTCAAATCGAACTGAATCCTGAAAAGTGCATCTGTTCACACCTCTAGTATGAACATCATAACTCACAAACAACTGAAAGTCAGCGAGGCCTGAAATCAGAACTGCAAAAAAATGCTTGAATTCTGAACTGACCAAAGTTTGCAGCATTGAACCTGCCTCACCTGGAAACACCTGTAGGAAAGAGGCAGCCTGCATTGCTAATTTGTGAATGTATGTAGCACATGCCAAAAAAAAAAATCCTATACAATTCTGCAGCTGCAGGGAACTCAAGATACTAAAGATACTAAAGCCGTGAACAATGAGCGGAAGAGGTGAATTTCCTACATCCAACTAACATTGTAAAGGGTCTAATTTTCTGCTTACGGGGAAAACTATAAAATAGCATAGATTCCTTCATATTATCAGTATTTTGATAATGCTTTGGCTTCCACTCCTCTGCTCTTTTTGCACATTACAGCAACATGCAATTTCTTGGACTATTCCAGCCCCTGCAAAATCAAATTCCTTAAATTCATACAGTTCAGCCAAGAGAAGCCAAACCCAAGTGTGCTGAAGCGAATGGGCAGAAGGTTTTTCTACCCGCTTGCTATATTAGGACACATTTTAATTGCTAAGTCAGGGCATGCACAACCTAAATAAATTACAAAAGAAAGAACATTCCCTCTGCCTCTCTGAAGCACAATTCTCTTCGTGCAACATTAAAAACAAAACAGAACACAAAGCCGTGGTTAAAAATAAACTTCAGAAACTCTATCTCGGACTTATTGGAGAATAAGAATTCACTAATGCCACCAGATACTGGTCCCGGTGCCAAGAATCGGTGCCAAGCAGCAACGCTACTGCATTAGTACAGTCAGGGCAGCGCACAGTACAGGTGTAAATACACCCCAGCGGGTGATATCAGACCGAAACTGCGTAGTTTCATTTGAGAGTCCACAGTCAGCTCTCGAACTGCATTCCTTAACCCAGCAAATAAAAAGCAACCCGTGCCGTGAGTAACCATTTCATAAAGGCAGCAGGGATGAGAATATATTTATTTATTTATTTATTATTTATGTTTTTCCTGGCTTGACTTCCAGGTTTCATGGCTAAGGAAAGACCTGTTGAACACTGTAACTCCACCCCGCTTTTCTTGTTAAGCGTTGAGGACGGACGGACGGACGGACACACACACACACACTATATATATATATAATTGTAAATATAGGAAGTGAGGTACCCACACCTGGATATATAAACGCCTACGGTGAGGTGGAGTTTGTTCTCCAGCTCACAGCCCCACCCAAAACACATTCACCGTAAATCCAGAGCAGCTGATTCAGAGGGTGTTGTGAAGAGATCTTGTCTTTCAGGAATTTCAAAACCTGCTCTTTCGGTTTCTGGAATTCCTGACATAAAATTCCTCAGAAAGGGCATGTCCTTTTGAAGTTGTCATATTCTCTCTCACACACGTATATATATCCCACGTGCTTAAAAACTTTGAATTCCAGCTCTGGTTACTAACACAGTTTAGATAAGAACCGAAGGCTTGAAAAGCAAACATTTTCTGCTTGCAAACCTCTCCAGGCTTACAGCTTCAGGCCCTCCAGTGAGGAAACTTCCATTCCCAAAATATCCCATTTTAAAAGCTTAATGATCTATCTGCTCAGCGGAATCTTTCCAACTTTGGGTTGCAGCCCTAAAACACACTGCATCCAGGCATCAGTTATTTATTCTGCTTTTTATCTGGATACTCTGGAGTAAAGCACGGATATTCCGGAGTATCGGTGCTTCATTCTGGAATATCCAAATACAAGTGGAATGAGTAACTGGATGCAGCTTTAGATGTTAAGGCTGCAATTTAAAAAAAGCAGCCTGAATTCAAACCCAGGGGAGGTTGGATTTGAGGAAAATACCGGACACACAGAATCGGAACACGAGAACAGAAAGCAAGAAGAACGACCGTGAATTTCGGATTTACTGCAGAGTAAGCAGCCCTGCAACCCTGTTTCCCTTGAAAGCATGATTAGAAACTGATCCAGGGAAAGTTAAGATTCGGTCACGGTTTCCCCTCCAGAACCACAAAGGATCTTATGGGTACCAAACCAAGTCCTTCCGCCAACCGGTCGGGCAAGTCAGAATAAAGATGAAAAAGCACAATTATTTGACCCAAGAAATACAAGCCAAGTTGGCTTCAGGCTAGCAGGGTTGGATTACAAGAAATGTAACTAATACCCTCAAGTTTGAAGGTAGCATTTAGCAGTAAGCCCCATCATTTATTTTGCTTTTAACTCAAAATATGCCCAGGCCAAAGAACAGGGAACATAGTAACACCTTCCTAAAAAAAAAGAAAAGCAGCAAAAATAAAACAGAAAAGCTATGAGTTACAGCACCTCCAAGCCCTGCTGGGTTGGGCCGGTCAAGATAAGGTTGTGGTGTGGGTGGGGTGGATTCCTTCCAAAAGAATAAGTTTTTTTGGGGGGGGAGCCCTGTGCAAAGGGCACCCAACACCCCCTACTACGCTGCCCCCTCTTCACCTTCACCCAAATCCTGCCCCCCCCCACACATACACACGATGCCATGTGGCAGAAGATCCACATCCACTTTTAGGATAAATACAGTTCTGGCCCCAACAAACAGTGGAGTTTAGAGGGGAGGGGAGTAGGAGCTCTGCTGGATCCCCCCACCACCACCAGTCCTTGGACACCCTCCCACCAGCCCTCCCCTCCAAGTGTGTCCCCCCCCCAGCTCTGCCAGGTGGAACTACCTGGGTGCCCTGGAGTGTCCGGAAAGGTGAAGCAGTAGTAGGCCCCCCTCCACGGTGGCCCCCTTTCTCCCCCAACGGAACAACAAAGAGGGCGGTGGGGGCAAGGCCGGGGGGGAATCTCGTGAGGGGCGAAAGGCGAGGGGGCGGCTGTCTGGCGTGCCTCTGTCTCCTCCTCCTCCTCCTCCCTGCTTCTCTGCTGCCCAGGCTAAGGGGGCACCCGCCTCCCCAGGCCTCCGCCCAACCCCCCCCCACACACACACACACGCAGGGCCCCCCTGGTGGTGGTGGCCCCCCAACGCCCGCGGCCCCGCCCTGTGCGGCCCCGGCGGCTTGGCTTGGCTTACCTTGGTGGAGGCAGCGGCGGCGGCGGCTCGGGCAGACATTTTGTTTCCTTCCCGGCCCCGGAGGAGGGGAAAAGAGGAGGAGGAGGAGGAGGAGGGAGCGCGGGAGGCGGGCAGCAGGGCACCGAGGGGGCCGGACGGTCCAGCCCAGCCAGCCCGCCCGCCCGCCAGCCCTCAGCCCGGCCCTCCTGATCGGGATGCGCGGTCCCCTCTAGCGGCGCGCCCTGCTCCTCCTCGCCATCTTCGGCGCTCGGCGCGCAAAGGTGCCCAAGCGGCAGGCGGCCAGGCGGGCGGCCGCTCTCGGCTCTTCCCTCGCCCTGCTGCCCGGAGGAGGCGGAGGCCGTGGCCAGGCGGGCAGGCTCCTCCGGCTCCTCGCCTCTCCGCTTCCCCCGGCCGGTCGCTCGCTCGGCCGGCCGGCCCGCGGCGCTGAGGCAGGCGGCCAGCAGCTGCGCCCTCGCCAGCCAGCCAGGGAGCCAAGCAGCGGCGAGGAGGAGGAGGAGGAAGGGGAGGCCGGAGTCAGAAGCGGCGACGGCCCGAGGCCCACTGGCTCCTCCTTCTCCTCCGCCTCCGCCTCCGGCCAGCCGCTGGCCGGGCGGGCGGGCGAGGAGCTACCGGTGCCTGCCCGGCAGCCCCCGGCAGCCCCGGGCGCCCTGCTGGGGAGGCACAGCCATTCGCCGCCTCCCTCCGTCCGTCCGTCCCTCCCCGGCGGGGGGGGGGGCGCCCACTGGCAGGGGCCGGACCCCGGGGGGGGGATCGGAGACGGGGAGGGGAGTGAGTCCGGGGCGGCGGGGGGGGGGGCGCGCGCTTTGCTTTGCTTCCCCTCTTTTTGCCCCCCTGCAAAATGGCAACACTTTGGTTCCCTTCCCGGCGCACCAAGTTGCAAAGCGCAGCGAGGGAGGGAGGGAGGGAGGGGGGCACAGAAACACCGCCGCCCGCTCCCCACGCCGAGGCGGGAGGGGGAAGAGCCGGGAAGGGCGGGGGGCAGCTCCTGCACCGGGAGGGGAGGGGAGCGCGGGCAGCAGCCAGGTCAACCAGGCGCGCGTGCAACGGAAGAGCGAGACTTTTGCTGGCGTTTGTTCCCCCCCCCCAATGTATACACACACCTTTGGGCTCTCCGCCCCTCCCCGCCAGAGCCCCCTCCCCTTGCAAAGAGCCTACCCTCCCCCCGCCGTCCCTGCCAGCTTTTTGGCTCGCGCGACGACTGGATCAGCATGGAGCTCCTTCCCACCTGGCGATGATGGGATGGGATGGGATGGGATGGGATGGAGGAGGTAGCCAGGTTAGGTGCTCTCGGACCACTAGACGAGCCAGGGACACACACACACCGGGGGAAACAGCATCTTTGGGGGGGGGGCGCCCGATGGCTGGCAGTGGATGGTCCTTCCTTCCTTCCGCGCTTGCAAACGGGGACGCCCCCAAAGCGGGCTGCTTTAGAAAGGATAAAGTCCATAGCTGAAGGATATGGCCCATATTGACCTGCCTGTGCCTTAAGATCTGGAGAGGAGGCCCTCCTGGTTGTACCACCACCCTCAGCAGCAAAAGGAGTGGGCCTTCTCAGTGGTGGCCCCTAGACTGTGAAACCCTCTCGCCCTTGAGGTGCCTCCTATCTCTTTCTTAAACATAAATCACAACCAAAGGAACAGTAAAGATGTGCAAGGCAAAGCGTTTCCGCTTTTCTGTTCCCCCGGGGAGACGGATCAGCTATGCTCCCTCTAACTGCGGAAGGCCGGGAGCGATCCACCAAAGCCCGTGCAAATGCACTCTTCCGTGCACCAGGAAAACTCACAAGGGCTTTGCCCACCATCACAACATGGCCACATGGGGCTCAGCTTGCCCCCTCCTCCCTTTCTAGCTCAAAGGAAGGCCAGGAGGCAAGAAGAGCTCAGCACCTCTCTACAAAACTTTACAAACATTCGAACCAGTGTTTTGCACACCCTTAGTCCATAAAACGGATGCCATAATACTGCCTCCGGGTTGGAGAGACAGGCAGGAGGATGCCTCCAAAGCCCGTAGTTATCCTGTATGCAACCCGTTTTCATCCTGTACAGATCCATACAAACACGTACAGATGCGGATCTTCAAGTACGCATCGTGTTCAAACTCATACGCACACAAATGTCTGAATAATTCAGAAGAACAGATCCAAAACTTGAATCAAAACTTTAAATTTGAATTTAAGGACATTAGCTTGAAATAAAAATGGAAGTAAAGAAGTAAGAAGATCTGGATCTAAGGAATGTGTACATTTCTTAATCCGGATCTAGTAGATCCGGATTAAGGGAAGCCCCCAATGTGTTTCCACGGGAGATGTAGCACCCATTAGCAATGGGGGCTAAAACCCCTGCTGTGGAAACAGCTTTGCACCCATGTGGGGAATCCGGATCGACCCCCAAGGGGTCGGTTCATTACCCCAGGTGTTTCGGGGGGCAGGGGGGTACAGTCTTCAAAGCCACTTCAAATTGACTTCAAAGTCATTTCAAAATCTGTGCAAAATAGCTCCGGAGTGCCTTTGAAGTCTGTGCTGATCTTCGGAGTGAACTTCGAAATGACTTCGAAGTGGCTTCGAAGTGGTTTAAGGGGGCCCCAATGGGTGCATTCCCTCCCCCTAACCTCCTTTGGACCCCATTGCCTGTTTCCAGTGGAAACAGGCTCCCTTTAATCCGGATTTTCTGGCAGAAGACCCCATTGTAGACCCCATTAATGGATTAAAGGCCAAAATGTACCCATTAGATCCGGATTTCCCCCATGGCAGTGGAAACAATCAGGTCCCAAATGGGTGCCTTGGTGGAAATGGGATCATCTGGCTCACGCCCAAATGGGTCCTAAATGGGTGCAAAAATGGCTACTTTTTGACAGTGGAAAAACACCCATAGAGTAAAAGGGTCTTAGAGAAGAGTAGTGCCCTTAATCCAGTTTCTAAAACCAGACAGAGAGATATTTGGAGGGAACCAAGCGCAAAGTCAAAAGCTGCCAAAATTACAATACTAGGTTGCAGATTGAAGACCAGTTCCTGAGCACAGGGGAGGGGGGGAGATTCAATCATGCGAGGCCTTGAAAACCAACCATGTTATCTTAAATTCAAATGAGCTTCCCTCCAGTATCCAGCCAGAATAAAGAATGCAGAGTAGACATAATTTGATAACTCAGAAAGGCCAAAAAGAGCACAAATATTCTCAGCTGCAATATTTTCTTCCAAAAGAGCCGCAGGCCTTCCTACCGGGCAATGACATCTTAAATTGCACACCTTTGTGCGGTGTGCAGGGAACAGGCAAATAAGCCCTTGCATTGATGGAGACTTGGTTGGTGAATGACGCAAGCTAAGGGACTTGGGGCGCACTGCAACACCCCAAGTAGCATCCATCACATTCGCTTTGCTAAAACTCCAGGGGCATGCGATTTAATTGCTAGCATCCCAAGGGAAAGAGGAAACTGACTTCAGAAAAACAGCTAATTTTAGCTACTGGGACCAACAAAAATTTTAACAAGATACCCTCCGGGGTAAAAACAGAAGTAATGAATTACCAGATTGCAATTAATAACAGAAAATGTTGGATTTCTCCCTGCTGAATAGAGGTCTTTAGCTCTGGATTTGAAACACGCATCGATTTTCCACAGGTGGCATCCCAGACGCCTACTGATAGCTGTTTTTAACGTACCCAAATGGAATGGGGAAAGCGTCCAGGCACACTTAGGGCGCAGACAAGAGTGCCTACAGCTGGTGAGCCGGTTGAAGCCTTTTCTGGACTGAGATGACTTGGCCACAGTTATCCATTTTTGGAATACTGGGGTGTTTTCCCACTGTCACTAGAAATACCCATTAAGTACCCATTAATGGGTACAAAAATGCCATTTCGTACCCATTAATGGGTACTTAATGGGTACTTTTAGTGCCAGTGGAAAAACACCCCTGTGTACAATTCTGGTCACCACACCTCAAAAAGGATATTGTGGAACTGGAAAAGGTGCAGAAAAGGGCAACCAGAATGATTAAGGGGCTGGAACAAAATCCCTTACGAAAGCAGGCGGCAACGTCTAGGCCTCTTCGGTCTGGAGAGACAGCGTTTAAGAGGGGACCTGACTGAAGTATATAAAATTATGCATGGTATAGAAAAGGTGGATAGAGAAAATTTCTCTACCACACAACACTAGGACCAGGGGGCATCTATGAAACTGATGGGTAGGAGAGTCAGATCAGACAAGGGGAAGTATTTCTCCACCCAGGGGGTCATCGGTTTATGGAATTCGCTGCCAGAAGAGGTGGTAACAGCAACCAGCCTAGATGGCTTTAAGGAAGAGTTGGACAAATTCACAGAGGGCAGGTGTATCAATGGCTACTGAAATGCACGCCTAAGTCCATCTTTCAGGCTGGGGGGGGGGGGGGACAGGCAGGATGCTTCTCATGCCATTTGCTAGGATTCAAAAGCAGGCAAAGGTTCATCCTTGTCTCTGCTTGAGATGCCCATGAGCATTTGGTGGGCCACTGTGTGCAACGGGACGCTGGACTAGATGGGCTGTGGCCTGACCCAGCAGGGCTTCTCTTATGTTCTTAACTCAGTTAAGGTTATACAAACTGGATTAAGGATCCAGATCAGCTCAAAACCTTTCCTGCTGCAGCACCCTGGCTGAACACTTTTACATTGTGGAGATCTTCCCCTACATATACCATATGTTCTGCCTATAAACTTTCAACCTGCCCTCTGCCAATGGAGCCTGGTTTTCTGGCTTTAATTTATAAAACAGTTTGGTTTTGTGCTTGCATATCCCAACAGATTTAGTTCAGCTTGGATTCTAAGGCTTAGCGTGTGTCCAGGCTTAACGAAGCTGCGCACTGGAATGCGCCGCTGAGGTGCGGGTGTCACATTTGATGCCTGATCCTGCATGGCAGTGGCGCATCAGCCGCCAGTACTTCGAATTTACCTTACAGCAGAACAATCAACATTCACACCGCGGTATAAGGTAAATTCAAATGTTCCCGCCAGTCTGGACAGGACTCAGGCTCAGCTCTCATTGGCTGACCCTTCCCATGTGACACACGCCCCATTGTGTGCGCCACGGAAGTCTCACAGCCCTGAAGAGAAAATGGCAGACTTCCATCAGGAGTGTGGACAGCAAGAGGTAAGCTGCATTTTTTTTTTAACTTCTGAGCATTTAATCTGCTAATCTGGAAGCTGCCTTGGTGTGTCCGCCTCTGAAGCAGAGTCATGCTCAACCCTGCCAGAATTCAGCTCATGGAAAGCACTTATGAAACTCCAAAGAGAGCTCCTTTTACCTTTCCCTGAATAAAGGATCCAGGCCAAATAAACCTTGCTGAATGACAAGACGTTTGAGAAATCCTCTGCAAATGTCTGTTCAGACGCAGCTTTGAGGAACATCAAGAAGGAGGAATACAAAGAAACAGGATGCCTTTAAAATCCAGGGATTTCACTTAGAGTTTATGCACCTGGGGAGATCTTTGATATATCTTATTTTAAAAGGAACTGCCAAGGGCTGGTGAAAAATATTTCGCTGTTTGATGCAAGAGGGATGGGTGAGAAGGACAGATCACACACGGGTCTTGCTTAAAAGGGAGTATAAAAATTCTCTGTGGGCATCTATGAAAGGAAGAGAGACAGCAACTCTGGGGCTGGTGCGCTGTGCGTGGTTCCAAGCATGGAAGATTGCTGCAGTGAGAGGTAGTTTGTAGGTTAACAGCCTCCACCTGTAAATTCGTCTCAGTTTGATACAATCGGCACTGACAAATTGCATTTTGAAGGATGGACGGAAGGTAATCCTGGCTCTCCATAAGATCACATGAGTTGTAAAGCTGGAAAAGGCCTGGTCACCTGGTCCAGCCTTTTGTAATGTTTCAGGAAACAAATTAAATACAGTGGTACCTCGACATACAAGTGCCCTGACATACAAGTGTTTTGAGATACAAGCCGCCGAGCGAGTGATATTTTGCTTTGAGATGAGAGCAAGATTTGAGATACGAGTATGTAAATACAGTACAGTACATAACAAAAACAACTGAGGTGGTGTTTTGGGAGCTGGAATGGATTAATGGGAAAATTGCTTTGAGATACGAGCGATTTGACATAAGAGCAAGGTTACGGAACGAATTAAACTCGTATGTCAAGGTACCACTGTAATTGTTGGGAAATGGGAGCCCAAGGTCGACCAAGGGCCAATTCGCACTTGGTAGAGATATGCACAAATGTATTTTTGACATTCGAATCAGAGTAGATTAGAATGTCTCCAAATCTGATTCGAATCCGTACGTTTGAATGTTAGATTCGTATTTAAAGATACAAATGCCGACAACATTCACATGGGTTCTTCAGGACCTATAATCTGGATCCCATTAAAAGGGTCTACAATGGGGTCTTCAGCCTTAAAATTCGGATTGTAGGGAGCCTGTTTCCATTGCAATCCGGCAATGGGGTCTAGAGGAGGCTCAGGGGGGGAGGCACCCATGGGGGGGGGGTGCCCCAAAGTTATACATATCTGTGCGCAAGCTGGAAAAATCCGTATGCATCCCGTATTATCCTGTACGCATCCTGTTTTAATCCCGTATTTTAAGCACAGGATACGGATAATTTTCAGGCAGATTCATATACTACAGGTACGAATCTACACATTCCTCACTGTGAAATGTGACCATGGAAAAGCCCCTTTCCAGAACGCGACAGAACCCGTAATCACTGAAATGTTTACTTTTTATCTGCCTTCCAACTGTGCTAAAATGGACAGGAAGGGAAAGGCAGGAACTGCGTCAGGAAACCAGCTCCTAGATGGAGAAAATAGGTGATCATGTGCTTGAAAGTGTTTCCAGAAATCTCATGTCTTACTGGATTGTGTTTTCTCTCTCTCATTCTCTCTCTCACTTTCTCTCTCTATATATATTTAAAAACCCATTTTTCTAAAAATATTCAACTCACCATTATATGGATCTGCACTGGTTCCTCCAAATGGCCTTGTTTACCAGGGAAATCCCTCTAAATGATACAGTTTCCCCCTGTTTTTGATTTTGAAACAGATGTTAGGCACAGCTTAAAAGAAAAGCAGGATATATTTACCTTTCGCTTTATTCTCAACTCCGCCAACAAACTCCAGCCAAATTTAACTGCAGGTGTTTAACCATTCCGAAACAGATGATCTATGACAGCATATCATTCCCCGTCCTGCTTTCTATGTAAACCCAAAAGCAAAAAGCATCTTTTTGAAAGTAGGTAGATAAGCCCAATAGGGATTCGATTCAATTCAAATCTTTAAAATTCAAATTTACCCAACTCTGATTTGAATTAAGCAAATTTGAATCTATTCGTTTGAATTTTCTATTCAGATTTGCACTTGTGAATGTCAATAACATTCGTATGTTCCCATATGCATCATTATGCATCCGTATGCATTCCGTAGTTATCCCATATACAACCCGTTTTCGCCCCATACGGATCCGTACAAATGCATAAGGATTTGCAGGAAAGATGCATAAGGGCAAGTACGCATCATGTACGAACCTGTACACATACAAATGTCTGAATAATTCAAATGAATAGATTCAACAATTCCAAATTCATTTGAATGTTTAAATTCAAATTTATGGACATTCGATTCAAATTCTAATGTCAAAATTTGGACAAATTTGTTCAAATTTCAAATGTCTTTGAATATTCATGCTCATCCCTAAAACCTAAAGATGCTGTAATGCTCCAGGGGTATTTTTTAAATTATTTTTTCTTATTCACTGAGGTTTCTTCCCAAATTTCAACTCTGTCCATATGTATTTCAAACACTTGGCAACATAATGCTCACTTTACAACCGCAAGGCACCTTTATCCAGGACTGCCACAATTAAAAGAGGAAAAAAGTGCAAACCCAGTTGTATTGAATTCCTGGCATTATGTTGCAGATTTTGATCTTTGGCATGATATGCTTACAAACAGAGGAGACTGATTCTGCAAAAAAAGGTTGCCCAGGAAGGACCCAGAAAATGGAGATAAAGCCCCCATCAACATTTCAGGGTTTGGACTGGCATTCCTGCTTGTTGTGGATGAACAAGGAACATTGCAAATTTTGCAGCCACAAAGAAAGCCAGTGTTGGCTTTTTGCAGAAGTGGTTCAAAACAGCCAGAGGGTATCAGGTTGTTGGCAAAGAGGGAATAGAGATGTAGACAAACAACCAATAATACAGATACTTTGCTGGTCTTGTCATTGCTCAACTGCTTAAGAAACCACTGTAAACAACTCCTGAGTTCATAAAAGAAAGGCAGGATGTAAACTTAATTATATTGAATGAAAAATATCCAGAGTTGCAAAGGAAGCCCAAAGCTCTGGTTATAGCTATTTCACATAGTAGAGATTGGCCATGTCTTTAAGCACAGAGAGGCATCTCTTGAGGGCTGGATTCTGGGCACACCAATCTCCAAGTGGCCCCCTTTCTGGAGAACAGAGCTGTGTGCCCCTTTAAGGACCTAGGACTAACCCTCAGCCTATCCAGTCCAGCATCCTGGCACACACAGTGGCCCACCATTTGCTTCTGGGCATCTCAGGCAGAAGACAAGGGAAAAACCTTCACCTGCTCTCAATTCCCTGCAAATGACCTTTAAAGGCATCCTGCCTCCTGTCTCCCCAGCCTGGAAGAAGTATCTAGGCATCCATTCTAGTAGCCATGGATAGACCAATCCTCCATGTATTAAGAGGAGTCAGAGTATAATTGAAATGAATGACTGAAGGAACAAGCATACGATGGATGGATGCATGCATGCATGCATGGGTGGACGGACAGACAGACGGACGGACGGGCAGATGGGTGGGTGGATGGGTGGGTGGGTGGACAGGCAGGCAGGCGGGCGGGCGGGCGGGCGGGCAGGTGGGAAGGTCACTAGTTTGTTGTGACATTGGAACTGCACCACAGAGATGGCACCAACAGTCTTATTTTTGCACACACCAGTGAACACAGACCAGAAGAGCAAGGCCATGGGGAGATAGAGGGAAGAAGAGACTTTGATTGGAATCCGTGTCTTCATCTAAAGTGTGCATTGATCGGCCAAGATTTCACTGCTGGTACCCACACCCTGCTCTTCCACAATCATGCTCCAAAAGCTGGCTGAAAGAAAGAAAGAAAGAGAGAAAGAAAGAAAGAAAGAAAGAAAGAAAGAAAGAAAGAAAGAAAGAAAGAAAGAAAGAAAGAAAGAAAGAAAGAAAGAAAGAAAGGACTGTCTGATGGAAAAACTTCAAGGCTAAAGTAGTGAGGGAAACACAGGCTCTTGGAAAAGAGCCGAAATTGTTGCTGTGATAGCAACTGTGCAGGGAAGAAGGAAATCCCATTATAGCTTCATTGTTGGCATGAACTGTTTTTGCTTGCAGATGCAGCAGGAACGTGCTTTAATATTTAAGTGTTGTTAATATTAATGGAAGGTGCAATCAGTTTTATCAATTGATGGGATGGAGCAAGGGGACCAGTTCTGCCTGCCAAAAAGGCTGGGTCTGGCCAGCTTGCATTTCTAGCCCAAAGGTTCTCAGGGAGCCCTTCCACTTCACCCAGGGACCTCTCAGATCCTCCAAGGGTGTCGGATGCCATGCAAGGTGGGCTACAAATGCAGGTGAGAGGGATTAAAAGACCACTGCCCCTTGGAACTGCCCATAGCATCATGCCAAGCTCACCCACAATCCCACACTTCTCTCGAGATTGTGGAAGATTAGAATACAGTATTCGGGAGCAGTTCTACAGCTTTGTGCCGAAATGCATTGGGCTGGAAAACAACTCGATAGAATATATTGGTTCCAAGATCTGAGCACAGGATCATCCAGTAGCCACTTAGGTCCTGGTCACACCTGTATGAGATAGAACATCCTGTTTATCATTTGAATTGAGATCGTACCAGTTCTGTTCACACCTAGATCATTATAGGTCGTCCACAGACCTTCCTCATTCTGGGCTGCACCACTCACACCTTTCTCCGCGATCGACCTGAGGGTCCTCCACGGAAGTCTTGACTCTCCACCCCTTTTGTTATGTCAAATCTACCTCCTTTCTTATTGGATGCCGTTGTGTCACTCAAGGGAGGCGAGGGCGTGCGATTGCAGTTCTTTTTAAAGCCTGCTCCTCCACCTCCACACACCCCTTCCCTTTTTATGAATTTTTCTTTGTGCAATTAATTAAAAAAAAATTAAATTTGCAGGAAAACGCTAGATAGAAAGAGGAATCATACACATAAACTCAGGAAAGAAGGGAAGGTGCTACACAAACTCTGCGCTTGCCACCCTTCCCCAGACACTGGCCGAAAGGAAAGGCTGGACCCCACCGCCACAGCATGGTTCAGCCTCCTTTAGCCTGTCCCCCCACTCACACTGAGGACAAGAAGACGGCCTGGCATGCCAGGATGGGCTGAGTCCTCTGGAAAAGAGGGCCCTGGTTAGAATGGTCTGACCAGGATAAGCCAGCTTGGAAAACAAACTGAATAAAAATAATGCGAGTAACACAACCTGACAACGACCTCAGGTCACCCTAAACTATTAGTGTGACCAGGGCCTTAGTGGCACATCTATCGACCAAATACAGTCAGAACTAGAGACATGCAAGAGTGTTTTTTTGACATTCCATTCGAGTCAAATTGAATACTCAAAAATTCAATTCAATTTGATTTTTTTAAAATTTGAATTTAACAAAGTTTGGTTTGTTTTTGCCAAATCTGAATCTATTTATTTGAATTTTCTATTCGAATTTGCACTTACGAATGTCGACAACATTCATAGATATCTGTATGCATCTTCCCGACATCTGTACAATCCGTACACATCCATACATGTCCGTAGGCATCCCGTAGTTATCCCGTACGCAACCCGTTTTCATCCCGTACAGATCTATACAATTCCGTACGGATGCGGGAAAGGTGCGGATCTTCAAGTACGCATCGTGTACGAGCCCATACACATATGAATGTCCAGATAATTCAAATGAATAGATCTGATAATCGAAATTCGATTCGAATGTTTAGATTTGAATTTCAGGACATGCTATTCGGATTCGAATGTCAAAATTCGGCACTTTACTAGCCCCCACACTGAACTTCAGCTTGCCACGGAGACCTCCCATACCAGCAAGTGCAGCTTACAAGGACATATCTCTCCGTCTTGGACTTTAGGAATCTTGCTTGTAGAATATTAAGGACACGGTTCAGATGATATTGCCTTTAAATGTATTTCATATAAAGCGCTTCTTACTTTGTCATTCATCTCTGGAGTGTTACTGTGGACTAAATTGTCTTTATCCTTTTGCTATCCAGATACTGTGGCAGGTCTTTGGAATTTTAGATCTGAGTGTTAGGACTCTGGCTTTACCTTCATGTGGGATACTGGAAGGGTCCTGGTGCACAGGGCAGAGAGTGGGAGCATTAAATCTATCCCTGCGCATGGCTCCTGGGCTTTCTGTGCTATATATTCCAGAAGTCACAACCACATCCCAAGTTAGCACCTATGGCTGTGGTCACACCAAAGATATAATCCAGCCTCAGATTACATTTAGAGTTGAGAGAATACATCAGCAAAGTGACAAGCAGTTTTCTTTCAGTGTTAAATAACTCAGAAAACTCAACTTTGGGATAGACAATGGGGAAATAAAATGACTGGTCACTTTGTTGATGTGTTCTCTCGTTCTGGAGTTCGACTGAGGCTGGATTAAACCTTAGGCGTGACCACAGCTTTAATCCAGCTTCAGTCCGCTTTCAGAGGGAGAGAACACTTCAGCAAAGTGACAAGCTGTTTTCTTTTAGTGTTAAGTAACTCAAGAAAATCCAACTTTGGGATGAACAATGTGGCATGAAAGTCACTGGTCACTTTGCTGATGGGTTCTCTCGCTCTGAAGGTGAAGCTGGATTAAAACCTAGGTGTGATCACAGGCAAGGTTTAATCCAGCTTCAATCCACTTTAAGAGTGAGATGACACATCAGCAAAGTGACAAGCTGTTTTCATTCAGTGTTAAATAACTCAGAAAAATTCACCTTTTGGGGCAGATAAAGTGGAAAGGAAATTACTGGTCACTTTCTGTTCCCTGGCTCTGAAGGTGGACTGAAGCTGGATTAAACCTTAGGTGTGACCACAGCCCAAGTTAAGAGCAGTGTTGATGCTTTCTCTATCCCTCAGCCACCTCAGTACGGTTCCTTGTTTTGTGACACAGAAAATATAACAAATTGGCTCGAAGGCAGAACGCGGCTGGAGACAGATATGAAGGGAGAACGGAGCAGAATCTTTTGGCTGACGGCTCCAGCCTGGCCGTTGTTTCCAAGGAAAGAGAGGCTGAGAAGGTGGTGGGAAGAGGCTAGAACACACGCTTTGCCCACTCAGCAGATTTCTGCCTGATTCTGCAGAGCCAGCAGTGGAGGGAAAGGGGGCTGAGGAAGGATGCATTATGTATCTTCCTTGATTTCAAGGAAGGTTAGCATACCTAGATGCACAGGGAGATTGCAAAATATAAAATAAGGATCAGCTTCCCATGAGAGCTCCCTAAAACTCACTTTTTAACATGCCAACTTGGCAAACTCCATTAGACTCTGCAAATTCCAACTTCCAGTGTATATTCAGTCCTGGCTAGAGCACCAGGCCCAGGGTTGGGTTATTTAACACTGAAAGGGATTCAGCCATTTTGGCAGAGGTTCAGAGAAGCGTAGAGAAGAGGAGCCTGACCCAAAAGGAGTGAGAAGGGGGAAATTTAGCTTTGAGAAATGAAGTCCCAGAAGACGTGGCCGATTCCTCCTCAAATGCCTGAAAGAGTACATGAGAATCTAAGAGGAGCCCTGCTGGATCAGGCCACAGCCCATCTAGTCTATAAGAACCTCATAGAAGCCCTGCTGGATCAGGCCACAGCCCATCTAGTCCATAAGACCCTCAGAGGAGCCCTGCTGGATCAGGCCACTGCCCATCTAGTCCATCAGAACCTAAGAGGAGCCCTGCTGGATCAGGCCAGAGTGGACACATCAGCACCCACTCCATCCACTCTCCAGAATCCAGCCTTTCCACCCGAGTGCGGAAGCATGGGACCTCATTGGGATCTGTCCCTATTTCAGACGGATCTTCCCAAAGACGGATTTAAGGAAAACGGTTTCCCTTAATCTGGCTTTCAGGAGGTATGTGTGGAAACACCCTACATATAGTTTTATTAGTCCCAAAAGAATAAAACTGACTGGTATTTTGAAAAGTGCTCAATAGCTGTGGGCTTTCTAAGCCACAGAGAGTGAAAAACCACCGGAAATGGTATATTTGGTCACTGTGGTTCTTTAGTTTCCTGTTTAAAGTTTTGTAATCGTTTTGTAAAAAAAAAATATCTTCCCTAATATCTGGTGATCAAAAAGAAGTCAGATCCTCTTCAGCTACAAAAGATTTTTGGTCTGATACTTCTGTGTCAGATGCAGGCAGAAAGTGGCGTGTCTGATGTGCTACTAATTTGCACTCTGGTTTCCTGTAGGATGTTCCCTGTTATAGCCGGAATGGCTTTCTTCTACATGCAGCTTAAAAAGCAAAACCTTGAAACAAGAGTTTTCACGCTGTTTTCCAGAATGAAATTATCACAGGTATTTTGGGACTTCTAGATAATAATGTATCAATTGGAAACGTTTGTTGTACTATTCAATAGGAGCCCCAAGCAGCAGAACCCTGGAGAGAGGAGATAACAATTCTATTTCTCTGGTCTAAGTAAAGTAGAAGAAATAGGAGAAGAACAAGAAGACGTCAGCTGAGATCGCGTTCACACCTACATTTTAATGCAGCCTCAGTCCACCTTCAGAGCGAGGTAAGGCATTGGCAAAATGACAAGCTGTTTGGTTTCGGCTTTACCTAACTCAGAAAACCCACCTTTGATTTACAAAACATGGAAGGGAAATGATACATCACTTTGATGATAGGTTCTTCCAGTTTGGCCTTCCAGGGAGACAGTATGGTCTAGGGGTTAAGGAGCCGGACTCTTATCTGCGAATTCTGGGTTTGATTCCGCCCTCCCTCCATGACGCCAGCTGGGTGACCTTGGATGAGTCACAGCTCTCTTCTGAGCTCTCACAGCCTCACCTACCTCACAGGGTGTTTTGTCGTGGTGAGAAGAATAGAAGGTTTGTCAGCCACTTTGAGTCCCCTTAAATGGCTGAGAAAAGCGGGGTTTCACACTTAGATTTTATTTGGCAGGAATCTCTTTCCTCTTAAAAAAGAAAAAAGTAAAAAGTAAAGCTTCCGCACTTGGCACCAAAAAATGGATTTAAGAAAATCCGTCTCCTGGTGATCTGTCCTCCCAACGATCCGTCCGAAACAGGGACGGATCCTCGGAGGCCTCCCTTGTCTGCACACGCGCGGGGAGGATGGATTCGGTCGGCCGGATCCCCTGGGTGCTTTGCGGAGGCCGCAGCACCCATCCCAAAGGGGATCCAGCCTCCCACACTGCCGCCGCCACCCCCAGAGCCGTGGGACTGGAGCATGCCGCTGCCAGTCAAAGCGCATTTCCACCGGTGCGTGGTGTGCGAGGGAGGGGCTTCAGAGGCAGCCTGGCCTGCTTTCACCCTCCCCAAGATGGCGGCCGCCGGCACATCTGGCCCCTTACCTCTCCATGTGCAGAAGCGTCCTGCTTCTGAACAGATCGAGGCAAGGGGCCGGATGGAAGACCTAATTTTCAAGGTCTTCCCGGAGGTCGGATCTTTCAACAGTGAGACCCCATTAAGAACGGGCCTTGCACGAAGAAAACCCTCCTCAGCTACCTTTGGCCACAGCCTACCTGAAAAGCGCAATCGCCCTTCAAAGAAAATTGCCGCAGCTGAATGTGCTAAAGAATGAACAGTTGTTATGGGCATAACCCAACATTTCTATATTCAGTGCATAGCTAATGTATAAATGGCTGCTGCAAAGGTTTATGAGACCATTGATAAAAACCTTGGCCGTTTGACCTTAGGCCCCAGACGTAAACTAATCAGCCTAACAAGTAAACAAGCAAACATGACTCATGGAGTTGCCTCGTCTTCTTATTTTGTTTATCGGATGGATTTAAGTTGATTCCCAGTCAATGCCATTTGCATTTGCAAGCAAACAAGAGATCTCTCAAGATTCTAAGATGAGACATTCAAAAGTAAATATTAAGCAAAAGGTTTCATTTTAATTAGCATCTTCTGGAGTAAATGCAGTGCAGGCTTAATGATTCACGGAAGGTGGGCTGAGGAGACATTACGCATTTATATTTTTTTAGAGTATAAAAAAAGAGGTTTTAATCTAGGAATTAGGAGGAGGAGGAGCTCATAGGAGTTAGTGGGAGTATTGTGTGGTGGTAGAGAAGAGAAGATCAAGGTTTCTGTGCTGTTAGATGATTTCTGGACAGGCAATATGAATCATTGGGTATTTCTTTCTGGGAATTTTGGCTGAATCTCCACGCACTCCGTTTACTTCAGGATGGATTCGGGTTATTCCCAATACAGAGTCGAGTTCGAATTGACTCGTCCCCATGCGACTGTCATGCCCTGTTCTGCCTCATCAGAAGAGGAGGATATGCCTGCAATGCGACCACAGGCTGAGGAGCAGCCACAGCAGGGCATTGCAGGCATGGAAGAGATAAGGCTGGGCCCAGGTGAGCAGCCAGACAGCTCTGGTGATGAATCCACTAGCAGTAAGCCTAATGAAAGGCTCTCTCATCGCCTGCTTAGGCAGCAGAAGCAGGTGAGATGCAGATCAAAGCTATTAGCTCAGCTGCACCGTGGGCATGGCTCTGACTCGTCTATTTAAGAACAAGCCCACCTTGCCTCAAGTTGCTGCAGACAACGTCTTAGCAGCCTCGTGTTACCTGAGCTTGAAATCCTGGACTCCTTGTGACCTGCTGACCCTTGGACTGCCTGACCCTTGCTGACTTCTGGACTCCTAGACCCCGGACCGGAACTGACCACGAGTACGCCTGGAACCCTTAGGACTGAGTAGCTGCACAAATGTTTGCCTGTTGCCTGACAGGCCTGCGATGTAACAGTGACTGACGAAAGCATGGGCTCAAGTAAAATACACCTGTCCCCATGCAAACCATGCTAAACCCCTGCATCGGGAAATTGCATCTTTTTCGCTCCACCCGCTCTCTCCTGATAGGAGCGAGAACAGGGAAATCCCACCCAACGCCCCTTCCCCGATCGCTACTACTGGGCATTAAACAGTGATCAGACAGAAACGAGTCTCTTCCCTCTGCAATCTGATCGCGAGGTGAACATAAAATAACCAATCGCCCCAGTAAGATGCAGTGATTGTGTGTGTGTGGGGTCATCTGGCCCTTGCTGCCCCACAAGCCTCTTCCTGCAACTCTTATCGCACCCCCGCTCCCCCCTTGCCGGCAAGCAGCTTCTGAAGTTAGAGGCAGTTTAGCAGACAAGCACTTCTCTGATTATTTGATTGTCCTAGTAATGCAGATTAAGGAAGTTCTGTTTGGACGAAGCTTTGGTTTCTTTGGTTCCCTTCGCCTGGTTCAAAGGTACCTCTTCACCCGGGGCTTTGATTTCTAAGTCCCAGGATGGGAGGCAGCTTGGATTGGTTCTACTTCAATTATGTTTAGCCTTTGTTTTCTCATATGCTGCCTTGGTTCTTCCCAGGGAAGGATGGGACCCAAGCATCACAAAAGAATGAATGGACAGACACTCAGACAAATAAAATATTTGTGAAAGTTCCGGCCTCATAAAAAACCACCTCTCCATCTAGCTGGTCCACAGCGTTGGACACTCAGTCTCTCTATTAAGTTGCATAATGACAACAAATGGTTGAAGCACCAGCTGAGATGTCAACGCAGTGAACTATTAATCACGCTGCTAGAACAGTCATCTGCCCCTGAGCAGCAATAGGACATAAAAAGGGAAAGTCAAAGGATCTTTCTGGCTTCATGGAACTTATTGCTCTTTCTTCTTTGTCTTTGTCTTCTTCTTCTCCTTTTCCTCCTCCTCCTCCTTCTTCTTCGCACCATTTTAACTCATCAAATTTGAGTAAAAAATTCAAACGAACAGATCTGAATTTGCTGAATTCGAATCGCATTTGATTAAATTCAAACTTTAAACATTCAAATCAAATCAAATTTTAGATATTCAATTTGAATCAAAGCCCCAAAATTGCATTCCTGCACACCTCTACAGCCGATATAGTCCAGCATCCCGTCTCACCCAGTGGCCCAGCAATTGCTTCTGGGCAATTGCTTCACTTGCTCTCGACTCCCAGCAAATGGCCTTCAGAGGCCTCCTATCTGCCTCTCTAACCTGGAGGTGGTACCTGGACATAAAGCATAGTAGCCATTGATACACCTGTCCTCCATGAATTTGTCTAATCCTTTCTTAAAGCACTATAGGAAACCTCCAAGCTGAACCCTGCTTCTGTAGATATTTTACCACCAGGCTAGGTAGTTCCATCCGTCAAGGTACCTTGGGGGCTCCAGAGTTGAATGCGTGCTCAAAAGAGTTCCAGGGTCAAAGATCGGAGCGTTCAGTTGTAAATCAAGAAGCAAGGTCATGGAAGGCGGAGTTGCAGCTTTACGAGCATCTGTCCGCAACAAAGCTTATTGGAATATTCTGCCTTAAATTGGTGGGTCAGAGTATTGCCTCCTTTGCTGCAGGTGACGGATGTGGATTCTAGCTGATTTGCACAGCTGTTCACACTCACGTCTCAGACCGGTCAGCGAAGGGCGTCGCCCGGTGCGCTCCAAGCCCGAGCTGCTGTCACTTGGAAGTATGGGCTCAGCATCCTCACTAGCCACTTGTGTCCAGCCTTCCTCATCTTGCCCGGCCAGGTAGCCTGCCTGAGTTTGGCTGGGCATCACGACCACCCCTTCATCTTCAGAGGAAGGGGCTCTGATCACAGGGGGCATGACAAAGGAGAGGGAAACCTGGCCTGAGCATAAGCAAACGCAGAGATGGTGGCAAATCAGATAAAGTTACGGGGGGAAACGGAGCAGACACCCGGCACGTTGCCTCTCCAGAACTGGCAGAAGCTGTCCGTTCGGTGCTGTAAATCTCTATCAATGCAGGGAACTGCTCTTTCCCATCTTGTGAGAGCTATTTATAGGCCCGGGCAAGGAAAACATAGTCATTGCATAACCAATTTTTAGCAGGATGATGAGGGCTTTTCTGTTTCCTACTCTTTAAATACCCTGAACTGACTCTGACCACACCATGGGCATTTACAGGCATTGGGAGGAAGCGGCTCCACGGTGAGCCCATACAAGTTTCGATCCGGCTGGGTAAAGCCCGCAGGGAGGAGGAAACTACAGACCTGCATCATATCTGTTGGAGACAGGAAGGGGTAGAACCTGAAACTGGGTGGAAAGCAGAAGCTCCCCAGTTTGACCCCCAACTGCTCCCCAAACGTAAGCAATCATTCCTGTATTTTTGCCAAGAAAACTACGTGGACAGGCCCATGGAGTCTGGGAAGGGCTGTAGCCTGGTGGTAGAGCAAACAGCCTGGGAAGCAGAGGGTTGCTGGCTTGATCCCCAGCCTTACCCTCAGAAGGTGGCAATGGGCAAAATACTTCTGTATCTTTGCCATGAAAGAAGAAGAAGAGTTGGCTTTTCTACCTCACTTTTCTCACCCATTTAAGGGGGCTCAAAGCTTTCTTTTCTTCTCCCTACAACCGAGCCCAATTTAAGGTGTTAACTCTGACTTATAAGGCCCTAAATGACTTGGGTCCCAAATATCTAAAGGAACGCCTTCTCCTATACCAACTTGCCCATGCCCTAAGGTCTGCAGGAGAAGCCCTCCTGGTTGTCCCACCACCTTCAGTAGCGAGGCTGGTGGGCACCCGGGAGAGGGCCTTCTCGGTAATGGCCCCCAGGCTGTGGAATAGTCTCCCCCCTTGAGGCATGTTGGGCTCCTTCTCTGTCTGTGTTCAGGAAGGCAGTGTGAGGTACGTGGAGCTGTGAGAGCTCAGAAAAGAGCTGTGACTAGCCCAAGGTCACCCAGCTGGCTTCATGGAGAAAGAAGAGTTGGCTTTTCTACCCTGCTTTTCTCACCCTTTTAAGTGGACTCAAAGCTGCTGACAAACTTTCTGTTCTTCTCCCCCACAACAGACAGCCTGTGAAGTAGGTGGGGCTGTGAAAGCTCAGGAAGCTGTGACCAGCCCAAGGTCACCCAGCTGGCTTCATGGAGGAGGGTGGAATCAGTTGTCAGCCTAACCTGATGGCTCCTAACTACCAGAGATGCAACAGTAGAAAACTGATTTTGTCATTCTCTTTATGTGTGTGTGTATGTGTGTAAACTTCTCAGATTACCTGACAGTATGTGGTGTTCTTAGGTACGTTTAATCCGGCTTCAATCCACTTTCAGAGAGAGAGAACACATCAGCAAAGTGATCAGTAATTTTCTTTCCACATTATCTATCCCAAAGGTGAATTTTCTGAGTTCTTTATCTCTGAAAGAAAGCGGCTTGTCACTTTGCTGATATAGTCTCTCACTCTGAAAGTGGACTGAAGCTGGATTAAACCGGGACTGAAGCTGGATTAAACCCAGCATGCAAAACTAGTGCTGCTCCACAAAACTATGGTCCCTATTCTGTGAGGGGAAAAGTGTACCTACCTGAGATAGTTAGGAAACAGAAATGTGCAAAGACTTAAATTGCCTGTTGGATTCCGAACTTTTGTCCTCAGACAGGAAGGGTGTTTTGATCGAGCCAAACCCCTTCGAACCCAGCTCAAACAGGGTGTGTTCGCCGGGTTCGTCCAAACACCCCTTTGTTTGGTTTCAATGTGAACTCCGTTTCCAAACAGGCAGGGTATTCGGTTCAAACCGGAACCTTTAAACATCCCTGTTCGATTCAAACAGGTTTGAACCTGAACCAGTTTGGCGGATCTCTGTCAGGAGGCCAATAACCACCCTACAGCTCTGTATCCACACCCACTATCAACATCTAGAACCCAGGCAAGTGGACAGACACCCGTCAGCCCTCCCACCTCCGCACTAAGTACATTCCCCTCCCTACTGGGGAGAGTACAGTGGCTTTAGTGAGCAATTTCTCCTTCAAGGCGCTGCACAGATCTGACTAGTGAAGGTTGCTTGCAGCTCCGAGCCAAAAAAGAGGAGAGCTGCCGCCTCCCACAAGTTCAAGCAGCCTGAGAAGGCAATTGTTTTGATGGCTGCTGAAGAGGAGAGAGACGATGAACCAAATGTCATATGTGCACAGGGAGGAAAAACAAAACAAACAAACAAACAAACAACAACAACAGAGAACAGCCATACTAGTTTCAAAAGGCAAGAGCCAGAAGGAAAAGGGAGGAGTGGATGCTTGACCCTGGGAGGCGGAGGCTGGGTCCTAGGATATTGGCTACTGGTAGGGAGCCCACGCAGGCAACTTTAAGACTGGATGAGATGGAACTCAGGTAGGATACGCCGGTCGCTTTCGACCGACATAAGGGCATCAGAGAAGCCTTGCTGGATTGGGACACAGGCCGACTAGTCCAGCATCCCGTCTCACACAGTGGCCCACCACCTGCTTCTGGGCAAAGACAAAGGCAGAACCTTCACCTGCTCTCAACTCTACGTGGATGGCCTTTAGAGGCATCCTGCCTATCTCTCCAACCCGGAGGATATACCTAGGCACCCATTCTAGGAGCCACGGATACACCTGTCATCCATGTACTTACCTAAGCCTTTCTTAAAGCAATCTTGAGCCCTTGGTATCTGAAGGAGCGCCTTCTCCCATATAGACCTGCCTTCCTTCTCTTGAAGTGGTACAAGGCATAGGGACTTGCAGGAGGGCCTTCTCTGTGGCGGCCCCTAGACTCTGGAACAGCCTTCCTCTTGAGGTTTGCCTGCACCTACGCTGTATAGTTTTCAGCACTTGGTATCTTTTCACCCAGGCCTTTGCCATTTACATAGCTTCCTCAGGGAGCTGTCCTGTCCAGGAGGGGGTGTGGAGGTGGGAGTGAGTGAGTGAGTTATATTTTTAATTATGTTTCAATATTTGATATGTTTTATTCTTATTGTAACCGGCCCTGGGACCATTTGGGGGTTCCTCCCCTGCAAACACTGAAGAATGGAGAATGCGTCTACATTATAAGCTAGCAGCGGAGACGCAAAAAACCAGACCTTGCTGCTGATTTTAAAAACCCTGGAATTAATACTGGATTAAATTGCCTAGTGGGAGCCTGACCCAGGAGCGTTTAAAAATTGTGGAAAGCCTCAATGCAGAAAAACCGTGAGAGTTTCGTTCCAAGAGAAGAAACTTTTCCGAGTATTAAAGAGTTTCCCCAAGACCTCCTTAGCAGCACAAAGAGCGTGCATGGAAAGCAATGCTTGCAGTGTCTTTTGTGGCACAGAGTTAAGAGAGCCCCTACTGCAGCAGAAGGAAGGGAAGTTGCTCTGAAGGTCTGGGAGTGAAATAAAACCAGCAAAAAGCCAAATTAACCGCAGGGGAAGAATCAACTTTTGAGCACAACACTGTCAGAGATGGGCATCGTCCCTGGGCATCGTAAAAGAGGGCCTCGGAGGGAGACCTTTCATTGCTTCCTAAAAGAACCGCCGCCAATCTGTGCCCTAGTAAATTACATTTAGAGCTCCCTTCAGAGGGAAACCTGCCAGATCCGTACCCTTGGCCTTTTAAAACGGGCTGTAAAAGCTCAAGGTTCTCCGTCACTTCTGCCAGGCTTCGGGGCATCTCCTGCTGATTTTGTCTTTTACTATTGTTTTAAGAGTTTTCACTGATCACCGTTTTTATGGCTCTGTTGTAATCAGCTCACGAAGCCACGGAGATGGAGTAGAGGGATAATCAGAGGGACGCAGTGGAAAAATTCAAACGTACCTACCCAGTAAAAGGCAAGAGACGGGGCAGAGAGGTGAGAAATTACTTGCTTCTCTGTGTGCTTTTTTCTTACTTCCCTTCACCCCTTGCTTCACCCCTAGATCAGGCTCCACTTCTGAGCCTTGTTTGCTTGCGCCTTAAGGTGGACCAAAGAGGTTCTGCCCCTGCTAATATTTTTCACCCAGACGGTCATCGGTCTATGGAACTGGCTGCCGGAAGAGGTGGTAACAGCTACCAGCCTAGATGGCTTTAAGGAAGGGTTGGACAAATATATGGATGTATCAATGGCTACTAGAATGGATGCCCAGGTAGATCCTCCAGGCTGGGGGGGGGGGGGGGACAAGCAGGATGTCTCTAAGGCCATTTGCTGGGATTCGAGAACAGGAGAAGGTTTGCTCTTGTTTCTGCTTGAGATGCCCATGGGCAATTGGTGGGCCATCGTGTGCGACGGGATGCTGGACTAGATGGACTGTGGCCTGATCCAGCAGGGCTCCTCTTAGGTTCTTATTGCTCCATCTGTATGGGACAGAACATAAGATCAGGCAGTCCAAAATGCCCTCCTGGTCTGCCTTGGGGGACCCATCTGGATAGTGCATCAAGACATGGATGCCTGTGAAATGGGTCCCCGGGGGTTCTGAAGGTAGGAACTTTCATTCCTGGTTGGTGGAGATTTTGGAAGGCATCTCATAAGAACGTAAGCCCATCTAGTCCAGCATCCTGTTTCAGACCCAGTGGCTCATCAATTGCTCATGGACATCTCAAGCTAGAAGACAAAGTCAAACCTTCTCCTGCTTTCCACTTCCTGCAAATGGTCATTAGAGGCTCCTGCCTGTCTCCCCAGCCTGGAGGATGTCCCTACGCATCCATTCCAGCAGCCCTTGATACACCGCGTCGAACCCTTTCTTAAGCCTATCTAGGCTGGTTGATGATGGTCCTTAATTTAAAAAAAAAATTGGTGGTCCTCTGACTGGGAAGCCCTGGTCCAGCAAACAGAAATCCAAGCTATGCACACAACTGAGCAATAGCAAATGTTTAGCACTGCAGAATCATAGAATCATAGAGTTGGAAGGGACCTCCAGGGTCATCAAGTCCAACATCCTGCTCAATGCAGGATTTCCTAAACCACCCCAGACAGATGTAGGTCCAGCCTCTGCCTGAAGACCTCCAGCAAAGGAGAACCCACCACCTCTCGTGGCAAACTATTCCATGGACTGATCACCTTCACTGTCAGGAAGTTTTTCCTAATATCTGATCTGCATTTATTCCCTTGAAGTTTCATCCCATTGTTTCTAGTCCTCCCATCTTGTGCAAGTGAGAACAGGGATGATCTCTCTGCACTGTGACAACCCTTCAGATACTTGAAGACCATGATCACGTCTCGTCTCTCTCTCAATCTTCTCTTCTGCAGGCTAAACATTCCTAGATCCTTCAACCTTTCCTCATAGGACATGGTTTCCAGACCACTCACCATTTTGGTAGCCCTCCTTTGGACTTGCTCTAGTTTGTCAATGTCTTTTTTGAGGTGCCCAGAACCAGACAAGGGACTCTAGATGAGGTCCAACCAAGGTAGAGTAAAGAGGAATAATTACTTCTTGAGATCAGCGCCCGAGTTAAGCTAGGTTTTCTTGCAAATTTTGATACACTGAGCTCATCACTGCTCTATACTCTTCCTCTTGGTGCATCCTAGGATGCTGTTTTGCAGCTGCATCACATTACTGACTTCCATATATAGGATTTCCATCCAGTTTCACGGAGCTGTACTTTGCAGCGTCTTTGAATATCAGTTCTAGCCTTGTGGCGGCAGCCATAAAGCCTTCTATCCATCGGAAAAGCTACCGAACCTCTCAGCAAACTTCCAGGACCACAATTTAGTTTGTCTTCAGCAGCATCTGTCCTTGCGTCTGTAGATATATTTGTTTTTCTTGCCCACGTCCGGAAGGCCTGGGGGAAGTTCTGAGTTTGTTGAACAGGCCAGCGGGTGAACCAGGCCCGGGTGCTGTCAAGAAGACAGTCTTGCTGGCAGCTAAGTCCTATTGAGGCGGCTGTTTCCTCCCCGGCCTGTGACAAGGCTGGATCTGTTTTCTATTGACATGCCGCTTAGAATGTGCTGCCGTATGCAGACAAAATGTAAGGAGAGATTACAAGTTGTCTCAACAATTAACATCAGCTTTCTGAGGCATGCAAATGTTGACGCAGCCCTCTGACTTACGTAACCCAGAGGAAGGTCTACTAGGCCGAGGAGCGCCGTTTGCTGCATCTCCATCCAATCATCTCTTGCAGTGGTGGATGCCTCCTTACTTGCACTAGGGACGTGCACAAATATTTGTAGCATTCGTTATTAGTATGAATTCGGACAGACTCGGACATTCGTACGCGAATTGAATGTTACGACATTCGTAAAATAGCATTTGTACAAACACGAATGCTATGGAACATTCGTACGAACACTAGTTAAACTGGGGATATTCATTGGATATGTATACGAATGGATGTGTACCCAATACAAACAGATACTTATCCAATACAAATGTATATTTATCCAATACGAACGGATACGTACCTTATAAGAAAGGATACGTATCCGATACAAACGGATACGCATCCACTACAGATATGTATCCAATAGAATTGGATACTTATCCAATATGAACGGATACATATCCAATACAAATGTATATTTATCTGATACAAACAGATACTTATCCGATACAAATGTATATTTATCTGATATAGATAGGTATCTGATAAGAAAGGATACGTATCCAATACAAAAGGATACGCATCCCATACAAACAGATGTGTATCCAATACAATCGGATACTTATCCAATATGAATGGATACGTATCCAATACAAATGTATATATATATCCGATACGAACGGATACACATCTGATACAAATGGATATGTATCCGATATGAATAGAATCCTACCACATTTGAAGGGGATCTATTTGTACAAATTATGGATTTTCTAACATTCGATTCATTACGAATCCCTAATTTGCACAGATGCAACCCAGGACTGGGTCTACCATCAGGCAAAAGGAAAGAGACCCTGTCCGCAGGCAGCGAGGGCTAGTGGGGGAAATGAATGTTAAGATGAATGGCTTTGCTCGACCTGGCATCTAGCAAGACTCCTGTGGCACACGAGCTCAAGCAGCTTCCGAGAGCTTGCCGCATGCCCATCGTGGGAAACTCCCAGAAGTTGAACTGTGAACTGTTCAACGGTTCAGAAGCGTGGCAGCAGTGTGAACTGATGGCACCAGGGACTTTCCAGACATCCAGGGAAGTGAATCTGTCCCAGCAAAGTGAAAACCAAGCAGCCAACAGATTGTGAGAGCTCCAAGAAGGAAGAAGTCCAGCACAGGGAACGTCTGCCCCAAAAGACAGGGCTTAATAGGGGACCGTCAGCTGTAAGTGTAGGCCCCTGGCAAAGAGCAGCAGAGAGGGCATCCCAAAGGGAAGGGGCCACCACTAAGAAGACCCAACGGCGAGCTGGTATTATGTGGAACCTTCGGTAAGATCGCTCCAGATGATCTCGGGGCTCTTCCAGGGTTATAACGGAGGGGGCATTTCGATACTGTCTAACTCGCATCCGTTAAAGAGGACGTAAGTTAGAGACGGTATTAAGATGTTTGTAAAACCTTCTTCGAGTAAACCTGGATTGGATAACACTAGGGACATGCATGAATATCCAAAATATTCATTATTCAGATGAATTTGGATGCGAGCTGGTTGTCTCCTCTCTGTTTGTTTAGGGCTGTTCTCACCTGCAGCCTCAACCATCTTCCCTTGAGAGCTGCGCAGATGGCAAGCAACTTGCAGGATGAACTCAAACCGGGCAGATGGGATGTCGCCTCCTGCCATGTGCAGGAAAGAGGACGCTGTGATTGCCAGCCAAGGGGTATCCCTAGCCCGGAGTAGTCAGCGCACACTGCGGCATGTGGCGCTCTGCTTTCCAAGGCACGACCGGCAAGCGTCCCTTTTTAGCAGCACACTTGTGCGCTCCATGCAAACTGCCAGACCTTTAAAAAAGAAAAGGAAAACAAAGGCGGGGATTGGTGTTTGTTATTTCTGTTTCAGAGCATCCAGCCATAGTGCTCCAGCTTTCATGGGGAGCAAATGCTTTTTGGCAGGAAACAGGCCCACTCCTGGGAGAGACAGTTTCCCTAAATACATTCCAACCACTGCAGCTTTTCAAAACAGCCAGATTTTCCCAACCTTAAGGGAGTGGAGGATTTCTCAGAAAATCAGCGGAACAGGTCTAACCCAGGCCTGCTAAACCTGGGTCCGTTTCTCACTAGGCTGCCATGAACCAGGGTGGTAAACTTCACGCACAGGTGAACCATTTGCATTTGCCACAAGGAAAGCTTCCCCAAAGCATCCATTACCGGCCAGAAGTGCGGATGGTCCTCCCATTTACCTGCTGCGGCATCCCAAACCAGAAGGTCCACCTCCTCGCTGTCATGATTGGCCATTATGTGACATGCTCAGACACCATTGTGAGAAGGGCATGTTTGAGCACAGGGGCATATTGTGCCTGATCACGTTGGCGCCGGTGATCGAATGCCCCTCTCATGACTCTGTGGCCAGATGACACTCTCACCACAGCCGTGGCTGTGGCTGGCCCCAGGGATCGGAAGTCAAGCCAGAGGTCAGTAATCGATCTAGTCCAGCATCCTGTTGCACACAGTGGTCCACCAATTCCCCATGGGCATCCCAAGCAGAGACAAGGACATACTTTTTCCTGCTCTCGAATCCCAGCAAATGGCCTTAGAGGCATCCTCTCTGTCTCTCATAAGAATCTAAGAGGAGCTCTGCTGGATCAGGCCACGGCCCATCTAGTCCAGCATCCTGTTGCACACAGTGGCCCACCAATTGCCCATGGGCATCCCAAGCAGAGACAAGGGCAAGCCTTTTCCTGCTCTCAAGTCCCACCAAATGGCCTTAGAAGCACCCTGCTTTTCCCCCAAACCATTCTGCTTTTCCTAGCTAGAGCAGAAGTCTGTGTTTAGCAGACTATCCACACATGCCATTACACCCAAATCTAACAGCCAACGCTGTAGGGATATGCACAAATATTCGTAGGCATTCAAAATCTGATCGAACGTGCCGAATTTCAACATTCAAATTCAAACAGAATGTCCCAAAATTGATATGTAAACATTCAAATCGAATTTCGAATTTAGACCTCTTCATTTGAATTATCCAGACATTTGTATGTGTACATGTTCGTACACGATGCATACTTGAGGATCCGCATCCTTCCCACATCTGTATGCATTTGTACGGATCCATACAGGATGAAAACGGGTTGCATACGGGATAACTACAGGATGCACACAGAAGTGTATGGATGCATACGGGTGTGTACCGATGTGGGGAAGATGCGTACATGCACAGACCAACATTGTTGACATTACTATGTGCAGATTTGAACAAAAATGCGAACAAATAGATTCAAATTCGGTAAATACAAATCGAATCTTGTTAAATTCGAATTTAAAAGATTCAAATCGAATAGGATTTTCGGGTATTTTATTTTTATTTGAATAGAATGTGAAAAAAACCACTCATGCACCTCTCTACAACACAGTCACACTTGGAGGATCTCAAAAACCCTGTTCTGAAAGCAAGACTTGCAACCAACGAAAAGACCAATTTGGAGTCCTCTGAAATTAGGACCTTCCCAGAGGTATGAACACCGCCATGCATAATTGAGAGCAACCTCAGAATCATGGCAAGGCTGGCTGCTTGGTTTAAAGAAGATAAGATAAATAAATAAGCAAAAATGCTCAGCATTCTCAGGGCTTTAAAGTGAAACTCTGCAGAACCGCAGAATCGGGGCTCCGCAGGGTTTTTTTTCCCATCAGAAGGGGAGCACCATGTGTGCCAAGAGGCCGTCCAGATTCCCGACCCCTTGCCCTTTGAGGACATGCGGCAGAGGTGGGAGGAATTCAATTGCAGACCCCCTAGTGATTCATCCCCCAGAGATGCCCCCAGAACTGTTTTGGAATGATTACGCTTATGCAAAGAGACTTCAGCTGTCTGAGTCAGTTGCAGCAAAGAGGACCAAATATCCGGTGGCATCTGGAAGACTGTGGGGCTTCCAGTTCTATTACGGGACCACAGCACCTGATTATGATTTTTTAAAAATAAATACTTATTTGCAGAAAGTGTGCGCATCAGTGGGGCAGTCCCAGGGTTGGGCCACAGAGACAGCAGTCTGGGGCAAGCCAAGAGCTAGTGAGGACCAAAAAACCTAAGAGGAGCCCTGCTGGATCAGGCCACAGCCCATCTAATCTACAAGAACCTAAGAGGAGCCCTGCTGGATCAGGCCACAGCCCGTCAAGTCCATAAGAACCTAAGGGGAGCCCTGCTGGATCAGGCCACAGCCCATCTAGTCCATAAGAACCCAAGAGGAGCCTTGATGGATCAGACTACAGTTCATCAAGTCCATAAGAACCTAAGAGGAGCCCTGCTGGATCAGGGCAGGGGAGAAGGAAGGGGGGCATGGAGGTGGGGGAGCAGGCTTAAAAAAGAACCACAAACACACACCCTCCCCTTCCTTGAGTGACACAATGGCATCCAATAAGAAAGGAGGTAGATTTGACACAGCAAAAGGGGTGGAGAGCCAGGAGTTCCATGGAGGAGGCTCAGGTCAGTTGTGGAGACAGGTGTGAGAGGTGCAGCAGCCCGAAGCGAGGACAGCCTGAGGACGACCTATAACAATCTAGGTGTGAACAGAGCTGGTCTGACCTCACTTCGAATTATGACCAGGACATCATGTCTTATATAGATGTGACCAGGGCATTTTTGTTGAAGCCAGGACCATCAGGATTGGGAATTGCTTTTGTAGCTCCTCCTACTTAGGATAATACGATGATAACCTTGGCTGGGCAGCATCACACCTGGATGTAAGTTCTACTGGGAGATGGCTAAACATTTGACCTTCACAAGGAGGTTTTGACAACTGAGAGGCAGCGCATAAAAGATAATGGCCACAGATGCTCAGAAAATGACATATTTCATTTAACCTTGAATGCACCAATGGCAATTTACTGAGAATTAGCTGTCCTCATCTTTTCATCAAGCCATGAAATAAAACAGTCACCTGGATAGACTCAAATCAACGCCTGGATTGACTCAAACAAATTCAGAAAGTCCATTTTGGAAAACCGAACGCGGATAATTATTTTTAATTATGTTTTACTATTCAGTATGTTCTAAATTGGTTGTAACCCACCCTGGGACCATTTGGTGAAGGGTGGGATATAAAGTTTCTAAATAAATAAGTAAATAAATAAAATTAACTACTGTAATAGGGATGTGATTGGTTTTTGGGTCAGGTCTGCACTTAACCATTGCTATTCTGGGACAGGACAGATGCGGGACAGTCCACCAGCTTGGGAAATGGGGCAGGGAGGGCTCCAAAGGCCAGAAACCACCAGAGCTTCTGGGGGCTCCATTTTGGCAGCCCACCCATGTTACACTGTCCAAATGGATCCCCATGTTATACTGTTATCTGCACACCTCCATGATCTGGTCTAACAACCCCTAGCATGCTTCTAGAATGCCATTTTGGGTCAACCAACAGACTGGACCAGGAATCCATCCATCCATCCATCCATCCATCCATCCATCCATCCATCCATCCATCCATCCCGCCCTATACCCAAAGGTCTCAGAGCAGGGAACAATTTAAAACCAGATATATATATTAAAGGAGTAACAGTATGTATTAAAACAATAGCAGTGTCTGAAAAGCAGGGGGAGCCTAATGCACCTCAAAGGGGAGACTATTCCGCAGCCTAGGGGCCATCACTGAGAAGGCCCTCTCTCCCAAGTGCCCACCCTTTTTACTATTGAAGGTGGTGGTACAACCAGAAGGGCCTCACCGCTTGATCTTAAGGTACGGGCAGGTCGAAATGTGGAAAGGGAAGTCTGTTTCATACCCAATTCCTCCTTACTCTCAACAATTCTGTATTACTCGATACTAATATCAGATAAGAAACAATATAATCAATTGCTGCTTCGTAGCGTGGTTTTCAGAAGTTGTTTCCTCTCGTTACCAGTCAAGGCACGGAGTCTTTTGTTTTTATCTGAATACAAAAAGACTATAAAAAAGGTACGTTTCCCCGAACTATAACAAAACTACGCTCAAACAACAGCACAACACGATCCGTTAAAAGCACTTTGGGGTAGGATGTCGTGGAATTGATAGAGCAGAAAAGCAAAGCCATGAGACACATTCAGGAAGGGAGAAACTGGTTGTTCTGTACAACACAACAAATCTTATGTCTTGTACACCCAATCGGATTATGCTTTTTTGTCAGAACGATTCATTTCTGGCAAGCAGAGCAAAAATAAACGCAGTAAATGAACGGGGCACATTAAATGAACAGCACGCCACACTTCCATTTTCTGATCATCCTTTTCGCCCCCAACTAGTTCCTTTTATACTTTTAAATGGAGGAAACCTGCAGAAACGTCATTTGCATCCAAGGTTGTGTTCACACCTAAGGTCTGATCCAGCTTCAGTCTACTTTCAGAGCGAGAGAACACACCAGAAAAGTGACTGCTCAATTTCTTTCCTCTTTGGGTGCGTTCCCAAAGACACTAAAGTCCAGAATGGATTTGGATTCGGGAACAAGCGTTTCCATTAAATCGGCAAGTAGTCCGAACCCAGGAGGGCTCATTACCAGACCAGTTTTGTTTCCCTAGGTTTTCTGCAGAAACCCCACGGAAAACCAGGGGGGGAAACCCTGGATTGGAAGAGGACTTTCCAATCCAGCCCGGATTTTAGTGCCGGAGAAGGCGAGAACTGGCGGCCGGTCAGGGCGAGCAGCACCAAGTAAGCGATGCTGTCCCACAGGTGTGGCGGGAGACTGCCTCTCCTCCCCGCACCCTGCAGTTCGATGGAGCTGATGTTCTTCACCAGAAGTTCACTTAACATGCACTACCGGCCACAGTGTAAATAGGCCCTAAAGGTGGATTAAAACCTAGTTGTGAATGTAACCCAAAATACTAATTCAATTGAAGAAGAAGAGTTGGCTTTTCTACCCTGCTTTTCTCACCCATTTAAGGGGACTCAAAGCAGCTGACAAAGCTTCTTTTCTTCTCCCCACAACAGAACACCCTGTGAGGTAGGAGGGGCTGTGATTGCTCAGAAGAGAGCTGCGACTAGCCCAAGGTCACCCATCTGTCTTCATGGAGGAAGGCAAAATCAAAGCCAGTATTCCCAGTATTCCTTAACCACTCAACCAAACTGGCTTCTAACTGCATTGCAAGTGCACACACATGCCCCCAAATCATGAAACACACATCCGGCTCTGTAGCTCCCCCCCCCCCAAATATGCCTCCCTTGTTTAGGTACAAATCTTCACTGAACTCTGAACAGCCGCATTCTTCTTTGATTATGTGAACTTCCCACACACCCCTTGATGAAGAATTTGTGTGGGAAACCTATTTACTAAACTGCTACTCTTGGCACTATATTAAACGGACGTAGAAGAAGGGAAGGGAGAGAGAAATAACCAATAAAAATCTCTGGAGGTCAAATGTCAGGACAGAACTTAATATGCTGACATTCTTAGAAATGTTCTTTTTCCATCCTGCACAGCCAAGACAAGCCCTTTATGTGAGGAATTCTCTTTAAACCATCTCCTTCCATCCACATTCACCATCTATCCAGATACCTGACAGGTCCCCTTCTCCTGAGAAAGTGGGGAAAGGTTTTCAAAGGCTGTGGTCACACCTGAGGTTTAATCCAGCTTCAGTCCACCTTCAGAGTGAGAAAGACCTCAGCAAAGCGACGAGTAACTTTCTTTCCAGATTATCTATCCCAAAGGTAAATGTTCTGAGTTATTTCACACTGAAAGAAAACAGCTTCCCACTTTGGTAATGTACCTTTTCGCTCCAAAAGTCGACTGAAGCTGGATTAAACCTTAGGTGTGACCACTGCCACAGTTGTTTTTGAAATATAACAATGAAAGAGCAACCCCCAAAATAGCCCTTACCTACTCTGGGGCTGTGGTCACACCTTTACTTTAAACCTTCTTCAGTCCATCTTCAGATCTGACTGCCCACACCTTTCCTTTGTTTTATTTGTGGGCTTTCCACCCGCCATTTGCACTTTCCTAAATAGAAAATGGATGCGTTCACACCAAATTTTTAATCCAGTTTCGGTCCACTTTCAGACTGAGAGAAAAGAAGAGTTGGCTTTTCTACTCCGCTTAGTTCATCCATTCAAGGGGACTCAAAGCAGCTGACAAACCTTCTGCTCTTCTCCCCATGACAGACAGGCCTCAAATTCTTCCTTGTCCAAAGCGACTGTTTCTTTTCGGCACACCCCACGCCAAGCAGACTCCCCAAACAGGGATGTGAACTGATATTTGTGACATTTGTATTTGTACACAAATCAAATGTTACGATATTCATACATTTTTTTAACAATCCATTTTTTTATTTTTCATTAAAACATTTCCATACATAATTGTATACCATTACAAGAATTTTGATAAATTTCCATGTGACTTCCTCCGTTCTCCGGATTCTCCTTCTTCTAGTCCATTAAGTTGTATTCCATACATCTACTTGTTGCTTTTTCTCCTAGAGGCCAATGCCTTCCATCAGAATACCCAACCCCCGAAGAAATTGTATAAAAAGTCCCCAATCCTCTATAAACCTGTTCACTGTTTTATCTTTTAATAAGTTTGTTAGTTTGTCCATTTCTGCCATATCCATCAATTTAATTATCCATTCTTCTTCTGTAGGTAGTCCCTCTTGCTTCCATTTTTGTGCATATAGCAATCTGGCAGCTGTTACAGGATACGTACCGGATACGTATCTTGGATACATATCGGATATGTTTTCGTCTGTATCCAATACTTATTTGTTCATATCCGATACATATTTGTTTATATCTTTGCCCTGGCCTTTGGTTAAATGGGAATATACTTTTCTCTTCCCACTGGCTGATACCGTTATTGTTTTAATGTTTTAATGATGCTAAATGATGTTTGATTTTTAGATGTTGCTACCTGCTCGGAGACCTCCGGGTATAGGGCTGGATAAAAATGTAAATATATAAGTAAATTAAATATTGGATATTCGTTCAAATTAGTAGGGATACATTCTTATCAAATGTAAATTTACCACATTCAAAAGGATCTATTTTTATGGATATTAATTACTAATTGAATGCCAAAAAACCCACACCTGTGCACATCCATGCTCCTAAACCTCTCCCTTATCGCAGGTGACTTGCTCATTCAAGGAACCATCTGCAACCACTCAGGAAGATCTCCTGATGGAGGCATCACCGTAAGAAGAAACGGAAGGGACAGATACATTCCCAGGAGACACGGATGGCAAGCTCATCCTCAATTTAACCTTAAAAGTGCACAGTGCCATCCACTACGCTTGAAAATAAGCTCAATTGAAAAGGTCGCCTCTCCTCTCCTCCCCACTGCTACCTTCTGCCTCCTTCACAATAGGGCTTGGACCCATAAAAGACATTATTGGGAGTTGCTGCTCCGTGCCTTTTGTTTTCCAGGACAAATACAGCTATAACTCCTTGATCTCATCAGAACTGGGTCAGAAGACGGAAGGTCTGATAGGGAGGAGACAGTACTGAGAAGCCAGGGAGAAAGTCGAAGCAAGAGGAGGAAGGTAGGAAATCTAGGTTGGAGATTGAGGCCTAAAAAGGGATCCATTCTAGTAGCCGTTGATACACCTGCGCTCCATTAATTTGTCTATAAGCACATAAGAGGATCCCTGCTGGAACAGCCCACAGCCCATCTAGTCCAGCATCCCATCTCACACAGTGGCCCACCAACTGCTTCTGGGCATCTCAAGCAGAAGACAAAGGCAAAACCTTCACCTGCTGTCAAATCCCAGCAAACGGCCTTTTGGGGCATCCTGCCAGTCTCTCCCACCTGGAGGTGATCCTTGGGCATCCATTCTAGTAGCCATTGATGCACCTGTCCTCCATGGATCGTGCTCCAACCTTACCCGGTGTGGTGGATCCAGCGGTGAGCATCTGTACCTTTTCTGGTCCTCCAGGGCTGTCTGAGGTGCTACACAGGTGTGCCGGCACCTTGGACAACCATAGACACGACACAGGGTGCTTCAAACCAAATGGTGGTGCCCAGAAGAGGACCGGTCCCGGGATCGGTCACAGGTGAGTGACCGATCCCGCAGGGCTTAGGTTGGAAGTCTTGTTGTAAGCACTGGTCAAGGTTGGATGATTATGGTCCTTTCCCTGTTCCTAAAGCCATCCAGGCTCTTCGACATGGCCTGCAAATCCCATAGACCAATGACCCACTTTCCGGCCTATCACCTTCATAGAGCGACCACTCATTCTAGTGCTGGGTGACAGAGAAAGGAACCTTTCTCAATCCACCTGTTCTACACCATTCATGATTTTATAAGCTTCGGTTGGGTCCACCTTCATCCCACTGTGGACAGCGGCTGACCAGACAAACCTGAGAACCCCACAAGCCGACTTCCGCCCTCCCTTATTCCATCTAACCATCCCAACTAGCAAACACATTCAGGGATTTCCACCTCCAGGTATTTGTCTCTTCCCTTGTAAAGCAATTTCAGCAAACAGACAAGGCAGCCTTTGGGTGACGAATGTTCTTCTGCCACTGGCTACGATTTGGGACTTTCTGAGGAAGACAACTTGCTCCATCATCTCAGATAAGGTTCCCCGACACATGCCCTTTAGCCACTAGCTGCCCCAGCCTTTGCCTTCATGCAATCAGTTGCTATTTTGATCTCTTCTCTTCTGGAGTTTGTCAGCTGGATGCTTTCAGCACTAAACCCCGAGTGATGCTTCAACTGGCCACGGGAAACAAAGGTAACCTTTCTCTCCAGATGATGGTACCTAAGGTCGCCTCCAGACCACCAGAGGCAAAGTAGGATCTAAGCAAGACCCCAGAATTGCCTCTTTCTAGGGACCACCAGTTTCAAGAGTCAAGCTCTGGATGTCCATGATGAGGTCATCCGGAGACACAGGAAACCATCTGAGCACCCGCCCACTTCCTTTTGTTGCTGCTAGGGTTGTTTGCACACTTAGCTGGCTTCTGTCCCAACACAGTTTCCACCATCCATTATATTCAAGGATATAATCAGAGCGCGAGCGATAGTCAGCGTTTATTATTTTATTATTTATATTTCTATCCCACCCTACGCCCAAAGGTGGTCTCAAGGTGGGTAACAGCATTTAAAATCCAGCACATTAAAACAGTAAACAATCTACCTTAAAACCAATAGCATTTGCAGGATGCTCAAAAAAGGCAAGCCCTATATATGTATTATATAAAACATCCCCTGAAAATAAGCCCTAGTGCGCCTTTAGGAGCAAAAATTATATATACAAACGGCTACAAGAAGGAAGGGAAAGGTGTCCCCATTGAGCCAAAGGCCAGGGCAAAGAGGTCCGTCTTCACTGCCTTCCTGAACATATACAGTGAGGGAGCCTGGCACACCTCAAGGGGGAGATTATTCCACAGCCCAGGGGCCACCACTGAGAAGGCCCTCTCCCAGGTGCCCACCCATTTTACTGCTGGAGGTAGTGGGAGAACCAGGAGGGCCTCCCGTCCAGATCTTAAGGCACGGGCAGGTCAATATGGGTTTATCGTTGGTGCATTGTGCTCCTTTGCCATCCAGCAGATGGGAAGGAAAGTGTGAAATCAACCAGGATTTGGATGCCATCTGGCCTCAGCATTGGATGCCACATGTCTGGCCCTTGAAACCAACTTGCCTCTGAATTGGTTGGAACTTCTGATCCTTCTCCATGCGGCACTTTCTAACCTGTCCTCTGCTGACAAAAAACCACCCTTGAATTCATGTGACTTCCCCCCTCAAATATAGATCCTGTCAACTTGGATTATGCATGGAAAACACAAGTAGTAAAGACATACCCTCTAGTAAAAAGAAGAAGAAGATGATGAAGGAAAAAAGCTTACACAGCTTTTTCAACGTCAGGGCAATGCATAAAAAATGTTGGGAGAAGCAAGGGAAATTTCGGAACAGCAAAATTACACTTACTGGGCTTTTGCATTTGTGTTGGGTGTGTGTTTCAAAAGCAATGTTATAATGGCAAGAGAGAACTATTTGGAATGGGGGCTCCCCCATAACTCCCAGTCTCAGAGGGCGCGTCTTCATGGCATGTGTTATTTCAGTTTAAAGAATTCGAAATAAAAGAAACGGAACAAAGCTGTCCAGACGACTTGCAAGTTGATCCGGTTCCGATGGCAGCCTTAACGCGGGATCAATACTCGGAGTCCACATGGCAGCACTGTCCTCCTGCCCATTGCCCACACTCTCTCCTGTGATTGGTTTTCCCTGCCAGGATCCCACCCTCCCTTCTCTTTGCGTCATGCTCCGCCGGGAATTCCCTGCCCAGTCCACCCCCCCCCTTCCCAGCAGCAGCAGCAGCAGCAGCAGCAGCAGCATCCATCCATCCACCCACCCATCCATCCATCCATCCATCCACCCACCCATCCATCCATCCCTCCCTCCCTCCCTCCATCCATCCATCCATCCATCCATCCAGGCGCTGCGGGGCTGCGGCGCTAGCGGCTTCTCCCTGGGGCTCCGCTGCCGCTTTTCCCCCGCTTTGCCGCCACTTTGCCCCGCAGAGGAGGAGAGCCAAGGGGTGGACAAGAGGGCGAAGGGGGCTCCTCGCTTGCTCTCCCCCCCCCCCCCGTGGCCGGGAGGGAACTCCGCCCCCCCACCTCACAGGGACCGAAGCTGGATTAAAACCTTGGCTTGTGGTCACACCTAAGGTTTAATCTAGCTTCACTCCACCTTCAGAGTGAGAGAACACATCAGCAAAGTGACCAGTAGTTTTCTTTCCACATTATCTAGTCTAAAGGTGGATTTTCTGAGTTATTAACCCTGAAAGAAAACCAGCTTGTCAGTTTGCTGGTGTATTCTCTCACTCTGAAAGTGAACTGAAACTGGATTAAACCTTAGGTGTGACCACAGGCAAAGTAGCCTAGAGGGGGCTCAAAGCGGTTGACATTCTGTTTTCACCCTTCAAGGGACTAAGTGGCTGACAAGCCTTCTCACCATTAAGGGGGCTGAAAGTGACTGTTCCGAACCTTCAAAGGTCTGAAATTGCGCAAAATTGCAACATTGTTTTAAAGGTGTGAAGTGCTTAGATTGATACAGTGTTTCAGCTTTAAGGACTGGAGGTTTATAGTGGGTGTTTGAGGGTGGATTTTTTCAATGAAGGAAACCCTAAACATGACGTGCTTCTAATACGTTCAGCCATTGGTTACAGTGCGATTGGGGGGGCGGGACAGCCTTAACACTGAATCTCATCCCAGAACGATACTGTCCACACAGTTAAAAAGGAAACACGTATCGACGCCCGATCCGGAGTGAGACCTGTTGAGATCAGGATTTATTTCTAATCGGGATAATGTCCTTTAACACGGAAATACCGTGTTAATCCGAAGTGCCGTCTGAACTGCGCAAACTCAAAACGTTTTGAATTCGAGATAACTATGCCATGAAGACGCACCCATAGGGTATTGTGGAAAGATGACTCTGCTGGAGAGAATTTAAATATTCGGAGATGAATACAAAATCCACCCAGTCTTATAAGAGATGTTAAAAGGGTGGAGCGAACACATCTGAGCGAGAGAACATACCAGCAGAGTGGCCAGGGCTGTGGTCACACCTAAGGTTTAATCCAGCTTCAGTCCACCTTCAGGGCGAGAGAGCACATCAGCAAAGTGACCCATAATTTTCTTTCCATGTTATCTGTCCCAAAGGTGAACTTTCTGAGTTCTTTAACACTGGAAAAAAAACCTCCGGTCACTTTGCTGGTGTATTCTCTTGCTACTCTGAAAGTGGACTGAAGCCGAATTAAACCTTGTGTGACCACAGCACAACAGACACACACAGCTCCATTTTCCTCACTGCACTGTGATTCCCCCTACTGAAGCAGAAGCAGAAGCAGAATAGTTGACTTTTCTACCCTGCTTTTCTCACCCATTTAAGGGGACTCAAAGCGGCTGACAAACCTTCTGTTCTTCTCCCCACAACAGAACACCCTGTGAGGTAGATGGGGCTGTGAGAGCTCAGGAGAGAGCTGTGACTAATCCAAGGTCACCCAGCTGGCTTTGTGGAGGAAGAAGAAGAGTTGGCTTTTCTACCCCACTTTTTTCACTCATTCTAGTACTGGGTGACAGAGAAAGAAGAAGAAGAAGAGTTGGCTTTTCTACCCTGCTTTTCTCACCCACTTAAGGGGACTCAGAGTGACTGACAAACCTTCTGTTCTTCTCCCCACAACAGAACACCCTGTGAGACAGGTAGGGCTGTGAGAGCTCAGAAAGAGGGCTGTGACTAGCCCAGCTGGCTTTGTGGGGGAGGGCAGAATTGAACCCGGTATTCCCAGATATGAGTCTGGCTCCCTAACCACTAGTATGACTCCCTAACCACTAGCTTCTAGAGAAGAAACAAGGGAAGCTGGAACCACTTTACATCCCTTTAGTCCTGGGTGTATCTGGAGTCCCCCCCCCCCAACCAAGAATAAACCAAAAAAGCATTTCCTGGTCATGAAACCCACAGTGACAGCTGGTGCAGTCAATCCTTTGAAAGGAACAAACAGCAGACCTCTGGCTGCTTTAGGAGGAAATAAAAATCAGAAGCCACATCGGAGATGTTTCTTGGGGCCTTTTCTATTTTCTGCTTTCTCCCAGGCTCTGGAGATACTTGAAACATCTTTCATTAATACTCCGAGTCACCGAAAAATGCACAAGAACCCATAATTTTCCCTGCATGCCCATAGCTCTGCTAATAGCTACATGGAGTTGGCTAAAAATAGCTGCTTTGGTTTTAACACAACAGGCTTGCTTTAAAAAAGATGCAGAAATACATGTAACACTTGCACTAGGACAGGAATAAGAAGGGAGACAGGGTGATATCGCTCCATTTTGGCCTAGTGGTTAGGGAGCTGGACTCTTATCTGGGAATACTGGGTTTGATTCTGCCCTCCTCCACAAAGCCAGCTGGGTGACCTTGAGCTAGTCACAGCTCTCTTTCTGTGCTCTCACAGCCCTGCCTACCTCAAGGCTGTCTGTGGTGGGGGAAAGAACAGAAGGTTTGTCAGCTGCTTAGAGTTCCCTTGAATGGGTGAGAAAAGCAGGGTATAAAAGCCAACTCTTCTTCTTCCTCCATGAAGGCAGCTGGGTGGCCTTGGGCTAGTCACAGCTCTCCTTCTGAGCTCTCACAGCCCCGCCTACCTCAAGGGTGTCTGTGGTGGGGAAAAGAACAGAAGGTTGCCTGAGATTTATGGAACGGGCAGCTCGAGGGCTCCTCTTGAACCTCAGGGCACGGGATAGGAGGCCGTTCCTTGTCCTCGTGTTTTGCTAATTGGTACTGGGCCAGCATCAGCACGGCGGAAGAGGCCCGCCATTCATTATAAGAGCGCCAAAGGATTAGGTGATACCTTTGGCCGTTTGGAACGGAGACGCAGTGGGTCTCTCCGGTCTACGGATAATTCCATTGAGGGTAATGGGACTTATCAGCCCCAATGTCATTCACAGCTTGTCCTTAATCCGAAATGTCTCCACAGCTGAGGCAAGCGACAGTTGAAACAATTAAGGAATCAACTGGTTAACCTAGTTTACCTCCGGCGGTAGCTTTTCATAGCGGGAGGGCTCCACCTCTCCAACAGCCGCCATGTTCTCCACCATGGGATCGACGCAGAACAACTGCTCTTATTTTTCACTAAGACCCCAATGTCCCATCTAGAATATTCAAAATTCAAAAATCCGACGAATGTCGACGTTCGAATTCTAATTGGATTTAATAACATTTGAATTTAGACATTCAAACAGATTTTGGATGCTCATGTCTATACAATTATTATACGTATTTGCGCTTATAATACAGGATGAAAACGGGATGTATACGAAACGTGCACAGATATGTATAACAGATACAAATGTTGTTGACATTCGTATCTTTAAATACGAATCTAACATTCGAGTGAATAGATTCGGATGTTATAGACAGCGCTTTATAAATAAACTATAATAATAATAGTAATAATAATGGATTCGAATTGGATTTTTTGACATTTGGATTTTAAACATTCAAATCGAATAGAATGTTTTGACATTCGATTAGACTCTAATTTGAATGGAAAAAGAAACATTTGTGCACACCCCTAACCACAGGCAAGTAGGGGAAAAAAAGCTGCTTTTTGTGCAATTTAGGATCAATTTAACCTTAAAGGTGAGAAAAAGCAGAATATAAAAGCCAACTCCTCCTCCGCTTCTTCTTTGCCCAGTGCTGGAAATTTTGTTATTGGTCCTTTTAACTGTGTTTTGCGTATCCTTGGCTAAATCTACTTCTCTCTAGGATATGAGTGGGTGGTCACTAATAATAAAATTATAAATAGCAACTTGGAGGATGGTGGCAGCGAGCAAGCAGTTGGACTGCTTTTGTAGGAAGAGAATATAAAATGAACAAACAAAGAAAGAAAGATGTGGTGCAGAGCTTTAAAACCTCACAAAATGTCACCTCTTCAATCTCACTCCAACAGACATTTGGGAAGCCCTCTCTCCAAACAAGGTCACAATAAAAGGAGCTTTATTAAGCATAGGTATGAGAAAATAGGAGGGCTTTTTGCACTACGGACGAATGGCCGTAGTGTACGAGGACTAGGCCACGCAGGGACGCATTCTCCGTTCACACCTAGGTAGGTAAGGAATGTGTGGGGACGTGTTCCTACCTGCCTAGGTGTGAATGTGGAACCTGTCCCCTGGTGGCCTAGCACCCCTCCCAGGCCTGCCGCCATTGGGTCAGGCTCGACCCAGGGGCGGCCAGGTGTCTTTGGTCCCTTCCCCTGTTCCTGTGTGCTCTAGGTGGCACAACTGGGTCCACTAGAGCCCACAGGAACCCCCCCCCGGGATCCACCCGTGCACGCCACTTACCTCTTCGTCACCAGGTTCAAAGTGCTGGGCTCGGCCGGCGGCATTGAGCATCTGCACGCACCTCTGGCTCTGATTGGACAGTTACCTGGGCCTGCGCAGAACGGTGCATTCCGGAGCTGTTCTGGAGGGAGCGTGCAAATGCTGTCCCTCCCGAATAGCTGTGAGACGGCCCGGGAGCGCCGGGAGCGCCCTGGGCTGGAAGTAGAGCGCGGTTTCGTGCTCTACACCGGGAATGCGAGTGGGCACCCTGGGACAGGCTGGGCTGGTTCCGAACGGAACCGGCGGCCCAGCAGAGCGAATGCTCCATCCCAGGGTGTTCTACTCGCGCGAATAGGTCTAGGGAAACAGAGTAATGGTCCTCAGCAGATGGGGATACATGAAACACCAAGGAACCTTGAATTTGGGCTTCCAGATGTTGGCCTATATTTCCCAACAGCCCCAGCGCCTGTGGCCAAGGAAAGGAATTGTGGCGGTTGCAGTCCAGCAACATCTGGAGGGCCAGATCGGAGAACAGCGTCTCTAGAGCAGCTCCAGAAATAAACAAAAACCCAATAATTGGTTTCCAGCCTCAATTGTTGCATCCATTAGCAGTGAGCATAAGCGATTGATTTCCATGTCTCTGGCTGTTAATTAACCACAGGCTGAGAAATTACTTTTTAATAAAGCAACTCAGAAGAAGAATATTACTTCGTCGAGGGCCATATTTTTCTCTTCCTTTCGCTGTTGTTTCCTGGAGGACAGAAATAATTAGGCCTGTGATTCTAAAGAGAACTGAAAGATGTAATTAAGGGAGCTGTCTCTAAGCGAAGCTCTTGGACGTTTTTTCCTTGACTCAGTTTTAAGGCTGCCTCGGCATCCTGAGCAAAGTACCTTTCTCTTGCTGCGGACACTTGGCTGTTTGGATGCCATCGCTCTCCCATGGGCATCAGAACATGAGAGGGGCAGCCTTGCCAGATGGGGCCACAGACCACCTGGTCTCACCCAGTGACCCAGCAATTGCTCCTGGGCATCACAAGCAGGAAGAAGAAGAAGAAGAAGAGTTGGCTTTTTAACCCCACTTTTCTCAACCACTTAAGGGGACTCAAGGCAGCTGACAAGCCTTCTGTTCTTCTACCCACAATATAACACCTTGTGAGGTAGGTGGGACTATGAGAGCTCAGAAGAGAGCTGTGACTAGCCCTAGGTCACCCAGATGGCTTCATGGAGGAAGAAGAAGAAGAAGAGTTGGCTTTTCTACCCCACTTTTCTCACCCATTTAAGGGAACTCAAAGCGGCTGACAGACCTTCTGTTCCTCTCCCCACAACAGACAGCCTGTGAGGTGCGTGGGGCTGTGAGAGCTCTGAAGAGAGCTGTGACTAGCCCAGGATCACCCACCTGGCTTTGTGGAGGAGTGCAGAATCGAACCCGGTATTCCCAGATAGGAGTCCGGCTCCCTAATCCCTAGACCAAACAGGAGCTTAAATCTCTTAAGTACCTAACTAGACCATGCAAGTGTTCTAGTTGCTATAATATGCAGCCTAATATGGGGGTGGGAAGAGGGGGGTTATATTTTTAATTATGTTTTTTACCATTTGATGTACTTTAATCTCATGGTAACCCGCCCTGGGACCATTCGGTGAAGGGCAGGATATAAGTTTTCTTTATAAATAAATAAATATAATATAAAAGCAGGGTGCTTTTCTCGCAGGAACCACAGAGGACCTTTCCACGCAAAGCCCTGAGCAACCACAGGCTCTCCACCTGTAGCATAAACAGCCAAGCGTGCCGTAGGCTGAGCACCCAGGAATACAAAAAGCCACTCACATTAAGGATTAATCCTGCCGATTTCAGCTGACTCGGCATATCTGGCTGCCAGCCACAGACTAAAGTAAGCATTAAAAGACTCCGAATGAGTTCAGGTCAGCGGCCAGCAGCACACACAATGAGAAAATCAAAGCTTTTCTCTGGGTGGAAAGAAAAGCAGGAGATTCCTTCCACCGTCCTCCCAGTTCCAGCAGGGGCCACAGAACCACTGGATCAACAGACCCGAGAAGAAAGATCTCCCAGTGGTAGGATTTGACCCGAGTTATCAGGAATACCAGTACACTCCCAATAAGCAGGGAGAAGATCAAGATTCTGGATATACAGTGAATCCAGAAAGGGAAAATTAAAAAAGCATGGCCTTCTTTGTTAGGGCCCCTCCAGATAATGCAAGGAAAACACTGGCATTGCCCCCAAAATGGCTGGGTTCTGTCTTTGCTGATGTGTTCTCTCACTCTGAAAATGGACTGGAACTGGATTAAAACTAAGCCTAAGGTCACACTTAAGATTTAATCTGGCTTCAGTTCACTTTCAGAGCAAGACACATCAGCAAAGTGACAAGCTGTTTTCTTTCCGTGTTAAATAACTCAGAAAATTCACCTTTGGGATAGATAACATGGGAAGAAAATTACTGGACACTTTGCTGATTTGTTTTCTCACCCTGAAAGCGGACTGAAGCTAGATTATACCTTAGGTGTGACCACAGCCTATGAGGAGGATGCCTAGCGCCACCTCAGGTAGGATATTCCATAGTTTGGGGGCTACTACCAAGAAGGCCCCATCATGAGTACTTAGGGATCCCTTTAGCTATTGAAGGTGGCAATAAAACCAAGAGGGGCTCCTCTGCAGGTCTTAAGGCCACTGACTGAGATGCTGGCAAAATTCCCATTTTTACTACATCAGGTAAGCTGCTAAATGCCATTGGGCTTTTCTTGCCCCCCACCCCATCCCTGTGAAGTCAAATTATCATGGTGCATGGTAAAGTCATCTTGCAAGCCCAAGGTAACGCTAAATAAGCACAGGGTTCTTGTATGTGGGCAAAAGGAAACCCGGAAGGAGCTCTGAACCAGTTTGGTCTAGTGGTTAGGGAGACGGACTCTTATCTGGGAATACTGGGTTTGATTCTGCACTCCCCCATGAAGCCAGCTGGGTGACCTTGGGCTAGCCACAGCTCTCTTCTGAGCTCTCACAGCCCCACCTACCTCGCAGGGTGTTCTGTTGTGGGGAGAAGAACAGAAGGTTTGTCAGCCGCTTTGAGTCCCCTTAAATGGGTGAGAAAAGCAGGGTGGAAAAGCCAACTCTTCTTCTTATCTTGCCAAGATGGACATGATCAGAGAGAAAAGAGACATAAGAAACACGCAGCAGGATGCTCTCCTAAAGCGAGGGAGGGGGCGAGAGGGGGTGTGGCATGCATCTAGCAGTGTTTAGACTAATCCACCCTATTTAATGCTCCACTGAGCCTCCATGGCTGGGAACAAAAGGAAGGCATTAACAGGATCTCCTCACGTCAGCAACTGGAAGGACAAGCATCACTACCTGGTTTGCAGTATGGCGCTGGGACCACGGGCAGGAACCTGTGAGGGCCTTCCCGTTTGTCTCCCTCCTGTCGCTTACGATGCTCAGCCCCAGAACGGCCGCCTCCCCATGCGTGTTCCTGCTTTGACCCTATAGGAGCAGCGGGAACAAGGGGAAGCCTTCCTGGATACTTCCCCAGGGGCCACAACAGGATTGCGGCCAAAGGCTCTTTCTTAGAACGTCGTCCCTGCTTTGAAAAGAAGATGATCTGCTACTTTTCGCAGTCAGATTATTAATGGTGTTTCTTGTTCATCAGAAAATGTATGCTGAGGATCATCCACGTGGCCCTCAAACTAGGCCAGTTTGGTCTAGTGGTCAAGGAGCCAGACACTTATGAGGAATACCAGGTTTGATTATGCCCTCCTCCACAAAGCCAGCTGGGTGACCTTGGGCTAGTCACAGCTCTCACAGCCCCACCTACCTCACAGGGTGTTTTGTTGTGGGGAGAAGAACAGGAAGCTTTGTCAGCCATTTTGAGTTCCTTTCAATGGGTGAGAAAAGACGGGTAGAAAAGCCAACTCTTCTTCTTCCTCTATATGAAGCCAGCTGGACTAGATGGTTGTGGCCTGATCCAGCTGGGCTCTTATGTTCATATGTAAAATAGATGCCTAGGTACCACCTCCAGGTTGGAGAGATAAGCAGGATGCTGTAAAGGCCATTCGTGGGGAGTTGCCTTAACTTTCCACTTGAGGTGCCCAGAAGCAGCTGGTGGGCCACTGTGTGAGATGGGATGCTGGACTAGATTTTTTGCAAAACCGAAGGGGGTTAAAGAGTAAGATAAAAATGAGTCTGGCTCTGTTTGCTGTTGCCATTTTTTAAATTTTTTTGCTGATATTGACAAAACAGAGGAAGTACAAGAAGAAAAGGAGATATACCAACACACACATGCTTCCAGTTTCGGGGGCAACTGCAGAGTCTGTCCTGATTTGAGAGATCATTTATAGACTTAGCAGGCGGAAAAGGGACTCTCTGGGGTGCAATGGAACCAAATCCTATTTAATGGCTGCGTTTTCATCCACCTCCCGAACTAGAAAGGCCAAAGGGAAGTCAAAACACACGCTTGGCTCCTAGATATAGCTCCACGTGGGCGTGAGACGTAATTTTCAGGAAAGAAAGAGGTGAATCACTTACCGCTCCTTTGCTTTGCGAAGACCAGGGGGAGGGAAAGAGAGAGCGCTTGCAAAGGGTGTAGAGGGAGACCATGGAGATGAATCAAGTTGTTATGCTGAATGAGAGGGAAATGTACAGGCAGGATTGCCCCAGGCGTCTCCAGAAAATCACATTTTTGAAGAAGAAGAAGATTTTCTACCCCACTTTTCTCACCCATTTAAGGGGACTCAAAGCGGCTGACAACCCTTCTGTTCTTCTTCCCACCACAGACACCCTTGAGGTAGGTTGTGGTTGCCACAGATATGTGTGGCCAGAATTGCACTTTTTAAGTCTAGTCTGGATGCAAAAGAGTTCCAGCCTTGTCTTGTGGTTAGAGCGCTGGACTCATAGCTCACAGTCCCAGAGTTTGATTCTGCAATCCCCCATGAAGCCAGCTGGGCGTCCTTGGGCTAATCACAGCTCTCTTATGAGCTCTCACAACCCCACCTGCCTCACAGGATGTCTGTGGTGGGGAGAAGGACAGAAGGTTTGTCAGCTGCCCTGAGTCCCCTTAAGGGTGACTGAGGGCAGACTCAAGATCTTTTCAGAAGTCCACTGTTGAGAAGCTGAGGACCGAGAGCCCACAGCCTCCATGGGTAGGTGGTACCACTGTTATACAGATCTCACCATCAGGGAATGCCTACTTGTATTCAGCCAGTGCCAAGGAAGCTGCAGTTTGTACCCATTACTACTGGTTCTCGTGTCTGCGGCTACTGAAGACTCTGGCTTTCCCTGCTGGGCAACCAAAGCAACCTCATTCCCCCAGAAAGGAGCGCCACTCCATAAATTAAAACCTGCATTGGTTAGAGCAGTGGTTCCCAAAGTTGTCTGGGCTACGACCCATCTAATATAAGTTTACCAACACGGGACCCACCTCTAGGAAATTTAACCGTTACCAATATGAATAAAGGACTTTTCAAATAACAAACAGTTTTAATACAATTTTTTTATTACTTAATTAAATAATTACATCAAAAAAGTTATTTCAAATACGGTTAAATTTCCTAGAGGTGGGTCCCAACCCACAGTTTGGGAAACCCTGGGTTAGAGGGATCCAGGATCATGTCCACAATGGACGCTCCACCACTGAGAACATCATGCGCACCTTTGGCCCCTGTGCCATATCCCTCTGCCTTTTTAGTGTTATAGTTCCCTTGCAGTCGTCTGAAACGTCTTTTTGCAGCTATTTTGGCAAAAATAAGAGAGTTGATGGAAGTACAGCAGTGCAGTACCATAAAACATGATAGTGTGCTATATTAAGTGGTGCCCTGCAAAGATGAATGGCATTTCTCTGCATTAAAGAGATGCTCAGCCCGGACTGCACCATGAGACAGATCCTGAGCCCGCAAGGGGAGACCAAGGAGTCAGAAGGGGTCCTTTTCAGACCTTTCCCTGCAGCAGCTGTGACTGGCCTCAGGTAACCCCACCTGCCTTTTACTGGGCTATGCAATAACGCCCTGCTCTCCTTGGCTGTGGCCACACTTAAGGTTTCATCCAGCTTCAGTCCACTTTCAGAAGGAGAGAACACACCAGCAAACTAGCAAGCAGTTTTCTTTCAGTGTTGAATAACTCAGAAAATTCACCTTTGGGGTAGATAATGTGGAAAGGAAATTCCTGGTCACTTGGCTGATGTGTTCCCTCGCTCTAAAAGTGGACTGAAGCTGGATTAAACCTTAGGTGTGACCAGAAGCCCAAGATCATCCATATGGGTGTGTTCCCATACAAGATTAAATGCGAATCCAGTCCATTTTCAGGATCGTCTGATCCCATTCAATTTTTTATTCCTGGACTTTACGAGGACTATCCTGCTAAAATCCACAGAAAAAAGGTCCTCCATTTCGGCACCCAGCCCGCTTTTATTCTCCTTTGGGAAAGCTACTGGACTATCAAGGGAGGAGACCAGCCTTTCGGACTGCTAGCCGCCCCATATGCTTCTGGTCAATGCCTGCGAGTGATGGGTGGGATTTCACATCTGGGAAGGTCTGCCCCATCCCCTTGCCATCCCTGCGTAGCTAGCCAGAGATTTTTTTTTTTTAAAAAAAGGCTTGCATCTTTGGACACACAAATTTTCCCTTGAATGCCACTGCAATTATGAGAGATACATTTGTAGCAACTAGCAATCACAAAGGGGAGGGAAACTTTTAAAGACCAGGAGCCTCCATTTATGAGAGATACATTTGTGGCAACAATCACAGAGGGGAGGGAAAGTATTAAAACCACAAGCCAACTGGACAGAAATAAAAAGGTGTGAGCAGTCAGAACTGAAGATAGTCTGAAGACGGTTTAAAGTGAAGGTGTAACCATAGCCCACGTTTTATACACAACTTAAAGGTTGTTGCCATTGGGTGCTAGATGGCCCTTGCGGAATTATTTGGATTGGATTCCACGAAGACTGGACACCAAAGATCCAAATCTTCTAAATCCGGATTAAGGAAGGTATATGCAAAAAGGCCCATGGTGGGGTGCCCATACGTCTGCATGGAAGGCACCATTAAAGGGGTCTAGCATTAATTCAGATTTGAGGACCTGAAGACCCCATTAGATCTAGATTTTGCTGGTGCTCGTGGGCACAGCAGGTTCAGAATGGGGTCCTAATGGGGTCCTTAAAAGGTATTGTGTGTGGATGGTACATAAGAGATCCTTACCGACTGAGTACCTATTGAGTAGTTCCTAATGGGGTCTACGTTTGGGGTGTGCACAAATGCAATTTTGAGGATTCAATTCGAATTGAATATCTAAAAATTGAGTCTTTAAAATTTGGATTTACCCATATTCAATTTGAATTAAGCAAACTGGAATCTATCCATTTGAATTTTCAATTCGAATTTGCACTTTTGAATGTCGGCAACATTTGTATGTGCCCATATGCATCGTTATGCATCCCATACGCATCCTGTATTTATCCCGTAGGCATCCCGTTTTCGTCCCGTACTGGTCTGTACAAATGCGTACAGAGGTGGGAAAGATGCGTACTGGTAAGTCCGCACTGTGTACATATCTGTACACATACGACTTGAAAATTCAAAATTCGTTCAAAGGTTTAAATTTGAATTTATAAACATCTGATTTGAATTTGAATGTCCAAATTCAAATGAATTCAATCGAATTTTGAATGTTTTGAATATTCACCTACATCTCTAGTCTTCGTTGCTACTGCAAAAACAGTCTTTATTTCATATTCTGGACTCTGCGCTAACACTTGAAGTTCAGGTGGAAGCCGTGGCCAGGAGTGCCTACTCCCAACTACGGCTGGTGTGCCAATTGAAACCTTTTTTGGGCAGAGATGACCTGGCCACAGTTATCCACGCTCTGATAACCTCCAGGTTGGACTACTGTAACACGCTCTACATGGGGCTTCCCTTGAAGACGGTTCGGAAGTTGCAGCTGGTGCAAAATGCAGCAGCCAAAGTGCTGACAGGAACAGCTAGCCGGACGCATATCACGCTGGTTCTAAAAGAACTGCACTGGCTGCCAATTCACTACCGAGCCCAATTCAAGGTGCTAACTTTGACTTATAAGGCCCTAAATGACTTGGGCCCCAGATATCTAAAGGAGCGCCTTCCCCCCTATCGACCTCCCCGTGTTTTAAGATCTGGAGGGGAGGCTCTTCTGGTGATCCCTCCGCCTTCATTAGTTAGGCAGGTGGGTACCCGGGAGAGGGCCTTCTCGGTGGTGGCCCCCAGGCTGTGGAATGGTCTCCCCCTCGAGGTGCGTCAGGCCCCTTCTTTGTTCCTATTCAGGAAGACGGTGAAAACGTTCCTCTTCACACAGGCCTTTGGTTAAATGTTCCCCACACTTTTCCACCACTGAAAATTACCGCTGTTTTTAACTTTTCTTGTATTTGTAAAACTGCATTTTAAAATTTGTTTTGTTTTGATACTGTCTTTATACATCTGTTTTTAAATGCTGTGAGCCGCCCAGAGACCCTCGGGTATGGGGCGGCATATAAATTTAAATATAAATAAAATAAAATAAAAAATAAATATTCATTCATAAAGGTATAAAAGGTTATTTTAAACTCTGAGCAGCTTTAAAAAAGGCATCCCACCTCCTTCTGGACAAAAGATACTTCCTGGTAATGCAATAGCTAGAATTACAGCAGGATGATTTTTATATCTTGAAATCTAATAGTATTTTGAATCGATAGCACTCACTGTACGTTATTCTGACATATTCCTTACCATATTCCTCTAACAACACGATCTGGGTGGTAATTATATTTCTGAAAAACCTTGTCTTTATTAGTTATGTTGTTATCTACTAATTTATTATGAACGAAGACGAATAAAACATAATCCCCCACCCCCCAAACAGTTTGAGTTATGCAGGGGAAAAACGTGAACAAAGACACTGAGCTGGATTACCTCCAAAGCTGCTGAACAGCTCAGCCTGTCAGGTTTAGCCGCCTCTCAGGGAAACAGAACCAGGCAGGACCCATGACAAATTGCCCCAAAGAAAATTGGGAAAATTGGCCCTGCATTTCTCTATTGACCGTGGTTCAATATTGCTCAGCTGGATTGAATTCCTGCAGTGGCATGTCTACCTCCAGGCCATAGCTCAGGTGCAAAGTGTTAGAAAGCAGAGAATCTCCAGTTGAACCCCCAGCCACTTCCGGAAGTAGACAAAGTAGGCAACGGCAAACCACTTCTATATTTCTGCCAAGAAAACTGCATGAAGTCGCCCATGAAAACTGGAAGTGGCTGTTGCTCAGTGGTAGGGCAAATAGGCTGGAAAGTAGAAGGTCGCTGGTTCAGTCCTCAGCATCTCCATGAAAGATGATAATGGCAAAGTGTTTGCTGCACTTACTGGTGCAGAATTTGGCCTGTTTTCCCCCTGGAAACAGGCAATGGCAAACCACTTCTGTATTACTGCCAAGAAAACTGCATAGAAGTGCCTATGTAGTCTGGGAGTTGCTGTAGCTCAGTGGCAGAACAAACTGCCTGGAAAGCAGACGGTTGACAGTTTGATCCCCAGCCTCTTCCCAAAAGTAGGTCATGGCAAACCACTTCTGTATCTCTGCCAATAAAACTGCATAGAGGGCCCCTGGAGTCTGGGAGTGGCTGTAGCTCAGTGGTAGAGCAAACTGTCTGGAAAGCAGAGGGTTGCTGGTTCAATCCCCAGCATCTCCATGAAAGATGATAATGGCAAAGTGTTCGCTGCACTTACTGGTGTAGAATTTGGTCCATTTTCATTAGGAGCTAACTCAGGGTGCTCAGTCCAGAACCCTAGAGCATTTGTGGGGATATGCACACTTTTCATCTACAAACTCTCTTGTGCTGTTGACTTGCAGGACGAGCCCTCCGGGGTAACAACTGTAGTCTACACACAGCCCTGTTGACACTAAATACATTACATAAGGCACGCCTGGCTGGACCTCACTCAATGTCCAAGCAGTCCAATGTCGTCTTAAGGACAGTGACCAGCCTGGAGAAATGAAAGGAGTCACCAAAGACATGACAGTGGGAAGCAAGGAGGAGAGAAGTAAAGCAAGTAGTCTATACTGACATCTCTAATCATAGGTGGCATCTAAGGAGGCTTAGAGGTGGTTTGCAGGTAGGATCACTCAAGGGCCAGATCACGCGTCTCGTGAACATCCAAGGACAGAGATGAGATGAGGACACAAAGGCCAAATGCTACCATCTCTCAGACACTTTTAAGCCACATCACACACAGCCCAACATGTACACACAGCCATAAATTACGCAGGGAAGGTTTTGTTTCCATCTTCTGCTTGAGATGCCCAGAAGATACCTCTCTTTCCTAGGCATCCATTTAAGTAGCCATTGACACACCTGTCCTCCATGAATTTATCTAACCCTTCCTTAAAGCCATCTAGGTCGGTTGCTGTCACCACTTCTTTTGGCAGCAGATTCCATAGAAAGATGACTCTCTGGGTGAAGAAATCCTTCCCTTTGTCTGATCCGACTCTCCTGCCCATCAGCGTCACAGATGCCCCCTGGCTCTGGTGTTGTGCGATAGAGAAAATAATTTTCTTCCATCCACCTTTTCTATACCCTGCATGATTTTATATACTCCAATCAGACCCCCTCTTAAACACGGTCTTTCAAGGCTGAGAAGACCTAGGCGTTGCAGCCTGCTTTCGTAAGGGATTTTGTTCCAGCCCCTTAATCATTCTGGTTGCCCTTTTCTGCACCTTTTCCAGTTCCACAATGTCCTTTTTTGAGGTGTGGCGGCCAGAACTGTGCACCGCATTCCAAATATCTCTACTGTCCGAAGCAATGCAAACCTAGGCGGACTGGGAATGGCTGGACCGTGGGGCAAATCTCCACCCACAGAGCCTGGATCAGCCTGTTCATCCCAAGGAAATGTCAAGTGTTCCCTTACTGCTGCTGAAGCAGGGCTGCGTGTCCGCCTGCCTCCTCCACCCAAGAGCAAAATCACCATTCCTGAGCCATTTCCCAAGCCCACTTGGCATCTTGCTAAAACACACACGACCATGTTTTCCTGTGCTGAGCCTGCTGTTCCCTGATACTTCGCAGCTTTCCAAATATTTATCCACTTCTTTTGTATTTATTTATTTTTTTTACAGGAGTTCCCCCCCTCCCCTTCCTCCCTCTCCCTCCCCCCTTTTTTCCCCCTGCAGGAGGGACTGTACAAATAAATGACCTTGTTTTATTTTCAGGACACAGCCTGGAAACATAGAATCAATATGACCAATTTGTTCTCTGTTTGCTTGCTTTAAAATGATACTTAGGACGGATAAACTCTCTTGCAAGTGCTGTTGTATGGAACCTTCCAACCTGCCTCCAGCTCAGGTTGTGTTCACACCTAAGTTTTAATCCAGCTTCAGTCCACTTTCAGCATGGAAGAACACACCAGCAAAGTGAACACTCATTTTCTTTCCACATTATCTAAGGCTGTATTTACACCTAAGGTTTAATCCAGCTTCAGTCCACTTTCAGAATGGAAGAAAACACCAGCAAAGTGAACACTCATTTTCTTTCCACATTATCATAAGTCACAAACAGGAGCAAATGAGAACTTTTCCAACTTCCGTTATTATATTTTTAATTGCAAACAAACCTGAGACAGCCAGGTATGGAGCAGTAGGAAAGTGTAAATAATAAACAAACAAATGGATCACAAACAGCCCAAGGGTCAAAACCAGAAGAAGTCAAACCACAGTAACCCTTGGCTGTAAGGATGGTGTGGAAAGACTAGAGACCACAGGCAGGAATTAGAGTAGTAGTAGTAGTAGTAGTAGTTGGATTTTATACCCTACTTTTCTCACCCTCTAGAGACCTCAAAGCAGCTGACAAACCTCCAGTTCTTCTCCCCACAACAGACACACAATTTGTCTAACCCCACCTTAAAGCCATGTAGGCTGGTAGTTGTTACCACCTCTTCCATATACTGATGACCCTTTGGGTGAAGAAATACTTCCCCTTGTCAGATCTGACTCTCCTACCCATCAGCTTCATAGATGCCCCTTGGTTCTAGTGTTGTGCGATAGAGAAAAGAAATTTTCTCTATCCACCTTTTCTATACCGTGCATGATTTTATATACTTCAATCAGGTCCCCTCTTAAATGTGTCTCTCCAGACTGAAGAGGCCTAGACATTGCAGCCTGGTTTCGTAAGGGAGGTGTTCCAGACCCTTAATCATTCTGGTTGCCCTTCTCTGCACCTTCTCTAGTTCCACAATATCCTTTTTGAGGTGTGGTGACCAGAATTGTACACAATATTCCAAATGTGGCCTCACCATAGATTTATAAAGAGGCAAAATGACACTTGCTGACTTGTTTTCTATTCCCTTCCTAATTATTCCCAGCACTGAATTTGCTTTTTCCGCTGCTGCTGCGCACTGGGTTGACACCTTCATTGAACTGCCCACCAGAACCCCGAGATCCCTTTCCTGGTGTGTTACAGAAAGCTCAGCCCCAGTTGCCAGAAAGAAGAGTGTGGATTTGTACACTTTCCTCTGTGTGTGTGTGTGTGTTTTGGTATGCAGCTGTCACCAGTTATCAAAGCAATTAATTTACTTCCTTTCTCCCTGGCTTGCGGCTGCAATCATACAAGGAGCATGGCTGAATAGAACAGGAGCACATTATATAGTCATGTTTAGGAACGTGTTGCAGTCCTCGCTAGATAAATCATCTTTGGGGAAAAAAAAATAACTACAGTGTATGTTTACTGTGAGAGAGAAAATTAAAAGGAATCTTCAACCACTGTAAAGTTCAAGGGCTGTTAGTTGTTTGGAAACACCCATGCTGTATCTTGCTGTATCTTCTCCATGGAGATGTTGTGCAATAGAATCCATGGATCTCTGCTTTCCAGGCACTTGCTTCACCACTAAGCTAAAGAGCAAACAACCTGGAAAGTGGAGGGTTGTTGGTTCAATTCCCAGCCTCTCCCCAGAAGTAGACAACAGCAAACCACTTCTATATAACTGCCAAGAAAACTGCACAGAAGTGCCTATAAAGCCTGGGAGGGGCTGTAGCTCAGTGGTAGAGCAAACTGCCTGGAAAGCAGAAGGCTGCTGGTTCAATCCCTAGTCTCTCCCTGAAAGTAGGTAATGGCAAACCACCTCTGTATTAATGCCAAGAAAACTGCATAGAGGTGCCCATGGAGTCAGCCAGTCCACCATGACAACAGTACCCCCATACCCCAAAGGGTACAAGCCTCCTTTTGCCACTCTGACAAGAAAATCAATCCATAGGTTCGTACGATTCTCGCCAGTATTCCAAAAGCCACGCATTTAGGTGAAAACGCCCACAGGGTCGGAATTAGGGCATTGCTCTCACACTTGAGAAATGGTTGTTAACCGTTTGACAATGTTTCCATCAAAATGCTAATGTTTGGGAGCTAGGCGTCTGTCAGCCATGAAAACTAGCTGCAGTCCAAAACAGCCAACAGAGGGTCACCTGTCACCCTGGGCAAAAAAAATGTGTCTTATCTCACAAATTATGGGGACAGCATTGAGCCAGAGCGTGTTAGATTGATTTAATCAGTTTTAATGCTCTGACATTCCTCCCTTCCTTCCATTTAAACAAACAGACCCCATCTGGGAACCTCTCATGGGTCCAGTGGGAAAGAAAAGTGTTTGGAAGTGTTCCTGGCTGAAAAGCAAAATGTGATTCTAATGCACACACACAGACACATAATTTTCCAGAGATGCTTAGCAGGTGGGAAAGATATGTTGTCTCTTCACCCACTAGACTGCCATTGGTATACTGGTTCAATGAAGCAGGAGGTGAAAATTCTCTAAATAGATCAGTGATGGCTAACCTATGACACGCGTGTCACAGGGGACACGCCAAGCCCTTTTGGGTGACACACCTGGCCACCCTGGCACCTGGGCGTGTAGTGTTTGCTTGTTCTTGAAGTGTATGAAATACCAACTTCCAATTGAAGATTTAGCAAATGAAATTCACCAACAAAAGTCACTAATGTAAAGAATTATTTGTTTTTGCTTTTAATACATATATCAAAAATACAACTTTTTTACTAGAGCTACAAATATCACAAAATTATGGATATTTCTAGATGTCACACAGCACCCGAGTTAAGCTAGGTTTTTTGGTGAATTTTGACACACCGAGCTGAAAAGGTTCACCATCACTGAAATAGATCTTGATGAATAAGGACATATAGGCATAAAAGGCAGGCTTGTGGTCAGTCACAGAGTTCTATGGCTATTGAAAGAAGATGGGATGTCCACTTTCCTTTCTTTAATCTTTAAGTAACACTTCACCAGGAGTGCTGGCTGATATCTACAAGAATGCCTTCTTCCATATCGACCAGATCTATAGGAGAAGTCCTCCTGGTTGTACCACCACGCTCAGTAGCAAAAGGGGGGGGGGGATACCCAGGATAGGGCCTTCTCAGTGATGGCGCCCAGATTACTGAATGGGAGCCATTACCGAAAAGGCCCTTTCCGTGGTGCCCATCTGTTTCACTACTGAAGGCGGTGGGACAACGCAGGAGGGCCTCACTTCCAGATCTTAAGGCACAGACAAGTCGGTATGGGAGATTTTTTAAATTTTATTTTACTATTGAATTGTTTTTAATTTTATTTCATTATTTTACTATTTTCTTTTACTATTTTCCTTTTTATTTAATTTTATTATTTACTATTTTACTATTTATTATTTTACTCTTTTATTTTATTCTTTTAATATTTCATTTTACTCTTTTACTCTTTTATTTTATTATTTTATTTTATTTTATTTAGATTGTAAGCTTGAGGGCAGGGACCTGTCTAAGATTAATGTAATATTGTAACCCGCCCTGAGACCTTTGGGTATAGGGCGGGATAGAAATACAAATAAATAAATAATAAATAAATAAATAAATATATTATTTTTTGCATGGAGCACAAAACTCTAATAATAACAACATAACTTTTACCAGTTTTGGACACCTTCTGGAGCGGGGGGGCGGGGGGGGGGGTGAAAGACCCTTGCAGTAATGACTCCAAGATTATTCAGGACTTGGGTGCAGATATTTGTTGCTGCTGTTCAAACCTAGGACACGTATTCAGAAATGGTCTAGAAACTCACACTATGGCAGTGATGGCGAACCTTTTGAACTTGGTGTGTCAAAATTTGCAAGAAAACTTAGCTCAATTCGGGTGCTGTGTCACATCTAGAAATATCCATAATTTTGTGATATTTGTAGCTTTAGTAAAAAAAGTTATATTCTTGATATATGTATTTTATTAAAAGCAGAAACAAATAATTCTTTACATTAGTGACTTTTGTTGCTGAATTTTGTTTGCTAATATTCAATTGAAAGTTGGTATATTTGTACACTTCAAGAACAAGCAAGCACTACACACCCAGGTGCCAGGGTGACCATGGGTGTCACCCAAAAGGGCTTGGCATGTCACCTGTGTGTCATAGGTTGGCCATCACTGCACTCTGGGAAAGGCTGGATGCCTTTTCCTGTCCTCAGTGCACAACGGGCAGAAATACCTTAGCTATGGCAAGCGGTGGTGGCAACAATCTGGCTCTGTGGTGGCCTTCCCTATCTCCTCCCTCCATGACTCTCTGCCCATGTGGGCTGTGGTCATTCACCCTGGATAAGCCTACATCTGCCAAGCATCTCGGCCTTCCCAAGAGCCTCAAGATGTGTCCTTCTGCTCGGTCAGTGGGGTCTGAGCAAAGCCAAAGCCCAGCCCCAGCCCACTCCAAAAGTGCTGGCCAGGGTTGACACCTCTTCCTCCTCCCTCCCTCCCTCCCTCCCTCCCCTGATCTGCACGCCTCACTTCCCATCTCACCTCACCGCTCACCTGATTTCTCATGTCACACAGTTTATGCAGCAATCACATGGGAGGGGTGGCCGGTGTGCCGACTCAGCGGATCCCGGCGCCAGCCGCTGGGGTGCTGAGACAGCATTCCTGTGTATTCTGACTGCAGTTTCAGTTTGCCTACAGCACTGAGCCCTTAGCTTGGGGGGCCCTGGCTGGGGCCGTCAGCAGATGATGCTCCAAGTGCCACACACACACCGTGGCCAGTCGGGACATGTGACCAGTGCCGCTGTGGTCTGGCCAACTGCACTCAGTTTACACTGGGAAGGGAACAGCAACTATGCGAAATCGCTTCGCTTACTGCCAGTCTGAGAATAAAAGTCCTAGGAACCCGGCGGGGTTCTTATCGCAGGGGCAGGATTTGTAGCAACCCTATGAATAAGGATGCTCTTCTTAAGGGAGAAGAAGCTGATGGGCCTAACTCTGGCTCACAGGTTGGGGTCTGGGATGGGTATAATGCATTTCAAGTTTTGCCGGAGAAGTGGGTGATGCCAATCTCCGAAATGAAGGTTATTTGCACTTTGGGACTCCTGCCTTTCCGCTCCTTTGCCTCCTGAGCAACCTGCTAGTGTGACTGCATTTGCACGGATGCGTACCGGACAAAAAGGGGTTGCATACAGGATAGCTACGAGATGCGTACGGACGTGTAAAGATACGTACGGGATGCGAAACGAGGCGATCGGGCACATATGAATGTTGTCGATATTGGCGAGTGCAAATTCAAATTGAAAATTCAGACGTATAGATTCGAACCTGCTTAATTCGAATCGAATTTGGTTAAATTAGAATTTTAAAGATTCGAACTGAATTCCCGGATATTCAATCTGACTCAAGTCGAATCCCAAAAACTACATTCGCTCACACCACTAATCAGCACCCCATCCTCACCAGAAGCTCAGAGCCTGAGTGCGTTCTCCTCTTGACCTTCACCTTTCGGAGTGCAATCAGACACGGCAATTCTTTTTCTTTGAATGTCTACACATTTTAATTCAAAGATTCGAACAAATTTTGAATGTTACAAAACATACGTATCTGTACACATTTGCCCTTATAGTACGGGGCGAAAACGGAATGTATATGGGATAAAAACAGGATACGTACAAAATGCGTAGATACGAATAACACATACGAATGTTGTCCACATTCGTATCTTGAGCTTTGAATCTAATATTTGAACAAAAAGATTTGAAGAAGAAGAAGAAGAGTTGGCTTTTCTACCCCACTTTTCTCACTCTTTTAAGGGTACTCAAAGAGGCTGACAAAGCTTCTATTCTTTTCCCCACCATAGACACCCTGTGAGGTAGGTGGGGCTGTGAGACCTCAGAAGAGAGCTGTGACTAGCCCAAGGTCACCCAGCTGGCTTTGTGGAGGAGGGTGGAATCAAACTTGGTACTCCCAGGTGAGAGTCTGGCTCTTTAACCACTAGACCGGACTGCCTTATATTTGAATAGGATTTTGTTGCATCCGGATTCTAAACACTCGAATCAAATGCAAACGTTTTTTTACTATTCAATTTTTTAAAATTTTATTTCATTATTTTACTATTGGTTTTAAACAGGTGACACACCAAGCACTTCCCTATTGTGTGATAGAGAAAAGAAATGATTCTTTGTCCACCTTTTCTATACCATGCATGAGTTTATATACTTCAGTCAGGCCCCTGCTTTGCAATGAGAATAAGAGATTTCCAGAAGATGAACCTCAGGGCTGGCTGAATTTCGCACGCTCCATTACAATGCACAGCCCCAAATCCATGCATCTGTCTCCTTGGGTGTTTTTCCACCGCACTCCTTTAATCCAGACTTAAGAAGATCTGGATCTAAGGAATGGGTACATTCCGTAATCCAGATCTAGTAGATCTGGATTAAGGGAGGTACCCAATGTGTTTCCATGGGTGGTCTGGCACCCAGTAGCAATGGGTGCTAGCCTCCCTGACGTGGAAACACCGGAGCACCCATTTGGAAATCCGGATCTACCCATGAGGGGTCTGCCTGTCACCCCAGGTGTTTGGGGGGACAGGGGGTGCAATCTCCGAGGTGGCTTTGAAGTCATTTCAAAGTCACTTCGAAGTCACTTCAAAGTCTGTGCAAAACAGCTCCATTGAAGTCTATGCTGATCTTCGGAGTGAACTTCGAAGTCACTTCGAAGTTCACTCTGAAGATCAGCACAAAGACGCTCCAGAGCTATTTTGCACAGACTTCGAAGTGACTTCGAAATGACTTTGAAGCTTAGGTTTTGGGGCTCCCCCCCCATGGGTGCCCCCTCCCCCTAGCCTCCTCTAGACCCCATTGCCACACAAGCATGGAAACAGGCTCCCTTTAATCCGGATTTTCTGCCTGAAGACCCCATTGTAGACCCCATTAATGGGGTCTACAGAAAATCCAGATTAAAGGCCAGAAAGTACCCATTTGATCCGGATTTCCCCAGCAGCAGTCAAAACAATCGGGTCCCAAATGGGTGCTGTGGTGGAAATGGGATCATCTGGCTCACGCCCAAATGGGTCCTTAATGGGTGCAAAAATGGGTACTTTCTGACAGTGGAAAAACACCCCTTATCCATTGCCCCTTTGCAATACTTTGAATTATAGTTACAGAACAGAATTGCAGAAAGCCAGGTTTAGCGGAGATGTTTGCATGATCCCTGAATATTACGCGCATTAACTGTGCTAAAACTCTTCTCCTGAGCCTCTGTGTCTATAGTCAGTTCAGGAAAAAAGGCTTCAAAGCACCAAGAATTATAATAAATGATAATCTTTTGAGCAGAAATATAGGGCGGGGGGGAATAGAACAGGCTCTTGCCTCTGTGCCTTTCTCATTCACACAGTAATCCTGCCCTCTGGAGGATCTTTTCAGAAATGCCATCCGCACAAGGCTCCTTTGGAAGCCTACCCACCTTGTCTTCTGCAGCAGCCCGTACTTAAAAGGTGAAGGCCACCCTGGCAATTTCGGAAGCAGGCACCAGATAATTTCTGCCGACAGGATCCCTTGCTCTGTTCATCCCCCCTGACACATCTGCAAAGGGGGACAGGATATCTCTGGCGGCAAATCCCCCTTTTATCGTGCTTTTGCAAATTGCAATATAATGGAACTGACTGTAAGACACGGCATAGTCTCCACTTCCGCAGACCCGGGAGGACAGGGTTGAAGGATTTAGACACTTCAGAAGGGATCATATTAAGGGCTTCCTGTTCGTGACTGCTTTTCATACACTGAGGTTTGTACTGTTTATCACGGCAAGGTAGGATTAATCCCGCTTACTGGCTCCCCGGCTTTGGATCAGACACACAAGGGACCCCCTCATCTTTCAAAATGGAAAAAGAACAAAAGGAAAGTCTTCATTGCCAGGGGTTTTGGCTGACTGAGTGTATGCGCCATGCTTTCTTTCTTCTTTCTCCCTCTTGAAAAAAATGCAGGCTAAAAATACCATGTGAAGCTCCCTACTGTGAGCCAGTTTGGTCTAGCAGTTAGGGAGCCGGACCCTTATCTGGGAATACAGGGTTTGATTCTGCACTCCCCCCTGAAGCCAGCTGGGGAAGAACAGAAGCTTTGTCAGCTGCTTTGAGTCCCCTTAAATGGGTGAGAAAAGCCAACTCTTCTTCCACTACTCTGAAAATATTGAAGTGAACACAAGAAAGCAGCCTGCTGCCTATAGGCCAAAGAAGACGTCTGTTTCCCATCATATCCTACCTGTTATCTCCTCAAGCCCCATCCTGATTGGGGGGGGGGGAATATATTTGTGGCAACCCCACCAGACTACCACTATATAACCCCTAAAACCTGCTAAACAGGTTGGGTGAGTGGTTAGGGAGCCGGACTCTTATCTGGGAATACTGGCTTTGATCTTGCACTCCTCCACAAAGTCAGGTGGGTGACCTTGGGCTAGTCACAGCTCTCTTCTGAACTCTCACAGCCCCACCTACCTCACAGCGTGTCTGTTGTGGGGAGAAGAACAGAAGGTTTGTCGGCAGCTCTGAATCCCCTTAAATGGGTGAGAAAATGCATGCAGACAGGGATGAGGCTGGCACAGTCTATCAAGAAAGTCATAATAGCAGGAGTATGAGAAATTAGAACTTGACTGTACGTGAGGTTTGAAGAATTGGTTCCACAGGAGGACTTGGCTTCTAAACATTATAAACTAAATCAACTCATTAAATCGATTTAATTTTGATTAAAGACTTTGATTATTTAAAGATAAGTCAATGGGGAACCAGGTTCTAGTTTAAATTTATATAGGACACAAGAAGGAACAGGAAGGCAATGAAGAAGTCAAAATTTGCTTTAATCAGAGAACATATGCTTAAACGGATCCATATGGGGCATCTATGCACAAGGCCAAGGACGTTCCGGAAATTGCGTTGATCCTGTTCATCCATCTGTTCCATTGCCTTATTGATTGATGGATGGATTCATACCCAGACCTTCATGCAGAAGAAGAAGAAGAAGAAGAGTTGGCTTTTCTACCCAGCTTGTCTCACCCATTTAAGGGAACTCAAAGCGGCTGACAAAGCTTCTGTTCTTCTCCCCACAACAGACACCCTGTGAGGTAGGTGGGGCTGTGAGAGCTCAAGAGAGCTGTGACTAGCCCAAGGTCACCTAGGTGGCTTCATGGGGGAGGGCAGAATCGAACCTGGTATTCCCAGATAAGAGTCCGGCTCCCTAACCACTAGACCAAACTGGCTCAGAAGTCCCAGGGTGTGCCACAACCACAAAAAAGATTACCTGCACAAAACAACTTAAAACATACCCAGAAATATAACCTTTCTTCCCAACAGGACAACACAGCTTCCCCACCTCCTGCTTCCTTCAACTTTGCCAGACAAAATTATGTCCAACGTATGTGACCTTCTCCTTGCTGATCCATGTTTCAAGGCATCACCAGTGTAGATCAAACCTTCTCAAGCCCCAGGGAATATGTGGAAATTACATTTAACTTAGAACCATAGAATCATAGGGTCATCGGATCCAACCCCCTGCTCCATGCAGGATTTCCCAAGCCATCCCAGATAGATGTAGGTCCAGCCTCTGCTTGAAGACCGTCAGTGAAGGAGAACCCACTACCTCCTGTGGCAGCTTATTCCATGGACTGATTGCCTTGTCAGGAAGTTTCTCATAATATCTAATCTGGATTGACTCCTTTGAAGTTTCATCCTGTTATTTCTACATGAGAACATAAGAGGAGCCCTGCTGGATCAGGCCACAGCCCATCTAGTCCAGCATCCTGTTGCAGAGACAAGGGCAAACCTTCTACTCTCGAATCCCAGCAAGTGGCCTTAGAAGCATCCTCCTGTCCCAGCAAGTGGCCTTAGAAGCATCCTCCTGCCTGTCCCCTCATCCTGAAAGATGTCCTTAGGCATCCATTCTAGTAGCTATTGTGGAAGTGAGGTTAGGGACAATCCCTCTGCGCTGTGGCAGCCCTTCAGAGACTTGAAGACCACCATCATGGTCTTCTGCAGGCTAAACATTCCTAGATCCTTCCTCGTAGGACATGGTTTCCATGCCACTATCCATTTTGGTAGCCTTCCTTTGGACTTGGCTCTAGTTTGATGGAGAATCAAGTGCAAAAGCTTGTCCTTGTAACAGCAGAGAAATTTAACTTCATGGCTTATTCATAACCCAATCTTATTAACTAACTTCATGGATTAAAAGTCAAGAGTCATAAGGAAGTTGAAAAGATGGGAACTGTCTAAGAAAGCATGTTGTCACATTAGGAAGGCTTAGCTTTTCTCTCCCTTGAAGTTGTAAAATATCTTTTCACTTCTCTGATAATTATAGCAAAATCAAAGTTTTTTAAAAAATTCAAAGGCTTTTTTTTATGTCTCTAAAAGTGGATTTTTAAAAGTCCATAAATAAACTGCCAAATACACTTTAATATACAGCCAGTAAGAGGCATGAAAAATTCAATTTGTGTTAACAAATTCAACCAAATATTTCATTTTTGGGCGTAGGCGCACTGAATAAAACTTCGGTTTTTCACGTTTCCAAAACTTCAATTGAACTGAGGCAGCTTCTCACTTGCAAAGAAGAAATATTTGATCAAACATTCACACTTGTTGCTGCTTTTGCCCATGAAAAGGCCTTTTTCGACAGGAACTTTTCTTGTGTGAAAAAGTACAAAACTAAATGCGGAAAATCACTTTTTTATTATGCTCTTGGACAATGAAACAAATGAGTTTTCATTTTGATGACGAAACAAATACACATTTTTCCATGCGCATCTCTAACGGCCAACAGAAAAAAATACTACTGATGAGAATCCAAAAAGATTCCTCAATAGAAAAAAAAATCTCATTAAGGTTCTGTTTATTTTATTTGTTCATTTGAAGGTCTCAGACCGGATCACAACATATGATTTAAAAATGTATTTAATTGTAGCCTTCGGAGCCTCTTTCTCTCCCTCTCGCCCTAGCAAGACTACATTCAGAGGAAACTATGCATCAAAGGCCTGGATGAAGAGGTAGGTTTTAACCAGTCATCTGGCGCATCTCCATGGGGCCACCACAGAAAAGGCCCTCTCAAGTGACCCAGCCCTTCCCATCTCTGGGAGTGGTGGAGCTACAAGAAAGCCCTCACAAAGGGCAAGTCTGCATAGAAGAAGGTGCTCATGAAGTAGAGACAGGAATTTCACTCTGGTCAAGCGGTTAGTGTGTGAACTAAGAAGTTTGTATTCAAACCGGATTTCCCCCCTCAGATTAATTCACACAACACATTCCTTCAGGACCCTGGACAGCTCCTTGTAAGCAAAAGGCTGGTTCACTTAGTTGACCTAGGTCTCCTCCTTCTACTTCCCTCTCAGGAGATACTTAAAGGGGCATGCACTTAATTTTCAGCCACATAATCCTGGTTCAATGGCAGGACAGCTAATATGATACCCAAGAATGGCTGATTTTATCAGGGTAGGTGACTATCTACTGGCCTAGTGACATAAGAGGAGCTCTTCTGGATCAGATCACAGCCCATCTAGTCCAGCATCCTGTCTCACACAGTGACCCACCAATCGCTTACAGACATCTCAAGCAGAAGACAAGGGCAAACTTTCAACTGCTCTTGAATCCCAGCAGTTGGCCTTAGAGGCCTCCTGCCTGTCTCTCCAACCTGGAGGGGTGCCTAGGCATCCATTCTAGGAAGCAATGATAAACCTGTCCTCCCTGAATTAAGAAGAACCCCACTGGATCAGGCTACACTCCATCTAGTCAATAAGAACCTAAGAGGAATCCTGATGGATCAGGCCACAGCCCATCTAGTCCATCAGAACTGAAGAGGAGCCCTGCTGGATCAGGCCACAGCCCATCTGGTCCATAAGAACCTAAGAGGAGCCCTGCTGGATCAGGCCACAGCCCACCTAGTCCATAAGAACCCAAGAGGAGCCCTTCTGGATCAAGCCACAGCCCATCTAGTCCAGCGTCCTGTCTCACATAGTGGCCCACCAATTGCCCGCGGGCATCTCAAGCAGAAGACATGGTTTTAACAAGACAAGGAAATAATCTCCTTTGTCCTTAACAGTCTTGGAGATATGATGCTCATTCCTCCGTTCAATGGAGAAACTGAGGACAGAGAGAGAAGGTGGCCACACCCAGACAATACTTACTTGTTCCACTATATTGGGATACTGCAGAACATCAATCCGTTATATCCAATAAGCAGCCTTAAGCAATGTCTGGACGCAGCCTTTAGCAGGCAAGGTTGCAAAGAAAGCTTGCACCATGCTCTGTGTGACTAACGGTTAGCTTTCAACCAGCACACTTAAACACACACCGTTTCCTGCTTACTCTTACAAAAGTCATAGCCAAGTTCTTGGGCATTTATGTTGAGCTGAATTAATCAATGAAGCAATCCACCGAGATCAAAACGGCCGTGTTCTCCTATTGATCAAATGCGCTTAACTACTTACACAGGCTCTCTGTCATCTAAAAAGAGTTGCCGGGCACAAAGAACTGTTTAAAATTTATCGCTGTGCTGGTTGCTGAGAGAGCCCTTTAATTTAATCCATCAGTATGGAAAGCTAAAGCATTGGTGAAAATAGTGCTTTTATAACTGCCACATGTCTGGTCTATTTACTGAGCAACTACATTGGTCAAAATGTCCCTGACGTACATACACACAGTCCTAAAATGCTGCTGATTTGGAAGTCCGGCTCTGGATTTCACAAGAGCCCACGGTCCAAAGCCCCATCTTTTTACAGGGAGAAGAATGGAAGGTTTGTCAGCCGCTTTGAAGCCCCTTAAATGGATGAGAAAAGCCAACTCCTCCTCTTCCTCCTCTTCTTCTTCTTCTCTGACATGGGTGTCATCATATTCAGCCTGTGTTTGATATCTGGAGGAATGCCACTCGGACAATGGAGCCAAATCTGTGTCCTCCAGAGGGAAGCTATTCCAGAGTCTGGGGGCCACCACAGAAAAGGTAAGTCCCAATTCAGTAGGGATCCACTTCAGTACAACAATAGCAGACATTTAGAAAGGATGCTGGGAAGAAATCCCTAATAGGGCAGGCTGACAGTGGAGTCAGCTGCCACAGAAGGTGGTAAACTCTTTTTTGATGGAGGCTTTCGGGCAGAAAACTGTGGGGCACCGTAGCTCCTATATCAGCAGATGCTGAACAAAATGATATCTGTTGGAACAACCACTACTGGCAGTATTATATGTGAACATGGAATAGTCTCCCCCTCGAAGTGCATTGGGCTCCTTCTCTGTATACCTTCAGGAAGGCGGTGAAGATGCACCTTTTTATCCTGGCCTTTGGCTAATGTGGTTATACTGTCCCCCCATTGCAGATTAGGGATGTACATGAATTATTAGTGCAATTTGGATGAATGTGTCCGAATCCCAAGATTTGTGGATGGATCAAATAGGGCCCTATTTGAAGGGGGTTATCCATCCACAAATCAGACAATCCAGTATCCGTAGAAGCTTCAGTGGACGCTTCTAAGGATACTGGATGCCCAGGGCCTCCCTCCCTGGGCCTCCCTCCCCCTAAACCTCTCCCCCCCACAGCCTCCCCAGGGCCCCCTTATCTGCTCTGGTGAAGCCCTGGGACTCTTCCCAGGTCATCTGAAACACCAAACAGGCTTTCCAGAACCTAAATACAGGCCTTCCGTTTAGTTTCCTGAAAGCCTGTTTGGCATTCCAGAGGCCCCGGGAAGAGGTCCAGGCTGTCACCGGAGCACTCCTGCCTGCCTCCCTGGCAATCACTTACCTGTGGGGGCACTCTGGTGGTGGCCCGGGCCTGTTTCCGGCCTTCTGGAATGCCAAATAGGCTTTCCCAAACCTGGAGACAGGGCCTTCCAGTACCGTAGAATAAAACCATCCGTGTTGGGCACTATTCGGCTGGAGCCAAATATTTATGATGGTCTTTTAATTATGTTGCTTCAAATATTTTTATGATCATTATGGTTTATAGGAGATATTATTCTGTAATTTGTTGGGTTTGAAGCTTGTTACCTGCCCTGATACCTTCAGGTATAGGGCGGGATGGAAAAATAAATGAATGAATGGAAGAATGGAAGGAAGGAAAGAAGGAAGATCTGAAAGGATGCTATCAAGCCTTACTGTTTGGAGAAATGCTCTCTTGGTAGATGCATGAGTCTTAGCACGCCAGATCCTCATCTGTTTACTTCCATCTTTCCTGATAGGCATCCCCTACCAAAAAGTTGGGTTTCCTGCCCAAAAAGGGTTGCCTGAATTTATACTGCCTTGCTGTGGGAATTGTACATAAAGTTTGATGTGCTGTGCTGAAAGCAAACATCTCTCTCTGCTAAGATAAGCGGAAGGGAGGGGAAAGGATGTGGCACACAGAGGCAGAGAACAATGTATAAAGTTCAAGGAAGAGAACATGATCTTTAATCTGCCCCAAGGGTATTAGAAGAGTCACAGGAATGCTTCATTTAGATATGCATAGTAGGGTTATGCTGGGACAGCACAGTGGTAACCAATCACAATGTATGTAAACTATATAACCATGTGAATAATTTTTTCCATCAACGTATACGAAGGTGGACCAGCTTTTGAGAAGCATCTCCTGTTACCCCTTACTGCTAGCAATAAAGAGAGAGTTACAACTCCTACTGCAATGTGCCTTTCTGACACAGCATGCTGAGCATGAACCCAGAAACTGAGCTGGGGCATAACATGGTCACTTGAAAAAAACCCAGAAAGGTACCATGGCACTGTGACTGCTCCCATTCTTGCGGACCTTGAGCATGGAGCAGGAAAGAGCACAATGTGCAACCTATGGCTAAAATAAAGCTTTTTATAGTACTGCTAATTTTAAGGAGAGAGTTTGACTCCCTTCTCGCTGGACAGAGCCCAATATCTTTCCCCCCAGTTCTTGGAAGGAATGGCTCAAACTGATCTTTATTACAGTTTTGTGGTGTTCTCGTTTTGGGAAACGCCAAAAACGCCATCCATTGAATAGCAGCCTCTCTGACTGTCAGCACACTTGTTCAATCAATAGATCCACTGGTAATCAAAGAGCATTTCCGAATAAGTTTATTAGGAGTTGGGCAAGAACCAAGATGCAGGGGAAAAGGAGACTCCAACCATGAAATCAAATACAAAAAACCCTACACGAAACACTCGCACCCATTCCGATTTGGGTTATCTCATTCTATGGCTATACATGGAGGCATAATAGATGTCATGTGGATTCATTTCTCTTTCATGGCTAGAGAGGTGAATGAACTTAAGTTGGCTGTTTGGTCTAGTGGTTAGGGAGCAGGACTTTTATCTGGGAATACTGGGTTCGATTCCGTCCTCGCTCATGAAGCCAGTTGGGTGACCTTGGGCTAGTCACAGCTCTCTTCTGAGCTCTCACAGCCCCACCTACCTCACAGGGTATCTGTGGTGGGGTGAAGAACAGAAGATTTGTCAGCCGCTTTGAGTCCCCTTAAATGGGTGAGAAAGCAGGATAGAAAAGCCAACTCTTCTTCTACATGAAGCCAGCTGGGGGACCTTGGGCTAGTCCCAGCTCTCTTTCTGAGCTCTCACAGCCCCAACTACCTCACATGGTATATGTGACGGGGAGAAGAATAGAAGCTTTGTCAGCCACCTTGAGTTCCCTTAAGACTGCAAAAAGCAGAGCGCAAAAGCCAACTCTTCTTCTTCTCTATGCAGGACCTATTTGCTCATCTAAGGGGCTGTATTAACTCCCTCCCCTCAAATTCTGTTCAGAGTAAGAGCCTCCTAGGGATGAACTCTAGTGAGTCACAGCAGTTTGCGAAGCAATATTTGAATGAATCAATAGGGAAACTTTCCTGCCTCTTCCCCCTCAGCTCCTGGCTAGTGACAGGAAAGGTGTTTTGTGAAGTCAGCAATGCCAAGCATGTCGCTGTGACTAATTTATGGAGTCAGATTTCCACGGGTGACCTTTTGGTTCATTTGCTCTATTACCTGTTTCCTGTCAGGAAATGGAAAGGAGTTAGATGTTGTCAGCTCTCCATGCTCCTGAAAGAAAGGCAGAAAATGGGCACCCATATAGGTTGCCTCCAGACAGCAGCCAGATTTTGTGGTAGGAAGTGAGCATGTGGAGGATTATTCCCACACCAGTCGCTCCTTCCAGCCTAGACAGGGCTGCCTTCATATGTTTGGAGATGCACAATCCAGGCAAGCTGACTGTCCTTAAATTCCCAGATGGACATAAGAACCTCAGAGGAGCCCTGCTGGATCAGGCCACAGCCCATCTAGCCCATAAGAACCCAAGAGGAGGCCTGCTAGATCAGGCCACAGCCCATCTAGTCCATAAGAACCCAAGAGGAGCCCTGCTGGATCAGGCCACAGCCCATCTAGTCCATAAGAACCTAAGAGGAGCCCTGCTGGATCAGGCCACAGCCCATCTAGCCCATAAGAACCCAAGAGGAGCCCTGCTGGCAACAGCCCATCTGGTACATAAGAACCCAAGAAGAGCCCTGCTGGACCATGCAACAGCCCATCTAGCCTATAAGAACTCAAGAGGAGGCCTGCTAGATCAGGCCACAGCCCATCTAGTCCATAAGAACCCAAGAGGAGCCATGCTGGATCAGGCCACAGCTCATTAAGTCCATCAGAACCTAAGAAGAGCCCTGCTGGATTAGGCCACATCCTGACTAGTCCATAAGAACCTAAGAGGAGCTCTGCTGGATCAGGCCACAGCCCATCCAGTCCATAAGAACCCAAGAGGAGCCCTGCTGGATCAGGCCACGGCCCATCTAGTCCATAAGAACCTCAGAGGAGCCCTGCTGGATCAGGCCACAGCCCATCTAGCCCATAAGAACCCAAGAAGAGCCCTGCTGGACCATGCAACAGCCCATCTAGCCTATAAGAACTCAAGAGGAGGCCTGCTAGATCAGGCCACAGCCCATCTAGTCCATAAGAACCCAAGAGGAGCCATGCTGGATCAGGCCGCAGCTCATTAAGTCCATCAGAACCTAAGAAGAGCCCTGCTGGATTAGGCCACATCCTGACTAGTCCATAAGAACCTAAGAGGAGCTCTGCTGGATCAGGCCGCGGTCCATCTAGTCCAGCATCCTGTCACACACAGTGGCCCACCAATTGCCCATGGGCATTAAAGCCAAAAGGGGACTCTAACACATACACCATATGTAAAACTTTTATAAAAGGCAAATAAGATTCTTCTTTCCCTCTAAAACAACGTCTTCATTATAGTTCCAAGAGAGATAGCATTACATTGTTTTAGAGTGACAGAAGAGTCTTTTGGCACATTTAAAAGGAGTTGTCTTCATTTGGGACGATCGGAAGAGCCACTGAAGAAGACTTTCAGTCGAAACGCGCCTGGCTTAAGATCCCCTCCTTTTGCTATATGAAAATATCTTGGACGCAACTCCTTGTTTATCTTTTCTGAGGAGTCTCGGATTGGTACTCTTTCATTGCTGGACATTTGCTATCTCCTTTCTTGGTTTTTATACACCATCCCCCCTCATTTTTACTTTTGTATATTGTTATTTCTTTTGTATATTGTTACCAGCTTTTATAAGATATACTATTTTTATTAGTAAATTTACAGCTATTCTTTATAATAAGGTTTTATATTCCTTTTTTGGAATCAGGGCATTTATTGGTTATTTCATATTAGAAGGAGCTTAGTTTCTCTTCGTGATATGTGTTTGGCCAGAGTCTCCAGTCAGCGTGGGTCACTATAGCCGAGTTTTCCTGATCCAGGTGAGACTCATTCATCCCACCTGCCAACACTCCAAGCAAAAGGCTTTCTCTCTATCTCTTTCCTTTCTGGAAATTATAATTATTTGTTGCACTATCCCTAAACAGTTGTCTGACCAGTATCAACATTCCAGTTGGGTCTAGTGGTTAGGGAGCTGGACTCTTATCTGGGAAGAAAAGATTTGATTCCGCCCTCCTCCACAAAGCCAGCTGGATGGCCTTGGGCTAGTCACAGGTCTCCTCTGAGCTCTCACAGCCCCACCTACCTCACAGCGTCTTTTGTTGGAAGAAGAACAGAAGCTTGGTCAGCCGCTTTGAGTCTCCTTAAATGGGTGAGATAAGCAAGGCAGAAAAGCCAACTCTTCTTCTTCTTCTATCTCAGAATCTGAGTATGAAGAACAAATGCTCCAGAAAGACCACAGAAAACCCCCAAAATGTCTACATTTAGGGCACACAGTTACATCCTCTGCACAAGCCTTTCAAGGATTCATTTCAAACAGTGTCAATGAATTAAACAAGAAAACAAAATCTCTGCTGGAAGTCTCCTTTAGATAAAGCACTCTTTTATGTTCCAGCAAGCGAAGAGATTCAGGGATGCTATGCGCTCATTAAGTTAATGTTGGGGTTACTGCTTGTCAGCTTTGTTAAAGGCAGGAAGGAATTGCCTGATTTTATACGGATTAATAACAGATACTGCCATTGTAATTCTCCCAAGCTTGCCCTCCCCTTTAAGTAGCACATTTCCAACGCCAGCTGAAATGTTGTTCCACCCCGTCAGAAACAGTCACTACAATGTCTAAATGAACAACACAAGAGAATGCAGAGGAACCACATTATTTTGGTCTTGTAGGATTAAGCTCCACTTAGGCAGAGGATTGTTTCCTTGTGTGTCATATCCCACAAGGCCTTCTGCCCTTAGGCTGTGGTCACACTTAAGGTTCAATCCAGCTTCAGTCCACTTTCAGAGGGAGAGAGCACATCAGCAAAGTGACAAGCTGTTTTCTTTCAGGGTTAAATAACTCAGAAAAATTCACCTTTCAAAGAGATAATGGGGAAAGGAAACTGCTGGTCACTTTGCTGATGGGTTCTCTTGCTCTGAAGGTGGACTGAAGCTGGATTAAAACTTAGGTGTGACCACAGACTTTGGGACTGGACCATGGACATAATACAGACAGGGTATAGGTCATGGGCCGGAACACCACAGTAACCACTTTTTCAATAGGCAACAATAAGTTGTGGCAGCAGAACATAAGAACTTAGGAGGAGGAGGAGGAGAGTTGTCTTTTTTACTTCACTTTTCTCACCCATTTAAAGGGACCCAAAGTGGCTAACAAAGCTTCTCTTCTTCTCCCTACAACAGAACACCCTGTGAGGTAGGTGGGGCTGTAAGAGCTCAGAAGAGAGCTGTGACAAGCCAAAGGTCACCCCACGAGATTTGTGGAGGAGTATGGAATCAAACCCAGTATTCCCAGATAAGAGTCTGATCCCTAACCACTAGACCAAACTGGCTCACTGCTGGGTTAAGTCACAGTCCTTTTAGCCCAGCATCCTGTAGCACAGTGGCCCACCAATTGCTTCTGGCCATCGCAAGCAGAAGATGAAGGCCAAACCTCTACCTGCCCCTGACTCCCAGCAAATGACGTTCATAGGCACACCAAGAACCTAAGAACATAAGAAGAGCCCTGAAGGATCAGGCCATAGCCCATCTAGCCCAGCATCCTGTCCCACACAGTGGCCCACCAATTGCTTCTGGGCATCTCAAGCAAACCCTTTACTTGCTTTCAACTCCCTGAAAATGGACTTGAGAGGCTTCCTACCTGTCTCCCCAACCTAGAGGCAGTGCCTAGGCATCCATTCTAGTATCCATTGAGCTTTCTGAGTGCCCAGAAGAAAAAGACTCTGACTTTTCCGACAGTGGCTAGCTAGATGGCTTTGGGATGCCCATATCCAAGACTTTCTCCACTGTCGGAAAAGTCTGCCAGATTAGAGGTCTATTCACACTACAGCCTCTAGTCAACAACTAGTGAACATACACACACTGAGTAGGCTGCTACAGCCTCCAAGCATGCCATGACTCCCCAGATGTTCACTAATTGCCGATTAGGTGTGCAGCATGAAATTGTGGTCCACACCTTTACCCAACCCCTGCCTGAAGCATCCAGCGGCGTGACCATTCACTGTTACCAGTGCTCTTGGGTCATTTGGGGTCCTGCACAAGCGCGTTGGGACCTCGGTTGACTTTAGACACAACCGTGCATGCCCAGAGCATCAGCATTTATCAAGGTGGTGGCACTGACGCACACACAGATCCGGAGGCACTGCTGCCGAAATGGTGGCGCCCAGAGGAGGACCGGGCCCAGGGATCGAATAAGGTGAGTATCCGATCCCGGGGGGAGGGAGCGTGGAAAAGTGGGTAGCGCCCCTGTGTGAGTGCTAATCAATGTTGGGTCATTGCACTCCTTTCCTGTCCAGAAGACAGGAAGTGTAGTATGAAGACACCTCAGGTGGCCTCATCAGATTAAGGCAGGAGGAGTTTCTTGGGTCCTTTGCATGTTAATTGAACTTTAATTGCCAAATGACACTGTTACGACAGTTTATGACTAAATTTATGTTACGTTTTAGCTGTTTTTTAAAAGTCTATGATGATAATAAATCTGTATGTATGTATATATATATATATATATATATATATATATATATATATATATATATATATATATATATATATATATATATATATATATATATATATATATATATATATATGAAAACAGCCATCTGAGGTGTGTGTGCGCGCGCGTGTGTGTGTGTGTGTGTGTGTGTGTGTGTGTGTGTGTGTGTGTGTGTGTGTGTGAAGAGAGAGAGAGAGAGAGTTTTTAGCACTTTTTAGCACTGAAAAACAGTGCAGGTGTTTGCTGTGTTTTCACTGCATCCGGATTGCAAGAAGTTATTTAAATTACTGCATGATTTATGGTCGCTAATGGAAGGTAAATACTCCTGACATTCCTTAAATTTTAATCCATCTATATTTCATGGGCTTTCATGTAATCTATCACCCTTTGAGAAATTGCTTCTTTGACTTGCATAACAAACTGGCATGTTTCCATCTCTGCCCAGCTGGATAACAGAGTGGTGTGTTTGGGAAGAGACATTTGCAGATTCTTCAAGACAGAGAAGAGTGAAAGATTTAAAATGTCTCTTGTGTCCTTTGACAGGAACCGGACAACGCACTGAAGTTGGGCTTATGATTCATTTTCCCATTAAAAAAAACACCTAGCACTTCAATTGCTCAATAAACACAACATAGAAGAAGACGAATTTATATACACATCAGCTCTTTAAAAATAAAAAAGACATGCTCACAACATAGAAGTTTGATTTGATTTGATTTTAGGCTTGCCCAAATAGAAGCGTTCTATAATAGAAGCTGCATTGGTTGAAATAATACTACTTTTAGATATTGAGACTATGGGTGTGCATTAATATTCAGAGGCATTCAAACTCCGATCAAATGTGCCGAATTTTGACATTCGAACGCGAACGTCCCAAAACTCGAATATAAACATTTGAATTGAATTTTGAATTTTGGACCTATTCATTCGAATTATCTGGACATTCGTATGCGTATGGGTTCGTACATGATGCGTACTTGAAGATCCACATCTTTCCCTCATCCGCACACATTTGTACGGGTCTGTATGGGACAAAAATGGGTTGCATACAGGATAACTACAGGATCCATATGGACATGAATGGATGCGTATGAATGTTTACGGATGTGGGGAAGACGCATACATGCACATACAAATATTGTCAACATTCATAGGTGCAGATCTAAATAAAAAATTCAAACGGATAGATTCAAATTCAGTAAATACAAATCAGGCCTTGTTAAACTCAAATTTAAAAGATTCGAATCGAATCCATCCTTTGCACAATGCATGCCCGCTACATTTTGCATCTCTGTTTCTTGCTAATATTTGCACCAACCGATTGGCAGTTCAGCTAATTGAATCCCATGTTAGATAACTATAAGAAGAAAAAACACAGTTCTGCTAACTCAAAACTCTTCCAGAAGTATTATTAACTTGAAAGGACAATTGTGGCTACAGTGAACTAATAGATTTAGTCATTGAGGTTCATCTCCTTGGCAAGGAGTCCCTGCCGGTTCAGAAATAGCAAGATAAGTCTGTTCAGACATCCTGTCCTGCTGGATTCAGCTGGTGGATACTTCCCCTGTTGTGCCAAGACTCATTCATTCATGGCTTCTGGAGACGAGATACCAAGGCTCCCCTCGTTGCCTCCACGAGATGTTAGTCATGATTTTGCTTGTTTGGGGTCAAAGGTCACCGGGAATACGGTGTCCCCGTGGGGGGCTCATCTGCCACGAGGCTTCCAGGGAGGTACGCTACCAGCTAGTCCTGACGAGGCAGAACATGATACAAAATGCACCCCAGGGAGTACTCTTAGGACAAGCTCCGTGGCCAAGTTGGTTTCCTCCATCGGTGACGCTTGGTTGGCATTTCTCTCCAGCAGGACAACCTTCAGGAAGAATCAGCGTCAAGTCCAGAGAGGGTTGGAGAGCCTTAGTCATGAAACTCGAGGCAGAGAGAGAGAGAGAGAGACAGGGAGCATCTCCCAGCCAAAGAAGCATTTTTGCTTCCCTCAATGATAAGGACTAACTATGTGAGAAGCAGAGATGGTTGGGTGTAGGAGAAGCGCCATTCCTTGATTTCTGCCCTGCCTGTGCCGATGCTCACTAATCTATCCTAAGACTTCAAGACCAAGAGTGAGAAACCTATAGTAAGATGGTGGCGTGAGGCTTAGGGATTGATTAATGTTCCCCAATTTATTTGTTGGTTGGTTGGTTGGTTGCTTTATATTTCTAGCCTGCCCTCTACCCAAAGGTCTCAGGGCAGGTAACAGCATTTAAAATCCAATGCATTAAAGCAATAATCTGTACAGTGGTACCTTGACATACGAGTTTAATTCGTTCCGTAACCTTGCTCTTATGTCAAATCGCTCGTATCTCAAAGCAATTTTCCCATTAATCCATTCCAGCTCCCAAAACACCACCTCAGTTGTTCTTGTTATGTACTGTACTGTATTTACATACTCGTATCTCAAATCTTGCTCTCATCTCAAAGCAAAATATCACTCGCTCGGCGGCTTGTATCTCAAAATACTTGTATGTCAGGGCACTTGTATGTCGAGGTACCACTGTATATTAAAACAACAGGGATTCCAAAAGGGAAGGGAAAGCGTATCACCATTTAGCCAAAGGCCAGGGCAAAGAGGTGTGCCTTCACTGCCCTCCTTAATGCATACAGTGAGGGAGCCTGACACACCTCAAGGGGGAGATTATTCCAAAGGTGAATTTTCTGAGTTACTTAACATTGAAAGAAAGCAGCTAGTCACTTGACTGATGTATTCTCTCACTCCAAAAGTGAACTGAAGCTGGATTGAACCTTAAGCGTGACCATAGCCTAAAAGAAAACAACTTGTCACTTTGCTGATGTGTTCTCTCACTCTGAAAGCGGACTGAAACTGGACTGAACCTTAAGTGTGACCATAGCCTGAAAGAAAACAACTTTTCACTTTGCTGATGTGTTCTCTCACTCTGAAAGTAGACTGAAACTGGATTAAAGCTTAGGTGTGGCCACAGCCTAAAAGAAAACGGCTTGTCACTTTGCTAATGTGTTCTCTCTGAAAGTGGACTGAAGCTGGATTAAACCTTAGGTGTGACCATAGCCTGAAAGAAATCAGGCACTTTGCTGATCTATTCTCTCACTCTGAAAGCAGACTGAAGCTGGATTAAACCTTAAGTGTGACCAAGACCTGAAACAAAAAAACCTTATTTGTTTGTTTGTTTATATTTCTATCCCACTATGTACCCAAAGGTGTCAGAGTGGGTAACAACTTTTAAAATCCAGCATATCAAAAGAAACCATATTAAAATTTTTAAAATTTAAAACTTTGCTGATGCATTCTCTCACTCTGAAAGAGGAGTGAAGTCAGAATAAAACTTACGTGTGACCACAGCCTGAAAGAAATCAGTCTCCCACTTTGCTGATGTGTTCCCTCATTCTGAAAGTGAACTGAAGCTGGATTAAACCTTATGTGTGAACACAGCCTGATTTTCTATGGGAAGTGTTCCAGCCCCTTAAATTGTTCCGGATGCCCTTTTCTGCACCTTTTCCAGTTCCACAATATCCTTTTTGAGGTGTGGTGATGAGATCTTTTATAAATAATCTATTAATAATATATAAAAGCAACTGGGTGCAAGTTAACGGTGCTTTCTTTTTAGCATTCAGCCAGGTACCGACCTCATGCACAGTATAGAAAAGGTGGATAGAGAAAATTTCATTTCTCTATGACACAGCACTAGAACCTGGGGGCATCTATGAAGCTGATGGGTAGGAGAGTCAGATCAGACAACGGGAAGGACTTCTTTACCCAGAGGGCCATCAGTTTATGGAATTTGCTGCCAGAAGAGGTGGTAACAACTGCCAGCCTGGATGGCTTCAGGGAAGAGTTAGACAAATTTATGAATGACAGATGTATCAGTGGCTACTAGAATGGATGCCTAAGTACGTCTTTCAGGCTGGGGGAATAAGCCATTTTCTGGGATTCGGGAGCAGGAGAAGGTTTGCCCTTGTCTCTGCTTGAGATGTCCATGGGCAATTGGTGGGCCACTGTGTGTGACCGGATGCTGGCCTAGATGGTCTGTGTCCTGATCCAGCAGGGCTCCTCTTATGTTCTTACGTCCCTTTCACCTACATGTATTAATAAGCTAGATGGCTGTACCTCCTCAATCATTTTGGGAAATCCTATTACATCTCTACCTTGTCCCTAGCACTATTCATATCTGCCATGGATAAAGCACATGGCATGTTTTTTCAGACGCAGATGAACGGGACTGTAAGCCAGCAATCCATCAGCTAGACCAATTCTTCGTTTCTTTTTTTTTAATCCCCGAAGCTGAAGCCAGGACACAATTTTCAAAAAGCTTCTCTGCAAGTTATAGCTCACGACCGACAGTGGAATCGCGCCGTGGACTAGGAGATAGATGGTCCGGACTCCTCTCACACCGCGGGGGGCAGACAGCAGGCCTGAAAGAGTCAGCCTTGCTTGGTACGAATCACCTCCGGCACAAGTGTGATTTGCAGCGGCGCGAGTGGCCATCTTTCATCTGGATTCCGGTCAAGCTGAGTTTAGCCAAAGCCAGCTGGCCACGCCAGAAAGGGCTCTTGGCTGGGCTTACAGGGACTTTATCTCCAAGGTGCTGAATCAGTGGAAAAACCATCAGCGGCTCCAGAAGCCAACCTCAGCAGATTTCCTGTAAATGTGTTGGGTCCCCTAAATAAATAAATAAATCCCAAACTAATCCCATTTGCAGCATTAAGGGATTTAAGGGAAAGCGATCTGAAAAGCATCAAGATAGCATTAATAATGGTGTCTGAACATGCCATGGTAGCACAAGCGAAGCTGTAAATTTCACTGCCATTTTTATCTATCTATCTATCTATCTATCTATCTATCTATCTATCTATCTATCTATCTATCTATCTATCTATCTATCTATCTATCTATCTATCTATCTGTCTGTCTGTCTGTCTGTCTGTCTTGCAAAAAGCGGGGACTTAGTATTGTTATTTACACTACGGAGGCTGCAAGGATGCCATTACATCTCTCCACAAAAAGTGGACTTAGTTGGCTTTTTAAATCTTAAAACAAATCTTAATATTTATGACTTAATGTTTATTTGGGACTTAGGCCCCAAATATCTAAAGGAATGCCTTCTCCCATGCCGACTTGGCTGTGCCTTAAGATCTAGCGGTGAGGCCCTCCTGGTTGTCCAACTGCCTTCAGTAGTGAGGCTGGTGAGTACCCAGGAAAGAGCCTTTTCAGTGATGGCCCCCAGGCTATGGAATAGTCTCCCCCTCAAGGTGCATCATGCCCCTTCCTTACATATATTTAGACGCAGCTCTTTGCCTTGGCCCTTGGCTGAGGTGATTATATTTCCCCTCCCAGTAAAGATAATATTATTTTAAACACCGAGTGGATTGTTTTAGATTTGTTGAATTTTTAAGGTGCTTTTGTGTTCTGTATTTTCTTCTGTAAGAAACGATGTTTTGTAAAATAAGAATCAGTAAAAATACATTTTAAAATAATATGTATATTCTGTTTTCAGTCTGTTGTTTTAACGGTTGTTACCCACCCAGAAACCTTTAGGTATGAGGCAGGATAGAAATGTAAATAATAAATAAATAAAAATACAGTAAATCAATATTTCTTTCCTGTATTCTATTTACTGTGCAAATTATAGGCGGAGAAAGAGGATATTGCCACTGCATTTTAATAGCTTGGCTTTCACTAGGATTATTCAAATCTGCTTTTATTATTTCCTCCCGTAAGCACCAATATCACAATGATTCACATTATGCGTGTCCAGAGATTATCTTCTCCTGATATCAGGAGAGCTGGGTCTACCCTTCCACAGGGTGGGAGACATGGCAGGGAAACGCATGGTAGAAAACAGCAATTGATGAGCGATACAAACCCCTACCATTTGTGGCTCATTCCAGCATCCATGCTCATTCCTAAGTGGCTGACTGAGATATAAAGTGACAAAACTCTGACACAACTGGACAATAGCAAAGAAGGAGAAGAAAACTTGGCTTTCCTACCCTGCTTTTCTCACCCATTTAAGGGGACTCAAAGCAGCTGACAAACCTTCTGTTCTTCTCCCCAAAACAGACACCCTGTGAGGTAGGTGTTGCTGCAAGAGCTCAGAAGAGAGCTGTGACTAGCCCAAGGTCACCCAGCTGGCTTTCATGGAGGAAATCAAACCCGGTATTCCCAGATAAGAGTCGGGCTCCTTAACCACTAGACCAAATGGGCTGCAAATGGAGGTATGTTATGATGCTGACTGATGAAAGGATAGATGGGCTGGAATATATGTTGTAAAATAAATAAATAAATAATAAAATAATATCAAAAACAAAGAAAGAAAAAAGACAAGAAAAGAGTCAGTAAGTGCTACGGAAATCATGCAGGAAACTCAGATGTTCACGTGACCATTTCTTCCCAGTATGTGGGCGGCAATGATGTGATCTGCATGTGCCTGAAACAACAAGCAATCTTGGGGTGTTTCTGCATTGACTTTAGAAACCGGATTAACTGCCGCTAAGGTAAGATTAAAGACACTTACCTTATACCGCTTCTGCATTGGGGACCTGATTAGAGATGCTCTGCAGAAGCCGCGTCCGCATTTCGGCGCGCAAGACTGGTTTTTTAAACCAGTTTTGCCGCCGAAATCCGGATTAAATGTTAAGACCTGAAAAATTAGGTCTTACATGTGTCACTTCCCCTGAAGGTGTGCAGTAGCAGGGGCGCTTCCGCATACCATCAGGGGAAGAGCTGGATTCCCGGCGCCTGCCATTTTGGGAAGGGCAGAAGCAGGACTGCCTGCTTCCAAGGCCCTTCCCTCGTGCGCCAGTCGTCGCCGGAAATACCCAGTGACTGGCAGCGCCATGCTCCATTCCCACGGCTCCAGGGGTGGCACCGGCAGCGCACAAGCCAGAGGACAGATTGGAATGGGTGTTGGCGCATCTGCACAGCACCCGCTCCAATTTATCCTCTGGGATCCGTCCTCCCTGTGCGTGTGCGGACACGCAGGCTTCCCTCCGATCCGTCACAAATAGCGACGGATCTTCGGAAGGATGGATTGCTGAAAAGCGGATCTATTAGATCCAATTTTCAGTGGCATAATGCGGAAACCCCCGTGAACCTCCTTGCTGCTGTTTGATTGGGTTGAACAGCAGTTTGGTACAGATGTGAATCTATTGCACTATCATATGTCTTTGGCCCCATCTGAATGGGACCTAAAATGTGGGATTGTCCCAGGACTATGTTAGGATTGCCATATGTATCTGTGGCAATCCCAACGCAGCCACTGGATATTTCGGTGATATCGCACGGTATCACTATCCTAGGAAAAATCAACTCTGACTCTGACCAGATTTATCCAGAATGGCAAAGTGACATACCTTACCTGGACACTTCCTTTCATCCTAGGCCTTGAAGAAAATGGCCACCACATGAGTGTGAGGCCCAAAACGGCCCCAAAATGGCCACCATACATGTTCAAGGACCGGTGACTGCGCTCTTCTGGGTATTTCCCATCCTCGAAATACCCAGAGGTAGCTGCCTCACCATTGTGGGATCACATGCTCAGATAGGTAAGTACCCAGACAGGTAAGTGTCCATGCTTGCCTCAGGATTTTGCCCTGACCTTTGGCAGAGATGCCGCATGGGAATTGTGAGGTCCAAGCAAGATCCTGGATTGTTTCCTAACCATCTGGAGGCAGCCTTCAAGTGGCCGTGGGGGCACCCCTTTTGAAGAAAGGAGGAAGCCGTTGAGATTGAGATTCATGGGATCTGACTGGTTCCCTCATGCTCTGAGGGGATTTTCTGGTGTACGTGCCGCACAGTCCTGTTGGAGCTCTGGACTCACGGCACAGATGTGAAGCAGATGGAGAACATGACGTGAGCGCTCTCCAGTGCCTGCAGGAGTCCTGCGGAGCCTGCAAGCTTTCTCCCCCCAACAAAACCTGAGCAATGCAGCAAGAAGAGCCATAGCGGGAGTAGAAGCGGAGTCAATCTTTGCTGTGGTCCTGATTAAACTCTTCCAAGAGCATGTTAGCATGCCTGCCATGGGGTGGCGCTGCTGGAAAGCAGATCCCACATCCGTTGGACCACTACATTCTCAAGCAGACATCAAGCAGAGTAACTTTGGGGCTGATGACAATAAGCTAAGTACTGAAGACAATGCCTGCCCATCCTGTTGGAAGCTGGGAAGACACACTTGCAGGAAGACGTCCCTCAATTTGCGTGGAAATAGGTGCCACAGTTTGAGGGAGCTTTGGGAAGGCAACCAGAACCCCCTCAATTATAACACTGGATCCAAGCACACGTCCTCTAGACACTTGGCTGCCTTGCTTAAAAAGGTTGGCAGTAGGGGCATGGCTGGACGAACCCGGGGCTGCAGTCCCACATTCCCTTTAAACCTTCTTCAGTCCATCTTCAGGTCTGACCGCTCACACCTTCTCATTCCTTGTCACAGTGCAGAGGGATCGTCCCTACTCTCACTTGCACAAGATGGGAGGACTAGAAACAACGGGATGAACCTTCAAGGGAGTCCATACAGATTAGATATCAGGAAAAACCTCCTGACCGTGAGGGCAATCAGTCAGTGGAATAAGTTGCCATGGGAGGTAGTGGGTTCTCCTTCGCTGGAGGTCTTCAAGCAGAGGCTGGACCTACATCTATCTGGGATGGTTTAGAGCAGGAGTCCCAAACCTTTTTTGCTCCAGGGACCGGCTTTCTTTTCCAGGGCAGGGGCATAACGTGGCAGAGGCGTGATGGGAACATGAGTACAGCCTGATGCTGGTCCATGGACCGGTGTTTGAGGACCGCTGGTTTAGATTCTATGAAAACCTGCATTGAGCAGGGGGTTGGACTAGATGACCCTGGAGGTCCCTTCCCACTCTATGATGCTATGATTCTATGAAAGGCTGTCACAGTGCAGAGGGATTTGCCCTATTCTCACTTGCACAAGATGAGAGGACTAGAAACAATGGTAGGAAACTTCAAGGGAGTCAATGCAGATTAGACAGTAGAAAGAACTTTGTGACAGTGAGGGCAACCGATCCATGGAGTAGGATCTGTACATCGGAATGCGCAGGCAAGGCGTGGGTGTCACACCTGATACCTCATACTCTATAGCGGTAGCACATTATGCTGCTGCTACTTCGAGTTTACCTACTGCAGAACAATCAGCACTTGCTCCACGGTACAGGGTAAATTCGAATGTTCCCACCAGTCCGGACAGGATGGCGAGAACAGTGAACAAGCACTGAGACTGCAGCTCAGCTCCTGATGGCTGCCCCTTCCGTTGTGATGCACGCATCACCGCGCCCGCACCTGTGCTTCTCCTCTTTCCTTCTACCTCTCTCAGCATCGGGGTCTTTCCCAACGAGTCTGGTCTTCTCATTAGGTGGCCAAGGTGTCTGAGGTTTTGGCTTCAGTATTTGTCCTTCCAATGAACAGTCAAGGATAGGAGTGTGCACAAATGGTTTTTTGGCATTCCGTTTGGAAGGAATCGAATGTTAGATTCGTTCAAATAGATTCCCTTTGAACCTGGCAGGATTCTATTTGATACGAATGTATTCATAGGAATCTGTGCAAATATCCAAGACGAATACATCTGGACCCTGCATCCGGATCCTATGCCAATGGATACGTATCAGATACGTATCCTATACCAACGCATATGTATCGATACATATCCGATACGTATCCCCAGTTTAACAAATGTATGAACTATTCATACGAATGTCCCGAAATATTCGATTCATGTACAAATGTCTGAATTCGTACAGATATTACAAATATCTGTGCACATCCCTAGTCAGGGCTGATGTCCTCCTTTCTCCACGGATTTGGTCTCCCTCCAGTCCAAGGGACTCTCAAAAGTCTTCTCCACCAAAGCTCCAGCAAAATCACAGCTCCTCTCCCGTCCCCAGCATTCGCACATCTAAATGTAGGTGTTAAAGAGTTTGTGACATGCTGCACACTGGAACAGCACAATTTTTCTGTGAAATATGGCACTTGGTGCAAACCAAGCAAATTCAGCAGAGGATCAATAAGACATAACAAAACCTAGAAAATGGCAAAGAAGATTTATCCCGTCTGTGCACAGTTATAGATATAAGTACACCCTTTCCAACGCCAAGAAAGGCTGGTAACACCCTATACTTTTAAATAATGCTTGCTTATATCATTCCAAGTAATGTATGAATCAGCATTCTGGCTCAACATAAAACAGATTAAGTTGTATTTTTAGAAGCCTGGTCATGAAAACTGTAATTTGATTTATTGATCCTTATATATGCGCTTGAAATTGAGTGCAAAATAAGAGGGGGGGGGGGGACAGAGCTGTCGCTTAAATAAATGGAAGTGGTGATAATAATAATAATAATAATAATAACAACAACAACAACAATAATAGTGATAACAACTACCAAAACCAGCATAAATACCTTGTTTGCTATGTGTTACTGTTGCTTTATGTCAAATAATAATAATGATGATGATATCCTGATACATTATGAAATGAACTTTAGTTATTAGTCATTTGACCATGGGTTTTTTCCCCCACTTACCTCCCTTAATCCGGATCTAAGAGGATCCAGATCTAAGAAGATCCGGCTCTAAGGAAGTACCCAATGTGTCTCCACGGGCAGTGTAGCACCCAGTATCAATGGGTGCTAGGCAAGCTCACAGCGGGAATGCCGGAGCACCCACGTGGAGCATCTGTCTGTACCCAAGTGGGAGACGTCCGTCATGCCATGTTTTGGGGGGTTGATGCATCTAATCCGGATCTGATGTCTGAAGACTGAATTGTAGACTCCTTTAATGGGGTCCACAGGAAACCCGGATTATAGGTCCTGAAGGGCCCATTTAATCCGGATTTCCCTAGAACCGGTGCAAACAAATGTGGCTCTAATGGGGTCTGCTCTGAGCCTAATGGGTCCTTAATGGGTCCCTAATGGGTACTTAATGGGTACTTAGTGCTAGTGGAAAAAACCCTTAGATCATGCTAGGCAGTGTCTTGTGTTAGATCACCCCAAGTGACAATACTAGCGTTGTTCTCTGCCACAGGACACCTCATGTATAGGCCTGGGGGAGGTTTCATGAATGATCCTCTTTCCAAATATCGTCCTTTCCAGCACCTACTACCAGCCCCCATTCATCCAAAGAACCTTCCTATTTTGGATGGTATTCAGCTGCTCTTCTCTGACGCCATTCTGAGGCTGGCAAGGGAACTGTCCAGCTAGTTCAGCAGTCCGCACGCACTTCTTGACCTGGTTTGGCGAATATTTTCCCATGCAGAATAGCGGCTGGATGGAGAACACATCTGTGGAGATTAGGGCTGTGCTCGAATGGGTTATTTGGCATGCGATTCATAAGGAATCAAATGTCAGAAAATGTGTATTCCTTCAAATAGATCCCCTTCAAATAGGGCAGGATTCTATTCGATACGAACGTATTTGTAGAATTCGTACAAATATCCGAATGCAAACGTATCAGATACGTATCCTGGATACATATCCTATACAAATGCATACATAATGGATACATATACACACACACACACCTCGCCTCTCTGTTTCCCCAAACCTGCTTCCCCTCCTGTCTTTCACACACACTTTTCACCTATCTCTCTGATTTTCCAGGCCATTTGTTCTACCACTGAGCTACAGTCACTCCCAGATTCCATGGGCACCTCCGTGCAGTTTTCTTAGCAGAGATACAGAAGTGGTTTTCCATTGCCTGCTTCTGGGGAGAGGCTGGGGCTCAAACTGGCAACCCTCTGCTTTCCAGGCGGTTTTTGGCTCTACCACTAGGTTATAGACACTCCCAAACTTCATGAGTACCTCTTGTGCAGCTTTCTTGGCAGAGCTACAGAAGTGGTTTGCCATTGCCTATTTGCAGGGAGAGGCCAGGGATCAAACTGGCAACCCTCTGCTTTCCAGGCACTCTGCGCTACCACTGAGCCTACAGACCCTCCTCTTGCCAATTTAGCCAACCAAAATGTTCTTAGAGGATATTGTTCCAATATTGCTTCCATGTAATTGCTATTATTGCAGCAATACACTCCCTGCACAAAAAACCGATCAAGCCCTAATTACGGTCTGCTTAATTACACATTGTGGAGCAATACTTCTGTTAAAAATAATAAAAATAATTCCTCCCTCCCTCCTCCCGAAACCATTTTCAGACAGTCCGTCCCTGGAACGAAGTCTAGTTTGCTGGAAATTGTCTTCTGCAACAATTATGTTGACCAGTTAACCTCTAACCTCAATGCTGAGCTAGATATGAAGTTGTTATAGTCACGTGAAGCACCTAGCGCCCACCCAGAGTGTAGCTAACATTAATTTTGGATAATTCCTGTAGCTCACAGACTGCTTTTATCAGCTCCAAAGAGGCCTTCCCTGTTTGACCTCTGTAATCTTAATTAATACGTCGAAGAACAAGGCTATTTTTCTGTTGCTTGCTGAGGTGTGAAGAAGAAGAAGAGTTGGCTTTTCTACCCCACTTTTCTCACCCATTTACGGGGACTCAAAGCGACTGACAAAGCTTCTATTCTTCTCCCCACAACAGAACACCCTGTGAGGTAGGCGGGGCTGTGAGAGCTCAGAGGAGAGCAGTGACTAGCCCAAGGTCACCCAGCTGGCTTCATGGTGGAGGACGGAATCGAACCCGGTATTCCCAGATAAGAGTCCAGCTTCCTAACCACTAGCCCAAACTGGCTTGCCTTCCACCTTTCATTTTTTCGACTTATACAAATTGTACCGCTACTAGGGATATGAATGAATATTCAAAATATTCATTATTCGGTTGAATTTGGACATTCATGTATCAATCAAACGTCCAGACATTCATTTTTTAATAGTCGTATGAATACGAATATTTTGAGCTATTTGTATGATTAATTCATTTGTATGTGTACAATACGTATGCATCACATACATATCTGTACGGATATGTACGGGATGAAAACGGGATGCATACGGGATAAAAAACAGATGTGTACAGATGTGTACAAATGCATGCAAGATTCGTATCACTGGATACGTATTGAATATTTGAACGAATAGATACAAGTGTATTCAAATCGGTTCGAAGGTCCAGAAATTCCTTTTTTCTTTATTTGTACAAATTTGGATATTCAAATATTCAATTTGAATAGAATCAAATGCTGAAAATTGCATTCATGCACAGGCCTAATTGCTATAGTAGGAGCTATAGGAAGATAACCAGTTTACCCTTCCAAATGCATTATGCTCTGACAATCCCACAGTCTTGAATCTGATTCACTTGCTGCTACCAGACTTTGGGGGGTTCGCCTTTGCTTATTAACTTTTCCAAAATTCATGCAATTGCAACCTTATCTCTGCATTCATAATCTCTCACTGGGTCGTATTCTCAATTTAGAATGTCTTTGTAATGATCACATATTTTCCCCAAAATGCCTGATCTCTAAACCCAGCGCTGCTGCTGCTGCTGCACCTTTAATTAAAATCTACTGGGGGGGGGGAAGAGAAAAGAAAAATCAAACTATGCAAGAAGCAGGCTGAATTGTTTGTCTCGTGCATTGTGTAATGAACTGCTGACCTAGAGTGTATTTTTATTGAAGAAGACGTCCGCACAGCAGACTGTACCTTACCAGAATCTTCTGCTCGGCTTCAATAATTGCTTATCAACCCTGGACAAGAAGAAATTTTTACCCTTGAGAATCTTTTTTTTTTTAAAGTCCTTCAGAATAAATTGGAGAAGTCACAAACAATCCCCCTTATTTTAAAATCTTAAAACAATGTGCTTTTGGAATTGGAGAATAATCTTTATTGCTTGATTTATAAGCTTGGCAAAGAACGATATGTAAATATATTTTCTGACCAATCATTAAAACTGTGAAGGAGAAGAAGAAAAAGAAGAAGAAAAAGAGTTGGCTTTTCTGCCCCGCTTTTCTCACCCATTTAAGGGGACTGAAGGTGGCTGACAAACCTTCTGTTCTTCTCCCCACAACAGACACCCTGTGAGGTAAGTGGGGCTGTGGGAGCTCAGAAGAGAGCTGTGACTAGCCCAAGCTTACCCACCTGGCTTCATGGACTAGTGCGGAATCAAACCTGGTATTTCCAGATAAGAGTCCGCCTCCCTAACCACTAGACCAAGGGCCTTTCCGCATTTGCCGCCAAAAACGGATCTATAAGCCCAGGACTACATTTCCCAGCATCCCTGACGGTCCCAGCAGCCCAGGGATGCTGGAAAATGTAGTCCTGGGCTGGTGGGACCATTAGGGCCACGGCACGCGCATGCGCGATTGGCACCGGCCCTGCCAGCCTCAGAATCGAGCTGGAGATGATCAGGTAAGTCGGAGGGACTCTCAGTGTGGTGGGGGTGAGAGCAGGAGTAGGAGCTGCCTTACCCTGGCCAGAGAATGGAGGATCGTCGGTTCTCTGGCCAGGGGGAAGGCAGGGAAGCTGGCTGGCAGACTCACCCACCTGTCAGAGTCCCAGAGCATGCGCTCTGCCTCTCTGACAGCTGGGCATGTGCCGGCAATCCGGCTTTTCCCTCTCTGGTGCGGAAGCGTTAGCTTCCAAACCGTTTTAAGGGAAAAAGCCAGATGTAAGACCTGATTTTTTCAGGTCTTACATCTGGGTAGGATTCGGCGGCAAAACCAGTTTAAACAACCGTTTCTGCCTGCCGATGTGCAGACGTGGCATCCTCAAAGGGACCCTAATTGGGTTCCCTGTGCAGATGCCACGTCCAAATCCTTCCCCGAACAGGCTCTAAATGCGTTTTTAGAGCCTGTGCGGAAAGTCCCCAGATTGGCTCACATTAGCTTAAACAGCAACTGTGCCTGCATGGGAAGGGATTCTGTTGCAGAAAGTCTTTTTCACTAAAATTGATGATGATGATGATGATGATGTTCATTTATAACAGCCTTTCCATCAGAGGTGGAACAAGAAACATATACAATCGAGAAATTAAATCAAAGAAAATTCGCCCAATGTGGTTTACATGAAACAGAAAAGATACAGTATAAAATAACACATCAGATGCTATAATGGAATCACAAGTAATACAGAATAATGCATTACACAGTAACAAAGAAACTTATAAACTAACACAAAACAAAGGCAGCGAGACAATTCACCCTTGACTCGTCCAAGAGCAAAGACCTCTGAAGATGGATATCAAAGCTATATCCAAAAGCTCAGGTTCTCAGAAGGAGAAACCTGGAACACGGCTTAACAGTTCCCAAACTGCCACAAATGAGAAGACCTCCCTTGTCCACGGCAGGTGCTGTAACAGACTTCAGCCTCTGGCAGCAGGAAGGTGGGCAGGACACCGGATTTCTCCTTTGCCTCCCCATGCCAGGTGTTGGGAGCCGGGTGCATACACTTCCGTGAGCATTATCAAATTAGTATCTCGTGTGGAAGATACGCCTCCTACCTTGCTTAAATTACCACTGGAAATTATGTCTTATGCCTGCAGCAATGGTGTAAAGAGCAAATTTCTTTCTTTCTTTCTTTCTTTCTTTCTTTCTGTCTGTCTGTCTGTCTGTCTGTCTGTCTGTCTGTCTGTCTTTTCCTTGCTTCCTTGCTTCCGTCCTTCATATTTCTACCCCAGCCTGTACCCGAAGGTCTTTTAGAGGGTAACAACATGTAAAATCAGGCCTATATTAAAATAACAACAGTATATATTAAAACAATATTTTGCTTCAATGTGCTCATCAGTGTATCTTTATTGTTTTCATCTTGATCCTTTGTGTAAGTAAAGGATACAGAGAGGGGAGGAAGGAAGGGAGAGTGTTATATATTATTTTGATTTATTTCATTTTTTTTTCTACCCTATATCCTAAAGTCTCAGGCTGTTACAGCAGCAACAACAATTCAAAATGAACCCACTAAAAATGGTAATAGAGTATATATTTGTGTGTGCGTTATACATATATCATGTGGTCGCACTTAAAATATTAAAAAGTATTAAGTAAGTTAGGGTTTTTAATAATTTGGTGATTATCTGTTTTTTATAAATTAATATATGTGAGCTAGTTTGATCTAGATGTTAGGGAAACAAACCCTTATCTGGGAATACTGGGTTTGATAATGTACTCCTCCACAAAGCCAGCTGGGTGACCTTGGGCTAGTCACAGCTCTGAGGTTTCACAGCCCCACCCACCTCACAGGGTGTCTGTTTTGGGGAGAAGAATAGAAAGCTTGGCAGCCACTCTCAGTCCCCTTAAAATAGGTGAGAAAAGTGGGGTAGGAAAGCCAACTCTTCTTCCTTTTCTTCCTCCATGAAGCCAGCTGGGTGACCTTGGGCTAGTCACAGCTCTGAGGTCTCACAGCCCCACCTACCTCACAGGGTGTTCTGTTGTGGGGAGAAGAACAGAAGGCTTGTCAGCCGCTTTGAGTCCCCTTAAATGGGTGAGAAAAGCGGGGTAGAAAAGCCAACTCTTCTTCTTAAGACCACCACCACCCCCGAGCTGATACCTTCCAGATGTTTTCTGACTGCAATTGTTCTGATGGGACCATCATTTTCCACATCTGGATGTCATTATCTTTCTTGCAGAACCAAAGGCTTTGCCCTGCTACGCCTTCACCAAGGGAAATGAAAGCAGCAGCTTAACAACTACAAAACACCCCTACGGTCCCAAGGTGGTCAAAACACTTAGAAGGCCAAAATGGTGGCACCCCTGAAGAGGACCATCAAGGTAAACATTTGATCACGGGTGGGGTGGGGAGTTTGGATAACGTCAATTAGCGATCCAAGTGTGAGCGCTAGTGAACATTGGTTCATCACAATCCTTTCCTGTCCAGTGGCCAGGAAGGGGTGTGTGGAATCGCCCCTGATCAAATTTACCCTTTCGGAAGCCATCTTTGGAACAGGACATAATTACTACATGTTTTTTTCCTTGTATGAGAAGCTCAGAAGTCACACAAAGATGTGTATTTTCCTTGTATTTCATTAATTGCTTGTAACTTGCCTTAAGCAGGCAGTAGGAAGGCGGTACACCAATAAACAGATGATGATAATAATTTAAAAAAACATAATAAAGGTCAATGCAAGTTTTCATGCAGCTAAAAAGAAGCCACACTGACATAAATGGAACAGATGTATGAATGAACACAATAGAAAACGATGCTGATCAGGAAAGATGGATTCACACATGAGTAACCCCGAGTGGATGTATATGCATCATTCTTGCAAATACCTTAGGAAATTCGAAAACAGATACAAATTGGGGATCTGCACCAATGGTTTTTTGGCATTCGATTAGAAACAAAGCGAATGTTCAAAAATCCGTCTTCATACGAACAGAAGGCGTTCGAATGTGGTAAAATTCTATTTGATATGAATCTATTCATAAGTATTTGCACAAACATTAGATGCGTACAGAATATGAGTGAATATGTATTGAATATGCATCTCATACAAACAGATACGTATCTGATATGAATAGATAGGTATCTGATACAAACCGATATTTATTTATTTACTTGTTTACTTACTTACTTACTTATTTATTTCTATTTCTATCTGGCCCTATACCTGAAGGTCCCAGGGCAGGTAGCAACCTTTAAAATAAATTTGTTAGTATCTGATACGAACAAATACCTATCTGATATGAACAGATACATATCTGATACTAACAGATTTATTTATTTATATATTTATTTTATATTTCTATCTGGCCCTATACCGGAAGGTCCCAGGGTGGGTAGCAACCTTTAAAACAAACTTGTTCGTATCTGATACGAACAGATACGTATCTGATATGAACAGATATGTATCTGATACAAACAGATTTATTTATTTATTTATTTATTTATTTATATTTATTTGACCCTATACCCAAAGGTTTAAGGGCAAGTAGCAACCTTTAAAACAAATTTGTTCGTATCTGATACGACAGATACGTATCCGATATGAACAGATATGTATCTGATACATACGTATCTATCTATCTATCTATCTATCTATCTATCTATCTATCTATCTATCTATCTATCTATCTGGCCCTATACCCGAAGGTTTCAGGGCAAGTAGCAACCTTTAAAACAAATTTGTTCATATCTGATACCAACAAATATGTATCTGGTATGAACAGATACGTATGTGATACAATCAGATATTTATTTATTTATTATTTATTTGTTTAATGTTTATTTGTTTATATTTCTATCCGGCCCTATACCTGAAGGTTTCAGGGAAAGTAGCAACCTTTAAAACACATTCGTTTGTATCTGATATGAATGGATAGGTATCTGATACGAATAAATATGTATCCAATACGTTTCCGATACTCTGGTTGATTTATTTTATTTGGATTTTTGGTTTTGCCACCATTAACAAAGCAGTTAACGGACAGTTTCAAAGTACATTGGGCAGTGTTCAGGAATTGTCCCTGCCTTACAAAAGCCCTTCACCACACCAAATTCAGCTACACAGCTTTGAACCACGGCCAAAAAATTAGAAATGATTCAATGATCACCCACTATATATACATAGAGAGAGAGGGAAGGAAGGAGGAGGGAAGGAGGTAGGGGGCAGAGCCTATGATGTCAAAAACAATTCTTCAGAGCTGATGGGTCTATTATATAAACTCTCTGGCACACAGGTAGCAGCTTTTGACGTGCCTGGCATCACGCGTCCAAGCGCCGCCTCTTCTTTTTAATGCTTTATTCACGCTCCAACAAGCAAAGCCAGGTAGGAAAGATGCTGAGAATGGAGTACGAATTTGAAACCTCGTGTGTGTGTTTTATTATTATTCCCACATGCCAACAACGTCCACAAGTTAGGGATGTGCAAGAATGTTTTTTTTAAAAAAAATATTCTATTCGAGTGGATTAGAATACTCAAAAATTAGCTTCGCTTCAAATTATTTAAATCCAAATTTAACAAAGTTCTATTCGAATTAAGCAAATTCAAACCTACTCATTTGGATTTTTGATTCGAATTTGCACTTACAAATGTCGACAAAATGCACAGATGCCTGTATGCATCTTCACAACATCTGCACACATCTGTACACGTTCATACACATGTGTATGCATCCCGTAGTTATCCCGTATACAACCCATTTTCATCCCGTATGTATCAATACAGATGCGTATGGATGCGGGAAAGGTGTGGATCTTCAAGTATGCATCGTGTACTAACCTGTACAGATGCGAATGTTCAAATAATTCAAACGAATAGTCCTGAAATTCAATCTGAATGTTTAAATTCAAATTTCTGGACATTCTATTCAAATTCAAATGTCGAAATTTGGCACATTCGACCAAATTTTGAATGCCTACGAATATTCATGCACATCCCTACTGCAAATATTAGAGGACCGTTTCACGAAATAACAGCCTTGGAAATAATACTGACGAATTATCCACATCCGCCTTAAAGCCAGAAGAAGAAAGGAAATGTCGTCTTGAAAGAGCACATGCCACCATTCAAAACATTTCTCAGAAAAATGCACAAGAAGCAAATGTTCCCCATATGCGTGCACACAGTCGGAAAACAGGCTGGGCCTCAACGTGACCTCCAGGAGGCGTTAAAGAGCACAACGTGACAAGCAAAGCATTTCCACGGGTATAACGTTCTTCTATCAGCAATAGAATTGCATGGGTAAGATTGCATCGCAGCACACTGGTCTTCCAAATAGGCACAAAAGTGGGTCCACAAAATGTACCCCACATCCCAGTCAAATGAACAGATTTTATTTATTTATTTATTTTGCCTGGAGAACAAACTGCAGAGGAAAATACACTACTCCAATGCCAAATGTCTAGTCGCACCACACGTGTCCTCAAAGTCACACATACTGTGGCTATCCTGACCCAAAACACAGCTCTGTAGCTTCCTCCTCGGAAGCTGCAAGAGCTGAGTCGGCACATGTGGTCACAAGCGTTGAGGCAGCCAATCAGATTTGAGCTGCCCTTCCTACTCTCGTTGGCTCTTCTTGAAGTTCTACCTGGACTGGCGGGAAGATTTGAGTTTTACCTCTACTGCGTGGCGAATGTCCTTAGATAAGCATTAAGGTAAGTGCATAGTAGCGATTGGATAATGCGTCGCCACGACGATCCATCGATTGTCATGTGTGATGCCCCGATTGTGACTGCGCATTCTACTGTGCAGTATTAACAAATCTGGACACAGCTCATGTGAGCACAACAGCCTAGAACATGTGGTTGTGTGGCTGCTAAATTGACCACTGTTAAAACCACAGAGCGCCTTTTAAGTACTTGGCCTTATTCCGGATTATATCTTGGAACTGGGACCGACCACTGGCATGCTGGTGCAGGATACCCAGGTATTGCTGTACGTCAGGTCCCTATTCCGAGATATAATCCAGAATAAGGCCAAGTGCAGAAAGGGTGCAAAGGCCAATTCGCACTACAGCCCGTAGTGCATGATTAGAGAACTTCTGGGGAGGTCATCTGCATTTGAAGGAGGCTGCTACAGCCCCTAAGGACCCTCTGCATTCCCAGAAGTTCCCTAACCATGCTCCACATGCAACCCAGAGCATCAGCCTTGTCACGGGGATGGCGCTGACGTATGCACCGTCGCAGAGGACACCATACTCAAGACGGTGGTGCCACAAAGAGGCCCAGCCCAGGACCGGTCACAGGTGAGTGACTGATTGCACAGGGCGTGGGGTGTAAGAGACTAAAGGTTAGGTGACCGCGCTCCTTTCCTGTCCAAGGGACAGGAAGGAAATTGCGAAATCGCCCTGGGTTTCCCTTAATAACGCTGCTTACCCACGAGTCTGGTGAAACACATGTGCAATCAACCTCTCTTTTCCCACACTGCTCCCATGTTCATCCAAACACATATCAACTCCTAAACCAGCAGCAATTTAAAAGCACAGAGCATCAGCACAGAATATTAGATTTCAGACTGTTTGCATGTTTGCACGCACATGTTTCAGGTACCGACTGCTGTATTTCTAAGAAATCCACCTATATCTCCTGCAATCACCACAAGAATTAAAAAAAAAGAAAAAGAAAAACGGGAGGCAAAATCCAAGCATTTCCCTTTCAAATAAAACTTTCAAACCCTGAGAAGAAAATGGAGATGGGCTTCTGTGCTTTTTAAAACACAGTCACGGAAAAGGTTTATCAACTCTTCCTTCCACCATCAAATTGTACGCCATGCCTGACACAAATATCGTTTCGTTTATCACAGCGGCCTCGCCTCTTAGGAACGAAAAGTGAATTTCGAGCTCGACAAGCAAAGAGAAACCAAACCATCTGTTCAACCCGAGAGAATAAAGGCTGGGTCAAAGGCAGAGGTAGCCGAGAAGGTCCAGATGATCAATGTATCTATCATATCAAACGACCCGCAAACTGCAAAGGCAAATGATGATAATGTTCCCGGACCAAATTGCCAGCTGGCAGAAGTGCTTAATGGCTGAGTGGGCGCATGCGCGAACATCACTACAGACAGAGCGCTTGGATTTTAAAGGCCTCCTTCTTTCGCGCACAGAAATCAGCGCTTTGACAAACCATGTAGTGCTTGGCCACCTCTAGCCTTTGCACCTCTGTGCCAGCGATCCCCTCTACCACCGCCTGAAGGCAGGGCACCTCCAGACAAGGCATAATTCCCAAGCATTGTAGCATCATGATCCACAGACTTCAACAGACCGATGGATGCCCCCCACAGGTGACTGGGTGGACCGGCGGAGGGAAACGCCTTCCTGCTTTGAGACAGAATTCTCAGAAACGTCCACCAGGCAGACGACGGAATCATGCTGAGTACTTACGTTGAACTCACAGAAATCAAGGCTATCCAGGCTTTTGCTCCGATGGATCCTCCCTTTTATTCTTCTCAAAGAAGGCTTTCCCTGGCTGATGCTACAATTAGAGCCAGTGGGGTTTTCAGAGGATGGCGTTACCCTGTAGGAAGGAAATAGATGCAATTCAGCAGGCAGAAACGCAACGTCTTCTTATCAGTTACACATCAGGACAGTATCTTAACCTGTGTATCATCCATCTCTCTATCTCTGTATTCATCACCCACTCACATTTCTATCCGATCTATCTATCCAATCTTTGTACCTATTATATCTACCTATCATCTGCCTACCTCTCTATCCTGTCCTTTGAATCTATCACATCTACCTACCTATCATCTACCTACCTATCCTATCTTTCTATCTACCTATCATCTACCTACCTTTCTATCCTATCCATTGAATCTATCATATCTACCTACCTATCATCTACCTGCCTTTCTATCCTTTCTAACATATCTACCTGCCTATCATCTACCTACCTTTCTATCCTATCTTTCTAGCACATCTACCTATCATCCACCTACCTATCTATCCTATCTTTCTATCTTCCTATCATCTACCTACCTTTCTATCCTATCCTTTGAATCTATCATATCTACCTACTTATCATCTACCTGCCTTTCTATCCTTTCTAACATATCTACCTGCCTATCATCTACCTACCTTTCTATCCTATCTTTCTAGCATATCTACCTATCATCCACCTACCTACCTATCCTATCTTTCTACCTACCTATCATCTACCTACCTTTCTATCCTATCTTACTAACGTATCTACCTACCTATCACCCAGCTACCTTTCTTATATATTTATCATCTACCTTTTTTCATATCTATCTATCCATCTATCTATCTATTTCTACCTCTGTCTTTCAACAGATATAGAGGAAAAGGGGAAAGGATAAAAAAAAGACCACCATACAAAAAATAAAATAATAAAAATATACAAAAAATATAAAACACAAAAGCAATAAAGCATACTAGAAATATAAAAGTGCCTTCTGATCTCACTCCTGGTGTTCACAAGCAAAATATGAAGGTCCCTCACTTGGTATAAAATATCTTTGCTTCTTGTAACAACTGTTATTGTTTTGGTACATCCTCATTTTACATTTGGTTCTGAACGTTGTTACATGCCCTGAGATCTTCAGGCATAGGGTGCGGTAAAAATGCAAATATATAAATAAATAATAAACTATGTATACGAATCCTCAAAGTCAATACAGGTGCGCCCCCATATCCGCTGGTACGGTAACCATGGTTTCACTTATCTCCAGCCAACTGGACCAGCCTCCCCCCACCCCTGATGGTGCCATGAGGCCTCCTAGGCCCCAGTCACACTAGTAGTTTAGAATGAACTCGTATTGTCTTCTGGTCATGTTACACTATTTTTATTTAATTTGTTTTCCAAGCCGTCCTACCCGTGTTAAGACTGTTTTAACGGGAGACCTAATTTTTACAGGCCTCAGTCCATCCTCGCATTCCAGGACAACATTGGGTGTTTTTCCACTGTCACTAAAAGTACCCATTAAGTACCCATTAATGGGTATGTAATGGCATTTTTGTACCCATTAATGGGTACTTAATGGGTACTTCTAGTGACAGTGGAAAAACACCCTTTGCTTCCTCAGCGTGAGTGGGGGCACAGGCTAAAGGAGGCTGAGCTGTGCTGTGGTGGTGGTGGTGGGGGGTCCAGTTGGCTAGGCGAGGGTGGCTTGTGCAGAGTTGGTGAGGCACCTCCCCTTCTCTCCTCAATTTATGTGTATGATTCCCCTATCTAGCATCTTTACGCAAATTTATGTATTTTTTAAAAATTAATTGCACAGAGAAAAACACACTTAAAAAAGGAAGGGGGCGTGGAGTTGTGGGAGCAGGCTTATAAAGGAACCGCAAACACCCACCCACGGAGTCGTCTTATTAAAATTTCCTATTAAATTATAACATAGTATACTACATCCCTGCCTTAGCCACAAATGAATGTTTCTGCAGAAAACGTGACGCCGCCAAGCCTCTTTATTCCACTGGAACCCTCCACGCTTTGAAGTCTCTTCTTCCCAAGTAAGCTATTGACAGACTTGTTAACCTAACCGCCAGATGATGATGTAAGACACAACATTAATTGGACAAATCAGATGTTCTTTAAAAGAAAAAGAAAGTTACATTGACTATTTACAACAAGCACTATCACTCCACTTTTCGGAGCAAGCAATTAACAGTTCTTGCAATGAAGGGGAAACAGGAACGTTTGCAAAAATGCCCTACATTCCATCTTGCTGCAGTGTAAAGAATTTTTACGCCCAGAATTTTTGTGCTAGGATTTAATCCACACAAAACAGCCATCTATTTATTTTCTAGGGCCCAGTGACCCTTAGATTTACTGTGCAGGTGGAACAGTTTCTGCATTTAGGCCTCTACTATCGTGATTCCCCGAAAATAAGACAGGGTCTAATATTAATTTTTGCTCCAAAAGAAGTGTTAGGGCTTATTTTCAGGGATTGACTTATTTTTCCATGAATAACAATCTACATTTATCCATCGCAGTATGAACTGTAACTAGAGCTTATTTTTGGAGTAGGGCTTATATTTCGAGCATCTTCAAAAATCCTGAAAAATCATGCTAGCGCTTATTTGGGGGGTAGGTCTTACTTTCAGGGAAAGAGGGTAATAGCACATTGGGTAATAGACCAACCGAATGTTTGCCTACCCACATGCTACGTGTCAAGAAGAGGGAACCACCGTTGTAGGAGAAGACGCCAAACCATGGAAGGAGGTAAGGAACCGGCATTTCTGCATTTGCGAAATTAGTCTTCTGTGCCTGACAGCTGGCAAACTTCTGGTAAAGGAGAACCATTCGCATGTGTCATGAGGAAAGCATCCCCAAGGAAGAAGAAGAGTTGGCTTTTCTACCCCACTTTTCTCACCCATTTATGGGGACTCAAAGTGGCTGACAAACCTTCTGTTCTTCTCCCCTCAACAGACACCCTGTGAGGTAGGTGGGGCTGTGAGAGCTCAGAAGAGATCTGTGACTAGCCCAAGGTCACCCAGCTGGCTTCATGGGGGAGGGCGGAATCGAATCTGGTATTCCCAGATAAGAGTCCAGCTCCCTTACCACTAGACCAAACTGGCTCACGCGGGTTTGAACACAGGAATGTGTTGCGGCTGATTACGTCAGTGCCCGGGGGCGTGAGTGAACATGTCCATGATCAAATGCTCAGTGCCCACTAGGGAAGTGCACGAATATTCAAAGGTATTTGAAATTTGATCGAATTCGTCCAAATTTTGACACTCGAATTTGAATCGAATGTCCGTAAATTCAATTATAAAAATGTGAATGAATTTCGCATTACTGATCTATTCATTTGAATTATCTGTACATTTGCACGTGTCCAGGCTTGCACACGGTGCACACTTGCCCATAAGCATCTTTCCCGCAGTTGTACGCATTTGTACAGATCCGTACGGGAAGAAAACGAGTTGCATATGGGATAACGACGGGATGCATATGGAGGTGTATGGATGCGTACAGGATGTGGTGACGATGCGTACAGGCACATACGAATGTTGTCAACTAAGTGCAAATTCAAATCGAAAATGCAAACAGATTCAAATTTGCTTCATTCAAACCGAATTGAATTCTCCGATATTCAGTTCGAATTGAACTTACCTGCTGCGACACGGCGGCTCGCCAAAGCTTTCTCTTCAGGCCTGAGAGACTTCTCTGGGAAGGGGCAGCCGATGAGAGCAGAGCTGCATGCTCAGCTCTCGTTCAGTGTTCTCGCAATCCTGTCTGGACCGGCGGGAACGTTCGAATTTACCTTATACTGCGGCACAAGTGTTGATCTTCCCACAGTGTGGTAAACTCAACGTAGTGGCGACTAATGCGCTGCAGCTACACAGGATCAGGCGTCATGGGCCTCAGCTGTGCATTCCATCTGGACACACCCCTAATGTCCACCTGAGTCTGGGAGACTGGAGGGCCGGCACTGATTTTAAGGTTAGAAAGTCTAAACGAAGGATTCACATTACCCAAGGAGGCTATTAAGTTTATAGCAAAGTGAATGTGCTGCTGGATTAAGGTATCAAAATGATAAAATATTATGGGATAGTACTGTGTAAGTGTTGGCTAAAAACAAGCAAGTACTTAATTTGTCTATGATCTATGTATATAGGTTAACTGTTATGTTAGTTATGTATTGATGTATGTTTACTCACGTTACACTTACAAATAATGTCACAAATATTGTTATGATATTGTGTTTGAAAATGATAAAAATAATAATAGAAGATTAAAAAAAGAGGAGGTGGAGGAGGAGGAAGAACTGGCTTTTCTACCCTCCTTTTCTCACCCATTTAATGGGACTCAAAGTGGCTGACAAACCTTCTACAGTGGTACCTTGACATACGAGTTTAATTCGTTCCGTAACCTTGCTTTTATGTCAAATCGCTCATATCTCAAAGCAATTTTCCCATTAATCCATTCCAGCTCCCAAAACACCACCTCAGTTGTTTTTGTTACGTACTGTACTGTATTTACATACTCGTATCTCAAATCTTGCTCTCATCTCAAAGCAAAATATCACTCGCTCGGCGGCTTGTATCTCAAAACACTTGTATGTCAGGGCACTTGTATGTCGAGGTACCACTGTATTCTTCTCCCTACCACAGACACCCTTGAGGTAGGTGGGGCTGTGAGAGCTCAGAAAGGGAGCTGTAACTAACCCAAGGCCACCCAGCTAGTTTCATGGAGGAAGAAGAAGAGTTGGTTTTCATACCCCACTTTTCTTACCCTTAAGGCGACTCAAAGTGGCTGACAAACCTTCTGTTCTTCTCCCCACCAGAGACACCCTGTGAGAGCTCAGAAAGAGAGCTGTGACTAGCCCAAGCTCACCCAGGTAGCTCCATGGAGGAGTGAACCAGGAAAGACTCGAACCGGACAAGACCCTGACATTCTAACCACAAGACCAACCCAGTTCACAGGAACTAGCGCCTACCTTCTTCAATGACCCTCAGCTAGGCCCTGATATAGTCAGGTGCTTCCCCTATTCCCAAGTTCCCTCGTGGGTAACTTGGCCAAAGTTCTGTGGGAACAGCTCCCAATGGAGGAATGGTCAGAGCCCAGCGGAATCCCGGCAGCCGCAATGGGTCCCTTGGAAAAGTCCTCCTAGATCCATCAGGGTCCCTGAAAGTGAGAAGGTCTGAAAGAGGCCTCATGCTTGAAGTTCAGCTTTGCCTAAAGGTATTCTAAAATCACCTCTGTGCAAAGCAGATGTTCTAGCTGTGAGGTGATAGCCCTTTCGACTGTGCTGGAACTGCAACGCTAGAATGCAATGCCCTCTTTCTGAGCATGGCTCAAGTTGTGGAGGCACAAAAGTGATCACAAGCGCTCTGGCAGAGAGGATCCTATTCCTCCTCCTCCTTCTAAATATGCGCCGCCTGGCAAGGAGACGTTTCAGGACAGCCGATGTGGTGGAAGGATTTTATTACAACAGCATTGAGTCACAGTCACCGTCCTGCTGGACGGTGCCGAGGGAGAAAGCGGTATGGTTCTCTCAATGACTTACTCTGAAAGTCAGAGGTGCGGCCTCGCCATTCATGCTAAATGGCTTCCATAGAGTCAATGCTTTGGGACTCTGAGCCCTAGAAACAAGATCCAGACTTCTAGAAATCAGATTTCCCTAATACTGTGTGAAGTTCAAGATAAACCCAACCGTAGTAATAATGAATAATTCTGTGCTTTCAGCCTCCAAGACCCTTTATGGGGTGGCAGATGTTGCAAAAGGGAAGCAAACAGTTGCTTTGCTTTGATCTCCTTCCTTTTTTTTAATATTCGGTGGGATCCAGGTGGATTATCTCCCCCAGTAAAAGATAAGTACTTCAAATCTATTATTATTGTTATTGTTATTGACAGAAACATAACAATATGACACAACACCAAACATGTTGACTTTGATATTTCATAACGCTTCGGGATTTTCCCAAGATACTAAGATGAGGTTATGTACCTGGGAATATGCATGCAGAGTCCAGCAGGGTGGCCTATTTATTACATCATCATCATCATCATCATCATCATGGGTGATTTTCCATGTAGCACTAGTGTTAAGTGGAAAAACACCCTATTACTATTACTACTATTACTATTATTATTATTATTACTGCTACTATTAAATGTTACACTTCTTGCCTATACCAGCTACTTTACTCCTGCAAATTTTAACATATGCTCCAAAGACCAACCAGTACACTCAATCTTATTTTTTTTAAAACTAAATGATTAACACCATTAGAATTTGCTAGTTTTGAAAATACCGCTGAAGTCTTTGTTGGCTTTGCTTTCCAAACAACTAATAAATGCACCCTTTTTTGGAATAAGAATTATAGATTATTTTAGCACTTTTTTTTCCTTTGCAATTTAATTACTGTATTTAATTTATTGATTTTTTAAGGTGAAATTAATGGCTGCAAAATATCTGTAAAGCCCATGGGAATGGGAAATGTTTATTTATTTGTTTGTTTGTTTTGTTTGTTTGTTTGTTATGGAATTTATATCCCACACTTCACCAAATGGTCCCAGGGTGGGTTACAATATGAATAAAACACATCAGATATTAAAACATAATTAAAAAATATAACCCCCTCCCTAACAGGACAGCACCCAGAGGAAGCAGTTTAAAAAGCAAAAGTCTGGGTAAAAAGATGTTTTCACCAAGCGCCGAAAACTATACAGTGTGGGCGGGCGGCGAACCTTGAGAGGAAGGTTTTTCCAGAATCTAGGGGCCACCACAGAAAAGGCCCTCTTGCATGTCCCTGTGCCTCATACCTCTGTATGAGAAGGAACTACAAGAAGGCCTCTTCTTTGAGATCTCAGTGCACAGGCAGGTCTATATGGGAGAAGGTGCTCCTTCAGATACTCAGGGCCCAAGCAGAACCGCTACTATGGTTTGGCAAAAATGGCACAGCTAATATAAAAATGAAGACGCTTCTTAGCTTCATGGGAAAGATCCTTTTGCAGAACCTAGGTAAGGCACAGCAAAAGGTCAGGGACATCCTACAACCAGAAAAGGATCCTTAACACACACCCCTTTTCAGCCCAGGCTCAAATCCAACGTCAGGCAAAAAATGTCCATATGACTTCCCAAAGCGACTTGGTTTCTCTCCATCGTAAGGACCATGGATGAGTCCAAGACAGTTCACTGGGAGATGCCTTCAGCGTGTTATCCAGGCAGCACAGCAAGATACGACAGCACAAAAGGGGGGGGAATGCATTCAAATTTGAATCGAATCGAACACCCAAACATTCAATTCAATTCGAGTGCTCAGAATCCAAATGCAACAAAATCCGATTCAAATCAAATACATTCAGAACTATTTGTTCGAATGTTAGATTCTAATCTGAAGATACGAATGTCGACAACGTTTGTATATGTTATTTGTATCTGTACACATTTTGTATGCATCCCGTTTTCATCCCATATGCATCCCGTTTTCGTCCCATACTATAAGCACAAATGGGTACAGATATGTATGAGATTCGTACAGATACCTATGCGATAAATAGGTATCTGTACTGTTGAATGTTTTGAATCATGTGAACGAATGTTTTGGAGCATTCAAAATTGGTTCGAAGGTTTAAATTCGAAGGTGGAGACATTCTGTTCGAATCCGAATGTCCACATTCGATTGGATTCGATCAGATTTCGAATGTTTAGAACATTCATGCACATCCCTACAAAAGAAAGAAGAGTTGGCTTTTCTACCCCGCTTTTCTTACCCATTTAAAGGGACCCAAAGCAGCTGACAAACCTTCTGTTCTTCACCCCACCACAGATACCCTGTGAGGTAGGTGGGACTGTGAGAGCTCAGAGGAGAGCTGTGACTAGCCCAAGGTCACCCAGCTGGCTTCATGGGGGAGGGCGGAATCGAACCCGGTATTCCCAGATAAGAGTCCGGCTCCCTAACCACTAGACGAAACTTGCTCACAACACTGTACAAAGACTGTACAACACTCTGCAAAGGACATACAAAATGGGTATAAAAATAGCAACACTTTTAAGGCTCAGCTTTGTGCGTGGTGATTAAAGTTTGGCTATTATACACCTCACTGACTCCCCAAGTACCTCTCAGGACCAAAGAGAAATGGCACCTCGCTGGAAGGAGCAAGTTATCAGACAATGTGTTCCATGCAATTAATTCCATACCGATAGATCTTTGCAAACAGCTGCGCTTATTAAAAGCAGTCGCACCCTCTTCTTTAATGCAAGAATAACGCAAGGAACTATTTGCCCATCTATCCCATTTATATACGATGCTCATTTGGTGCTACTAAAGTCAACAAGGTTTAAAAACTTGGGGGAAGAAACACAAATACACACAATGGGAAGAGCAAACTACAGTGTTTCAAAAGCCAGCTAACGTGCTTTTCTCTTCTCGCTTAAAAGCTCCAAGGGAGGAAAACGAATTTGGCATCTGAGACTTAATAATTGAGCGTCTCATGTCCAACGTTTCTGCTTATCTGTTTAAGTCAGGGAGGAATTGGAAACATCAAGCGACAGAAATAGGCACAGATTCTTTGCAAAGCGTTCTAAGACGCTTAAGACACTCTTCTGCCCGATCAGCACTTTCCCTCTTCATGTTACAGGGTTCCAGCAGTGGCAAACCTCTGCCCAGATGTGGTGATTCAGCCCATCCATGTCCAGTGGGATTTGAAATAAGGAAATGCAATTGAAGCCCCGGGATGGAGAGGCCTCCTCGCCACGGCCAGCGTGAAAAGGCACCGGAGATGTCTTTGCCACTCAGAAATCAAAAGAGGCAGGAAAGATGGGCGTCCGGTTGGCTGCAACCGTCTCCACCGGAGCTTCCACTGGTAGGGCACTAATTTGCTAAACGGTTCGGGCAACGGCTTTGGCTGGAATGCAGGCGACCCCGAGGTCATTCGCGACTCGGTGGGTGCTCAGCTAGCCAGCCCTCCTGCTTTCTTCTTCAGCGTTCACGGGGCAGTGCGGCCCACTCTGGGGTATTATTCTGCCCACCCGTGGGCCTGGTGGCAGACTGGTGATCTTCCCAGAAATCACACACACGCCGGCACAGATCATCAGAGCTGAGACCAAGCCATCCAGGGCCCAGAGAAAAGCAAGATACGCTTCGCTCCTCCAAAGCAAGCCTTTAAGGTCAAGTTCAAACAAGGCCATCTCTCTATCATACACACACACACACACATATATTTGCCCTATCTGGCAACCATCAGGAAAGCAAAGGTCCCAGCCAAGACCAGGCCTCTACTTCTCCAGCTGGGGGTTCCTTCTTGGCCCTTTTGGAGGCAACTATCCAGACACAGACAGGGAGTCCAGCGGGCAACCGGGGGCCTTGGCTTAAGACTCCCTTGTGCCCTGAGCTTGGTGCATCTTTCTGGAAAAGCATCCTTCCTGCTTGCTGCTGATGCTGCCGCTACCACCAGGACCCATGCTCTCGGGCAACATTTCCGGGGGGGAAAGGAAAGGAGAGGAGGATGGAGAGACGGAGCCAGAAAGGAGCCTCCAATTTGGAGCATCATTGCCCAGTTGCTCGCCTCCAGGGATAACGCACGGCCACCTCTACCACCAAGGAAAGCGGGCATCTTCACCGACCCCCAGATGCCACCACCACCCCCAGCCCCAACACGGGTCTCAGAAACAGCATCGAGGTCTGATCCTGCTGGAAGGGGGGCGGCCCAGGCCTCTTGGCTGGCCGGCCAGCAGGAGGAGTCCAAAAGCGCCTTCCTGCCGAACGCCCCCCACCCCCACCCCAACACGACCCCTTCAATCCAGTCCCGACTTGCTGGCGCCTTTGCAGCCCCTTGGACGGGGGGGGGGGGGTGTCAAGTGATGACCCTCACTACCACCAACCCCCACCCCGCCAGTTGCCGAGCTGTGTGCCGATGGATTTCCACTGGCCCGCCGGCGGGTGCGGGGATGCTCGGATGCAGCGGCAGCAGCATCAGAGGGCGGCCGGGCGGCCGAGAGAGCCCCCTCCCCCGAGTGGAGCGCAGCATCTGCGGGCGGGCGGGCAGGCGAGAGCGAGCGAGCGAGCGAGCGCACATCAATGGGTATCACAGCGCAAAGCGCTGCCTCCTGTCCTTCCTCCTCCGTGCCAGGCTCGTGGGCCCGGTGTGCGTGTGCAAGAAATCGCGGACACAAAAGCAGAGGAGGAGGAGGAGGGATCAGGCAGGGCTCACGGGCCCCGGCCCAGACACACGCACACGCGCGCACACGCACACGCAGGCAGGCAGGGAGCAGCAGGCACACGCGCGCATCCACGCACACGCAGAGACGGCCAGATGCACCGGGCAGCGCAGTGCCCTCCTGCTGCTGCTGCCGCTGCTGCCGCTGCTGCACCGCGTCGCGCGCGCGCCCCCTACTCACCAGAGCTTCCTCTTTAAGGGCATGAGGCTGCCCCGGTTGGAGGCGGTCACCCCGATGGCCATCTGCAAGACAGTCAGGTATTTCTGGTACTTCATGGTGCCGCCGCCGCCGCCGCCGTCGCCCCCCCGGTCCCTGCTGCGTCCCCGCCGCCGCCGCCACCGACACAGGATCGCCAGCGCCTGCATGCAACCATCAAGTGCTTATTTCCAGGCATGGGCCGCCCCTGCGTCGCGCTGCTGCCCCGCCGCCTCGCCGCCTCGCCTCCGCCTCCGCCTCCTGCCGCGCTCCCTCGCTCCGCTCCCTTTCCGTCTCGCCGGGCAGCCCCCCCCCCGCCAGAGCTTTCTCCTCCTCCTCCTCCTCCTCCTCCCTTTGCTCCTGCCGCACTCCCTCTCTCCTCCCTCGACCACGCTGCTCTCTCTCTCCAATAGGCGCTCCCTTTCTCTCCTCCTCCTCCTCCTCTTCGCCTGCTGGCGCTCTCACGCTGCCCCCCCTTCTCCCTCTTTCTCTCTCTCCCTCCCTCCTGCCCACCTTGGCGATCTCGCCCTCCTCCACCACCCCCGCCTGGTTCGGGGCTCGTTCACACGTGCGTGCCCTACGCGCGCGCTGAGCGTGAGCTGTCCAAGGTAGGCTGCTGGCAGTGGCGGCGGCGGCGGCGGCGGCAGCTCGCACGTGGGGAAAGGCCGACCCACGTGGGTGGGTGGGTGAGTGAGTGAGTGGATGGGTGGGTGTACGGGTGGGTGAGTGAGTGAGTGGGTGGATGGATGGGTGGGTGGATGGGTGAGTGGATGGGTGGGTGGGTGGATGGGTGGATGGATGGATGGATGGGTGGGTGAGTGAGTGGATGGGTGGGTGGGTGGGTGGATGGATGGATGGGTGGGTGGGTGGGTGGGTGGGTGGGTGAGTGGATGGGTGGGTGGGTGGGTGGATGGATGGATGGATGGGTGGGTGGGTGGGTGGGTGGGTGGATGGATGGACAGCCTTTTTAAAGCAACCGCTGAGTTCCAGGGGAATACGCTGCCTTGTGATTTTTATCATGCCCCCACCCACCCTTGACAATAGCCTGAGGGACCCCTTGGAAGGAAAAGGGGGTGCAGGACAGGTAGGGAGACCACAGAGAGGAGGAGGAGGAGGAAAGGGAGAGCACGCGGGACTGGGGGCGCAAACTTTACGCAGAGCGGCTGGAGTGGAGCTTGGGCTGCGTCCACACCTATGTTTTAATCCAGCTTCAGTCCACTTTCAGAGCGGGAGAAGACATCAGCAAAGTGAGGAAGCTGGTTTCTTTCAGCATCTCCTAACCCAGAAAAATCTACCTTTGGATTAGGTAATACGGAAAGAAGAAGAAGATGATGAGTTGCCTTTTCTATCCCGCTTTTCTCAGCCAGTTAAAGGGACTCAAAGCGGCTGACAAACTTTCCGTTCTTCTCCCCTCAACAGACACCCTGTGAGGTAGGTGTGGCTGTGAGAGCTCAGAAGAGAGCTATGACTAGCCCATGGCCACCCAGCTGGCTTCATGGGGGAGGGCAGAATCGAACCTGGTATTCCCAGATAAGAGTCCGGCTCCTTAACCACAAGACCAAACTCGCTCTGAAGGTGGGCTGAAGCTGGATTAAAACACAGGTGTAGACACACCCTTGGAAGAGATTTGGGCAGGCTGCCCAGGAGGCCTGCTTTCCTGCCCTTTCTGAGGACCAGGGGCTTGAGCCCCTGAGACCAGACTCAGAGTGCAATAGGTTGATAATAACCAAGCCCAGCAGCCAGCCAAATGCTACCCAGAGGCTCGAGGGAAGAGCCAGCCTTCCTTTGTGGCAGTTAAGCCCCTGGGGTCAGCCTTTGCATTAACTCTCAAGAATTTTGGGAGAACTGAGAGGACAGGTAGGGCAACCTCGTGTGAGAAGGGACTGGTGTGAATAAGTGCAGAGGGAACCTAAGAGGAGGCCTGCTTCTTGGCCTCCCAAGCAGAAGACAAGGGCAAAAGCTTCACCCTCGCTCCACGCCCTGAAAACGGCCTTTATAGGCATCCTGACCATCTCTCTAATCTGGAAGGCACTAGGCCTGTAACCTCTAATCTAGGCAATCGTTCTAGTAGCCATTGATACAGTTGTCCTCCATGAATTAAGAGGAGTGCTGCTGGATGAGGCCACAGCCCATCTATTCCAGCATCCTGCCTCACATACAGTGGCCCACCAATTAGCCATGGGCATCTCAAGCAGAAGACCACAGATAAGAACACTCACGTGGCACCCAAGACAACTGTCTGCAGAAGAAGAAGAAGAAGAAGAGCTAGCTTTTCTACCCCACTTTTCTCACCCATTTAAGGGGATTCAAAGCGGCTGACAAAGCTTCTGTTCTTCTCCCCACAACAGAACACACTGTGGAGTAGGTGGGGCTGTGAGAGCTCAGAAGAGAGCTGTGACTAGCCCAAGGTCACCCAGCTGGCTTCATGGGGGAGGGCAGAATCGAACCCGGTATTCCCAGATTAGAGTCCATCATCCTAACCATTAGACCAAACTGGCTCACTTAGACCAAACTGGAAAACTGAAGCAGTATTTACTAAGGGTAAATTGCACAAATGCAATTTTCAGGGTTCGATTGGCATCTTTAAAATCTGAATTTAACCAAACTCGATTCAAATTGAGTAAATTCAAATCTATTTGTCCGAATTTTCAATTCAGATTTGCACTTACGAACGTCAACAATAACACTGTTCTCCCAGCCATTGATGGGAGATAAAATTATCCTCTCTAAAGCTGCGCCTGTGTTTTGGCCATGGATTGATAGCTTCTCCCACGCGACCCTTTCTGCTGTGCCTCTTCAGTGTGAATTTCACACATCTCCCTGCATTCACTGTTCAGGTTTTCTCCCCCTGCAGCATTGCAAGCCAGGTGTGACCACGTTCATAGGATTCTCCCATCACGTCCGTAAGCCAGCACATCCCATCTGAATCCCTCCCTGGCTCTTCTGCCGTCTACCTGGAATGGTCCAGCCTCTCCTCCCGACCCCTTTAACTGCCCCTCCCATTTCAGTTACCTGTGTCCTGTCTTCCTTTGCCCACTGCCAGCGGGGGGGATCCTGGGCTCTTCCTTTTTCCCCACCCCATGGGGCTGGGGCTCCTGCCTCCCCCTTACCGCCAGAGAACCATGCTGCTGCTCCGGACCAGCAGCCGCCTGCCGTCCTGTAGAAGGTACCAGGAGACGGCGGGGATGCTTTCTTGTGCCACTGGCATCCTTTAAGGCCTGGAGTTGCCCTCTCTGCTTTGCGTCTCTGTCCTCAGCACCGTAATCTCATTACCGCCTAGAATAGACCCATATTATTCTAATCCCTGCCCCGCTGCCTGCTTGGCACCACCTCTTGGCCTCTGCAGGGATAATCGTGCCGTGGAAGCAAGTGGCACCTTGGTTGTACCATATTCCAAAGATACGGCAACATCTGCCTTGGACAACCAAACCATATTTCTGCTACGAACGAAAGGCAAGGAAGGAGGAGGAGTTGGCTTTTATACGCCTTTTCTCACCCTTAAGGGGACTCAAAGTGGCTGGCAAACCTTCAGTTCTTCGCCCCACATCAGACACCCTGTGACATTCGTAGGTGCAAATTCAAACCGAAAATTCAAACAAATAGATTTTAATCTATCCTAATCGAATTGAATGTGGATGCATTCGAATTTTAAAGATTCAGATCTATCTGAATTTTTGGGTACTCGATTTGAAGCGAATCACAAAAATCGCATTTGTGCGCACCCCTAGACTGGGTAGCTTTAAGAACGGGTTGGACAAATTCATGGAGGACACGTGTAGCAATTGCTGCTAGAATGGATGCTTTAGGTACCACCTCCAGGTTGGAGAGAGAGGAGGCCTCGAAGCTCATTTCCAGATGCCCAGAAGCAATTGGTGAGCCACTGCATGGGATGGGATGTTGGATTAGATGGACCATGGACTGATCCAGCAGGGGGTCCTCTTACATTCTCACAGATAAATTATGAAAGCCAGGAGTATCAATGGCTACTAGAATAGATCCCCAAATGCTGCCTCCGAGTTGGGGAGGCAGGCAGGAGGCCCCCAAAAGCCATTTGCAGGGAGTCGAGAGCAAGTGAAGGTTTTGACTTTATCTGCTGCTTGAAATGCTTGGAAGCAATTTGTGGGCCACTGTGTGAGATGGGATGCTGGACTAGACATGCTTTGGTCTGATCCAGCTGGGATTCCTCTTATGTTCTTATGTTTTCTCTAAAGCTTACATCTGAATGTATGGGAAATAAAACTCCTTCCAAATCCTATTTGTCGTCTGTTGATAGATGGGATTCCGTATTTATAGCTTGACACATCGTGGAGAAGAAAAGAATGTTTTAAACTCCAGGGGAAAGCGCTTCTATTAAAAAGTACACTATTAAGAGTCGCACAGTTAATCAGATTAAAATGCACAATGAACACTAATGTAATAGGATTTGTTGCAAATGCAGAATTCCTTTTATATTGGCAAGTGTGCTGAGGGTGTGATTGTCTGAAAAGCTTTCATAGGTTAAGCCACGGTAGGCCAAGCTGTGAGCCAGTCTGGTCTAGTGGTTAGGGAGTCGGACTCTTATCTGGAAATACTGAGTTTGATTCCGCCTTCCCCCATGAAGCCAGCTGGGTGACCTTGGGCTAGTCACAGCTCTCTTCTGAGCTCTCACAGCCCCACCTACCTCAAAGGGTGTCTGGTGTGGGGAGAAGAACAGAAGGTTTGTCAGCCACTTTGAGTCCCCTTAAATGGGTGAGAAAAGAGGAATAGAAAAGCCAGCTCCTACGCCTACTCCTCTTCCTCTCTGAAGCCATCTGGGTGACCTTGGGCTAGTCACAGCTCTCTGCTGAGCTCTCACAGCCCCACCTACCCCACAGGGTGTTCTCTTGTGGGGAGAAGAACAGAAAAGCTTTGTCAGCCGCTTTGAGTCCCCTTAAATGGGTGAGAAAAGAGGGGTAGAAAAGCCAACTCTTCTTCTTCTTAATAGATGAAAATTAAAAAACACCAACACCTATGTTTCCCTTTACTTTTTCCCCACAACAAAGTGAGAACAGGAAATAGAAACACAACAATCATCTTGCAACACTGACATTATCTTACTTTGTGTATGCTGTTGTGTGGATGACTGAATATAATGTACTAGGCTGTGCATGAATATTCAAAGCGATTCAAAGTTCAATCAAATTTGTCCAAATTTTGACATTCGAATTCGGATCGAATGTCCATAAATTCAAATGTAAAGATTCAAACAAATTTTGAATTTCGGATCCATTTGTTCAGATTACCTGGACATTTGTATGTGTACAGAGACGTACACGATGTGTATTTGCAGACACACTCCTTTCCCGCATCAGTACACATTTGTACAGATCAGTACAAGATGAAAACGGGTTGCATACGGGATACTTTGGGATGCATACAGATGTGTATGGATGTGTACAGGATGCGTAACGATGTGTATAGGCAAGTTATCAACATTTGGAAGTGCAAATTCGAATTGAAAATTCAAACGAATAGATTCAAATTTGCTTAATTCGAATTGGCTTTGGTTAAATTCGAATCTTAAAGATTCAAATCAAATTGTATTTTTGGATATTCGATTCCAATCAAATCCTGACGATTACATTCATGCATACCTCTATGATGTCCATGTATCTTATACACACATGCTTCAATCAGTTCCCCTTAATAATTTTTTCTTATAATTATTATTAAAAATTAATAGGCATGTAAGCATAATTGCAAAATAAAGTATTACAAATGTTTTTTATTATGCATTCATTATATTGCAGTGTATTATTGTTGCAATGAATAAAATGTTTCTTTTATTTACGATATTGTTTTCTTCAATTTATCTTTCTCCCCCATTTCCCTGTAAAAAAGTTGGTCACCTTAAAATCATAGGTCCCTTCTTAAACACTGTTTTCCAAAATCCCACAACAGCCTCCTGCCATCTGCAGGAATCCTAATATATAGACCTGGGGTTGCCAAGTGTAGATGTGTTTTGTTATATGCAGTTCAAAAATAATAACAATGAAAAGATGGTGTAGTACAATCTTAGGCTACCCGCCATCTTTCAACACAAATCAATCGAAGGTCCTGGTCACACAATTATAAGACGTGACGTCCTGGTTCATAATTCAAACTGAGGTCGTGCCAGCTCTGTTTATACCTAGATCATTATAGGCCGTCCTCGGGCCATCCTCACTCTGAGCTGCACTGCTCACACCTTTCTCTGTGATCTACCTGAGCTTCCTCCATGGAACTCTTGACTCTCCACCCCTTTTACTGTGTCAAATTTTCCTCTTATTGGATGCTGTTGTGTCACTCAAGGGAGGCAAGGGTGTGTGTTTGTGGTTCCTTTTCAAGCCTGCACTCCCACCTCCCCTTCCTTTCTGATGTACTTTAATTTTTAATTTAATTTAATTTTAATTTTTAGCAATAATAATAAATTTGCGGGAAATGCTAGATAATCATACACATAAACTGAGGAGAGAAGGGGAGGTGCCTCACAAACCCCACGCATGTTGCCCTCTTCTAGACATTGGGCGAAAGGAAGGACTGGACCCACCCACCACAGCATGGTTCAGCCTCCTTTAGCCCGTCCCCCTTCTCACACTGAGGAGGAGAAGACAGCCTAGGATGCCAGGATGGACTGAGTCCTCTGGAAAAGAAGACTCCGGTTAGAAGGGTCTAATGGGGGTAGGCTGGCTTGGAAAACAAATTGAATAAAAATAATTTGAGTAATGACCTGAGGACACCCTGGTTGTCATCAACTACTAGTGTGACCAGGGCCCAATATCTGTCATGCAAGCAACCACACTGTGTCCACAAATTTTTTTTTTGCCCAAATTTACAAGGGTGAAAGAATGCCGATTTAATAAATCAATACGAGCAATGTAGAAATCATAAAAATGGCATAGGATGCAATTTCTTAATTCAGATGAACCTCGAACTCATTATCAGAATCCGTCCCCTCCTTCTTGAACAGAATACGTGGCTTTCTAATTTTTCCCCACCCCCTTTTCCTCTTCCAATCCACAGTACATACACTTAACACCTTTTATGTTCTTTCTATCGCTCTGAATCTCATTAGCAAATTTTGTTCTAATAATGAGATTACTTCTTTTTCTTGTTTAACTTTTATTGCAAGAGGAGAAGGAAAACAAAACCTTTGTATTTCTGTATTTTAGTTTGGTTGTAGAAGGGAAGGAGTACCATATTTTTTTTTCTAAGGACACCCTTAAAATCTCCCGTTAGCTCTTTTGTGTTTCTCATCTTGTCATTCAGAACTAGATGCCTGCATCCCGGTCAAGGAGAACTGTGTAGTGGTTGTGACCTCCCTGATATCACCACACTGAGAAGACTGGACCAGAGAACTGGTGGTGGGCCACTATGTGAGACAGGATGCTGGACTAGATAGGCTGTGGCCGGAGCCAGCAGGGCTCCTTTTATGTTCTTATGGTCCCTATAGCTATATTATGATCTTGGTTAGTTACAAGCAACAACTCAGGGAGGGTTTGTAGGATGCTCCCAAAGCATTCCTTCTCTGGATTTTCTGCCTGGATTTCAAATCACACCTGCTCTGAGTAAGGCTAGGTACCATCTCCAGACAGCGCTCAGATATCCTCCTGGGAGGATATAATGTTTGGAATCCTCCCTGCATAATTACTATCTCCTAGCTAGATAGTCCATTGATGCCGTTTTGGTGCATTTTAACTGACACATGCATCTGCACATCTGGAATGCCCAGATGTGCTCATCGGCACCTCCATGCAATGTGGACACCTGTTTCAGCAGGTGTGCTGGATGGAGCAATCATGGCCACTCAGGCTGTGGTCACACCCTAAGGTTTAATCCAGTTTCAGTCCACTTTCAGAGCGAGAGAACACATCAGCAAAGTGACAAGCAGTTTTCCTTCAGTGTTAAATAATGCAGAAGAAAATTCCCCTTTGGGATGGATAATGTGGAAAGAAAATTACTGGCCACTTTGGGAGGGAAGGAAGGAAGGAAGGAAGGAAGGAAGGAAGGAAGGAAGGAAGGAAGGAAGGAAGGAAGGAAGGAAGGCATAAGAGGAGCTAACAGCAAATCGGCTTCTGAATAAACACCCTTGCAAATGATCTCTAAGCCATTTTGATCCACAGTACCGTAGGTTTGTAAACAGAGTTTGAACTCAAACCGAACAAAAGTGTGTTCTAACAAACCAAGTGTGCACACCCTATTTGATCGCAGCCTGGAGGTGTTAAAAAGCGTTTGAATAAAACCACCTTGTGGTTCAAAGAAAAAAGTCTGGATCCCAGCTGAGCCAGCAGCCTCTGTAAATCAAGCCAGAAATGATAATGCAGAAAATACGGGGTTGAAAGTGAAAGCAAGACCTGGCCAGCCCAGCGGAGAGACCTTGCTGAAGCAGGCCACTAAGAGCAGTAATAAATCTTAAGCTTATTGTTAATGACAAACAGAGAGGCTGCCCTGCGGAGTAAGCAGCCAAGGGCAAAGGCACGAGAGGGGAGCAAGGATAAATCAAGGGAAAAGTCATCCTATTTGGCTGCGCTGCCGGAGTGCAATTCTGACTGCTGGCCGGGATGCAAAGGAAGGAAATGGATGAACACGCCTGTCCACATGACGGCCAGCACGCGAAAAAGACTGCTGAGGCTTTTTTGGCATTCAGTTTGAAACGAATCGGATGCTCAAAAATCTGTATTCGTACAAATAGATCGCGTTTCAATGTAGTAAAATTCTATTCAATACGAATCTACTCGTATGTATTTGTACAAAGACTCAATGTATCTGATACATATCTAATATGAACAAATACATATCTGATATGAATGCTTATCCATACAAATAAATATGTAACCAATATGTATCTGATATGAACAAATACGTATCTGATATGAACAAATATCAGATAAATACAGATAAATACGAATAAACACATATCCAATAGGTATCCAATACGAACAAATACGTATTTGGATCCCTTGCGGATGTGACTGGTGCTCCATTTTTCCACACCCCCAATCTAACGAATGTCTGAACTATTTGTACAAATACAGTTGTATTTGTTCAAATGTTAGCATTCGAATGTCATAACATTCAATTCGAGTTCACATGATGGAGTTCAATCAAATTTTGAATGTGGCAAATATTTGTGAACATCCCTAGTGAGGAGTCGTTTTAGCAACAGCACTTCCTTCTTCTGTGACTGCTTCCCATAGCACTCTTATCATTAAACGTTACTTGTTCTATCAAGGAGAAAATCAAACACAGAAAATGGGAAGTTAATCTTTAATCTTCTACTGCCTTGTTAACATGAGAAGCTGTGCTACAGGGGAGAATGGGTGAACATAAACTGCTGCCATGATCTGAATCAGGGATAAGCTTATATAAGGGGTGGAGTTTGAATTGCCCGCCCTGATGAAGGCAGTGTTTGACAGAGGAGAGAGGGGAGGGGGTTTGTCCCCTGCGATTCCACATTATAAGCTAACAGTGGGAACACATAAAAACAGACGTTGGTGGAGATTTTTAAAAACCCTGGTTTAAATCCAAATTAAATTGTCCACTGGGAACTTGGCCTAAGTGTGACCACTGCCTGATCACACTGTGCCTCTGGATGGAAATGTTCTCAGCTGATTGTGACACATGCAAATTCTTCCTTTCAACCTCCAAGCAGAGGGCTCATCCCTGGACACAGAGAAAGGCTCCTTGAATTTTCAGTGCCAGTTCCTTGGTCTGCCTTGCCTACCCCTCCTAACTAACTCGCATGCTTGGAGCCAAATGTTTCAGAGGGGCTGGACCTCTCTTCTTTCAAGAAAGTCAAAATCTGAAGGCAGAGAAATGGGCTGTACCTTAAAGGCCCAGATTGAGCTTACCTCCCACCACATCCGGACTGCTGTCCCCAGGGGAGATACATGCCAAGCAAAATTATTTGGAATCGGCAGTGACATGCACAGAAGGAAAATATCAGCATTTTTCTTGAGGATGCAGTTTTGAGGATGCACTGAGGCATTTCAGAGACGTTGCTCAGTCAGTGACTTAAGGGTGAGCCAAGTTTCGGCCACAACCATTTCACACAAATGCGCGTGTGCGCAACCGCACAGAGCACTGGCTTCAAATTTTGGACAAACCTAAGGACCGTTTTAAGACACTGCCCAGTACACATTCTCTACTTGTAATACGAATGATCTAAGTGAGAATTTGTCCCAGAATAAGGGGATGTCCAGACTGGGGGATACTGCGTATTCTGATGCGCAGTCGATGCGTGGGCATCACACCTGACGCCTGATACTTCGTAGTGGTGGCGCATTACGCTGCCAATACTGCAGATTTCCTTGCTGCAGAACAATCAACTCTTGTTCCGCAGTATCGTGTAATTTCAGAGTTTCCCGCCATCCCGACAGGACGGTGAGAGACAGCCTACAGCTCAGCTCCCATTGGCTGCCCGATCCCACGTGACATGGGCCTCACCACCCGCGACATGGAAGTCTCATAGCTGCAGACCCCCATTTCGAGTGGGGACAATCCGTCGTGACTTTGCAACCAGGTAAGCTGCAAATTTTCTACTAACTGCGGATATTTATCCATTAGTATGGAAGGCACCTAAGCGGCATCCATCCACTTGTTCATGCCTTGTAAGTCCACTAATTGGGTTTTTTTCCCCCCAATTCTAAACAAATAGAATGTTTGAAAATCCATATTCGTACGAATAGATTGCATTTGAACGTGCTAAAATTCTATTTGTCCGGATTTGTATGAACGTTTGATATGTACGCAGCGATACACACCCAAATATGAACAGATATGTATCTGATATGATAATTATGTGTCTGATATGAACAGATATGTATCCAATATGTATTCCCCAGCTTAACTAATGTCCGAATGTCCGGAAACATTTGTATTCATTCGAATTTTAGCATACGTATATCGTAACAAAGAATTCAGATTCAAATGTCCAAATTCAGCCGAATTTGAAATGTTACAAATATTTTGCACACCCCTATATAGTTATCTTGCTTATTTACTATATTAGAAGCACTGATATATAAACATCGCAAATTAAAAATGTCTATTAAAGGACCACTACAAAGATCTCTGGGCAACAGATATATGATCCAACATCACCTCCGCACAATGGCAAACAATTTTGTCGAATAAGTTTCCATGTGGTAATATATATTATAGTAGAGAATTTTTTCTTAAAATAATTACTAGGTGGTATGCAACCCCTATTTGGTTAAACCACATCTCAACCACTCAGACAAAAAAATGTTGGCATAGTTGCGGATTACCAGGTACCTATATACACCTCTGGTGGTTCTGTCCCGATATCAACAAATTTTGGATGCAACTAAACCAGATGATTGCCAAAATATTAAAAATACATATCAAATTTTCTCCATCCGTATTCATATTACATATTTTCCCATCAGAGAACATATCCAAAAATGAGGCCCATCTATTGCATTTTCTGCTATTAGCAGGACAAAATGTTATAGCCAGAAACTGGATAAAGTTAGAAACATTAAATATTCAGTCCTGGTTTAATAAAGTAGTAGAATATGCAATAAATGAGCTTATTACCTCTCAATACTGCAAATATACAAATAGAAAAGAACGATATGGGTTTCTAGAAGTGTGGAAACCATTGTTAGACTTCCTGACATATAATATGGAGGAATTAACATCATCAGAAAATGCCATAAAATTTTTGTTGAAATGATAGTATTATTATATCGTAATACTATAAGATGTATGTATCTCATGTAATCTTTGGTCAGTGCCAATCCAAGATTTATACAACTTCATAACATACCTGTAACACAACTCAAGTTTTGATGTAGTTTTGTTTATTATTTTATTTAAATTTGTGTACTAAGTTGTATTACAATTGTTAAATAAAACTTCTTATTTAAAAAAAAGTCTATTAAGCGGCTCTGCAGGGCATATTATAGCTGGTGCCTCAGTTCCTATTGCAAAGAATAAATACTTATCTGTATTCTTTGCCTCTGGGTTTTTGTCTCTGTTTCACCCAACTGGGATTCAATTTAAAGCCCTCTTTATTAAGTTCCCTGTGATTTAGTTTCATTGATTTTACCCAACTGTGGAAGGAGGAAAGTGCCGTTATTTGAACTGTGAAATGCCAACACACCCAGAGATTTCTATTAAATCTATAATTCACGTGATTTTGGTTAAGGTGAGCTCTCATGTGAGGTGTTGAAGACTGTAAAACCCAGGACAACCCCAATATAGCTCTGAGATATTGGGGTGGGGGGACAACCAGGGTGCTTCTAAGGCCATTTGCTGGGATTCGAGAGCAGGCAAAGGTTCGTCCTTGTCTCTGCTTGAGATGCCCATGAGCATTTGGTGGGCCACTCTGTGCAACAGGATGCTGGACTAGAAGGGCTGTGGCCTCATCCAGCAGGGATTCTCTTTTGTTCTTATGAGAGATATTCCACGATAATGTTGTAATGCAGGGGCGATTTCTCACTTTCCCTCCCATCCGCTGGATGGGAAAAAGAGTGCAATTAACCAAGGTTGACTAGCACTTGGATTGCTAGTCAACTTTACACACACACACACACACACACACACGTGTGATTGAATACTTACCTGATTTGATAGTGGGGCAGGTCACTGTTTTGGTTGCGGTGCCCTCCGCGCCTGCGCCTGCATCGTCACCATGACAGGGCTGACGCTCTGCGCATGCGCGTCTATGATTGTCCGGCATACCAGCATGCTTGCGCAGCACCTCAGATGACCGCAGAGCACTGGAAAAGGTGCAAACGGTTGCGCCGCTGGGCACTCAGGCAAGCTTTTAGTTAACGTTGGTTAAGGTGCGGTGCACAATGTGGTGCTCCCCACCTAATCAACAGTTAGTGAACTTGTGGGAAGATAGGGCATGCTTGGAGGCTGTAGCAGCCTCCACTGAGCGCGGATGTTCTTCCCCAGACATTCGCTAACTGTTGACTATAAGCCATAGTGTGAAAAGACCTCAGGTTTTCTGCAAAGACCAAGAGCACTTATGTTGTCTGGACACCTTCTCATGTGAGCCACCATGCATGCATGGGGTCAAACCCAGCTGAAAATGGCTGCCGCACATACAAGGTGACAATCATGCGCTTATGAGTACCGAAATCCCCAGATGTACATGTTGAGCCATTGCCCGGACCAGCACCCACACAAGTACGTGCTTCTGCTTTCTCCACACAATCACCCTACCATCTGGACCACAGGGGATAACTGCAGAACCACTTTGGAATATCTTCAAGGGCCTTTTTTCCACGAGGGCTTAGAACCCTTCTAAGACTCCATTAAGAGGCTGATTGGTACCTGACTGGTACCAATTGGGAAGGCCCTGTCCCCACCTGGACCCCACTGAAGGCCCCATCTGCAAGGCCCTGTCTCCATTAGGGCAGGGGAAATCCAGATTTAACGGATCCTTCAGGCCCTTAAATCCGGATTTTGTGTGGACCTGATTAAAGGTGTCCACAATGAGGTCTCCAGGCATCTTCAAGATCTGGATCTCCAGGAGGACCCCATCTGAAAGGTCCAGATCTTGAAGATCTGGATCTTTGACTGTGCGTGGAAAAGGGGGGCAAAAAGCGGACTAAGCTGCTAATTTCTGGAGGTGGCCTTACTCAGGCATGATACGGAATCTGTGTGTTTATGGTGAGTGTTTGTTTTTGCATCTAAACATTCCCGAATCTTACCCATGTCACCGTTTGTTTTCCATTCCCTGACCTGCTTATAACTTCTTTCAAAAGACGGGGGGGAAGGGGTTTTACATCTGTCCAAAGAAGGGAAATTTGAGTAGCCGCTATCTGACATGTTACCTCCAGACTGTGCGAACATATTGTCATTTCCACAGGACTGAGTCAGCATTCTGATGATTTAGCATTTATATTCCCGACAGCTGTTTACTCCTCTCAGTGTAATTCCAAAGATAGATGTCCAGAAGGGATTTACTGCCCCAAATCTATCAGAAAACATATTTAACTTATTTGGTGAAATTTAAATAATAATAATAAAAAGCTATTACTGGGTAATGCGACAGTAAGAAGAGAGAAAGGGTCAGTGGTGGGTATTAAGTAGCTTCATCGCAAAGCTGCAAATTAATTTCAGAGCTATCAGGCTCAAAATAGAAGGGAATAGGCATGTTGCAGCCCCCAATCTGCGCAAGAGCGCACCAGCACCTGTTATGACAATGTAAGCAAATGGACACCCGCAATGCTTTTTCTATTAATTTATTTTGAAAGAAGAGATGGCAATAAATAAATAAATATACAGGAAACGGCTGCCAAGCAGCACAGATTATGCCATAATGTATTTATGAAGAAAGGTTAAATAGTCAGAGACTGAAATTACTCAGTTACTCTGGGGAATGCACCACTAAACACAATAGGACTTACTTCCAGTTAAGCATGTTTAAAGCAAAGCTGCATTGCTTACGTAGGGTGAAAACAAGATTATCGGTTAAATGATTCCTTGCCACACTTCACCAAATTTGTCTCCAATGTTCCCTGTTAAAGAATTAGGAAAAGGGTACAGGATTATGGGACGGATCCATTGCTCAGTGATGGGGGGAAGGCAATGCACAGCTACTAATTCTGCCATGTCTGGGAAAGAATGCGTCAAAAAATGCTAGAAGAGGAGAAACGGTAGATCTGTTATACAACATCTGTTTTGTACGAAGAGATGCCAAGATCAGGCCATGGTATCTCCAGCTGTCAGATCACATAAAACAAGCATAAGAAAAGCGATTCTCTGCCAGTCTGAATGGATAACTCTGGGCTCTTTGGACGACCGGTCTAGATATAATCTGGTATATAGTTTCCTCTTATCACCATATGCTTTCCTCTATCCACCATCATCCTGGCTTGCTTGCAGAAATCTGCTCATTCTTTCCATTTCCACACTAATCCGTTCCGTAGACCGAAAGGAGGGCGATTAACCAACGTTGGCTAGTGCTCACGCTTACCCGATTCAATTGTGGAACTGGTCCTCTTCTGGGTGCCGCTATTTTGGCTGTGATGCCCTCCGCGACTGTGTGTGCATGCGCAATCATGTCTATGGTTGCTTCCGCAGCATCTCAGATGACCCCGGAGCACCGGAAGAGGTGTGAATGGTCACGCCACTGGGCATTCCAGGTAAGCTTTTAGTTAGCATCGGTTAACGTGTGGAGCATGATTTCGCGCTCCACACCTAATCAATAATTAGTGAATTTCTGGTGAAGCGGGGCATGCTTGGAGGCTGCAGCCGCCTCCTTGAAGTGCAGATGCTCTTCACCAGAGGTTCACTAATCATGCACAACTGGCTGTAGTGCAAATGGGCCTCATATTCGGAGCTAATGGATGGAGGGGGTGCTCTGAGGTTCCAGAGGCTAGAAATTAAAGATTTTGGCCTTCAGAACTCCCAGAGGGCCATTTTGGCGGAAGACCAAGTTTTGCTACCGAAATGGGTCCTGCTGTCTACATGGCTGTTTCTGCACTTGGCCCTATTCTAGAATAAGGGTGTTTTTCCACTGTCACTAGAAGTACCCATTAATGGGTACAAAAATGCCATTACGTACCCATTAATGGGTACTTAATGGGTACTTCTAGTGACAGTGAAAAAATACCCATATCTCAGGATAGGGGTGTGTGGTCCACATGCTAATGCAGACTCTGGTAGACCTCACCTGGGGCCTTCCACAGTCTGCACTAGTATGCAAACAGCAGGTCCCTGTTCTGGGATCTATTCCAGAATAAGGCCAAGTGCAGAAAGGTTCATGATTCGGTGGTCCAGTAGACCACTCCTAGTAAGGTTCTTTACAAGGACATCAGTGTAGCCCTGTTAAATTCAAATGTATAGACATTTGATTCAAATCCAAATGTCCAAATGTGATTGAATTTCAAATGTTTCGAATATTTGTGCACATCCCTAGTCGGGGGTCACGCACAACACAATGGTACCCATCAACAACCAAGAGGAGCCTCCGTTCCAGGGTAGAAGCCTAATTTGGATCCAGACTGTGGCCGGAGTCCACCCTGTGTTTCCAGCATGCCTCCATTGTGGCAAAGTTTGTCTCGAGCTTTGATGTTCACCCTCTGTGACGCATCCAGGAAAGGGTTGCCTTCCCCGTCTGGTGAGGAAAATTTGTTTAGGCTACCAGTGATCAGCAACGCATTTCGGATGCAATACAATGTCAGATCTGATTAAAAGATGTTGCACTTGTTTCGAAAAGCGGCAGGCATTAGCATTTCGTTAAGGATGCTAAGAGGCTCTAGCGCTGGACGCAATGCTCGCTTTGGAAACCAAAGTAGACGCATGCATGCATCCCCTCTGGCCTGCTAGGAGCCCTGGGAGAATGAAACAATTTCACAATAATTTAAGCCTCTCTCTAAGATTCTAGTTACATTTCGTGTCTAGAGAAGAGCTTATTGCAGGGGAAGCGGAAGCATTAATATAGCCTATTTAGAGAAGATTACATACATTTGATTTAAATGGATTCTACAGCATTTCAAATTTAAAACCTAATACAAGCAGCTTGGAGGCTTGTAACTCTTGGAAGTGCTGCGCAGGTGTTCAGTTTGCATTTAGCGCTTTATGGAGGTCTCTGTCCTCAAGGAACTTACAGCAGGGGTATGGATGTGATAAAGAGGCCCCTCCATGTTACCACGAAATCCCATAATTCCCTCATTTTAGGCTGCAAGCACACATGGGTTTTTTTAAAACAAAAAATAAAGCTGCTTAAAAACAGACTTACCTTCAGCGCCCGGGCAGTGACCGTTCGCTTTTCTTCCGGCGCTCCAGGGTTGTTTGAGGTGCTGCGCAAGTGCGCTGGCATCTCAGACAACCACAAGAGCGACAGTGGCTGCGCAGAGCACATTGTCAAGGCGATGGCACGGATGCACAGCCAAAATGGCGGTGCCCAAAGGATGACCCAGCCTTGGACTGAAAAAGGTAAGTATTCGATCGTGGGGGGAGGGAACGGCCAAAGTTGAGTAGCACTCCAAGGGTGTTTTTCCACTGTCACTAGAAGTACCCATTAAGTACCCATTAATGGGTACAAAATGAGTACTTCTAGTGACAGTGGGAAAACACCCCAAGTGTGAGCGCTAGTCAACGTTGGTTAATTGCGCTCCTTTACCACCCAGCGGACAGGAAGGGAAATGCGAAAACACCCTTGGACTATGAAAAAAGCTATATCTCCTTTCATTGTGTGTGACAGTGACCAATAGGCTTTGTCGCCACAATGGGGTTAATATTAAAACGCGCACCTTCCCAGAATCCTTAGTGACTTCCCGCTGATGTGGCTGCTTCCGTGCATTGAAAAATGTTCACACCCCAAAGGAACAGCGGGGCCATGGGTGGGGGTAGTTGAACAACGCTAGTTCCGGCAGAAGAGATGCCTAGCAAGGATGTGCACGAATATTTGTAGCATTCAAAGTCTGTACAAATTGGGCCAAATACGGACATTCAGATTCGAATAGATGGACATCTGAATTCAAATAGAATGTTTCAATACATTTGCACGAAGCTTCATTACAGATTTGTTTGGGATTCCCATGAGATTCGTATCTAATACTCACATCTAATTTGTACGGAACATTCATAGAGAACAAGAAGAAGAGTTGGCTTTTCTACCCCGCTTTTCTTGCCCATTTAAGGGGACTCCAAGTGGCTGACAAAACCTCTATTCTTCTCCCCACAACTGAACATCCTGTGAGGTAGGTGGGCCTGTGAGAGCTCAGAAGAGAGCTGTGACTAGCCCAAGGTCACCCAGATGACTTCATGGGGAAGGGCAGAATTGAACCCGGCATTCCCAGATAAGAGTCTGACTCCCTAACCACTAGACCAAACTGGCTCACAAATATAAAATTCGTATCCTACCACATTCAAAGAGATTTATTCGAACGAACACGGATTTCCTTGCATTCAGTTCAGTACAAATGGTGATACAAATATGGATGGTGGTACCCTTATGATACAAATCAAATACCCCCCCCAAAAAAAATCTGTGCACATCTCTAATGCCTAGGTATGTATGAAAGTACTTGGAGGAAGGTAGGTAGATGTTTTGCACCCGACTTTGGCAGAAAAAGAGATTTTTACTACCCTGATTCTTAACCGGCTTGGACTGTGGTTCCTCACGATAATCCCCAGCGAGGAATGTGAATGAAGAGTAAAATAGGATATTTTCCCCACAGAAGAACGCCAGTCTGCTAGCGCTGTGCAGAGTCCAAAGGACAATTACTGAACTGGTTTAATTGCATTAACATAGTACCACCTAGTGGCCAGACCATCAATAAAACTAATGCTCCTTTTAATTACAATTAGTTAATCAATCGCAAACAGATTAACCTGGTGGCCACGAGGGGTTTGCCTTTCAAAATATTAAAAAAAGATCTGCTTGCTGAGAAATATATCAGCAACAGGAGAGTTGGCCTGGCTCCACCCAGTAGTAAGAGAAGGAATAGTTGCTGGGGTGTAGTTAACCCACACCTAATCAAAAATTAGGCAACATCTGGGAAGGCAGGGGGCGCCTGGAGGCTGTAACAGCCTCCTCTATGTGCAGATGCTCTTCCCCAGATGTTCCCTCGTTGTTGACTGCTGGCCAAAGTGTCCTGTTGGGGACATCGAGCAACTTGTACAAGAAACTGGACCAGGCTCTGCGACTTGAAGTCTGTTTAGGGTTGCCGACTTAGCTTTCTCTAGAATAACAGCCTTCCTTTCCTTTCCATTATTCATGATCTTTAGTTCAGTTTGGAGCTGGTACAGACTGTACAGCAGAATTTTCATACAGCTGCCACTGGAATGAGACTCCCATCGCCAACTGTTCCTTGGCACGCGGACTCGCGCCCTGCAGCGGGACTTTGATTACGGTGAAGTAGGGTGCACACAGGGTGTTTCCATAAGCGGATCCCATATACCTTCCCCCCCCCCCCGCCATTTAGGGATTTCAGTTCACCGAGAAGAAAGCAGCAGTCTTCAGAAAATGCACTTGCAGCAGCTCACAATAACGGCACTTTTGCAAAGCGTTTCCCAAGGAGAGCGAAAATAATAAAGCCCTAAATCGCTTGGGCCCTGGGCATCTGAAGGAGCGCCTTCTGCCAGACAGACCTTCCAGTGCACTGAAATCTCAAGGGTCGGTTTCCCATTGGGCAATTTAATCCAGATTTTAAGCAGGGTTCTTTTAATCAGCAGCAAGGTCTAGTTTTTTACGTTCCCACTGTTAGATTATAATGCAAACTTGTAGGGGAGAAACCGCTTCCCCTCCCTCCTCCCCTCAGCAGGACTTCGTTGGGGTGGGCAATTCAAACCCCACCCCCTATACAGGCCTGTCTCCAATTCAGATCATGGCAGCAGGGTTTTTTTCACTTCCCTTTTGTTTTGTGCTAGATTGGTACATCAAAGCAGCACGAAATGGCAGGGGGGAGAGGAAAACCAGGTGGGGAAAGCTGGGAATAGAAATCGTGATGGGGAGAGAGGAGGGACAAAGTAGGCACACTTTTAAGAGCCACCAGCTTTGCAAAATGGCAGGTATTGAGGCCAAAGTCTTTTGTTCTCTACCTCTTTAAATAAAATCAGACACTTTTGACTCACTCCTGCTATGGTCTGATATCTCGTTACATTGTAATGGTCTGACCTCTTGTTACATTGTGTTCTGCCCGCTCTTCCTTTTCAGCCAAGCCCGATTCTTAGCACGTAAGGGCGAGAGCCCAGGGGAAAGGGAAGAGAATCACAGCTTGTCATTGGATCAGGAGAAACTGAGGAGAATGCCCCTAAAACGTGGTTCCCCCCCCCCAAAAAAAACTGCTTGCATTCCCATTACTAAACAGTGAGGATTATTTCTAAATCCAGCAGTGAGACCTCTTTTGATCCGAATGGAACCTTCTTGGAGTTCCTTCACTTTCAGGGGAAAGAGGCTTGGGGACACGCAAGAGGGCCTTTTCTGTGGTGGCCCCCAGACTGTGGAATAGCCTCTCTCTTGAGGTTTGCCAGGCGCCTGCAACCAGACTTTGGACATTTGAATAGCTTTCTCAGGGTGCTGTCCTGATAGGGAGGGAGGGGGAGGGAGGGAGGGAGGGTTATATTTTTAGCTGTGTTTTAATATATGTTTTATTCCTTCTTATTATAAGCTGCCCTGGGACCTTTTGGTGAAGGGCAGGATATAAATTTCTTAAATAAATAAATAAATAAATCTGCACAAGAAGCTAGCCACAGTAGTTTTCTAACTGAGCCAAGAAGGCAGACCTATCTCAGACAAGCAGATATCGTTTCTGAGGAAACGCTATTAATATTTGTTTTTTATGGATGCCTTTTCTTCTGCAGCTTCTTTGGGGTCTCTACATTTTTTTTTGGTCTTGTCATCCCTGCATAAGTATATTTATAGACCTTATGGTGGCTTCCCATTGGTTCCCTGGTTGGTAGGAGAAACGGTTACCTTGGTTTTCATCCGTGTGTGAATTTATGCAGGACTGCGTGGGCGACACACACAAGCTTATGAGTTACGTTTTCAAGAAAAGCCATCCTTTGAGACATTTGCAATGCACTTAAAATACTGGGACAGTTGATGGTTTGCTCCACGAAGGAGGCGCTAACTTAACACCTAAGGTCACAGGTGTTCCCCAGGTAACCACCAGGGTTATTCAACTCCCTTTCCATTTGTCACAAGCCTGTTTCTCAAAAGGGGCAAAGACGGTGACCGTTGCCACTTAGGAAGACACAGGCTGTGGTCACAAGGTTTAATCCAGCTTCAGTCCACTTTCAGGGTGAGAGAATACATCAGCAAAGTGACAAGCTATTTTCTTTCAGGTTAAATAACTCAGAAGATTCACCTTCGGGATAGATAATGTGGAAGGAAAATTACTGGTCACTTTGCTGAAGTGTTTTCTCACTCTGAAGGTGGACTGAAGCTGGATTTAAACTTAGGTGTGAACACAGCCTCAGATGATGTGGAAAGGAAATTACTGGTCACTTTGCCAATGTGTTCTCTTGCTCTGAAGATAGACTGAAGCTGGATTAAACCTTAGGTGTGACCACAGCCTTGGATGCCGTCAAATATAGCTTTGATTGCAGCTGGTAGACTTAGCTGTGGTCATACTTAAGGTTTAATCCAGCTTCAGTCCACTTCCAGAGTGAGAGAATACATCAGCAAAGTGACAAGCTGCTTTCTTTCGGTGTTAAACAACTCAGAAAATTCACCTTTGGGATAAAGAACGTGGAAAGAAAAGTACTGGTCATTTTGCTGATGTTTTCTCTCACTTTGAAAGTGGACTGAAGCTGGATTAAGCCTTAGGTGTGACCACAGACACATGCAAATGTCGACATTCGTATCTTCAAATACAAATAGAATATTTGTACGAATAGATACAAATGTATTCAAATTGGTTCAAATTTTAATACATTCATTTTTTCTCTATTTGTTCGCATTCAAACATTCGAATATTCTATTCAAATCAAATTTCAAATCCAAGAATTCCATTCTTTGGGGATACCTGGATTAGGATAGTTTTTCCTTTATTTTGTTCACAAGTGTGATTTGTATGGTTTGTATTTTGCTTTGTGTATTTGGTTGTTGTTTAATACCTGTTTACATACTTATAGAAAATAATAAAATATATTAAAACAAACAAACTCACATTTGCACCATTTCAAAAGTTCTTCCTCCCAATTGGTCACAATATTCATCTCAACAATGAACTGAAAAAGTGGTGGATTTATTTTCATTGTGACTTCCGATAATAATAATAATAATAATAATAATAATAGAAGTTAGACAAACCCAAGAGCAAAAGGGTTAAAGTAGCAAAAAGAACAGGGCTGGATTGCATCCTACTGTATTTTGTACTCAGCTAATTTCATTTCTTTAGGACATTAGGCGCCCCCCTCCAAACCCATCAGCTCAAGGACTGCCTTCCTATTTATCTATTTCTTCACTGACACAGCCTTTAAGAAAAGATTAGGGCATTTTTAAATTAATTTACTTCTGTAAATAACTCGCATTGGGAAATAATAAGCACAGCTGCACAGAGCAAGCATTTCTGGCACTCAGCTAAATGCAATCACAGTACATATCAGAGAATTATGAAATTTAAGTGAATATCAGCTTCAGGGAGGCCAGGACCCCTGCCTAATTCGTACCCTGGAATCCTTCCAATTTGCCAAACTGTCTCCTGAGATCATGTGTTGTTTGTGGGTACAACTGCTAAAAATTATAAAGGGCTTGTAAACCATTTAAAGGTTTTTTTTAATGAAAAGTGGCATCAAAAGGCATTAAACAAATAACAGATACCAAAAAATCAAGTGCATGATCTGGGAGCACTCCTGGATTCATCACTGTCATGTGAGTCCCAAATGGCAGTGACCCCCAGGAGTGAATACCATTTTCTCCATCTCGTCTGCCAGCGTAAGCCTTACCTGGACAGGGATACTTTGGCCACAGTAACCCACATTCTGGTAACCGCTGTCCAGAGATCGCCAGTTTGGAACCTGGCAGTGATGAGGTAAGTGCTTTGCGCGTGTGCACATCCCCGCGTAGGCCCGGGGTGGGGTGGGGGGGTCCTGCGGGGTGGGTGTCCTGTGGGCCCTAGAGGACTTGATCCAGTCCCCTAGAACCCACAGGAACCCAAGGAAGGACCGCGACAGCGCCCCTGGGTCAAATTCAACCCAATGGCAGCCAGGCCTGGGAGTGGGGTCCCACCCCCGTGCTGGCCTTCCAGGCTAGGACACGTGGGGATGCTTTCCCCTTTCGCACGTAGGCAGGTAGGAATGCGTGTAGACGTGATCCTTACCTGTCTATGTGTAAATGGGGAAAGCGTCCCTGCGTGTCCTAGCCTGTGCACCGCAGCCGTTCAGCTGTAGTGCGAAAAGGCCTAAGATCCTGTGCGCAATTTGTGCAAACGTTTTGTTGACTAAGGCTGCAGCCAGATATCACTTACTTATTCTGCTATATTTGGATGTTTTGAAATATCCATGCTTTCTTCTGGAATATCCAAATATAGGCCGCGATCCCACTTGACTTTTTAAAAGCAAAAGAATGGAGGCGAACGTGCATTCTGCCTGTTTCCTCTGTTTTTGTTAATTCAGCTTTAAAGTTGAGTGCGGCGGTGGCGGATGAAAGGCGGGGCGGTAAGGCAGGCAGGGCTCGCTCGCTCGCAGCCCGGCATTCTCCTCCCCATGCCCTGGGATTGCTCAGTGGCGGCAGTGGCGGCAGCGGCCAAAAGGGCAGCCAAGCGAGGTGATGGCCGAAAAGGCAGGCAGCAGGGTGTATGGGTGAGGAGCCGGCAGTGGCAGCAGCTGAAAGGGCAGGCTGGCAAGGAGGAGGAGGCTGAAAAGGCAGCCTGGCGGGCTAGGGAGCAGGATACTCTGAGTGTACCATTCCCAAAGGAAAAATATAAAGTGTTTTAGTAACAGAAACGGGAGCGAGGTTCTTTAAACAAGTGTTTTTTTAATGCGTATTTTTCTATTTACCCCTCTGAAAGTGTGGGAAGCCAATTTCTAATGCAGACAAAGAATTTTCAAAATGTTTTCAACGCGCAATAAAACCCTAGTGGGAACACGGCCATAGTGTATTCAAGTAAGCAATATTTGCATGCAGCCTAATTTTATTCTAAACCACCCCCACTGAGATGAAATTTAGAAGCGGCACGCTGTTTGTTACCTTTGCAATCTTTCCTGCACCGCAGAGGTATATACAAATGGGTTGTTCAAAGAACAGCAACAATTCTTAAATTTGCATCTGTTACAGATTATCAATATATGCAATATATGCAAAGATGCCCTTTTCTTTATGCGTGCATTTTCTCCTGCAGAAAATATTCAGAAATGACACACGCCATTCACCAATCTGCTAAACCAAAAGCTTGCCCCCAGATCTATCACACCAAAGTTTGAATCCAGCTTCGGTCCACTTTCACATTGGAAGAACACATCAGCAAAGTGACTTGTCATGTTCCTTTCACATTATCTAACTTAAATGTGAGTCAAAAGCAAACAGCTTTTCACTTTGGCAATGTGCTATCTCACTCTGAAGCTGGATTTAAATTTAGGTGTGGCCACAGCCATAGGTATGCTGCAGAACAAAGGGGTAAAGAACCCCTTCTGTCAACTGAACACTCAGGAGCCCAAGAAAATAACATCTCATGATGAAGTTTTAACCTGTAATTGTCGAATGAGTGATTTATCTGGTCCTCGGTCAAAGAGTTTCCATCCAGATCACAAGGTTCGCTGGGTTCATGGATATCCATATCAGACAAAATTCTCAGTTTTGAATTTTCATAAGAGACGTCCGTGAAATTCCTGGTCAATGCACCTGGATGAAGACAAAGACCTTGAATGTATCACATATCACCCTGTCCCCCCCTGAAATACTGCTGGAATCGCTTCCGTGGACTAGGTGCAGATGGAAGACCAGCACATTTCAGTGCACAACAGGAATTCTGGTCAAATCACTAAATCAAACCAGGGCAGTACGCGAAGTCAACAAGCCATGGCAAGGCAGCTTCAGGTTTAAGGTAACATTGGGAGAGGCTGTAGCTCAGTGGCAGAGCAGAATGCCTGGAAAGCACAGGGTTGCTGGTTCAATCCCCAGCCCCTTTCAAAAAATAAGCAATGGCAAACCACTCCTGTATCCCTGCCAAGAAAACTGCATGGAGATGTCCACAGAAGGACCCATGCATCCAGGAGTTAGCCATGACTTGATGGTATCCAACAACAACATTTGAGTTGGGGCAGTTTTGAGGGCCAACTGAATTTTTCTACTGATCCTTCTATCTACCATATCAATGTACAAAATACAGGACAGTCGGACCCCTGTATCCGCTGGGGATACATTCTGGCTCCTACCGTGGTTACCTGAAACAGTAGATAATTGCAAACAGGCCTTCCGGTTCCGGTCCTGAAGTACTTTTCTGGCCTCTGGAAGGCCTATTTCAGCCTCTGGAGAGCATTGGAATAGGTGTGCAATGCCACCAGATGCCTCCCACCTGCCTCCCATGCACCCCTTTACATTTTGGGCATCATGCACCCATTCCAACACTCTACGGAGGCCAAAATAGGCCTTCTGGTTCTGTGTGCTTTTCCCTTATGGTGCCCAATGGGGCGGGGGGTGCTGATCCAGTAACCATGGTTAACTGAAACCATGGTTACCAAATCAGTGGACACTGGGTCTGACTGAATATGAGAAACAAATGAAGAGGGAGGTGGCCCCAGGTGTCCAGAGGATTGAGAAAATGGCTTTGTGAATTCAGTTCTTCTCAACTAGCAATGCAAGGGCTAAACCTGGAAACTTTATCCCACTATATCCCACAAGCAAAACATTCAAAACAAAGCGATTGCTAAATCAGTTGTTTTTCTCTTCCACTTGATTTTTATTAATATTAATATTAGGTGATACAACACCAAATATGTCAGCTTTATTCCATAGTGCATCGAAATCTTCCCAAGATCCTAAGATGATGATGATGATAATAATAATGCATTATGAAATATCAAAACCAATATGTTTAGCTTGGTCATATAGTAGTAAAAATACTAACTTGACACAACACCAAATGTGTCAGCTTTGATATTTCATGGGGTGTTTTACACTAGCACTAGAGTACCCATTAAGGACCCTAAATGGGTACTCAAGTGCTAAATGGAAAAACACCCTATAACTCATCAGAATCTTCCCAAGATCCTAACATGGCATCATCATCATCCTTAATCGACTGCCTGGTTACGTAGAATTATGGTAATTCTCTGATGTTCATCATTTGTTTTTGATCACAAACACACACACACACACACACAAATACTATCCCCATCATGATCTTGAGCTTCTCTGCTTTGACACGGAGCTACAAAGAGGGAAGAACTTCTAATTAGAGTCCGGAAGGAGGACAGTAGGGTGCTGCCGACAGGCGTGGTTTGGAGCATTTCAGAGCAAGACTTCTAGCCTTACCTTGGTAGTCTAGAAGCATGGAAACGAACAAACGGGGGCAAACCTCCTGCAGCACAGAACAGAACGCGGAGAAGGCGGCGGGCCCCTTCCAAGCGAGTTTCTCCAAAAAGCAGGCAGCCTGCTTCTCACAGCACTCCCAGGACAGAATGTCTCTGTACTCCTCCGAAGAAAAGACACCTTCATAAACCAGATATGACAGCACTTTCCCCACATCCAGCTCTGCCGCGATTCTCTCCCTCTGGTTGCTTAGGATATCGAACAGCGTGTGGTTTCTGCCTCTGATCTCTTTTTTGGGTGGTTTTGCGCAGTTGTAAAACCAAGACTGCGCTGACCATCCAAACATGTTTGCATTGGTGCTATAAATACACTTAGAAAGAGAGAAAGAACAAGAGAAAGAAGTTCCACCTCTGTCCTCAGCAGACGATGGATGCCACACAGGGGCAAAAAGCAAAGAAAGGCATGTGGACCGCAGTGCCCATGGATGATCGCCGTTCGGCTAGGATAGAGACAGAAGGGCAAGGGCCAAATTGCACCAAGGAAGAAAAGAAACCCACGCACAGAGCCTGTGGAGCCCCCTAAGAGGATTACTTTACACTAATTAGCCTTTTACAACCGCTAATAAGCATCGCTGCAACGATAATGAGAGAGGCAGGCAAATAGCTGGGTTACTGTTACTTTTTAATTCTGTAACTGATCTTCCAAAAGGGCGGGGAGCCCTTTGGTAAGGAAACTGAGTTTTGGCTAATAGAACGTCAAATAATTCATTTGCACCAAACCCGTGTTAAGAGTGACAGATAAAGATATGGCTAGTTTGGTCTAGTGGTTAGGGAGCCAGACTCTTATGTGGGAAAACTGGGTTTGATTCCACCCTCCTCCATGAAGCCAGCTGGGTGACCTTGGGCTAGTCACAGCTCTCTTCTGAGCTCTCGCAGCCCTACCTACCTCACAGAGCGTCTGTGGTGGGGACGAGAACAGAAGGTTTGTCAGCTGCTTTGAGTCCCCTTAAATAGGTGAGAAGAGCGAGGTAGAAAAGCCAACTCTTCTTCTTCCTCCATGAAGCCAGCAGGGTGACCTTGGGTGAGTCACAGCTCTCTTCTGAGCTCTCACAGCCCCACCTACCTCACAGGGTGTTTTGTTGGGGGGAGAAGAATAGAAAGCTTTGTCAGCCACTTTGAGTCCCCTTAAATGGGTGAGAAAAGTCAACTCTTCTGGTGAGGTTTTGGTCTAGGCACCAACCCAATCTTACCATGACCGGTCAGTGACTGACCCTCCTCAGGGGCATTTCAGACATAATGTCTTGTTGCGGGGCCATGAAGTGCATGTTTTGGGGTGGAAGAGAAGCTTACAGAGCTGACTTTTCCAAACAGCGGAGCAAAAAAAACCAAACATCCAGCATGGCTTTTCATGCGCACTGAATTTCCGGAGCGTTTTATTAAAAAATGCATAAATAGGGAGGACTTAATGAATTAGGATTAAGGGGGGAGGTTTTTACAGCTCCACCGTAGGTGTCCTGCCACTAGTAATTACTCACTGAGGATAACGGTTGCATAACATTCTCTCCAACGTGTAAAAACCTGTATTCTACTCCGTGATGCTTGTGACGGCATAGCTAGGGCAAGCAAGGCTTCCCCTACCAAAAAATTCCCTTATGGTTTCAAGTTGCACAATGAACCAGAGAAATTAGAATAATTTGGTTTACTGAAACAAAAAGGCAACATTTGAGCAAATACATAAAACAGCAAAACAAAAAGAAACAGAATCAAAACAGTTCAAGCAAATAAAAAGATTTCTCCATGCAATGCACGAGGTTTAACTTCAAAGTTCCATTTTAAAAAAAGGTCAAAGGCATAACCTTTCAATGAGGACACGCCTGAACTAATAGAACAGACCAAAGCAAGATGAAAGAGTATCCTAAACATATCCTAAATCATGAATACGTCACATTTTACACAATAGCCAACAAAATGCCCACAAACATAGGTCGTTCTAGAAGGTGAGTGAGCAACCCCCTCCTAGCAAGAGATGTGAACAGTTACACGTCCCATCTCTGTAGCCAATTAGCTTTATCAGCTTTGGGAGAGAATTCCCAGATGCCACTGGTTGTGGGCGGTACTGCTTCAAGGTCAAATATGCCTATCTTCTTCAAAACATAGCACAAACATTCGGCTTTCCCTTGAGAAGATTTTACTTCTGATGTTAACCTTCTAAGGCCAAAATGGAGATAGTTAGGTTCTCCTGTTACAGTGCTTTTGCTTGGCTCTGCTTGCTCGCTCTGTATTTGTGCCCAGAGATTTGTGCTACTGGATTTTCTGGGCCAACTCTAATCAGCTGCTTGCTACTCTGCTGCCTGATGCATTTTCCCCCATGCACATGGAGGAGGGTTGTTTCTAGGGGTGTTTTTCCACTGTCACTAGAAGTACCCATTAAGTACCCATTAATGGGTACAAAAATGCCATTGCGTACCCATTAATGGATACTTAATGGGTACTTTTAGTGACAATGGAAAAACACCCTAGCTGTGTCATTCAAATCCTCATAGGTGTAAGCTCTAGGCTAACACACTGGCAACCCCTCACCCTTAATGGGTGCAAAAGGCACACCAACAGGGATTCTTATGTCTCTCTGGCCCAACCCCATGATACAGAGAAGAGCAAAGGCATATGTGCTAAGAATGAGGATAAAAGTACGATTATTTATATCCTTGGTTCCACAAAAGCATATTGCTATGCAACAGAATAGAGGACCAGATGTGCTTCGAGTTCCCAAAGGATCGTCAGTGGCATATATAATGCTGCAAAGCAGCCTAAATGATGGAACAACAATTATATATTGAACGTTAGGTATTCAAAACACAAAGCAAGTCCGCGTATGTTTCACAAATAAATTCCAAAAACATAGTACTCACTTACCTAAGGGCATTCCACACTGCTCATTTTAAAATATTAAAAACAGAAGAAGGGGAGGGGAATCTATAAAAAGTTCATTATAATTTATATTTATATGCAGTCACAGTAAGAAAAGCAACAGCAGCCTGTATTTCCAGATTATCATATAACCTTCAGAATGGGGCTGAAGCTGTTATATTTGGGGGGGTCATACACCCAAATTATACACTTAAGCCATTTGACTCTTTCACTCAAACTTTAAAAAGATATGTTAATGACTGCATAAATAAATTTTAAAAGTATTTTTTAAGAGATAAGATACACATTTGATACAAATAGAATGCAACCCCCCCCCCCCAATTCATGCATGTTGCTATTCAGTGCAGCAAATCTGGACTGAGGCAGCAAATTTTAAATAAGATGCTATTTAAACTATTTCACGTATCTTCTTCAAGTGGTTATTAGCCACTGCATATAATGCAAGGAAAGAAAAAATGCAGTTCTAGCTGTTTAAGGGGAGGGAAATTCCATGCTCAAAAATGCAGGATGCATTAAACATGGCATGCTTTCAAAATACTAGCTTGGAAGGGGTGTCCCAGGAGCCTGGCTCAATAACAGGTCCAGAGTGCCATCTAGTGGCCTTAGGTGCAAGTAGCTGCGTGTTACACCGACACACCTGCACCTGGACATCACAGGTACACCTGGAGGTGGAGCAGAATATGAAAAGCCCCTTGTGGCTCTGCTTCAGTTTCACACTTCGATAACCCAGAGATCTCTGTGTTCTTGGTTTTCTTCTTCCCAAGTTCTTGCTTTGTTCCTCTTTCAGACCTAAGCCAGTTTGGTCTAGTGGTTAGGGAGCCAGACACTTATCTGGGAATACTGGGTTCGAATCCGCCCACCCCCATGAAGCCAGCTGGGTGACCTTGGGCTAGTCACAGCTCTCTTCTGAGCTCTCACAGCTCCACCTACCTCACAGGGAGTTCTGTTGTGGGGAGAAGAACAGAAGCTTTGTCAGCCACTTTGAGTCCCCTAAAATGGGTGAGAAAAGCAGGGTAGAGAAGAAAAGCCAACTCTTCTAAAGTTTTGGAATATTTGAGAAGAAATATTAAGAGAACAGTTGAATATATCAATTTCCCTTGCACCGGAACTAGATATATTGCATATTTTGCCGGAATCTGTCACAGATAAAACCACTATCAGTTACATTTCATTACTATTGGCTGGTAAACCTGTAGTAGCTAACAACTGGAAGCAACACTCTACTCTGCCACTACTTGGTGTAACAAATTACTGGACTATGCAGCAACTGAACAAATTCCTTCCCAATGATTCCATTATGTGGGGAGGAAATAGATCGACTTTTAAGGACGTTTGGAATCCTTAAAATTGGACCGAATTGACTTTGTGTTGAGATGGCATATGAATGTGTTTAATCTCAACGTTGGATTTTAATAAACTAGTAATAATAATAATAATAATATTCTACAGGAGGCAACTTGTGAGGTGTCTGAACAGTTTTATTTCTTCAGGTTTGAAATGTGACCGCAACAGGGACCTTTATAGCCCTTGGGCAGTGAGATGCCTGAAGCTGGATTAAACTTTAGCTGTGAACACAGCCAGAGGGGCCTGAAGCCGGATTAAACCTAAGGTTCGAGCACAGCCAAAACGGGTTGAAGCCGGATTAAACCTTAGGTGTGAACAGAACCAATTGGGCCTGAAGCCAGATTAATCCTTACCTGGGACCACAACCAAACAGGCCTGAAGCCAATTTAAACCTTAGCTGTGACCACAGCTAAAGGGTCCTAAAGCCGGATTAAACCTTAGGTGGAACCCAGCCAAACAGGCCTGAAGCCAGATTAAACCTTAGGTGTGACCACAGCCAAACAGGCCTGAGGCCTGATTAAAACTTAGGTGTGACCACAGCCAAAGGGGCCTGAAGCCAGATTAAACCTTAGGTGTGACTACAGCCAAACAGGCCTGAGGCCTGATTAAACCTTAGGTGTGACCACAGCCAAACAGGCCTGAGGCCTGATTAAACCTTAGGTGTGACCACAGCCAAACGGGCCTGAGGCCTGATTAAACCTTAGGTGTGACCACAGCCAAAGGGGCCTGAAGCCAGATTAAACCTTAGGTGCGACCACAGCCAAACAGGCCTGAGGCCTGATTAAACCTCAGGTGTGACCACAGCCAAACGGGCCTGAGGCCTGATTAAAACTTTGTGACCACAGCCAAACAGGCCTGAGGCCTGATTAAACCTTAGGTGTGACCACAGCCAAACAGGCCTGAGGCCTGATTAAACCTTAGGTGTGACCACAGCCAAACAGGCCTGAGGCCTGATTAAACCTTAGGTGTGACCACAGCCAAACGGGCCTGAGGCCTGATTAAAACTTAGGTGTGACCACAGCCAAACGGGCCTGAGGCCTGATTAAAACTTCGCTGCCACCAGAACGCGCACTGCGCCTCGGCCGCGGGCTCCGTCCGCCGCTGGGCGTCAGTGGCGCCTTGCCTGCTCGCCCTGCCCGCCACCCCTCGACCTTCACCGCCTCCCCTGCCACCTCCTTCGCCCTCCTCCCCCTCCCGCCCGGCTTCTGCGGAGCGCGCAACCGCGCTCGTCCCCGGCTGCGCGCGGCCGCCTCCTCTCCAGCCGGTGGCGGCGCCCGGCGGACGCGGCCCTCCCTCCCTCCCTCCGTGCCTCCCTCTGCGATGGCGGCGGCGGCGGCGGCGATCGCGTCTCGCCTGGCCCGGCAGGAGCTGGAGCTGCGCCGCCTGGCCGCCGAGATCGGGCGCCTGGGCGAGGCGGAGCGGGCCGGGGGCGGCCTCGAGGGTGGCCCTCCCTCCTCGCCCTCCTCGCCGGCGCTGCAGGCGCTGCGGGCCGAGAACGAGAAGCTCCGCTACCGGCTGCTGCACCTGCGCCGGAGCCTGGGCGCCGAGCTCGGGCGGGCGGAGGGCGCCGAGCGGGAGACCGAGCAGGTGAGGACCCGGCCGGGCCCGGACAGGGGGGTGCGGAGGAGGAGGAGGAGGAGGAAGTCCCCCCGTAATGCGCCTTTGGGGAACCTGGAGACCTTTACGCGATGCATGGAAGGGCACCTGGAGAGGAGACCCGGCCAGGGCTCCGGTGCAGGGAGTGGGGGTGGCAGGGGGTCTCCCCCCTCCAAGGACGGGGAGGGGAGAGGTGTAGGAGTGGGAATGGGCTGCAATGGGCTGAAGATGGGTGGGAGGGGACCTCCACTCTTGCTAATGCAGGTGGGACTTGGGCAAGCCAGTTCCCTAGGCTGCGTTCACACCTAAGGTTCAGTCCGGCTTCAGTCCGCTTTCAGAGTGAGAGGACACATCAGCAAAGTGACCAGCCGTGGCCATTTCTCTGTGATCTGGATTAACCCCTGTGGGTCTACTGGGAATCCAGGTCGGGAACCTGCTGATTTGGATTGTGCACCACATGGGCTGTGGTCACACTTAAGGATTAATCCAGCTTCAGTCCACTTTCAGAGGGAGAGGACACTTCGGCAAAGTGACAAGCTGTTTTCTTTCGGTGTTAACTCAGAAAATTCTCCCTTTGAAAGAAAATTACTGGTCACTTTGCTGATGTGCTCTCTCACTCTGAAGGCGGGCTGAAGCTGGATTAAATCTTAGGTGTGACCACAATCAAGAGGACACATCGGCAAAGTGACAAGCTGTTTTCTTTCAGGGTTCAATAACTCACTCAGAAAATCCCCCTTTGGGACAGGTAATGTGGAAAGAAAATTGCTGGTCGCTTTGCTGATGTGTTCTCTCACACCGAAAGTGGACTGAAACTGGATTAAACCTTAGGTGTGACCCGCTTCAGTCCAGTTTCAGAGTAAGAGAAAAGCAAAACAGTAGGCCTTTTTCTGGCGTATATCTCAGGATAGGAATCTGTTGTACACATGCTAATGCAGGTTCTGGTAGGCCTCATTTGAGGCCTGCTGTGGCCTGCACTAGTGTGTGGACAGCACCCCTATTCCAGGGTATATTCCAGAATAAAACCAAGGGGGAGCAGGCCACTTAGGTGTGACCACATGGTGCATAGGTGGGTGGGGCAGAAGATGACCCCCTTCTTCCTGAAGAAGAAGAAGGAGAAGAAGAGTTGGCTTTTCTACCCCGCTTTTCTCACCCATTGAAGGGGACTCAAAGCAGCTGACAAACCTTCTGTTCTCCCCACAACAGACACCCTGTGAGGTAGGTGGGGCTGTGAGAGCTCAGAGGAGAGCTGTGACTAGCCCAAGGTCTCCCAGCTGGCTTCATGGGGGAGGGTGGAATCGAACCCGGTATTCCCAGGTAAGAGTCCAGCTCCCTAACCACTAGACCAAACTGTAGGACCTAAGGGATTCTCCCCCAGAGCAAGAGACACTTTTATAGAAGGAGGATTAGGGTGGAACTTAAGCAAGGAAATTAATTATTTTTCCTTCATGGTTCTGTTTTGCTTTTCTCTTTTGCTGCCCCAAGACCACAGGGCTGGGCTGGTGTAGTGTGTGTGTTTTTTTAAAGTTAGCCATTATCTGTTGTGGGACTTAAGGGTGCTTTGTTTCCTTTCTTTAGGCCTCTCCCAGTGCAAAGCCTGTCGCCCACCAGAGCAAACCCAAGAGGGAGAAGAAGGAAACTGACCAAGGCGCCGAAAAAAGTGGGAATCAGGTTGGTGAAGGCGTCCTGCTCCGGGCAACAAAACAAAAATCCCAATGGGACAAATCAACCTTAAAGAGAGAAACCACACAAAAGATGAATCTAAGAAATAGAAGAAAAATGTCAGGGTCCTCGAGATATGAAACAGTAATGAAATCAGCCTGAATACTATGAATAAAAGGAGAAGAAGGTGTTGGGTAGCCCTATGGGGAAAATAACATAGGGCTTGGGGTGGGTGGGGGCGGAAAAGGTTTGTCCTTGTCTCTGTTTTGAGATGCCCATGAGCCTTTGGTGGGCCACTGTGTGCGACAGGATGCTGGACTAGATGGGCTGTGGCCTGATCCAGCAGGGCCTCTCTTATGTTCTTATGTATGTTACAGAGAACAATAAACAGCACAATAACCGATGAGGTACTCGGGACGCAACCAGAGTCCAACAAACATATCAATGAAGGGAACTGAAAAGCCAGACGTTAGCTTTTATGTTAGTGAATTTGTAGATCTCTATACAATTTGGCCAGATATTCTGTATTTTCTGGCGTATAAGACTACTTTTTAACCCAGGAAAATCTTCTCAAAAGTCGGGCGTCATTTTATACGCTGGGGGTTGTCTTCTTATATGGCGAGTATATCCCAAACTCTATATTTTAACTGGAAAGTTGGGGGTCGTCTTATATGCCCAGTCGTCTTATACGCCGGAAAATATGGGTATTATTTTTTATATACAGTCGGACCCCTGTATCCGGAAGGGGTACGTTCCGGCTCCTACTGTGATTACCTGAAACCATGGGTAATCACAAACCATGGATAATCATGCCAGAAGTGCTTTTCTGGCCTTTGGAAGGCCTATTTCGGCCTCTGTAGAGCATTGGAATAGGTGTGCAACGCCACCAGATACCTCCCGCTTGCCTCCCATGCACCCCCTTACATTTTGGGACAGGCTCTGGTGGCGTTACACGCATATTCCAATGCTCTACTGAGGCCGAAGTAGGTCTAAGGGTGACCACCATTGACCCCAAGTACAGCAGTGGCAGGGACTGGGGCTCAGTGAATCCATTGACCCCAAGTACAGCAGTGGCAGGGACTGGGGCTCAGTGAATCCATTGACCCCAAGTACAGCAGTGGCAGGGACTAGGGCTCAGTGAATCCATTGACCCCAAGTACAGCAGTGGTAGGGACTGGGGATCAGTAAATCCATTGACCCCAAGTACAGCAGTGGCAGGGACTGGGGCTCAGTGAATCCATTGACCCCAAGTACAGCAGTGGCAGGGACTGGGGCTCAGTGAATCCATTGACCCCAAGTGCAGCAGTGGCAGGGACTGGGGCTCAGTGAATCCATTGACCCCAAGTGCAGCAGTGGCAGGGACTGGGGCTCAGTGAATCCATTGACCCCAAGTACAGCAGTGGCAGGGACTGGGGCCCAGTGAATCCATTGACCCCAAGTACAGCAATGGCAGGGACTGGGGCTCAGTGAATCCATTGACCCCAAGTGCAGCAGTGGCAGGGACTGGGGCTGAGTGAATCCATTGACCCCAAGTGCAGCAGTGGCAGGGACTGGGGCTCAGTGAATCCATTGACCCCAAGTACAGCAGTGGCAGGGACTGGGGCTCAGTGAATCCATTGACCCCAAGTACAGCAGTGGCAGGGACTGGGGCTCAGTGAATCCGTTGACCCCAAGTACAGCAGTGGCAGGGCAGGGGATCAGTAAATCCATTGACCCCAAGTACAGCAGTGGCAGGGACTGGGGCTCAGTGAATCCATTGACCCCAAGTACAGCAGTGGCAGGGACTGGGGCCCAGTGAATCCATTGACCCCAAGTACAGCAGTGGCAGGGACTGGGGCTCAGTGAATCCATTGACCCCAAGTGCAGCAGTGGCAGGGACTGGGGCTCCGTGAATCCATTGACCCCAAGTGCAGCAGTGGCAGGGACTGGGGCACAGTGAATCCATTGACCCCAAGTACAGCAGTGCCAGGGACTGGGGCTCAGTGAATCCATTGACCCCAAGTACAGCAGTGGCAGGGACTGGGGATCAGTAAATCCATTGACCCCAAGTACAGCAGTGGCAGGGACTGGGGCTCAGTGAATCCATTGACCCCAAGTACAGCAGTGGCAGGGCAGGGGATCAGTAAATCCATTGACCCCAAGTACAGCAGTGGCAGGGACTGGGGCTCAGTGAATCCATTGACCCCAAGTACAGCAGTGGCAGGGCAGGGGATCAGTGAATCCATTGACCCCAAGTACAGCAGTGGCAGGGACTGGGGCTCAGTGAATCCATTGACCCCAAGTACAGCAGTGGCAGGGACTGGGGCTCAGTAAATCCAATTACCCCGAGTACAGCAGTAGTAGGGACAGGGGATCAGTAAATCCATTGACCCCAAGTACAGCAGTGGCAGGGACTGGGGCTCAGTGAATCCACTCACCCCAAGTACAGCAGTGGCAGGGCAGGGGATCAGTAAATCCAATTACCCCGAGTACAGCAGTAGTAGGGACAGGGGATCAGTAAATCCTTCCAATATGCTTTTCTAAAAAACAAAAAACCCACCCCCCAGAATGAATAATTGTTTTACAATTACTGTGGCTTCTGTGTACACATTTTTCAGCCAGAGCAGCCTCCAAGTTTCATTGAAGAGCGGCTGAAACTATATGAAGCCCTGAAGAAAGAACATGACTCCCTCCTTGGGTCCAGGGCATCTAATCAGAGCAGACCCATCAAGATCACTCTTGCTGATGGGAAGAAGGTGGAAGGACAGTCCTGGAGAACGACCCCATACCAGATAGCTCTAGAAATCAGGTAACGTCAGCAGCGATTGTGATTGTGAATGTGATTAGCCAATTACTTTTAAGAGGGCAAAGAAAATTTTGTAACACAGAAAAGCAACACAATTCTAAGATTTATGCAGCCCAGGGCGTCACTAGATGGGCTGTGGCCTGATCCAGCAGGGCTCCTCATAGGTTCTTATGGACTAGATGGGCTGTGGCCTGATCCAACATTGCTCCTCATAGGTTCTTATGGACTAGATGGGCTGTGGCCTGATCCAGCAGGGCTCCTCATAGGTTCTTAAAGACTAGATGGGCTGTGGCCTGATCCAGCAGGGCTCCTCATAGGTTCTTATGGACTAGATGGGCTGTGGCCTGATCCAGCAGGGCTCCTCATAGGTTCTTAGGTTCTAAGAGGAACAAGAGAAGCAAATAAGAAGAAAGCTTTTTCAACTCCAGGCTAAATTCACAGCTTTGCAACTTGGTTGTTTTTAAATCTATTTTTTCCTCCATTTCTTATACCTCTGTGCTGCCTAACCGTGCTTACTCCAACTGGACTGGATACTTTCTGTTTTTGGTTTTATGTCATTTCCCGGTCCTCACAGTTCTATTTCTATTTCTCCATTTTGTCTTCCCAACCCTGACAAAAGGAATTTTTACAAACTCTTGTGGTGGGTGTGTATTATATAGGTAACCTTAGAACCTGCTCTGTCATCAAACTGTTGATCTAGAAAAATAGAACAGTTTTAAGACCCCTTTGGTGAGGTCTTCCCATTTTTCTTCTTTTCTTCTAAAAGAAGGTGCTAACTTTGACTTATAAGGCCCTAAATGACTTGGGCCCCAGATATCTAAAGGAACACCTTCTCCCGTATCGACCTGCCTGTGTTTTAAGATCTGGAGGGGAGGCCCTTCTGGTGATCCCTCCGCCTTCAGTAGCTAGGTGGGTGGGCACCCAGGAGAGGGCCTTCTCGGTAGTGGCCCCCAGATTGTGGAATGGTCTCCCCCTCGGGGTGCGTCAGACCCCTTCCTTGTTCCTATTTAGGAAGACGGTGAAAACGTTCCTCTTCACACAGGCCTTTGGTTAAATGTCCCCCACACTTCCCCCATTGAATTTCACTGTTGTTTTTAACTATCTTTGTAATTTTTTAAAGCTGCATTTTTAAACTTGTTTCTGGTTTTAGGGTTGATATAATTTTTTAAATGTCTATTTTTAAATGTTGTGAGCCGCCCAGAGACCCTCAGGTATGGGGCGGCATATAAAAATAAATAAATAAATAAATAAATAAATAAATAAATAGGGGTGTGCACAAATGCAATTTTTGTTATTCGATTTGAATCAAATATTCTAATGTCAGAAATTCATACAAATCGAGAACAAACGCATGTATTAAAATCCGAACCGATTCAAATATATTCGTATCTATTCATGTGAATATTCAGTTCTTATTTGATATGAGTGTCACCAACATTGGAAAGTCTCCGTACGTATCTGTACACGTCCCGTTTTTATCCCGCATGCATCCCATTTTTATCCTTTGTGTATCCGTACAAATGCGTACGGATACGAGTAAGATGCGTATGGATAAGTATGTAATTTGTACGTATCCGTAAATGTACAAAAGTCAGAATAATTCATGCAAATGGTTCAAAACACTGGAATTCATTTGAATGTTAAAAAAATGAATGTATAGACATTCCATTCGAATTCAAATGTCTGAGTTCGAAGAAATTCGGTCGAATTTTGAATGTGGCGTGTTTTTGCCTTTTCTAGCCGAGGGCTTGCTGACCACGCTGTTGTAGCCAAAGTGAACGGGGAATTGTGGGATCTCGATCGTCCGATGGAAACCGACTCTACTTTGGAGCTGCTCACGTTTGATAATGAGGAAGCTCAGTCGGTGGGTAAAATTCCTTCTCTTTCCTTCTGAGATCATTTCAGAATAGATTCCCTGATCCAGCCACAGACACAAGGGCTGTATTCGCACCTAAGTTTTAATCCAGCTTCAGTCCACTTTCAGACTGAGAGAACTAGGGAAGTGCACGAATATGAAAAAATGTGAATATTTGATTAGAATCCATCGGATGTCGATATTCGAACTCGAATCAGATTTTCAGAAATCCGAATTTGAACATTGGAACTTGAATCGGATTTTCGAAAATCCAATATGGATTTTCGAATAATTCGAATGTGTAGATATGAATCTGCACCAAAATGATACGTATCTTGCGGTTAAAGTATGGGATTAAAATGGGATGCATATGGGATAATACAGGATGCATGTGGATTTTTACGGAATGCGTAAGGATGCCCCAAAACATGCGTGCACCTCCCTACTGCCATCCGACATTGCCCGAAATAATCAAATTTCAATTGATTAATTACATATCTCATCCAGGTTTGTCCCATTTCACTGCGTTTTTCCATCCCAGTGTTATAGCTGGTAGTGCTGCTAATATTAGTTTATAAACCATATGCCTTTTACTCTCCATAGTCTGTTGCCCTCTATAGCTTGCAAAGAAGCTGAAATATGGATATTGTATTGTTAATTTCCGTAATTTTCTCAATACATTCAACTATTTGTTGCCAGAATACCATCACTTTTGGGCAGAGCCGTATCACATGAAAGTATGCCCCCTTATTCCCAGACATATGCCAGCACCTAGATGTCACTTTACGTAAGATCAGGTATAGCATGGATGCTGGATTTGTAGCAGAAGGCAAGACTGTTTGGTTATATTTCGTTCAGCCCTGTAGTCTCCAGTGAAAATTGTCATGCCTCTCTGGTGCCTCTTTATTTATATATTTTCTAATGATCACACTGTGCTGTTGGAGTCCTGTTGTTTTCCTTTGTTAATTGCCTTGAGCAATATTTGGAAAGGCAAGATATAAATAAACTGATCGATTCCTCCCTCTGTTATTATTTTTTTTTAATGTAGGTTTATTGGCATTCTAGTGCTCACATTCTTGGAGAAGCCATGGAAGATTATTATGGCGGGTGTTTATGTTACGGACCCCCCATTGAGAATGGCTTTTATTACGACATGTACATTGAAAACAGGTATATAGGAGCATATGTGTTAATATGTAGGAACCGGTGAAGCTATAAAATGGAAAGTGCTCTAAAGCATAGGCCTCAAACTTTTAAAATGCATTTATTTATTTAATGCATGTAGTGTTTGGATTTGTGTTCAGTGCTTCACTTTAAGCAGTTTTTATAATTAACAAATTACGAATTTTGCACCTAAAAACACATCTATTCTAGAGATGTGCATGAATGTTCTAAACATTCAAAGGGTGTTTTTCTACCGCAGCCCTTAGATCCGGATCTAAGAAGATCTGGATCTAAGAAATGGGTACATTCCTTAATCCGGATTTGGTAGATCCAGATTAAGGGAAGTACCCAATGTGTTCCCACAGGAGGTGTAGCACCCATTAGCAATGGGTGCTAACCCCCCTGCCATGGAAACACCTTTGCACCCATATGGGGAATCCGGATTGACCCACAAGGGGTCTGCCTGTCACCCCAGGTGTTTTGGGGGACAGGGGGTGCAATCTCCGAAGTCCCTCCGAAATCCCTCCAAAGTTGTCTTTGGAGGTTAGCAAAGACTCCGAAGTCCCTGAGAAGGCAAATTCGGAGATTAGCAAAGGTTCTGAAGACAAACCCCTTGCAAGAGCCTGCGTATGAATTAGCTCTTTGTGAGCAGGGATGAGTCAGCCTCATTAAATATGCACCTCTTTCCATGCCTGAAGGTAACAGTCCGCTTTGATCTCCCTTCTCTGAGGTTTGTCTTCGGAGCCTTTGATAATCTCTGAAGGCAACTTTGAAGTAACTTTGAAATGATTTCGAAACCTAGGTTTTGGGGCTCCCCCCCAAGGGTGCCCCCTCCCCCTAGCCTCCTCTAGACCCCATTGCCAAACTAATGTGGAAACAGGCTCCCTTTAATCTGGATTTTCTGGCTGAAGACCCCATTGTAGACCCCATTAATGGGGTCTACAGAAAATCCGCATTAAAGGCTGAGATGTACCCATATAATCCGGCTTTCCCCAGTGGCGGTGGAAACATTCGGGTCCCAAAGGGGTGCCGTGGTGGAAATGGGGTCATCCGGTTCACACCCAAATGGGTTCTTAATGGGTGCAAAAATGAGTACTTTCTGACAGTGGAAAAACACCCAAAATTTGATCAAATGTGGACATTTCGTTTCATTCAAATGTTTTGAATCATTCTAATGTACAGATATGTATCTATTACATACCATACGTATCTGCACAAATCTCCTATGTATCTGCACGCATTTACGCTGATAGTACAGGACAAAAAACAAGATACATACAGATATGTGTAACACATACAAATGTTGTCAACATTATTTTCTTTGGATTCAAATAGGTTTGAATGTATTCAGTTCGAATTGGATTTTGTTGCATTTGGATTCTAAGCATTCGAATTGAATCGAATATTTGGGTATTCTATTCTAATTCAAATGCAAAAAAATAATCTGGGCAGATCCCTAATTTATTCTGGATGAGCTTGGGCGGGTACTAATTGCTGGTGAACGATCTTCCCAGCTTACCTTTTCTCCTCCCCACCCGAAGGCAAGGCAATTGGTTTTTAATTTTAGGACTTTTGTAGTAAATAAGAAAATATTTTAGGGATGTGCACAAATATTCCTATGAATTCAGACAAATTTGGGCATTCGTATAGGACAGTGATGGCCAACCTATGACACGCATGTCACAGGTGACACGCCAAGCCCTTTTGGGTGACACACCTGGTCACCCTGGCACCTGGGCGTGTAGTGCTTGCTTGTTCTTGAAGTGTATGAAATACCAACTTTCAATTGAAGATTCAGAGACAAAAGTCACTATTGTAAATAATTATTTGTTTTTGCTTTTAATAAAATACATATCAAAAATATCTTTTTTATTAGATCTACAAAGATCACAAAATTATGGATATTTCTAGATGTGGCACAGCACCAGAGTTAAGCTAGGTTTTCTTGCGAATTTTGACACACCAAGCTCAAAAGTTTCGCCATCACTGGTATAGGAATTGAACGTTATGACATCCCTACATTGATGTTTGTATTTGTTCAAATGTTTCTGAGCGTTCATGAACCTGGGAGGTGGGAAAGTGGCTGCGCCGGTCACATCTGCAACGGATCCAAAGTGCATTCGACATGGATTGAGAGCGGATTCAAAGTGGATTCAAGGCAGATTTGATGCTTTCAGAGCGGATATGTTACAGGATACGTATCGAACACGTATGGGATAGATATGCGTTCATATTGGATATTCGTACCAATGCATTTGTATCGAATAGAATCCTACCACATTTGAAGGGGATCGTATTTGAATGAATACAAATTTTCTTACATTCGATTGAATACGATTCAAATGCAAAAAAACCCATTACATCCCTATTAATCTTCCTTGAGCTGCTAGAAACAGTAAGCGATGACTTGTATATGGTTTCCTGTTTGTTCATGAGGTTAACATAATCTTCATTCTGCCCAAAATGTGCTTCTTAACATGTGATGGGCCTGTTTGTCTAGAGGTGTGTCTAGTACGGAATTTCCAACCTTGGAGAACATCTGTAAAAACATCATAAAGGAGAAACAGCCCTTTGAAAGACTAGAGATCCGCAAAGAAATTCTGCTGGAGATGTTTAAGGTAAACTTCTTATTCCTGGACATTGACCAATGTGAGCCAGTTTGGTCTAGTGGTTATCTGGGAATACCCGGTTTGATTCCGCCCTCCCTCATGAAGCCAGCTGGGTGACCTTGGACTAGTCACAGCTCTCTTCTGAGCTCTCACAGCCCCGCCTACCTCACAGGGTGTCTGTTGTGGGGAGAAGAACAGAGGGTTTGTCAGCCAATTTGAGTCCCCTTAAATGGGTGAGAAAAGCGGGGTAGAAAAGCAAACTCTTCTTCTTCCATGCAGACACAGTCTAATCACTGGCTGTGCGCCGTGTGATTTTGAATGTTTCGCAAAACACGTGAAACAGCATTTTGCACACCTTTATTTGATTGGCTGCCTCAACCCATGTGACGGCACACGTCACCTCAACTTTAGCAGCTCTGATAGAGGAAACTACAGAGCTGCTGTCCAGTCTGGGTGACCAGTCTTCACTGTGCAGTGAAACGTTGCATTTATACGGCAAATTTGGATGCAGCTCATTTTGCACCAAACTGGAGTGTTTGCATGGTTAGTGAGCAAACCAAACCACGTTGATGTTCAAAAAGCCTGGTTCAAATTGATTGTGAACCGAGGTCTAACGAACCTAGCAAACTAGGGTGATTCACCATGTTTGCTTGATTTGCTTGCAAACTGAACCATACCGTGTGTTCGGGGGGTGGGGAGAACCAAACCAAGGTTAAAATTTGGTTTGATTTGAACCGCACTACTGAATTTCAGTTTGTGCAGAAACCTACATGGTAGAGATGTTGCAGCTGTTTTAAATCAGAACGGGAGAAGGTCTGTAGTTGGCTGGAAAGTGTTCATTTCAGATGAAGAAGAGCCTGACTTCGATACTTGGTAACTCTCGTGGGTTTCACTCTCATTATGTAAAGGTGCGCAATAATTCTTGCCATTAACCGCTACTTCCCCTTCTCTCTCTTACACAGTACAACAAGTTTAAATGTCGAATCCTGAATGAGAAAGTCGATACACCAACCACAACGGTGTACAGGTAAATTGGCTGTGGGGGGACCTGCAACTCCGATGCTTATCTAGCCTCTGGAACGGACCTCTGTCCCTTTAGAGCAATGCTTCTCAACCTTCCTAATGCCGTGACCCTTTAATAAGGTTCCTCATGTTGTGGTGACCCCCAACCTAAGCCTAACCCCCAACCATAGAATTATTTTCGTTGCTACTTCATAACTATAATTTTGCCACTGTTATGAATCATAATGTAAATATCTGATATGCAGGATGTATTATCATTGTTACAAATTGAACATAATTAAAGCATAGTATTCACATCAACCTCAGCTGAATATAAAAGTGTCGTTTCACCTCCAGTGCTGCTGCTTTCTACCCAGTAGCTGATCTCTACTGTATTTGTATGGGGTGTATGTGATGGGGTTGGCACCATGATGTCATCACACCAGGTACTCCTGTGTGGGCGTATCTGCATGTGGGTGGAGCCACCTGGAGACGGATAGAGGAGCGCTGTCTCGGTTCCTATGTGTTTTCCGGTGGTTTTAGACGACCCCTGCGAAAGAGTAGATCGACCCCCAAAGGGGTCGCGACCCACAGGTTGAGAACCACTGTTCTAGGGCTTTCTGAACTGCCAGAGGCTGAAACATCTCATTATTCATGAGTTTTGGGACTTGTGTTGTTCTGACAGAATCTAAGCTTCACAAACAGCAGGAAATAGCGAATGTTAACTCACATACTTTTCTGTTGGTAGGTGTGGTCCATTGATTGATTTATGCAGAGGTCCGCATGTGAGGCACACTGGAAAAATTAAGACTTTGAAGGTTTTTAAGGTAAGAAAATTCTGACAATCAGGGTGATGGAGAATAGTGCTGGGATACCTTTAGGTAGGAAAATTCATTGTGGACAAGTGTATCAATGGCTACTAGAATGAATGCCTAGGTACAGGCTCCTGGTTGGAGAGACAGGCAGGATATTTGCAGGCAGTTGAGAACAGGTGAAGGTTTTTCCTTTGTCTTCTGCTTTGAGATGCTCAGAAGCAATTGGTAGGCCACCTGGTGACATAGGATGCTGGAGTAGATGGGCTGTGGCCTGATCCAGAAGGGCTCCTCTTAATTCATGGAAGACAAATGTGTCAATGTCTTCTAAATTATTCAGGATAGTAGACACAGGATGGTAGACTAGATGAGCTGTGGCCTGATCCAGAAGGGCTCCTCTTATGTTCTTATCTGGAATGGATGCCCAGGTAACACCTCCAGGTATGAGAGACAGGTAGGATGCCTCTGAAGGCCATTTGCAAGGAATAGAGGGCAGGTGAAGGTTTTTCCTTTGTCTTCTTCTTGAGATGCCCAGAAGCAGTTGGTGAGCCACTGTGTGAAACGGGACGCTGAACTAGGTGGGCTGTGGCCTCATCCAACAGGGCTTCTCTTACATTCTTAGTTGGGAATATTTTTTTTCTAGGTTGAAACGTATCAAATTTCATTGTAAGCAACATAAATGGAATTGTTTTTCTGTGGTCTTGTCTTACGTGGCCTTCAAGTTCTGAAGTTTTCAATACTTTGGAGCCAGAAAAAAGAGGGTGCCAAGAAAATACTTTGTTGGTCTTTGTTTACAAATTCCTGTGTAATAGTCCTCATTCTGGGAACTCAGGTTTCTTGGGAATTTCATGTAATGTGCCCAAAATCAACACGTCTTTTTAAGAAGCAGGACAAAGCAGTAGAAGAATTTACCTCCTTCATAGTTTGCTTTTAAAAAAGAAGATGATGCTAATTTGTTTGGACAGCAAGTTTTCCTACTGTTTTTCTAGGTTCAAGTTCTACTTTAAGATCCTTTTATAAGCTGTCTTGGCAGTGTTAATCTTATTTACATTCTACTTTTTTATAGTTGAAGAATTTCAGCAGCCAGGCAGAGGAATTTTCTGCTTTCCTCTTTGCCTCTTCCTGTCGAATTAAATCAACTTCTGCCTCTTTTTTCTTGCCTTCCTGTTTGGAAAAAACAACACCACGTAATTCAAAGTGACAAATGGGGAATTTCAGAAAACAGGAGGGAAGTTTGAGTGCCAAATAGATTTTTTATGGTGCCGGGGAGCTGGTAGAGGAGACACAACCTTGTAACGTTTTTAAAGGGGAAAAAAAATCACCTGGAAGAATCATAGAATCATAGAATGGTAGAGTTGGAGGGGACCTCCTAGGTCATTGAGTCCAACCCCCTGCTCAAGGCAGGATCTCCTAAACCATCTCAGACAGATGGCTGTCCAGTCTCTGCTTGAAGACCTCCATCGAAGGGGAACCAACCACCTCCCGTGGCAGCCTGTTCCACTGGTTGATCACTCTTACTGTTAGAAATTTTTTCCTAACATCTAAACTAAATCTTTTCCCCTGCAGTTTCACCCCATTGTTTCTAGTCCTTCCTTGAGAGAGTGAGAACAGGGCTGATCCCTCTGCCTTGTGACAACCCTTGAGGTATTTGTAGACAGCTATCATGTCTCCTCTCAGTCTTCTTTTTGTTAGACTAAACATTCCTAGTTCCTTAAGCCGTTCCTCATAGGACATGGTTTGCAGACCGTTCACCATCTTGGTAGCTCTCCTTTGAACCTGCTCCAGCTTGTCAGTGTCTTTTTTAAACTGGGGTGACCAGAACTGGACACAGTACTCCAGATGAGGTCTGACCAAGGTAGAGTAGAGGGGGATAATAACTTCACGTGATCTGGACTCTATGCTTCTCCTAATACACCCCAGGATTGTGTTTGCCTTTTTTGCAGCTGCCTCGCACTGTTGACTCATGTTCAGTTGATGATCTACCAGGACACCCAAGTCTTTTTCACATGTGCTGCTGCTCAGCCGAATTCCTCCCATTGTATATGTGCTTTTTTCATTTTTCTTGCCCAGGTGCAGACCCTTGCATTTTTCTTTGTTAAATACCATTTTATTAGTTGCAGCCCATTGTTCGAGTTTCTCTAAATCTTTTTGAATCCTCTCTCTCTCTTCTCTGGTGTTTGCAATCCCCCCTAGCTTTGTGTCATCAGCAAATTTGATCAGTTTCCCTTCAACTCCCTCGTCCAGATCGTTTATAAAAACATTAAACATAACTGGGCCCAGGACAGAACCTTGTGGTACTCCACTTGACACTTCCTTCCATTTGGATGTGCAGCCATTTAAAGCCACTCTTTGAGTACGATTACTAAGTCAGTTTTGAACCCACCTTATAGTTGCCTTGTCAAACCCATATTTGATCAATTTTTCAATGAGGATCGCATGAGATACTTTGTCAAATGCTTTGCTGAAATCAAGAAATACTATGTCTACTGCATTTTCTTGATCAACCCATTGAGTGATTTTGTCATAAAATGAAATCAAGTTAGTCTGACACGACTTGTTTGATACAAACCCATGTTGACTACTGTTAATTATTGAATTCCTATCCAAATGCTGACATATGTGTTGTTTAATAATTTAAGAATTATTAATGATTTGTTTAATTTGTTTAAGAAGTACTGTAGGAAGTTGGGCTGCTGGAATATCTTTGGCTTTTTAGCACAAGAATGGGATAACATATGATATGCAGGTCTTGCATTTCAGTTATCTATTTTCTTACATAAAATGCCTATTTTATGTAACCACCTGAATATAAGAAGATTGCATGCTGTGAAAAAGGCCTGGAGGATAGTTGTGTTTATTTTGTTGATGAATGGATGACATAATCATGTTTTTTTTTAAATTTCCCCCCACTTTTCGTGTGTGTATATATGCGTGCGTGTCTGTGTTAATTTTTTGGTCATCAGAATTCCTCCACCTACTGGGAAGGTAAAGCTGACATGGAAACCCTGCAGAGAATTTATGGGATCTCTTTCCCAGAAAACAAAATGATGAAGGAATGGGAAAAGTTCCAGGAGGAAGCCAGAAACCGGGATCACAGGAAAATCGGCAAGGTAAGATTTATAGGTGCTTTAGATGCAACATCTGGGCTCACCTGGAACAGATCAAGAAGAAGAAAAGTTGGCTTTATATCCCACTTTTCTCACTCCTAAGGAGACTCAAAGCTGCTGACAAATCTTCTGTTCTTCTCCCCATCAGCAGACACCCTGTGAGGCAGGTGAGGTGGGGGAGCTCTGAAGGAGAGCTGTGACTAGCTCAAGGCCACCCAGCTGGCTGCGTGAAGGAGTGCAGAATCTAACCAGGAGACTACCAGATAAGAGTTCAGCACTCTAACCACAAGACCAAACTGGCTCACAGCATAAGACATAGCTACCGTATTTTCCGGCGTATAAGACGACCCCCAACTTTCCAGTTAAAATATAGAGTTTGGGATATACTCGCTGTATAAGAAGACCCCCGACTTTTGAGAAGATTTTCCTGGGGTAAAAAGTAGTCTTATATGCCAGAAAATACAGTAGTTCACAGCCCGACTCGATTGTACACTTGAAAATCAGAAATGTCATCCATATCTGAGGGCACAAAGCAAGGATTGTGGCTGTCCTCGCTTTTAATTTCTGGTGCTTTTTTTAATGTGTGTTTAGGAGCAAGAACTCTTCTTCTTTCACGAACTGAGTCCTGGAAGCTGTTTCTTTCTTCCCCGAGGGGCTTTCATTTACAATACTCTCATGGATTTTATCAAAGTAAGTACAGTTGGACCCCCGTATCCACTGATTCGGTAACCACGGTTTCAGTTAACCACAGTTACTGGATCAGTCCCACTCCCCCGCAGGCCCCATAAGGGGAAAGCACCCAGCACTGGAAGGCCTATTTCGGCCTCCGTAGAGTGTTGGAATAGGCACATGACACCACTGGAGCTCGTCTCAATATGTAAGGGGGCGTGTGGGAGGCGGGCAGCAGGTGCCCGGTGGCCTATCCCAATTCGGAGGCCAAAATAGGCCTTCCGGAGGCCAGAAAAGCACTTCCGGTTCTGGGGTTGCACAACCCCAGAACCGGAAGGCCTGTTCGCGATTATCCACAGTTTCAGGTAACCACAGTAGGAGCCGGAACGTGCCCCCAATTGATACGGGGGTCTGACTGTACACATATTACCAGTTTGGAACTGCATTACAACTGGGGGTGTGCAAAATGCTGTTCTGAATTCAGAACAGTCACACCTAAACCACAAGGCAGAGGGGTCGCTGTCCAGTTGAGCTGGCATGCCCTTTTCCCCCATTCCCCAAACACGGTGGAATATAAATACAGCAAATTCCAGAGGTTTTGAGTTTGATGCAGTAGGAATATTCTGTAGCTTATCAAATTAGCCGCGATCAGCCATATAGCTTTCTGTGTGTTAGACGTGGAGGTTTTAAACCTGCTTGGCAATTGGAAAAAAAAAGTCTTTGCCTCTTAGAATTAAGTGAAAGGTTACAGGTACTTCATCCAGGTGGAGAGACATGCAGGATGCCTCTAAAGGCCATTTGCAGGGATCCAAGGGCAGGTGAGGGTTTTTCCTTTGTCTTCTGCTTGAGAAGCCCAGAAGCAACTGGATGGAACAGTGTGTGAGATGGGATGGTGGACTAGATGGGCTGTGGCCTGATCCAGCAGGGCTCCTCCTATCCTTTTATCTAGAGTGGATGCCTAGGTACCACCTTCAGGTTAGAGAGACAGGCAGGATGCCTCTAAAGCAGTGGTTCTCAACTTGGGGGTCGGGACCCCTTTGGGGGTCGAATTACCCTTTCAGAGGGGTCGCGACGGGTCTCCCACAGCCCTTCCCTCCCACCTCCCAGCTGCTCCACCCCTGTGGTTGGAGGTCTCCACAACTTGAGGAACTCCATTAAGGGGTCGCGGCATTAAGAAGGTTGAGAACCACAGCTCTAAAGGAAGGTGCTGCTTTTGTTTTTCTGCTTGTGATGCCCAGAAGCAACTGGTGGGCGGTCACCACGGATGCTAGACTAGATGGGCTGTGGCCTGATCCAGCAGGGCTCCTCTTACGTTCTTATATGGCTGAATATTTTCTAAGGGCTTAGTAATGCTTGCTGCATTTAAAGAGCAGAAACATCCATCTGGGGTCTCTGGAGAGGGTGATTTTTCACTTACTATCCTTAAAGGTGTTTTGGCTTTACTTGTACAGGAAGAATACCAGCGGCGCAACTTCACAGAAGTTCTGTCTCCGAACATCTACAACAGCAGACTGTGGGAAGTTTCTGGCCACTGGCAGCACTACAGTGAAAATATGTTCTCTTTTGAAGCTGAGAAGGAAACATTTGCCCTTAAGCCAATGAACTGCCCTGGGCATTGGTGGGTGGTCCCTTTACTTTATTGCGAGGGCTTGGTGCAATTCATTTATTTATTTATCGTTTGTATTTCTATCCTGCTCTATACCTAAAGGTCTCAACGCCTAAAATCAAATATATTAAAACAGTAACAGTATATATTAAAACAAAAGTATCTGCAAGGAGAAAGGGAAAAGTGAATCCCAATTTAACCAAAGGCCAGGACAAAGAGGTGCGTCTTCACTGCCTTCTGAAGTGTGTACAGTGGAGGTGATAGATGCACCTCGAGGGGGAGACTATTCCATTGCCTAGGGGCCACCACTGAGAAGGCCCTCTCCTGGGTGCCCGCCTCTTTTGTTGCTGAGGGTGGTGGTACAGCCAGGGGGGCCTCCCCTCCAGATCTTAGGACACGGGCAGGTTGATATGGGAATGGACGTTCCTTTAGATATCTGTGATTTTTGGTTCAGATGAAATTAAAATAAAGCTCATAATAAGACAATGAGCAGTTTGATCAACTCAAGGTAACTTAGAGGTCTGAGTGTCTGCTTTGTCTCCCCCATCGCATCACTCTGTTTACTTTTCTTCTCTAAGTTTATCATTCTTCCCTCCTCCAATCTCTGCCTGGGAGTGGCTGTAGCTCAGGGGTAGAGCAAACAGCCCGAGAAACAGAGGGTTGCTGGTTCGATCCCCAGTCAAGCGGGAGTCAGCCATGACTTCACAGTACCCATCATTCAACAAAATGCACCTGACCTCAGCTTCCCACCTCCAAGAATTGCCTTCAAAGGTGCACAGTCGTTTGGATGCAAGTGTGAGAAGTGAATCTAGATAGGGATTAGGGTATAAACAGTTCAGAATGAACTGAGTCCTACATCACTAGACAGACTTCTTTTCTTTCTCCCAGCCTGATGTTTGCCCACCGCCCCCGGTCCTGGAGGGAAATGCCTTTAAGACTTGCAGACTTTGGAGTTCTTCACCGCAACGAACTTTCAGGAACCCTGAGCGGTCTAACCCGTGTCCGGCGCTTCCAGCAGGATGATGCTCACATCTTTTGCACGATGGAGCAGGTAAAGCTCTTGAAATGGCTGCAACAGGTGAATGGTTGGCCTGGAACAATCCTGGATTTCTAAGGCTGGTTGCTGCTACTCAGGCCGTGATCACACCTGTCGTTCAAGATGGCTTCCGGATGTCATCTCGCCACCTTGCTCAGATTTCTTTTTGCTGGGATCATCCTGCAGGTGGGCTGTCCCTCCTCAAGCCAGCTTTTCCGGAGTCTCCTTGTACAGAGGACTCAAGCTGTCTTGGGGAGCCGGTCCATTTTCACTTCCCCTGTGTGAGCACAGAACCGGGCTAGAGGGGATTGAACCATCCTGGTAGGGGTGGATCCAGCCTTCGCTCCTGCCCAGTGCCTGGCTGTGGGTGGGACACACATGGTCCCCCTTCCTTGCATCCCTTTCCACTTCTGTCACCATTCCTAGGATGGCTCCGTCTCCCATCCTGCCTCCCCCCATCCCACAATTCCCCTTTGTTCTGGTCACAGATAGAAATCCAATTGTGCTAGACTGATAATGCGCTTTAGCAAAGAAAAGGGCATATTTTAGGTTCATTTTTTTTTCTACCAGAACAGCTGCGGAGGCGCATGCTGGCTGTGATATGCCTCAGCTGCATCTGTCTGGGGGCACAGTCCCCTCACCCCAACAGTACCCCAAGTTTGCCCTGAGCACTCCAAACACACCCCATTGCCACTGTTGATTCTGGCCACTGGACTATGTGTCCAGTTCTGGGCACCCCAGTTCGAAAAGGACATTGACAAACCAGATCAAGTCGAAAGGAGGGCTACCAGAATGGTTAGTTGTCTGGAAACCATGTCCTATGAGGAAAGGTTGAAGGATCTAGGAACGTTTAGCCTACAGAAGAGAAGACTGAGAGGAGACATGATAGCGGTCTTCAAGTATCTGAAGGGCTGTCGCAGTGCAGAGGGATCGTCCTTATTCTCACTTGCATAAAATGGGAGGAATAGAAACAAGGGATGAAACTTCAAGGCAGTAAATACAGATTAGATATCAGGAAAAACTTCCTGACAATGAGGGCGACCAGTCCATGGAATAGGTTGCCACGGGAGGTGGTGAGCTCTCCTTCACTGGAGGTCTTCAAGCAGAGGCTGGACCTACATCTGTCTGGGATGGTTTAGGAAATGCTGCATTGAGCAGGGGGATGGACTGGACGACCCTAGAGGTCTCTTCCAAGTCTATGATTCTGTAAGAAGGCGACCTAGTTTGGACAGATGTGATCACAGCTTCAGAGGTCACCTGAGCTCTAAGCAAATGATAGTTTTTTTATAAGAGTTTTTCTTCACTTTGAGATTTCTACTTTTTCTTAGGGTTTTTTTTTTAATTTCAGATTGAAGAAGAGATGAAAGGTTGCCTGAGCTTTCTGCAGTCTGTATACCATGTCTTTGGTTTCACTTTCCAGCTACACCTTTCCACAAGACCTGCCAACTTCCTAGGGGAAAAGGAAGTCTGGGATCTGGCAGAAAAGGTAATCTTAGCAGAGATTTGATGCTGCCATTCTCTGAAAAAGGCATAGTCCTGAATAGGGATGTGCACGAATGTTTTTTTGGCATTTGATTCTAGTTAAAGAGGCAGCAATCAGAAAGACTTTGGCCTCAGTGTCTGCCATTCTGCGCAGGCAGGTGTGCTCTTTTAAGCTGGTGGCTCTTAAAATCCTGCCTGCTTAGTCCCTCCCTTCCTTCCCCATCACTTTCTCTCCCTGCCATTATAAGGAAAAAGGGAAAATGATCTTTAATCTTCTACTGCCTTGCTAAGATGTGCCGGCTGTGCTACCGTGGGGGAAGAAGCAGAGAACAAAAACTTCTGCTCCATAATCTGAATCGGGAACAGGCTTATATAAGGGTTGGGGTTTGAATTGCCCGCAACAAAGCCTTCTCCTGGCTGCTTCAACAAAGCCTCCATCCTGACTGTGGCAATCTGCATATGTGATTCCGGAGGCCCAGGTTAGGTCTTCATGACACCCAATGACAATTCAGGCACCACTGATGTTCCAACTTCCTCTCGTGTTTTCTCCTAGCAACTCCGGAACAGCCTAGACCACTTTGGGGAACCCTGGAAGCTAAACCCAGGAGATGGAGCGTTCTACGGCCCCAAGGTTTGTAAATGTGGTTTCTTCTGTAGTCACCTGCTCACTGACACCTGTCACATGGCAGATGGTCCAATCGGCAGCCTTTTTGTCTTTTGCAGATTGATATCACCATCAAGGATGCGATTGGTCGTTACCATCAGTGTGCGACCATCCAGCTCGATTTCCAGCTGCCAATCAGATTCAATCTGACTTACGTAGGGTAGGTATGCAGAAGAGGGCTTTGGATTTCAGGCATACCTGTTTGAATACCACATAAAAGGGAGACTGTAATGCTGTGATCAAATTTAGAACCTTTTTAGGAGGTGAGAATTGCATGGGCAGACAAGAGGCATCTAAAGTCCATTTGCCGAGATTCAAATGGAGTTGAAGGTTTTGCCTTTGTCGTTTGAGATGTCCAGAAGCAATGGGTGGACTACCATGTAGGACAGGATGCTGGACTAGATGGGCCCAATCCAGCAGGGCCCCTCCTAATTCATGGAGGTGCATCAATGACTACTAAAACTGACATCTAGATACTGCCCCAAGGCTGGGGAGACATTTGCTGGGATTCAAATGAAGGTGAAGGTTTTCCCTTTGATTTCTGCTTAGATGCCCAGAAGCAATTGGTGGGCCACTGCGTGGGACAGGATGCTGGACTAGATGAGCAGTGGCCCGATCCAGCAGAGCTTCTCTTATGTTCTTGTGGCCCCCTCCAGATGGGGGGAATATAGCGCCATTACAGTGCTGCTGTGTCTCCTCTAAAACCCATGGAAAACTATTGCTAGAAGAAGAGGAAGAGGGAAGAAGAAGAAGAGTTGGCTTTTCTACCCCACTTTTCTAACCCATTTAAGGGGACTCAAAGCAGCTGACAAACCTTCTGTTCTTCTCCCCACAACAGAGTACCCTGAGAGGTACATGGGGCTGTGAGAGCTCAGAATAGTGCTGTGACTAGCCCAAGGTCACCCAGTTGGCTTCATGAAGGGGTGCAGAATCAAACCCCGTATTCCCAGATAAAGGTCCGGCTCCTTAACCTCTAGACCACACTGGCTCACCTGGCACTTGTCATTTTATATGTTGTAACCTGCGCTGTGAGCTTTGGGTGTAGGGTGGGATAAAATTCAAATAAATAAATAAATATACTCTTTTTTCCTTCACAGGAAAGATGGAGATGACAAGAAGAGACCAGTGATCATCCATAGAGCTATTCTGGGCTCGGTGGAACGAATGATTGCGATTCTGGTGGAAAACTACGGTGGAAAATGGTTTGTAGTCGAGTCCCATAGTGTTTGTTTCGCAGGGTTTGTATCCTGGCCTTCACACACAGGGGTCAGTGAGGGTCACACTAACCAATAAATGTTAAAAACTATAAAAACAATGAAATCCATAACGCGTAATCCATAAATAAGATAGTAAATGTTCCCACAGCTGGACAGCAGCTGGAGGGAGTTAATCATCAAAGGTATAGGTGAAGAGGTACTGAAAACTATATAATGTCGGCGTCTGACATATCTAGCTGGGAGGCTGTCTTAAAGCCAGGGGGTTAACGCAAAAAAGGCCCTGTCATGTGCCACCATCCCTCAAACATACAGTATGATGGTGACAGGTACAAGAAGGTTCTCTTTCGGTATTCTTCATGGGCCAGAGAGGTCTGCTGTTTCAAAAGAGTTTTGGTATTCAGTTCTGGCACAGTTGCATCTCACGGATGTAGAATCAAAGATGCCCTGTGATCTTAAAACAGTGATGGCCGTCTGGTGCCGATGGAGAGTACTGGGGTAAAGAGTACAATATGGCTAAGAGAAAGGGGCAAGTGAAAATGTGAATGTAGAGTAACTGCACATTCTCTGTCATTTTGGGCAGGCCTTTCTGGCTGTCTCCGCGGCAAGTTATGGTGATTCCTGTTGTCCCTACCTGTGAAGAATACGCTCAGCAGGTAAGAGTGATAGGAAGAGGAGGGGAAAGTTAAATGCAAGGGCTCGATACCTTGCTTTTGGATACCACTGACTCATGGCCAACACCTGATTAACTGCATGGGCGGCACTTCCATGGGCACCACTGCACAGTTTTCTTAGCAGAAGTGGTTTGCCTTGCCTACTGCTAGGGAGGGTCTAAGGATTGGACCAGCAAAAGAGGGTGGGGCCATTTCCCCAGTAAGCAACTGAGCCATTCTGGGGACTGGCACCCCTACCTTGCTTCATTAGTCCAAAGCAAAATGTTTTGTTTCATCTGTTTTATTATTTATTATTTATATTTCTATCCTGCCCTATACCCGAAGGTCTCGGGGCGGGTAATGACCTTCAAAATCCGACATATCAAAAAACAATATATATTAAAACAGTAAAACCACAACAACATTTAAAATCCAACATGTTAAAAGCAGAATCATATCAGTTAAAACAATGATGTTCACAGTGGGGGAAACATGGTCAACACCTCACCAAAGGCCGGAAGAAAGAGGTGTGTCTTCACCACCTTCCTGAACATATACAGTGAAGGAGCCTCACACACCTCAAGGGGGAGATTGTCCCATAGCCTGGGTGCCATCACTGAGAAGGCCCTCTCCTGAGTGCCCACCCATTTTGCTGCTGAAGGTGGTGGGACGACCAGGAGGGCCTCCCCTCCAGATCTTAAATGTTTTGAAAGGGTGGTTGAACTTCTCAAATGTTCTTTACCTTTAGGGGTCTTCTTTTAAAGTGTTCTGCTGATAGGAAGCCACAAAGAGGAAATAAAGCAATATTAAAAGCAAACCCTAATATATATTTCTTGGGAAAGATTTCACGGTCTCTCAGCACATAAATAACCAGGATAGGGGCCTTCTGAGCATGGGAAACTTGGAAGCATTTGCTGAGCATGGTTTTGCAGACTGCTTTTTCTTAGAGCATGGAATTCACCGTTTTGCCTTTTTTTGTAGGTCTGCAAAGATTTTTTTGAAGCAGGATTCATGGCTGATGTTGATCTAGACCAGAGCTGTACTCTGAATAAGAAGATAAGGCATGCCCAATTGGCTCAGTACAATTTTATTTTAGGTATCGTTATTTTCTTCTGTCTGCCCTTTTTCAGATTAAAAAAAAAGTGCAAAGTTATCTAGCACAAATAAAGAATGTTAGAGCGCTACTGATCTAACCCCCATGGAGGTCAGCCTCACTACAATTTTACTAGACCTCAAAAAAGATAGACTGGAATTTGAAAATTTCAGATGTGGGTGCCTGAAATGATAAAGGGCCTATAGGAACTTCCAGTAAGCCAGTTTGCTCTCGTAGTTAGAGTGTCAGAATCTTACCTGAGAGTCGCCAGGTTTGATTCTGCACTCCTCCACGAAGAAAGCTGGGTGAACTTGGGCTAGTCCCAGCTCTCTTTCTGAACTCCCATAGCCCCACCTACATCGCAGGGTGCCTGTGGTGGGGAGAAGAACATAAGTTTTCTCAGCTGCCTTGAGTTGCCTTAAGGAAAAGCAGAAAAAAGAGCCAACTCTTCTGCTTCCTCTACACAAACAAGCTGGGTGACCTTGGGCTACTCACAGCTCTCTTTCTGAACTCTCATAGCCCCACCAGCATCACAGGGTGTGTGGTGGGGAGAAGAACAGAAGGTTTGTCAGCTGCCTTGAGTTGCCTTAAGGAAAAGCAGAAAAAAGAGCCAACTCTTCTGCTTCCTCTACACAAACAAGCTGGGTGACCTTGGGCTGCTCACAGCTCTCTTTCTGAACTCTCATAGCCCCACCAGCATCACAGGGTGTGTGGTGGGGAGAAGAACAGAAGGTTTGTCAGTCGCTTTCAGTCCCCCTGAAGGTGAGAAAAGTGGGGTGTCAAGCCAAGTCTTATTCTTCCTCCACAAAGCCAACTGGGTGACCTTGGGCTAGTGCCAGCTTTCTTTCTGAGCTCACACAGCCCCACCTACCTCACAGGGTATTTGTGGTGGGGAGAACAGAAGATTTGTCAGCTGCTTTGAGTCCCCTTAAATGGGTGAGAAAAGCGGAGTAGAAAAGCCAACTCCTCCTCCTCCTCCTCCCTCTTCCCTGTGATCAAAAATGGCAGCTTCTGAGATCCTTTAGTTTAGAAAAGATGTTAAGTGAGAAGGACCATAAGATTGCTGTATAAAATTGTGCTCTGTGTTTTTTCCTGCAGTTGTTGGGGAAAAGGAAAAAGCCAATAATGCTGTGAACGTACGGACCAGAGACAACAAGGTTCATGGAGAAGTTCTGGTCACCTCGACCATTGAAAAACTGAAGAACTTAAAAGCATCTCGTACCTTACACGCAGAAGAAGAATTCTAGCTGGCGACTTCTGGGATCGTACCAAAAGGAAGGATATCGGCCGTTATCTTAAATACATTTACCAGGAAATAAAATTTCTGTTGCATTCAATGGTTCTTTGTTGCATCCTTCAGTTATGGTAATAGCCTGATCACCTTCTTGATACCCAAGAGTTAAATGTAAAGTTGAAATACTGTGAAAAGGGGGGAACAGTGGCTCTCCCAGTGCTGCTTGCAAAAGCCTACAGAATTTCAGATTGAGGAGGATACTATAAAATGGAAGAGCTCCTTATTTTTATTTAGGGAGTGAGACTCTTATCTGGGAATATTGAGTTTGATTCTGCACTCCTCCGTAAAGCTAGCTGGGTGGCCTTGGGCTAGCCACAGCTCTCTTTCTGAACTCTCGCAGCTCCTCCCACCTCACAGGGTGTCTGTTGTGGGGAGAACAGAAGGTTTGTCAGCCACTTTGAGTCCCCTTAAAGGGGTGAGAAAAGCGGGTAGAAAACCCAGCTCTTCTTCCTCCATGAAGCCAGCTGGGTGGCCTTGGGCTAGTCACAGCTCTTTTTCTGAGCTTCCACAACCCCTCCTACATCACAGGGTGTCTCTTGTGGGGAGGAACAGAAGGTTTGTCAGCCGCTTTGAGTCCCCTTAAATGGGCGAGAAAAGCAGGGTAGAAAAGCCAACCTGGGACCCTTCGTGAAGGGCGGGATATACATTTTGCAAATAAACAATTTATTAACTCTTGGTCTTTGGCAAAGTGGGGGTTCAGTGCCTGCAAGCCTAATCAGCCGCACAGCCACCTACAGCATGCTTCCCATTTTGGGACTACATCCCCCATCATTCCGCAGCATCCGGCCCCTTTGTGTTTACTAGCGTGAGGGAAACAGCAGCGGCGGTAGGAGCTTCTCATCGAGTCCCTGCGCCTCCTGTCCGCGTGGTGGCAGCAGAGGACACCCGGAATCGAGGAGGAGGGGGAGGAGCTGGCCAACGGGAAATCGCTCCCTCGCCGCGCAGGCGCACACAGAAGCCGCTAAGAGAGCGAGAGAACGAGCGGGAAGGGGCGGGGCCAGGCGCCGGCAAGCCGCGAGAGCCGCGCGTGCCCCGGATGTTGTGGTTGGGGACAGGCAAGATGGCGGGTCCGGCGGTGGCCGCCGGGCTGAGGGCGCTGAAGCGTCTCTGCCGCGTCGCCCTTTTCTTCTCGCAGCTCTTCGTCCTCTCCGGTCGAGGTGAGCGCTGGACGGCCGGAGCAGGCGAGGGGGACGGGGCGGGCGGCGCTTTAACGGTCGCGGGGGCGGCTGTTGCTCGCCGCTGACTGGATTCTAATTAGCCGAATAAATCTCTTCATCCTCATCATCAGTCCTGTCAGTGGTGAGCAAGGCCTGCGTGGTGCCGGCCCCTCGTCTCTATTCTTCATCATCGTTAGTCCTGTCAGAAGTGAGCAGCAGGGCCTGCTTGGTGCCGGCCCCGCGACTCGCCGTCGCCGCCGAAATTCTCTATTAAGCTATTCATCATCATCACTATTAGACCTGTCAGTGGTGAACAGAACCTCATTAATGACGGCCCCTTGACTCGCAGCCGCCACCTTAATTCTCCAATAAATCTGTTCTTCATCATCATCAGTCCTGTCAGAAGTGAGCAGCAGGGCCTGCGTGGTGCCGTCCCCGCGGCTCGCTGCCGCCGCCACCGAAATGCTCTTAATAAACCTATTCGTCATCATCACATCATTAGTCCTTTCAGCAGTGAGCAGCAGGGCCTGCTTGGTGCCAGCCCCTTGTCTCTCTGCCATCGCTGCTGCCGAAATTCTCTCATAATTCAAGCATTTTAAATTCTACTGATATTTTATATTTCCATTCCTCTTCCAGGATCTCTCAGTATGGGGCATTCACATCCAGGTAGTACACACCTTCCAGCATCTAGAGAACCAGGTATGCCTTTTGAAAAAGCCTTTTCTGTGGTGGCTCCCTCTCCCCCCCCCCCCCCCCCGACTCTGAAACAGCCTCCCTCTTGAGGACCACCATGCATCTTAACAGTGGTTTAAAAAACATTGCTTTTTCACCTACGCTTTTGATGCTTAAGTAGCTTCCTCCAGGGGCTTTCCTGTTAGGGAGGAAGGGTTATATTTTAAATTACGTTTTAATATTTGATATGTTTCATTCTTATTGTAACTCCCTGGGACTGTTTGGTGAAGGGCAGGCAGGATATAAGTTTCTTAAATAAAGCAACAAATAAAAATACTTTTCATCCTTTTTGTTTCTGTTGATAGTTAAAATGTATCCTGTGAACTGTATCCTGTGAAGTTAGCTTACCACACCAGGCTCTGCAAATTTTTCACCAGCCAGGCTCTGTGAATCTATAAATTTTAAAAATAAAAATGAAATAAATATTTGCATATACAGTCATTTGTTCCTGGAAGGATTCCCTCCTTTTTACTCCTGTTTCCTTACAAGATGAGTTGGGGAAAATGGTTTCTTAGCATATCTAATAACCTAAAGTGTGTTCTTTCTAAGCCTCGTTGTGGGCAGTACCTGAGTTCTTATTCTTACTGGATTTTCCTTCTTCAGAGGCTACAATAATCCCGCCTTATGTACCACGTTGCCCTAGTAACGGGCTGTGCAACCGGCTTCCTCCAGAATGCATGAACTGCAAGACAAACTACTCCTGCGTCTATGGGAGACCCGTTCTTTTTGAGTGTGAGGTCAAACCGAAAGTCCACTGTGTCGTAAGTAGAAAACTTGCTAGTTTGTAATATGAATGTGAGTGCGTGGCAATTGCTGAAGATTCTGGCATCACACCAACCTTCAGATAGGGATGTGCAGGAATGCATTTTTTGCATTCGGATTTGAATCATATATTCAATTTGAATTGAAATTCAAAAATCCAGATTTTCAAAAATCCAGTTTGAGTCCAGATTATCTGGATCTACATTTTTGGAAATCTGATTGGAACTGAATGATACAAATGTCAGGAGCATTTGTATCTGGTTTTTGAATCCATTTGCATCCCTTTTTTTCACGTTTGTGTTTCGTTTGCATCCCATATTATAAGCACAAACAGACCCAATTTTCAGATGTGATATACGGAGACGAGTTCAATTGAATCATTCAAAAATCTGTATCAGATTTTCAAAAATTCGTTTTCAAATCAGAAAATCCAATTCAAATTCGGATTTTTGAATATCCGTGCACATCCCTACCTTCAGATTTTCATTAAACCAGCATTTCCCCACCCTACACAACCCCTTTTTTGCATTAAAGCAATTTTGCATTCATATTTACTTTACTATTCATTCATATTTCATCACATAATGCTTATATAATTGCACAAAATTACTACTGTTTGATAGAAGTGCAGAAACAAAGCAGCCACAAAGCTTGAGGGGGAAAAGCAGTAGCAAGTGGTGTTATTGTTTTTTTTGTTGGCACTAAATGAAAGCAAAAACAGGTGCCACAGGAATCAGAGTCTTAGGCAACTTGGCAGTTCTAACAACTTCAGATAAAGGATCTCAAAACCCATTGACGTCACCAAGCTAGTTCAGATTCTGATTTCTACAGTGCCTGCTTTTAGCACCAAAAAATGGCAGAAAAATGATTTTCCCTCAGTTGCCCCTCTGTTTCCATATTCAAAAGACTGGCCACTGTGAATAAGACCAACCTTTGCACGTACAGTGTTTATATTTACCCACACAATGTGCATTTCAGAGGAAATTTATGTTTAAAGAATAGTTCTTCCTGACACTTTGACCCGAGCCTTTCCCGACAGAACCGAAATTGTGAAGCACTGTTTTAGGAGTACTTCATTGCATTTATTTGTGTGTTCATAGCATACACATAGATTAGACTAAAGGTGTGCATGAATGCAATTTTCAGGATTCAACTCAAGTACCCAAAAATTTGATTCGATTTGAGTGTTTAAAATTTTGAATTTAACCAAATTCGATGTGAATTAAGCAAATTCAAATCTATTCGTTCGAATTTTTAATTCAAATTTGCACTGGCTAATGTTGACAACATTCGGAGATGCCAGTACATGTCTTCCCCGGGTCTGTACACATCTGTATGCATCCCATAGTTATCCCATATGCAACCCGTTTCATCCCGTATGGATCTGTACAAATGCGTACGGATGCGGGAAAGATGTGAATCTTCAAGTACGCGTTGTGTATGAACCCGTACACACACAAATGTCTGAATAATTTGAATGAATAGATCTGAAATATGAAATTCAGATCAAACCTTTAAATTTGAATTTAAGGAGATTTAATTCAAATTCAGATGTTGAAATTTGGTCGATTCGATCAAATTTTGAATGCATTTGAATATATGTGCTTGCCCCTAGCTTAGAGAAGCAAATTTTCTGCTTGGCCAAAAGCTTATCTGCTAGTCAGGATATGAATTTTTTTTATCCTGGCTGGTAAACCTTTGGCCAAGCAGGACATTATTCTCGTCTAGACCCAGCATGTGTTAAAATCCTCTTACGTTTGAGAATATTCACATATATTTGGGACCTCAGCCTGTTCCTACGAGTGCTGCCTTTTTTGTGGTCTCACATGGCTGTGTACACAGGCTTTTGTTCAAACGAAGGAGAATCAAATGTTTCTTGTCTTGTTTATTTGCACTTCACTTAGCTTTGCTACAGATAGTAGCTCCTTTCAGAAATGTTATTTTGCGCTCTTGAGTTTTTCATGGAATCATTCTGGAAAAGTTGCATTTTTGGAGCATGGCTCTCATTCCCTTGGCAAAGGAGCCATTGGTGCAATCTTGCTTTCTGCCAAAGGGTTTCTATATTAAAACTGCACCATGAGTACATTTTATTTTATTTCTTTATGCTTGCTTATCGTAAAAAAGGGGTTTCTGAACAGTCTGTGCTGTTATCTATCAATCTCAAACAATGTTGATTGTGGGCTGAAACTTTCCCATGTGTCTGTCCTTTAAAACATGTTACATTTTCCAGGGTAGTAATTCTTTCCTATTGTCATTGAAGAAAAACTCCTAAACATTCTTAAGATCCATCAAAAGAAGACGGTTCTCAACTAGAAAGGAAGGAGCCTTAAATATTCCAGATGTCTGATTAGAATCCCTGGTTCCCATACAGGATGAAAAAAATAATCGCCAGGAAACCTTTCTCATCAACATGACTTGCCAGTTCTGCTGGCAACTTCCGCCGTCTGATTACGAATGTTCCAATCCGACCAACTGTAAGACGGTCTCTTGTCCACGGGAGCGATATAATGCCAATTGCACCGTGCGGGATCACATTCATTGCCTAGGTGAGCCGAAACCCACCTGTTCATGTTTCCTGATGAAAGATTGTTCTTCCTCTCTAAAATGTGCATGAGGCAGGGATATGCAGGAGAGCCTTTTGCGTGGTGGCCCCTAGGTTCTGGAATAGGCTCCCTCTTGAAGTTTTGCCACCTGCCTACATTATGTGATTTTTTGGTGCCTGGTTAAAACATTCCTCTTCACCCGGGCTTTGATGTTTAGCTCCCTTGGGGTGTTGTCCTGCTGGTGGTAGTGAGGAGTGGGGAGGGTTATATTTTAAATTTGTTTGTTTGTTTGTTTGTTTGTTTGTTTGTTTGTTTTATTGTTGTGATCCACTCTGGGACCTTTTGGTGAAGGGCAGAATATAAATTCTCCTGTTCCTTGACAAAAGGCCCTCATCGTTGTCCCACTACCCTCAATAGTAAGACGGGTGGCCTTCTTGAGAGAGGGCCTTCTCAGTAATGGCCCCCAGGATGTGGAATAGTCTTCCCCTTGAAGGTGTATCAGGCTCCTTCACTGTATATGTTCAGGAAGGCGGTGAAGACGCACCTCTTTGTTCTGGCCTATGGCTAAATGTGGTAGAGTTTCCCCCCACTGCAGACATTATTGCTTTATACGGTTTTATATACATGGTTCTATTTTAACATGTCAAATGCTGTTACCTGCCCTGAGACCTTAGGGTATAGGGCTGGATAGAAGTGTAAGCATAAATAAATAAAAATAAATAATTCTTAGATTAACTTGCACGGATATAAAACCCAAAAAGACCAAGGGAAAGAGAGACATGGGGAGAAGTTGTATCCAAATCCGCAGACCTTGCATAAGTATGGTAAGTGCTGCTAAATGTAATCCCACTGGAAGTAAAGGAGAGATTTTAAAAAAGAGATTTTCAATGTAAATTTATTTTACCCATTATCCATTCACAACTCCTACCCTCTTTGGTCTAAAATCTGATTAGAAATGTTGTTACCCGCCCTGAGACCTTCGGGTATAGGGCAGGATAAAAATGCAAATAAATAAAATAAAATAATGACTTTTTAATATATATATATATTTATTTATTTAAAGGTAACCGTACTTTTCCAAAGATGCTCTTTTGCAACTGGACTGGAGGGTATAAATGGTCAACTGCCTTGGCTTTAAGGTAGGGAAGGACATTCTCTCCTCTCTGGTTCCTCTTGTTACTCTCCATCTCCCTGCCAAAAAGACCCCTTAAAAGTCAGATATTCAGGACTATTAAAGCCATTTGAAATGCTGAACAACCGTCTTCTTTCTGAACTGGGGGAAGTTCTAGGCATCCACCGAATTTCAAGTTGTCTCTAGCAGTCTTCCGGGGTGGATTTTCGCTACAGGTCCCCAAACATCCTGCACCCTAAATACGGTTTATCTCTGTGTCCTGTATTGGACCAAGAGCAGCAATTGAAAGCAGTGGCTACCAATAAGCTGATGCAGTTTTGTACTGTTCAGTACGGTCAGCTGTGGCTGGGACGGGAATGTTCTTCTCTCTGCTGGTTTATTGTAAGATATAAACATTTAAATTATGGATGAATCTGTCCTGAGCAGATTCTCCTGAAAAAAGAGACGTGTTGGGGGCAGGGAAGGAAGAAGGTAAAAGGAGTACCATACATTTTGCTGGAAGGTTTACTGTTATTTTCCTCAGTTTGGCTGTTTGCCTAGGATACTGTATTTTTCAGTGTAACTGAGTTTACAAGTAACTTACATATAACAAGACTATGATTATATAGCAATAATCTTATAGAGCAAGTTTGGCCCTGTACAGCCTTAAATAGCTTAAAAGTACAACCTGCCAGTGAGTTAAGATCTGCAATAGAAGGCCTTCTCTGGGTCCCACCACCATCAGAGTTACAATAGATATGATTGAAGACAGGGCCTTCTCTGTGTTGGCACCCAGATTTGGCCATTTGCATCCACCAAGTGGTTTGTCTAGTGTCAGATTTGTCTTAATTGATCTTGGTTGAAAATCATTTTAATCGTAAGACGCTTTCAAGATGTTTTCTTTTAATTTGGTAGACTTACTACTGCTGCTCTTGTTTTGTTTTTTTTTATTTCGAAATATTTTTAATACGAGATTTTTGCGCAGAAGAGAGGACTATAGACATCTGAATGAATCTAGTCTGGACCTGATGCTCAGCTAAGCCAGTGGAGAGGTTTAGTTATTTTGTTTTCTTTCTTTTCAATCTATACTGAACCGTGTTGCTTAACGTTCTACAAGATGGGAGTGCTGTAAGTTTTAAAAATAAAGAAGTAAAAAACAAGTGCAAAGCTCTTATGATTGTGCGTTTAAGGATCCCAGCCTGAACATCATTGGCAGTGAGCTGCCTTAGAAGCAAGGCCGGGGTGCCATTTGCTCAGTCCAGCCTCTGTTGCCCTTCCATCCTCCACAGGCTTCCTGGCTGTAGAGGCTGAAAATCTGCGTACTCACCCCACTCAAGGGCTGCCATGTGGGGCCACCCATCATGACACGGGTGTTTTGTTCATATTTAAATGAAGCCAAGGGTCTTGCTTCTCTAACAGTTTTGCTACCAGTCACTTCTGGCCGCCCCTCCCAAAAATGGCCAAACGAAAGGTGGAAAACAGAAGCTTTCTAGAAAAGATGAATGCCACAGGTGTGACTTTTATTTGACGTTTGGTTTCACACGTGCTTACAGTATTAAGCTTTGCTTGTTCCAGATTCAGTGTTTAAGCAAAACCTAAGTTTGCTTCCATATGAAAAGGTCCATTGTTACATCTGAGAGGGAAGAAACCTCCTCAATTGTAGACATTTTTTCCAATAAATATCAAGGTTGGCCCGTGACTTTGTCTAAGTTTTTAATTGTGGCCCACTGTGTATTTGAGTTTTGACACCCCTGTGCTAGACATTGGCTCTTGCCAGCCTTTCTGGAATTGTGGCATTTGGAGAGTGTACAGTGGGCATCACTCCCTCCCCTTTGCTGCCTTCCCTTTCACAGATAGCGAATCACAGACAGAGAATCTTAGACCCTTTCTGCCCTTGGAGCCTCCAGAATAAGGCCCAGCATAGAAAGAGTCTTAGCAGTCCCAGGGACTTCTCTAAGGATAATGAAGACTCCAGTAATACATTTAAAAACAAACTTACTCTTTGTATGATTTTGATTCTGCCCTTTAGCCTTCAAAAGGCCGTTGGAGTGGCTTACAAAAAGCCAGTAGTGTGAGATATGCCCCGGCCCTTAGGCTTACAGTCGAATAGACATGAAGCACAAGAAAAGGAGGCTAGAGAGGGGAGAAGGAAAAGCAAGCCTTTTGGAAGGACAGGTGTTTGATGGCCCTAAAATTCCACCTGCTCCCCTCCAGGCAAGATAGTTCATTAAAAACCTACATGGTGGCAGGGAGTGTGATGGTAGAGCTACCCAGCCTCTCTTCTCTCTTCCCCTCTGGCAAGATGGTCCTTCAAGAGCTTTCATGGATGCAGTTGAGTGAGGAGAGGGCGTGTGGTGGTGGATCCGAGCTTTAAACGTATTTTATTTTTATTTTTAATTGGATTCTGATGGCACATTTGCTTTTATAACCGCAGCATCACCCTTGGTGGTTTTGGAGCAGACCGCTTCTACCTGGGCCAGTGGCGAGAGGGTCTTGGCAAACTCTTCAGCTTTGGTGGCCTGGGAATCTGGACCCTCATTGATGTGCTGCTCATAGGCGTTGGCTATGTGGGGCCTGCCGATGGATCCCTGTACATCTAACACCCAGGTGGACTCTGCTTGGAAACACACAAACTGGACTTCGGAAATAAGACTGAGAAGCACTTGTTCCCTGCGTCTATATATATTTAATGTACAGTATCTGTACTTGGCCTGCCTTGAACTTAAGGTAAAATAAATTAATGGCTCGTTGAATGATGCTGTTTGGTTTCCTTTTAGCTTTTTCGGAGGCTTCCTGTTTTGTTTGTTTTTTTCTGTGAAAAAAGGGGCTTCACTGCTGCACAATGAAAGCGTAGCAATCCGTACCTGCCAAGGTTGCAGATAACCAAACTGGGGAGGCATGTCTAACGTAAATGTCATTCGCTCAAAACACTCCCTGTTATTGCCTCTCATGAATGATGGAGAACTAGGGATGCACATATATGTGTTTTGGGGCATTCAATTGATAACAAATCAAATAGTAGAAAATTTGTATTCGTTCAGATAGGTCATGTACTAACCCATACACATATGAATGTACAAATAATTTGAATGAATAGCTCCAAAATTCAAAATTTGAATTGAATCTTTAAATTCTAATTTAAGGACATTTGATTCGAATTCAAATGTCGAAATTTGGTGGATTCAATCAAACTTCGAATCCCTTTGAATATTTGTGCACATCCCTACTCTTGGGTCATGTTTATCAGCATAATTGGGCACCACTTCTCCAGGTTCAAGAGGATTCCTCTCTGAATGCCACTTGGGATTGAATCTGGTATCCAAGGTGTGCAAAGCAGGTTCTGTTCCATCACACCATGGCTGTTCTCACCTGAATACCTAATATAATGGCACTGCAACAGTCTGGCTCCTACGCGTCTCCCCGGAACAAGGCAATATCCAACCATTTCTGGATCTGCCAAGGAAACTCCGTGATGTGCAAATCAAATTAAGTGTCCTTCCATGAACTTCGTACAACATTCTTGGTAGTGTTAAAGGTCTTATCCTGGCAAAGATGCGTCTAGGAACTTTATTGACTGTTCTCATAGCAAGGCACAAATGAATTCAGGCAAGCCTGGTTGTTCAGGGGACCCTATCACCATGAGTATTCGGCCGCACACCTTGGCAGAAAATCGCAAAATACATCTTGTGTTCTTCCATGCACTGTTCAAAAGAGGGCTTGTGTGGCTGCGTTTCCTCTGTATCAACAAAACGAGCGTGGGCAGCTTTGGGGCTAATATTGTCTAGGTGCATCCAAGACAACATTACCACCGTTTCTTTTATGTGCTTCATAAATTGCTTTCACTTTTTACTATCCTGCATTTTGTGTTGAACTCCACTGGAAATTGTTACGTGGTTTGCGCATGTGAACACAATCAAACACACTAAGAGAACAATACTGCTTTTTCTGGTATCAGAGGAATCGTTTCACCAAGTTTCACACATTAAAAGCTGTTTGGGACTCTGATCTGGTGTGCAACCTGTGCAGTTTGTATAGCGCGTGTGGGTCAAAACGGTTGTATAACGTGATGCTCGGTTCTTGCGGGACCTGAAATGCCGAAGTGGATTTTTGTTATCGTTGGGTGACTTTGGAAGTTGATTTATCTGACATAACGGACCGTAATAAATGTGATTTTGCTAGGTTGTGCCTGTGTCCAGTTCTTCCCTCTTCCCTAGTGGAAATGAGATGCTCCTTTAAAGCTGATTTCTCTGACGGCCGTGGGTGGCGAAGACAGGAGTAGGTCCGGTGAGATGAAATTTTTAAAAGCTGCTGGCTGGCCAGCAGAAATTTCCTGATCATGGAGAACTTTAAGCACTGGGAGAATGTGCCACGCAAGTTGAGAACTTCCCAGTCACCGAAGGTTTTCAAGCGGAGTTTGGATAGTCATCTGTTGGAGAAGGAAAGTTCGCACAGCTGAGCTTGGATTTTAGGAGTGGTAAGGGAATTTACCCTCTCTCTGAAATTCGGGGAGAAGCCTTCATCTAGGGTTTTTGTGGGAGGCCTATATTCTCTGGTCCTCTGGAGCATGTGGAAGCAAGGAAGAAAATGAGGAAATAATAAAAAGACATCCTGGACACTCTATAAGCTCTGTGTTTTTTAAAAAAATAATTAAGCTCCCCTGGACGACATGAGAGACGTTGCTGGGCCAAGTCTTAAGAACGTAAGAGGAGCCCTGCTGGATTGGGTCACAGTCCATCTAGTCCAGCATCCTGTTTCACACAGTGGCCCACCATGTGCTTCTGGGCATCTCAAGGAGAAGACAGCTTTCACCTGCTTTTGACTCCCTGCCAGTGGCTTCGAGAGGCATCTGGCTGGCTCTTAAACCTGGAGGCTGTGTGTGTAGGAGGCATCTGTTCTATAGCCACTAATACACCTGTCCTCCATGAATTTCTTACCCACTTACCTCCATTAATTAATTGTATTTCTATCCAGCCCTATACCTGAAGGTCTCAGGACAGGTAACAACATTTAAAATCGGTCATATATTAACAGTATATATTAAAACAATAACAGTATCTGTAAAGTGGGAAGAGACAGTATATTCCCATTTAACCAAAGGCCAGGGCATAAAGGTGCATCCTCACTGCCTTCCTAAACATATACAGTGAAGGAGCTTGATGCACCTCAAGGGTGAGACTATTCCATAACCTAAGGGCCACCACTGAGGAGGCCCTCCCTTCCAGATCTTAAGGCAGGGGCACGTTGATATGGGAGAAGGCGTTCCTTTAGATATTTTGGGCGCAAGTCATTTAGGGCCTTACAAGCCAAAGTTAACACCTTGAATCGGGCTCGGTAGTGAATCAACGGCCAAGGCAACTCATTTCCATCTTGGCTATCAAGAGATGGTGGCCGGAGCCCCCAGTTTTAAACCCTAAGCCTGCCTATGGATTCCGGGTAGAGCTGCTGGCATCCGCTTTCGTGTCATGTACCTGCCGAAAAGGATGCTTCTCCAGAACCCTGCCGGATTGCCCCCCCCCCCCATCCAAAGGCGCATTCCAGACCAGCACAGGGTTCTTCCAAGTAATTCCCCGCCACCCCCATGTCCCTTTGGAAGCCCACCAGGAGGAGCAGAAAGCAAAGACAAGAAATGGAACGCCTCTCCAATTGCGCTCCGGGGAAGCCTCCTTGCGTCACCAAGGGTGGGAAGGACCAGGGACGTCTTTCCTTCCTCCCTCCCCCTCTCTCCGCCTCCCCCTCCCCTTGGTCCTGTTCTTGGTGCCAGTGTGTGCCTCCAAAGGACAGCCCTCTGGCAGGAGATCAGCTGCCCCCATGACGGCCGTCGGAGGCGAGCGCACGGACCCTTTCTTCCAACAGCTGCCCAAAGTGGTGAGAGCCCTCCCGCTCCGGTTCTTCCTCCTCCTCCTCCTCCAGGTGGGTGGCGCTTAGGCTGCACTGCCTGGGGGTTAACCTCTTTTTTCCGGGCTGAGCAGCCCAAAATAAATACATTAAAAGAAAAGGAAAGTGAGGGAAAGCCTTTGCGAGCTCAGCCGTACCGTTGACTTTCACGGATCCATGTTCCCTCTCTTGGTGCTTAGATGAGTGTGGCTGGTGACTTTGATTCCGGCCTGGCCCGCGTGTTTTGGCTTGATCGTCTCCTATGTAATAAGGTGGTTTACGCTTAAGAAAAATCATTTAGAAACAAAAATCTGGGTATCTGAAAGAGCGCCTCTCCCTTATAGACCAGCCCGTGCACTGAGATCACAAGGAGAGGGCCTTCTTGGAGTTCCTTTTCTTGCAGAGACAGGAGGCATAGGTGCCTTTTCTGTGGTGGCCCCTACGCTCTGGAACAGCCTCTCTCTCGAGGTTTGCCGGGCACCTACGCTGTATAGCTTTCGGCACGTGGTGAAAAAGTGTCTTTTCACCCAGGCTTTTGCCTTTTCAATAGCTTCCTTAGGGGGCTGTCCTGTTAGGGAGGGAGGGGGTTATATTTTTATTTTTATTCTCATCGTAACCCAATATAAATTTCTTAAATAAAATAAAATAAACATACATTTTTGGTAAGCCAGAGCCTGGCAGACTCTGTTATCAGACACCTGCCTGGCTTGGGAAAGCAAAGAGACAAAGCAAGACCTGGTTGTCCCTTGTCTCTGCCAACCGCCTCAGTTTCTGTAGTCCTGTGCAATAGGGTTGATGTGTGTTTTCAGATGTGGCCCATTTTTAGACCAAGTAGAGTCAAGGCTTCTAATAGAATCATAGAATCATAGAATGGTAGAGTTGGAGGGGACCTCCTGGGTCATTGAGTCCAACCCCCTGCTCAAGGCAGGATCTCCTAAACCATCTCAGACAGATGGCTGTCCAGTCTCTGCTTGAAGACCTCCATCGAAGGGGAACCAACCACCTCCCGTGGCAGCCTGTTCCACTGGTTGATCACTCTTACTGTTAGAAATTTTTTCCTAACATCTAAACTAAATCTTTTCCCCTGCAGTTTCACCCCATTGTTTCTAATAGCTTCTCTGTGAGCCAGTCTGGTCTAGTGGTTAGGGAGCCGGACTCAGATCTAGGAATACCATGCTTGATTCCTCACTCCTCCACGAAGCCAACTGGGTGACCTTGGGCTAGTCACAGCTCTCTTCTGAGCTCTCACAGCCCCACCTGCCTCACAGGGTGTCTGGTGTAGAGAGAAGAACAAAAGGTTTGTCAGCTGCTTGGAGTCCCCTTCAGGGTGAAAAAAGCAGGGCATAAAAGCCAAGTCCTCTTCTTCCTTCTCAAAGCCAGCTGGGTGACCTTGGGCTAGTCACAGCTCTCCTCTGAGCTCTCACAGCCCCACTCGCTTCACAGGGTGTCTGTTGTGAGGAGAAGAATAGAAAAGCTTTGTCAGCCACTTGGAGTCCTCTGAAATGGGTGAGAAAAGCAGAGTATAAAAGCCAACTTCTTCTTCTTCTTCTTCAGGATATTGTTTAAGCCACACTCTGCTTAGAGAACGCTCCTTTCTGTCTCTATACTGTCATTCACGACTTAAACCTCTGTTGCTTGCTTTCACAAAAGAAGATTTATTACCCAATGTGGGTGGGAAATCTTTTTTTTTTTTAAGAAAACGAAGCAGCAATAACCTGTTTAGTGGCTGGTATTAGATAGGCAAGGAAATCAATTCCCAAACAGTCCCTCTCTCGGCTTGTGTTGGGGCCTCTTTATAAGGCTGACTCTGATAAGAGATTCTGATGGGTCCCAGAGGGTGGAGGACGTACGTCCTATCAAGGCAGCCATTACCATGTTTTGATGTCAGAGTTATTCCCAGAAGCATTATCAGCACTCACATAGCTTGAATTTATCTGGTATGTTGTTGAGATGTGAGACCAGCAGCACTTGGCTAAGAAACAATTCTGGGCCATTTTCTGATAAAGGGTCTAGTGGGCTTTCTTTTGGACATCAGAAGAAGAAGAAGAAGAAGAAGAAGAAGAAGAAGAAGAAGAAGAAGAAGAAGAGTTAGCTTTCCTACACTGCTTTTCTCTCCCATTCAAAGGGAGTCAAAGCAGGTGACAAACCTTCTGGTCTTCCTCCCCTGTGAGGCAGGTGGGGCTGTGAGAGCTCAGAAAGAGAGCTGTGACTAGCCCAAGGCCACCCAGCTGATTTCAAGGAGGAAGAAGAAGAGTTGGCATTTCTACCCCACTTTTCTCACCCATTTAAGGGAACTCAAAGTAGCTGACAAACCTTCTGGTCTTCCTCCACAACAGACACCCTGTGAGGCAGGTGGGGCTGTGAGAGCTCCAAAAGACTAGCCCAAGGCCACTCAGCTGGCTTTGTGAGATAGGAGTCCAGCACTCTAACCACTAGACCAAACTGAAGTGCCTGATGTTTCTTCATGTGCCCTTTCCCATTGTCTCTGCTTGAGATGCCCATGGGCAATTGGTGGGCCAATGTGTGAGACAGGATGCTGGACTAGGTGGGCTGTGGCCTGATCCAGCAGGGTCCCTCTTAGGTTCTTAACCCTGCAAGTGTTCAGAACTGCAAGAAGTGTGAGACCTGAAGGCCTGCAAATACTGGTTGATCGTTTTGGGAAGCCTGTAGTGAAAATCTACAGGCCGAACAAAACCCATTGAGCCATTGGTAACTTAAAAACAGTGCCAAGTCTAATTTCTGTGCACATTTTTGTTTCTTTGTTTTCATTTCCTAACTGCTATTTGCCTCTCAACATGGATTTATCTTTTGATTCAGGAACTTCATGCCCACCTGAATGGATCCATCAGCTCTGATACCATGAAGAAACTGATAGCCCAGAAACCAGACCTTCAGATTAGTGACGGAATGACCATGATAGACAAAGGGAAAAAGAGAACTCTAGAAGAGTGAGTGTGTTTCAGATGTGTGTGTGTGACAGAGCTATTGTCCTATAATCACTGATGGCAAGTTCAACAGATCTCTATTGCTTATTACCTCCTCCAGCGGCATTGAGGGATTTGTGATTCGGCAAATTATTGGTAGATATTTCCTTCCAGCGAAGAAGAAGAAGAAGAAGAGTTGGCTTTTCTACTCCGCTTTTCTCACCAATTTATGGGGATTCAAAGCGGCTGACAAAGATTTCTGTTCTTCTCCCCACAACAGAACACCCTGTGGGGTGCGTGGGGCTGTGAGAGCTCAGAAGAGAGCTGTGACTAGCCCAAGGTCACCCAGCTGGCTTCATGTGGAGTGTAGAATCAAAGCCAGTATTTCCAGATAAGAGTCTGGCTCCCTAACCACTAGACCAAACTGGCTCACAAACTGACCAAAGCTGTCAGAGTCCAGTAACCCATGAGTCTAACCCATGTGTTCCTTGAAAAAGATATGGGATAGGAGACAGAAGACACAGGAGGTTTTGTGGCATTATTTATAAACCATTAGACCATTAACCATAAATGCCCATGTGCCATTGGTGGGCCACTCTGTGCAACAGGATGCTGGACTGGATGGACTGTGGCCTGATCCAGCAGGGCTCCTCTTAGGTTCTTAAGGTGTGACCACAGCCTAGGTCCCCTCAGCTTAGGATGGAAATGGGACTTCAGGGAAGGACAGGGACCTGTCTGTCATCATATATTGTAAGCCCTTCTTCTCTCCATGATAAAAACCTCATTGCAGGTACGGATCTGCTTTTACCGTTGCATTTTATTCCAATGTACTATATAGAGAAGGTGAGGGTTAATTGCTTTTAAAATAAAGGCAGCCAAATGGAAAGTGTTCAGAGGGTTATCATACCTTTCTGGGGTGTGTGTGTGCGTGCCTTTTTTAGCTATTTATTTTGGTAAGAAAGCATTACGCTGTTCTCTTTTCCACCGTTTGTTGCTGCAGATGTTTCCAGATGTTTCAGATCATTCATCAGATCACAAGCAGAACAGAAGACATCTTAATGGTAAGCAGGCCGTAAATTTGGGTTAGCAGGCCGTAAATTTGCTTTTAAATTAAAAGCTTGTCATTAGAATTCAGTCCTGGAAAGTCTTCAAGGAGAGAGAGTCCACTGTCATCAGCCCCTGGCTACCTGCTGTAAATCTACCTGCTGTGGATCTTATCAAGGCATAACAAGGCGAGCTAACTCATTAAGGCTTCGGCCAGATGGCAAAGGGGGTGGTGGATTGGACAGCCAGCTGCCTTGTGCCCTTTGCCACATCCCAGAAATCCCGTCTGGCACTCCAAATGCCAGCCAAATCCCCCGCTAGCAAGTGATAATCTGGAGTATCGCCCTTCTGGCATTATCACTTGTGGGTTGGACAGTGCAGGGGTTGCAGCAGTCTGGTCTTGTGGTCAGAGTGCTGGACTCGTATCTCACAGTCAAGGGGTTTGATTCTGCACTCCTCCACAAAGTCAGCTGGGTGACCTTGGACTCATCACAGCTCTCTTTCTGAGCTCTCCCAGCCCTACCTGCCTCACAGGGTGTCTTTTGGGGAAGAGGAACATAAGGTTTGTCAGCCACTTTGAGTCCCCTTAAATGGGTGAGAAAAAAGCAGGGTAGAAAAGCCAACTCTTGTTCTTCCTACTTAAAGCCAGCTGGGTGTCCTTGGGCTAGTCACAGCTCTCTTTCTGAGCTCTCACAGCCCTCCCTGCCTCACAGGGTGTTTGTTGTGGGGAGAAGAACAGGAGGTTTGTCAGCCACTTTGAGCCCCCTTGAATGAGTGAGAAAAGCAGGGTAGAAAAGCCAACTCCTTCTTCTCCTTCCCCTTCTCCTTCCACAAGGTAAGTAATGGTGCTGTTTCGAGTCCTGGCTCCAGTGTCAAGTTGCCTGATAGTAGACTGTTGTGCTTTTTAGGGGGATATGGCGGAACTAAACGTGGGATTGCCACAGATATGCTTAGCAACAGATGCAAATGGCAGTCAGATATGTGTTGCAACCCCACCACATAATGGCGCTATATTTCCCCTGTCTGGATGAGGCCACGCCAAACAGCCATTGTGCTATTCACGCAGAGGCAATACCATGCCTGATCTCCAAGTCCCGGTCACCCCCTTGCCCATCTGCCTACTTCCCCACGTGAGACTCCCCCAACTCTGGAAGGAGCATCAAACCCACACAAGAAACAATGATCTTGGGCCATGGGGCACTGGCAGGTCTATTCTCCCCCCCCCCTCCCCAGGGCCATTTAATGCCAAGTGCCCCATCGGACCAAATCCCACTCTAATTACAGATAACCAAAGACGTTATTCGGGAGTTTGCGTTGGATGGAGTCAAGTACTTGGAGCTGAGGAGCACGCCCAGGGAAGAGAAGACCACTGGTAACCAATGGCCCTTGCCAAAATATCCCTCCTGGCTTCAAACTGCAAAATGAACCAGAAGAAAAAGTAGAATTATTTAGTTTATTAAAATTAAAACAAACAAAATGAGCACCATGAGGTTCTGCATCTTAGTTCCAGAACGGTCAAAAACATCAGTATCGAAGGCATCGAGACGGTAGCATGACTCATCAGGATGAAACAGAAGAGAACAGAATAGAATATCTAATGCTAATACAGGCATGGCTGTATCCTAAAAACCATGAATACATCTTGTGTTACACCAGTGATGGCTAACCTATGACACGCGTGTCACAGGTGACACGCCAAGCTCTTTTGGGTGGCACACACAGTCACCCTGGCACCTGGGCATGTAGTGCTTGCTTGTTCTTGAAGTGTATGAAATACCAACTTTCAATTGAAGATTTAGCAAAATAAATTCAGCAACAAAAGTCACTAATGTAAAGAATTATTTGTTTTTGCTTTCAATAAAATACATATATCAAAAATATAACTTTTTTACTAGAGCTACAAATATCACAAAATTATGGATATTTCTGGATGTGACACAATACCCAAGTTAAGCTTGGTTTTCTTGCAAATTTTGACTCACGAAGCTCAAAGGGTTCGCCATCACTGTGTTACACAATTGCCAATAAAATGCCCACAGACGCAGGTCCTTCTAGAAGATGAGTGAGTAACCCTCTCCCATTACATGATGTGAATAACTGCACATCCCCTCTTTGGGGATAACAACTAGTGTTATCTGATTTGGGAGTAACTTCCAGGTGCAGCTGGTCTTGGATGGTACTGGTCCAAGGCCAAGTATAACAAGCTAATTTTTTCCAAGGGCCAAAATGGAGATAGTTAGGCTCTCAGTTAGGCTCTTCTGTTACAGACGCCTGCTTCACTCACTTACACTCACTTACACTCACTTACACTCACACTCATTCACTTTCCCTCCCTCCCTCACTTTTTAGAGTACCTTTTACCTTGGTTTGCCAATTAAATACAGCAGTTCGAAATTCTAAAACTAAAGAGTACAGCACCAGCACAATATGGTGCACTAGAAAGGAAACCAGCAGCCAAAAGCCCGGGGAATAGAGGCACATTTTCACCAGGCATTGAATGATTTCCAGGGCCATCACAGTGAAGAGCTGAGACAAATATAATACATTTGGTCTGCATGTTTCTCCTAGGTATGAACAAAAAGGCCTACCTAGAAGCTGTCCTGGAGGGCATAAGGCAATGTAAAGAAGAAGGGCTGGGTATAGATGTCCGGTAAGTTTGTTTAGTGAACGTGTTACAGTCTTAGTGCCAGAGGCTACGCAAAGAGCAGGCCAGCCCACAAGTTTGAACCCAGGTGGTGGGGTATTAAAAGTTGGGCAACCTGCTCCTAGCAGCCTGAGATTGAGGTACGGAGCCAAAAGGATGATCTTGGAGCACCTTTTCTGCTCTAAGCGTTGGAGATTACGTCTTGGTCTGGCCTCAGAATGGATTTTCCAGAATGCCTTGTCCAGATGTTTGTGCTTTTTGCCTCTCCAAAGTATGTTGTTTGTTTACTTGCACCACCCACCCATGCCCCCATCCGTCTGTCCGTCCGTCCGTCCGTCCATCCATCCATCCATCATGTCTGTCTGTCTGTGTCTGTCTCACTGCTCATCATCCTGCATGATTTCTGAATTCCAAATGTTGGAGGGTATGCAAAAGGGGCATTTTAACCAGACACCAAAAGATAACTAATGATGTCACCTCATGGACCTGGAATAAGAGGTCATTCCACTCCCAGGGGCTATCACTGAGAAGAACCTTCTTGATGTCTGCACCTGGGACCTTGAAGTCAAAGGAAATAACACTAGGTTTAACTGAGAATATATAAAGCAGGTTCCAATGCTCTTTACACTGTTTTTGGTTTTGTTGACTGTTAGTTGCATTCCTTTGCAAAATTAACCTGCGTAGTTTCTGTTGTAGGTTTCTAGTATCTGTGGATAGAAGAGGGGGCCTGGCAGCCGCAAAGGAAACCGTGAAATTGGCTGAAAATTTCCTCCTTTCCAGCAATGGAGTGGTCGTAGGCCTTGACTTTAGCGGAAATCCCACAGTAAGAGTTGGATTTTCACTTTATTATTACATTGTGGACAGTTCCATGTATTATTTTATGGCTACATGGTGTTTTACATGGGTTCGGTGCTCCTTGGGTTGAAGGCTGGATAGAAAGCAATCAAAATAAAACTCCCATCCATCCATCCATCCATCCATCCATCCATCCATCCATCCATCCATCCATCCATCCATCCATCCATCCATCCATCCCAATCCATCCCAATCCATCCCAATCCAATCCAATCCAATCCAATCCACACTCTGGGAGACACCACTGAAAAGGCCCTATCCCAGGTGCCCACCCCTTTTGCTGCTGAGAGTGGTGGTACACCCAGGAGGGCCTCCCTTGCAGATCTTAGGGCGCAGGCAGGCCGATAATGGAAGGTGTTCCTTTAGATATTTGGGGCCCAAGTCATTCAGAGCCTTATAGGTTAAATTTAGCTTCTTGAATTGTGTTTCTGTTTTTCTCTTCCAGGCAGGGCACGGCAGGGACTTTTTGGAGCCGCTCCTAGAAGCCAAAAAAGCCGGGTTGATGCTGGCATTGCATCTTGCGGAGGTAAAGTGCAAGAGCTGGTAGATCCCCCATGGTGGCCTCCTGCCAGGGGAAAAGCTTGCTGGTTTTGCTCTTACCTTTAGCTTCTGATGACTGGGACTTTGACCTCTTTAGTAATCTCTGAGCTTTTCCAAAGTGGACGCTCTAGGAGCCTTTCTGATCCTTCATCTTGTCCATTTCATGCCACCTTTTCTGCTTCCGGCAACCTCCCCACGTTCTGCAAAATTGCCTTTCTTTCTTTTTCCTTTTAGAATATGAAGTTCTCTAGCTCTTGGACTGACTGTTTTAACAAATGCGATGTGCATTTTGATAGAAGGTGGAATATATGTATTTTATTTATTTAAGGAATTTATATCACCACGTGGTCCCAGGGTGGGTTACAATAAGAATATTGTAATCAAATCTTAAATTGTAACTAAAAATATAATCCCCTCCTGCACTTTGCACCCACCCACCCTCCTCCCTAACAGGACAGCACCCCGAGGAAGCTATTTAAACTGCAGAAGCCTGGGTGAAAAGACATGTTTTCACCAGGCGCTGAAAGCTATGCAGTGTAGGCACCTGGCGAACCTCAAGAGGGAGGCTGTTCCAGAATCTAGGGGCCACCACAGAAAAGGCCCTCTTGCATGTCCCTATGCCTCGTACATCTGCAAGAGAAGGAACTACAGGAAGTCCCTTTCCTTGAGATCTCAGTGCCTGGCAGGTCTATATAGGAGAAGACACTCCTTTGGATACCCAGGGCCCAAGCCGTTTAGGGTTTTATATGCTCGTGTTTCCCCCCTTTATTTCTTGCATTTAGATTCCAAATCAGGAAGAAGAAACCAAACTTCTCCTAGAGGTGCAACCTGACAGAATTGGGCATGGTACATACCTTCATTCCTCTTCGGCAATTTCACAGGATCTGGTGCAGCATGTTAGACTAAACCGCACGCCCTTAGGTGAGGGAAAACCTGCAGTGAAACTCTTGGGGGGGGGGGGGGCTTCGAAGTCCCCTTAGATGGGTGAGAAAAGCAGGGTAGAAAAGCGTACTCTTCTTCTTGTTTCATTTATCTTCTATTTTCCCCCTTATATTTCACAGAACTCTGCTTGACATCCAACCTCAAAGCTCAGACGGTCCCCTCTGGCGACAGGCATCATTTTGGGTTCTGGTACAGCCTCCGGCATCCGATTGTACTTTGCGTAAGAAAGTTTTCCTTGTTCAAAGCAGCTGGGTTTGGCTCACTTTAGAAGGAATTATTTCTTATTTGATTTGGTTATATTTTTGGCATTTACTTTGCATTTCTTTCCAAGAGCTCAAGGGCTTTTTTAAAATGCCTTTTTGCACAAATTAACTTTCTGCAATTTCCTTTGCCCTTAGACGGACGATAAAGGTGTTTTTGCGACTGACCTCTCCCAGGAATACCAGTTGGTTGCAGAGACGTTCCAGCTGTCTAAATCACAAATATGGGACCTCTCCTATGATGCCATCAACTACATTTTTGGTTCCAGGGAGACCAAAGCGAGACTAAAGGAGCATTGGCATCAGCTGAAACCATCTCTGCTGGTGTAGCTGAGTCCCAGCATTACCAAGAGCCGTCAACAATACAGTTGGGCTTCATGTAGAAAGTTTCTGAAACTTGTTCTTTCTGTCTGTCTGTCTGTCTGTCTTTTTTCTTGGGCTATAATTTCCAGCCTGCAAATGGAAGATTGTATCTAAAGATCATAGAATCATAGAGCTGGAAGGGCCCTCTAGGGTCATCCAGTCTAACCCCCTACTCAATGGATTCCCTAAACCATCCCAGACAGATGTAGGTTCAGCCTCTGCTCGAAGAGCTCCAGAGAAAGAGAACCCACCACCTCCCGTGGCAACCTGTTCCATTGGGCGATCACTCTCACGGTGAGGAAGTTTTTCCTGATATCTAATCTGTATTGACTCAATATTCACACAGATGTGTGCCGCAATCAGATCATCATGGGGTTGATGCTGTAGTGTGTACCTGTGCAGTATGCGCAAGACTGGTCGTGGGAGGCCAGCATGGGGACCATCCTGACCAGACTGGCAGTCCGGACAGATAAGCGTGGCGCAGGGGGCAGGAGATCGGGGTGAGCCCGATCCAGCCAATGGGGGCCTGTGACCACATGCCATCAGGCTGGTTCAAACTTGACCCCAGCGTTGGACTGCCAGCCGGCGCAGCCAGTGGTGCCCAGTGGCGGCATCCCGGGGGTGGGATGTCCAACTCACACAGTGAAGGCCCCGGCTGTTACACGCAGGGGACAGGTTGAGCATTCGCACCTTGGCCGGTAAGGGATGCTTTCGGAATGCTTTGCTTGCCAGGCAGCATGAATGCTCGACCTGTGCCTTGTGTGTACTAGCAAAAATATTTGCAAACAGAAGAAAAGGTGGATAGAGGCAAATTGTTTTCTCTGTCGCCCAACACTAGAACTAGGGGCCGTTCTATGAAGCTGACAAAGGGAAATATTTTTGTAGTGATTAAACTACAAAATATTGATCTATGGAATTTCTTACCAGAAGAGGTGGTGACAGCAACCAGCCAGGATAGCCTTAAGAAGGATTCAACAAATCAATGGCTACTAGAATGGATGCCGAGGGATTGCACCTCTAGGTTGGGGATTCCAAAAGCCATTTGCAGGGAGTTGAGAGCAGGTGAAGGTTTTGCCTCCATCTTCTGCTTGAGATGCCCAGAAGCACATGGTGGCCATTGTATGAGACAGGGTGCTGGACTAGATGGACCGTGACCCAATCCAGCAGGGCTCCTCTTAGGTTCTTAAGCCTTGACCCAGCAAAGTACCTCATGTTGTCCAAGGGAGCTTAATTTTTTTTTAAAAACCCACAGAGCTTATAGAGTGTCCAGGATGTCTTTTTATTATTTCCTCCTTGTTTCCTTGTTTCCTTCCTTCCTTCCTTCCTTGTTTTAACTGGTCCAAAGCCAGAATCTGTCACACACTGTGAGAGTTTGAAGAAAGTTACATGAAACAAGCCACTGACGGAAACCAGCCAAAGATGAAAACCGTGAAGTCACCAAGTTCCTTTCCAAAAAGGCCACGTCTTGCCGAGCGACAGTTCCTGACAGCCACATAGCAGAGGCCGGACGTAGACACTAGGTGCCCTGTGCCCTCTGTTAGTAAACTCTTGCCTATTCCCATTGTAGAAAAACCTAACTGGAAAATGGGGATTTCTATTTGTTTTTATACCTATCTCTGCACAGAAAAACACATCTACCCCCAATTTTCCCCTTCTTGTGAGCAAAAATGCAGTGAAAACATGAAAGTTCAAGCAAATATTTCTTCTTTGCAAACAGGAGCCTGCTTCAATTCAGCTGAAGTTTCGGAAATGCAAAAAAAAAAAGTGTTTTGCATTTTGGTGGGAATATATATTCGCAAATGGAAAATATTCAATCAAATTTGTGAATGTGAACCCAAAGTTGCATATCTCTACTAGAACACCCACCACCAAGAAGTTCTGCATCTGAATTTTAGCCTATATTAATACCCTGTCTTCCTGAAAATAAGACAGGGTCACATTAATTTTTGCTCCAAAAGAGGTGTTAGGGCTTATTTTCAGGGGATGTCTTATATAAGACATATAGGGCTTATATTTCAAGCCTCCTCAAACATCCTGAAAAATTACTCTAGGGCTTATTTTGGGGGAAACAGGGTAGAAAGTCAAGAAAATGGATTTTTTAATTCTCGCTCTCAAGGAAGAAAGGAGGGGCCCAAAGGCATCTGGTAAGCGGCCCTGACTGTGTCGGAATTCAAACCTGGGGACTCGTAGTTCTACCACTATGGCCCTGGTCACACTTATATGAGACAGGACGTCCTGTTCATAATTCGAACTGAGGTGGTACCAGTTCTGTTTACACCTAGATCGTTATAGGTTGTCCTCAGGCCGTCCTCGCTCTGGGCTGCACCGCTCACACATTTCTCCGTGATCGACCTGAGCCTCATCCACAGAACCCTTGGCTCTCCACCCCTTTTGCTATGCCAAATCTACCTCCTTTCTTATTGGATGCTGTTGTGTCACTGAAGGGAGGCAAGGGTGTGTGTTTGTGGTACTTTTTAAAGCCTGTTCCCCCAAATTTCCAAATACATTTGCAAAAAAAATTCTAGATAGAGGAATTATACACATAAACTGAGGAGAGAAGGGGAGGTGCCTCATGAACTCCACGCATGCCACGCCTCCTTAGATATTGGCCGAAAGGCAAGACTGGAGCCCACCCACCATGGCGCACAGTTCAGCCCCCTTTAGCCCATTGGCCCGCTCACACTGAGGAAGCAAAGACGGCCTGGCATGCCAGGACGGCCTGAGTCCTCTGGAAAAGAGGAATCTAGTTAGCTTAGAAAACAAACTGAATAAAAATAATGTGAGTAACGTGACCAGAAGATTACTTGAAGTCATCCTAAAACTAAAGGTGTGACCAGGAACTATGGTACACTGGCTGTCTGTGATGTGTTAATGAAAGGGAGAAAAAGGAAGAAAAAAAGAGAGAATACAGTGAACGAATGGAGCACAAACCAAAGGGCTTGCCAGCTGTTCTCCAAGGCTTGACGGAGTTGATGATGTTCACGTAATTGACCCATTTCTCCTCCCATTTCCGGTCAGGTCCTGGAAAGGAGAGACGTCCTGAGTTATCCCCGTTTTCTGCCTGCAGAATATTTTCATGGATGAATGCAGTTTGGGTGTGTTTTGGAGCACTGTGTTTTCCAGCTCACAGTGATTTCTCATCTGCCTGTGGCCTTCAGCAGGGCTAGGACAGGAAGTATCCCTCAGTTGTCCAAATTCTGATGCAATGAAGCATTGACAAGAGAATCAGGACCAGCTCTCGGGTCAGGAAAGCAACTGGGGACATTGCATTGTGTCAGATTAATTGTACCAAAACACCTCTGAAAAGCCCTTCAAAAAGGCCTAAAGAGGATATCTAGTTCCTCCCAGAGCACGTCCCTAGTGTGAATGCTAGTGCACACCAGTAGAAGTTCACCATCGCTGTCCCTTGGATGGGACCGGAAGTGTGAACTTCCCCATATTGAATGCTGAGGTGGCAAACTGAACTCTAATCCACCAGTATAATCTTTACCTTCAGCTGCTGTGCGATCCAGAATCATGGCTTTTCGGTGCTTGATACTTTCTCTCATGAACCCATAGTTATCCACAATCTTGATGAAGGCAAACAAGAATCACATGAAATTTCCAGAGGTACATGCAAGAGAGTCTTTTCTGTGGTGGCCCCAAGTAAGAATTAGGGATGGGCACGAATGGTTTTTTTGGGATTCGATTTGTATCGAATCAAATGTAAGAAAATTTGTATTCATTCGAATAGATTCCCTTCAAATGTGGTAGGATTCAATTCGATACGAATGCATTCGTACAAATTTGTACGAATAGCCAATAAAAATGCATACGTATCTGATATGTATCCCGTTACATCCGCTCTGAAAGCGTCAAATCTGCCTTGAATCCACTTTGAATCCACTCTCAGTGCCAAATGCACCCTGGATCCGTTGCAGATGTGACTGGCGCAGCCGTTTTCCCACCTCCCCATTTCACGAATGTTCTAGCCCAAGGTGGCCCAGCTGCCTTCGTGGAGGAAGAAGAAAAGTTGGCTTTTCTACCCCGCTTTTCTCACCCATTTAAGGGGACTCAAAGCAGCTGACAAACCTTCCATTCTTCTCCCCACTACAGGACACCCTGTGAGGTAGATGGGGCTATGAGAGCTTAGAAGAGAGCTGTGACTAGCCCAAGGTCACCCAGCTGGCTTCATGGAGGAGGGTGGAATCAAACCCAGTATTCCCAGATCAGAGTCCAGCTCCCAAACCACTAGAGAATGTCTCTGCCAGTTCATCAAGTCAAACTTACATTTGTTTACATTTGTTTTTATGACAATACTATTGTAACCTGCCCTGAGATATTCGAGTATATAGGGTGGAACAGAAATATAGACAAACAATACCAACAAATAACAGAAAAACTGGCCATACTTACAGTGCTTGGAATATAGAGGTTGTAAGGCCTGTGATGACTGTAGTCTGGGGAGATGGCATAGGGAGGTACAACCCTATAACAACTGCAGGGGAGAATATAGAGTTAACTTACAAACCTGGAAAAGCTTTGAGATCACCCAGAGAGGTCCTGCTGTGCTTCCCCACAAAACACAGTGCACCATCTCATAATGATCCTCAGCAGGGCCTTTTTGGTGGTGATAGCACCTACCTTGGGGAGTGTTGTCCCTAGGACATTCATGAGGCACTTACCAAGGACACTTAGCCCAGGCAACTTCTGGGGAGAGGCTGGGGTTTGAACAAGAGAGCCTCCGCATTCAAGGCAGTTTGCTCTACCACGGAGCTCCAGCTCCTCCCAGACTCCATGGGCCCCTCTACGCAGTTTTCTTGGCAGAGATACTGAAGTGGTTTACCATTGCCTACTTCTGGGAAGAGGCAGGGGATTGAGCCACCAACCCTCTGCTATCCAGACTGCTCACATGATCACTGAGCTGCTCTTATGCTGAGTGCAACACCCATGGGCACACCTGTTGCACTATGCTATAACCATTTTGGCTGATATTTGATGTAACCACTACCAAAATCCAGGAAGCTGGGACTGGTGCAGAATGGAGCAGCTCGGCTGCTGACGGGAGTCTCTGGCTGGACTCACATCACGCTCGCCTTAAAGGATCTGCACTGGTTACCTACTTGCTAACGAGTCCAATTCAAGGCATTGACACTAATATTTAAAGCCCCAAATGTCTTGGGCCCTGGGTATCCGAAGGAGCACCTTCTCCCATATAGACCTGCCCATGCACTGAGACCTCAGGGAGAGGGCCTTCTTGGAGTTCCTTCTCTTACAGAGGTATGAGGCACAGGGACATGCAAGAGGGTCTTCTCTGTGGTGGCCCCTAGACTCTGGAACAGCCTTCCTCTTGAGGTTCGCGTCCCGTGCTGGCCAAAGTGAATGGTCTTTCCGTCCCCATGCATCCCAGCCTTAGTGCACTACGGTGCAAAAAGACCTCAGTTTGCTCATTTTGGCTACAACCCTGTGGCAGATACAGAAACGCTGCAGTCTGTGAGCCCGTGAGACCTACCTGTAGGGGGAAGCCATAGCGTGTTCATGCCAGTTCTGGCTGCCCCAGGACTTGACTTGAGGGAAGGGAGGAGGCGCATGCTTATTAATGGGGGCTTTTGATTGAAGCTGATTGGTCAGTGCTTCTGCTGTCACAAGGCTGGTGCCGGTGATGCAAGACGGGTGCTTTATGATGCAGGAGACAGTATTGTGAGGAACTACAAAATGCTTCACCGCTGGTTGAAAATGAATCTAGTTCCTTGTTTTGCCCCAGGCAATCCCTTTGGATGCTCTTGAAGATGAGGTTATTTCTGCCAGCTCTAAACCCAAGGCCTGGGACAGGCAGGAAATGGCCTGAAATGGCGCACGATTTCCCGTAATTCCTTTGAACTCCCATGGCATTTCATGGGAATTATGGGGAATGGAGTGCATTTCCCAGCGTTTGCTATTATCCGTGGTTTTACCTTATCTGCGGTAGGGCCTGGAACGTATCCCCCGTGGACATGCCAGCCCGGATGGCGGTGTGGAGCATGATTTCATGCTCCATGCGCAGACTTGCCTTGACCAGAGACAGACTTTGCCATCTCTGGTGAGCCTATTTGCACCACGATGGTGCTGGGTGGGTCATAGGAGGTGCCACGCAAGCCCCCTGGAAGCTCAGTTGGCACCAAACACAAATTGGTGTGCACGGCGCATCACCGTCGTCCCAGTGATGGCGACAAAGAACGGGCAGTCACGCTGGCTGCCGGGACAAAGATGGCGTCACCCAAACACCCATCTGAATCTATGCTACGTCTGTGGGTGAATAAGGGGAGGAATGGCATGCATTATTCCTGTCCCCCAGAAGGGACAGGAAGTGCAAAAAGGCCCCTGATCTCTAGCAGACCGGAAGACAGTTTGGGAACATCAGCCTTGCCCAAAAGGTCTATAGCAACCAGCAAGCCGCGTGACTCCATTGTTCTGAGAAATTCATGGGAAGCAATATGCAAATATTTCAAATAAGAAAACCAACCAAAAAGCGTGAGGATGGATGCTTGAAAAGTAGTGGTCATGACACATATTCCACAAAAAGGCCAGTTTTTCATAGAATCATAGAGTTGGAAGGGACCTCTAGGGCCATCAAGTCCAACCCCCTGCTCAATGCAGGATTTCCTAAACCATCCCAGACAGATGTAGGTTCAGCCCCTCCAGTGAAGGAGAGCTAACCACCTCCTGTGGCAACCTATTCCATTGACTGATCACCTTCACTGCCAGGAAGTTTTTCCCAATATCTAATCTGTATTGACCCCCTTGAAGTTTCATCCCATTGTTTCTAGTCCTCCCATCTTGTGCAAGTGAGAACAAGGACAATCCCTCTGCACTGTGACAGCCCTTCAGATCCTTGAAGACCACCATCATGTCTCCTCTCTATCTTCTCTTCTGCAGGTTAAACATTCCTAGATCCTTCAGCCTTTCCTGGTAGGACATGGTTTCCAGACCACTACCATCTTGGTGGTACTCCTTTGGACTTGCTCTAGTTTGTCAACATCTTTTGACAACTCTACCCAGATCGAAATCTGACGAGACAGGAGATCACCCCTTTCAAAAACGGTTGTAGTTTTTATTCGTACCATCAAAAATACACCTTTGCAGGGTCATATTTTGGACAAGGAAGCGCCTTTTCAATGTGGTGGACCACTACAGAGACCAGAAATGGAAAGGAGTTCCTTTTCAAAACATGACAAGGTAGACTTCATAATACTGTACTATTAGGCCAAAGGGAAAAAACCCAATGCTGATTATTGAACCTACTAAATGTATTTGCAGTTTGCAAAATAAATCTTCCTGCCTAAAACGCTTACTTACACCAGGTATAGATATAGATATAAAATCCACCATGTTAAGGGTTCAGAAACAAGGGAGTCGTCAAGAGAACATAGACTTGAGCGCAACGCAGTTGTTAAAAGCGACACAGATGGAAAAGCCTTCGGAAAGAGAGAAACAGGCCTTGTTCCAAGTCCTCAATGGTCTCCGGCATCTGGAGGACATGGTAACATTTGGGTCCCACCAAACCACCGCACCGAGTTCAGTCCTCCTTGGTGGGTCTACTCCTTTCATGACTGTTGTGAAACCCTTTTGTGCCATCTGGTCCCTTCGGCAAACGTAGCACCCCGACCGGTAATCCCACAGCACCCTGTATTTTGGGGCTTTGCACGGGGCTACCTACTGGACTTTTCTCCTGTGTCAGAGTCCGTGCCTGTCGCCGCCTCTGAACCCATGGGCTGCTCGAAGGCGTGACGCTACTGTCTGAGGAATAATCCACACACCGCCGCGGGGTCTCGGGGCTGGCGCTCAGGCTGAGGCGTCCGTCCTCGGCCAGCGGAGACATTCTGGAAAGTCGGCGCAGGGAGGACGGACTGTTCCAGGGGCTGGACCTCGGAGACACGTTGGGGCTAAGGTGGTTGTTTGGGTAGGCAGCTGGGCTTAATTTGTTGGCGGCACCACTTCTTCGGCCCGACATAGGAGAAGTTTGGTTGCTCTCCGGCTCAGAGGAGCTGTTGGCCGAAGACTCCTCACCCACGAACTGGAGTTCCTCCACTCTCTTATTCATGGTCCGCGACCTGCCGAGACCCTTGGCCGACTCTTCGTCACGGTTCTTCTCCTTTGCGACTTTCTTCTTTGGTGGCTTCATGCCAATCAAGACGACCTTCATGCCGGCGGCCTTGTCCGTGAGGCACATGGTCTCGTGAGCTTTTATGGCCGCGTCCACCTCTTCGAACTCCACAATGGCGCACTCCTGGGTCCCAACTTGGCTATATCGGCTGCTGAACCTCTTGATATCTGGTGGAAGGTCCCTGCCCGGCTTGAGGATGCGGACCGAGGAAATGACTCCAAACTTGACAAAGGCTTTCAGAAGCTGCTCCATCATCTTCTCTTGGGTGCATCCGTTTTCTGGCTTGTCGTCCGGGCAATTAAGATCTGAAACCAGCCGAATGTCGTAAACGAGCAGCATCTTGCTTGGGAGGTTCTCGCTGGGGAAGACCGGAACGGGAGTGTTCCGCCGAACCTTCCTGTTGTCTTCGTTCAGCTCCAAGGTGTCAGAATATTTCAGGGCATAAGCTGTGGTTCTCCAGTCACGTGTCAAGTGTTTGACCTGCAGAAAACAAATGGATGCACCCATAAAAAGTTGGAATATGTATCCATATCCAATACGTATCAGTGTCCAATGAGTTATAGGGGTGCAATTAGAATAAAATCATGTGCCTGAAAATTTGATTCAATTCAATTGTTTAAAGTTTGAATTAAGCAAATTCGAATCTATTTGTTTGAATTTTTTATTCTGATTTGCACTTACAAATGTCGACAACATTCATAGATGCCTGTGTGCATCTTCCCTGGGTCCGCACACATCCGTATGCATCTGTATGCAACCCGTAGTTAACCCGTTTTCATCCCACACGGATCCACACGGGAAAGGTGTGGATCTTCACTTACGCATCATGTATGGAACCCGTACACATATAAATGTCTGTATAATTCAAATGAATAGACCTGATATTTGAAATTCGAATCTTTAAATTTGAATTTAAGGAAGTTCCATTTGAATTTGAATGTCAAAATTCGGTCGACCCGATCAAATTTCAAATGAATTCGAATATTCGCTCACATCTCTACTAGCCAGCAGCTGCGTGGGCAACTCTGTGCCTATTAGAGGGACCACTTCTCCCATCCTAAAGCGCATCCTACCTTTTTGAAGGACGTCAGGAGCTTCACGCTAACGTATCCCATCTTGTTTCTCCGAACGTGCTTCAGCAGGAAAGCGTCTTTCTCCAGGTTTTCATCTGAGAAGTAATACTCAATCTGAGCTACCAGCTTCAGGATCAGGTCATGCTCCGGAGGGTTCCAGGTGTGGCCGAGGTCATCTCCGTCATTCTCACCACCACTGGCAGGAAGGAAGAAAAGGAAGGAGGTCAGGAGGAACATGTTGATGGTCGTGGCTGTATCTTTTCCAGCATGACTATACATTTCCCACTTCTTCTTCTAGGGGTGCTTTTCCATTGTCACTAAAAGTACCCATTAAGTACCCATTAATGGGTACGTAATGGCATTTTTGTACCCATTAATGGGTACTTAATGGGTACTTCTAGTGACAGTGGAAAAACACCCTAGCAGGTGAAATAAGAAAAGAAAAAGAAGCACTGGCTTTCCTACCCCTCTTTTCTCACCCATTTAAGGGGACTCAAAGCGGCTGAGAAACCTTCTGTTCTTCTCCCTTAAGGGGACTCAAAGCAGCTGACAAAGCTTTCTATTTTTCTCCCCACCACAGAACACCCTGTGAGGTAGGTGGGGCTGTGAGAGCTCAGAAGAGAGCTGTGGCTCGCCCAAGGCCACCCAGTTGGCTTCGTGGGGGAGGGCAGAATTGAACCCGGTATTCCCAGATAAGAGTCCGGCTCCCTAACCGCTAGACCAAACTGGCTCACCAGGAGGCACCAAACTCCCCCAAAGCAACATCCCCACTGGGGGGATATTTAGCATGCTAGAGGTCTTTTTTTAATTCATAAAAGCAGAACTAAGACAGATTTCCTGCAAAGCTTCACACAAATGTGTCAAAGTGTTTGATTTGAATTTGAATGTCAGTCTTGTAATGTGCCAATGTTCTATTCAAATATGAATATCCGAATTCAGCCAAATTCGTACGAATCTCAAGTGTGATGAATATCTATGCATATCCCTAGCCCTAAATTACATCCATGTGGCCGATGCAGATGACGCAACAGGGAAATTAATTCAGGGCCCTGCTGCATTACCAACAACATTTGGCTCAGAAGCCTGCGAGCTTGCCACCTGACACTGGGACTCTGTTTTCTCCAAGGCTGTGTGTGTCAATATCCAGAAAGAACGTGATTTGTCAATATGCTCCAGAAGCTTGCTAGAGCTAAAGGAGAACAGCTTAACCTTAACATGTGTCTCCATTTACTCCTCACCATGACTCACCAACAGATGAATCATCTCAGAATACCGGTTGTTGTTGCTGGATGTCTGAGCTTTTATTTTGCATTCTCTAGGACACTGGAATACTTTCTCTTTTTTTCCTTCCTACTGCTCATGATAGCAAATTCAGTCAGGGTTCATTTTAATCCGAATTCAATTTGAATTCAGGAAGGACCATCCCCATGAATTCTGTAATTCGAATAGAATTCGAACTCAGCACCCAGCGTCCCCATGCAATTCCTTTTTCCTGGATTTTTAGAGGACTATCCTGCCTAAATCCAGAGAAAAAAAGTCCTGATGAAAACAGGACTGAGTCCCCTTTTTGGAGCTGGGTCCACTTATTTTCCCCCACATGCGGCTGTGAGAGCTCAGAAGAGAGCTGTGACTAGCCCAAGGCCACCCAGCTAGCTTCATGGAGGAAGCAGCAGCAGCATTGGCTTTTCTACCCCGCTTTTCTCACCCATTTCAGGGGACTCAAAGTGGCTGACAAACCTTCTGTTCTTCTCCCCACAACAGACACCTTGTGAGGTAGGTGGGCCTGTGAGAGCTCAGAAGAGAGCTATGACCAGCCCAGGATCACCCAGCTGGTTTCACGGAGGAGCATGAGATCGAACCCAGTATTCCTAGAGATGAGTCTGGCTACCTAACCACTAGTCCAAGCTTTAATTCAGAGGGGGCTCTGGGCATCATAGGGAAGGAGAGAAGGGGGAAAAAGGAGAAAGTCAGCAAACTGCACAGCTATCCAGATGCAGAGCTTTTTATACAATATTAAGCGGAAGTGTCCAGAGCAGGCGAGAGCAGCTAGAACAGCTACCAAAATGGTTAGTGTTTTGGAAACCATGTCCTACGAGGAAAGGTTGAAGGATCTAGGAATGTTTAGTCCATTGAAGAGAAGACTGAGAGGAGACATGACGGCGGTCTTCAAGTCTCTGAAGGGCTTTCACAGTGCAGAGGGATTGTCCCTGTTCTCACCTACAGAAGATGGGAGGACTAGAAACAATGGTGTGAACCTTCAAGGGAGTCAATACAGATTAGATATTAGAAAGAACTTCCTGACAGTGAGGGCGATCAGTCAGTGGAATAGGTTGCCACGGGAGGTAGTGGGTTCTCCTTCGTTGGAGGTCTTCAAGCAGAGGCTGGACCTACATCGGTCTGGGATGGCTCAATGCAGGGGGTTGGACTAGATGACCCTGGAGGTCCCTTCCGACTCTATGGTTCTACGATCCTAAGTCCCTTCTGCTGAAAGCTAGTTTCCAAACAACCTTTGGAACCCGATTTGTCTGAGCCTCCTGGTTCTGGAGTGTTCTTGGAAAACTGCTTCGTGAAATTCCTAGCTTTCCCTGGAGCCCTTTCTCCCCACAAAGCCTTTGCCTAGGGCAGGATGCAGGAGAAAATGCAGGGATGTTGCGACTGAAAGGGAAATCATTCTTGCCCTGTAAGTATATGGTGAACCTGGGCTCTATTTTTGGAACTGCCACGAATTAAGGAAGGATAAACGTGGTGCGTTCGTATGGGCAGCCTAAGACACGCTGTAATCTCCTTTAGTACCCCTGAAATGCTCCATTCTGAGTCATACTTTCCAACAGGGAAGCTGGAAAGGTGTTTGTTTGTTTATTATTTTTATCCCGCCCTATTTCCTGAGCCTCAGGGTGGGTTACAGGGATTTAAACTGAAACAGATACAAACAGTGCATCTTTAACAGAAGACTTGGGAAAAGTGATGTACCTTTACTGGCCTACTGGATATCCTGACCCTAACCCTAACCGAAATGATTAAGGGGCTGGCATTTAAGAGGTGACCTTGGGCAAGTCACAGATCTCTTCCGAGGCCTCACAGCGCCAACTACCTCACAGGGTGTTTGTTGTGGGGAGAAGAACAGAAGTTTTGTCAGCCGCTTTGAGTCCCCTTAAATGGGTGAGAAAAGCAGGGTAGAAAAGCCAACTCCTTCTTCTTCCTCCATGAAGCCAGCTGGGTGACCTGGGCTAGTCACAGCTCTCTTCTCAGCTCTCACAGCCTCCCCCTACCTCACAGGGGGTTCTGTTGTGGGGAGAAGAATAGAAAAGCTTTGTCAGCTGCTTTGAGTCCCCTTAAATGGGGGAGAAAAGCGGGGTAGAAGACCCAACTCTTCTTCTTTGGAGTTCCGCCCTGGTGCGTCACAGCCCAGAGGGAGACTTCCACAAGTCTGTCATGCTAATTAAGAGCAACAGCCTCACCGGCTGCCCTGCACTCTAAATCTCAATGGAGCCCCCGAGCCACGCTAAGCTTCTTATTTCCCTGTAGCGTGTAAACACCACCCAGGAGCAGGAGCGGAGAAGATAATCAGAACCCACAGCTCTGCAGTTCTGATGACAATCCGCGCCCTTGGGCTAGACTATTATCAGGCTCAGGAGGTGGGGTTGCCCGGGAAGCCTCTTGCCAGAAGGTTAAAGACTATTTATTGGGCTGTGGTCACACCGAAGGTTCAATCCAGCTTCAGTCCACTTTCAGTGCAAGGAAATAACATCAGCAAAGTGACAAGCTGCTTTCTTTCAGGCTGTGGTCACCCCTAAGATTGAATCCAGCTTCAGTCCACTTCTGGAGTGGGAGAACACATCAGCAAAGTGACAAGCTGCTTCCTTTCAGGCTGTGCCACACTGAAGGTTTAATCCAGTTTCAATCCACTTTTGGAGCGAGAGAATACATCAGCAAAGTGACAAGCTGTTGTCTTTCAGGCTGTGGTCACCTCTAAGGTTTAATCCAGCTTCAGTCCACTTTCAGAGTGGGAGAATACATCAGCAAAGTGACAAGCTGTTTTCTTTCAGTGTTAAATATCAGAAAATTCACCTTTGGGACAAAAAATATGGAAAGAAAATTACTGGTCACTATTTTTATGTGTTCTCTTGCTCTGAAGGTGGACTGAAGCTGGATTAAACTTTAGGTGTGACTACAGCCCTGAGACCTTTATGTATGGTGTGGGATAGAAACACAAATAATCAATCAATCAATCAATCAATCAATCTAAAGGTGGGCCAGAAGCTGCTTATTTAAGAGCTGTTTAGTGATGGAAACCAGGAAGGCCTGGAAGGCTTGAGACACGGGGAGGGGGGGGGGGAGGGACCTGTGGCAGCATCTCCGGTTAGCCCCTCCCTACCCAAGAAGCATCGTATTACACAGATGCTCTCCTGGTCCAGCATCCAGGCAACCAAGTCATTGTCTCTCTCCGAGCAAGGGCCAGATCACCAGCCAAACAGTGCCGACACCCTCCACCCCCTGTTCCCTCCCCCCAAAGCCTCCTCTCCCTCCCTGGCCATGGATAGGCCTAGAGCGAAAAGCGTCGCTTGGTGCAACATCCGTCTCCAGTTGCACGAGGATTCCTCTCCTCCTGCAGGGCCCGGGAGCAGTCAAGGCTGCTGGTTGCATCAGACCGTGCCTACGTTGCATTTTGAGTGCAGGGCGCTCCCTTGGGAGAAGGGGCGGTTCAGGGGGCATGCGTGCCAGGCGGAGGCCGCCCACAAACCCCTTTTATGGAGTACCCTCTCAGCCTCCTTTAGGTAAAGGGGGGTGGGGAAGCGGTCTGGATGAAAGTAGCCTCCAAGAGCCAAGAGGAAAACGGCAACAACAGCCCGTCTCTGCAGAGCAGACCGCAACCCTAACTGACTTTTCACGTAACGGCTGCATTCCTGGCAGCTGGATCATCGAGGATCCACGTTTTCTGCCACCTGACCTTCACCATGACGGGGCCTCCATATTGCATGACACAAGGCCGAACCCCCCTCATGCCCCCCCCCCCGAAACTCTGGGGGAATTGCTAGCACACCTTTCTCCATTTGCAAAGGAAGGTCGTGCATGGATTGTCGATAAGTACATTAAGCTCCCCAGGCTTTGATGGGCATGGAATCATCACCAATGCCCGTTCATTAACCTGATGGACCCAAATCTTCGCTGTTTCAGCTCCCAGATCTCTAAAGTTGGACAGACCTTGATGGGCTTCACCTTTGCACACCTGCAAAGGTCTCCACAACCGCTGCAGGCAGGTATCCCTAAATTCGGGAACTGCAGATTCATCAACCAAAACATTTGGCGGGCACCAAATGGGGGAAGATCGTTCTAAGCTGCCTGGCACTTAACCCTTTCCTCCCTCACCACAGAGCAGCCAACAATCCCCCGTGTGTTAGCAGGGGCTTCTCAGCTAAGAAATCTAGGCAGGATGTTTGTCTGATCATGGAGGAAATATCTTTAATCTCCCAGTCCTGGTGATGTTTTGGTTACACTCTTTAAAAAACAAAAACTTGGTACAGTTGCAAAAATGCATTTTGGCATCAGATGTTGGTTGGCTTGTAAATATAGGGTGGTGTTTTTCTTCTGCAATGGATTTATTTTATTTTTTTAAGAAGAAAGAGTTCGCTTTTCTACCTTACTTTTCTGACCCATTTAAGGGGACTCAGAGCGGCCGACAAAGTGTCTGTTCTTCTCCCCACAACAGAGACCCTGTGAGTCAGGGGGGCTGTGAGAGCTCAGAAAGAGAGGTGTGACTTGCCCAAGGTCACCCAGCTGTTTTCACGGAGCACTGCGGAATCAAACCTGGTGATTACAAGATATGAGTTTGGCACTATAACCACAAGACAAGACCTCTGCCAGGTGACTTTGGGTTAGTTGTTGCTGTCCGGTTTAATCTACATCACAGGGTTGTTGTATGGATGGAATAAAGAAGAGTTGGCTTTTCTACCCTGCTTTTCTCACGCATTTAATGGGACTCAAAGCGGCTGACAAAGCTTTCTGTTCTTCTCCCCACAACAGAACATCCTGTGAGGTAGGTATGGTTGGTCTAGTGGCTAGGGAGCCAGTCTCTTATCTGGGAATACTGGGTTTGATCCTACTCTTCTCCATGAAGCCAGCTGGGTGACCTTGGGCTAGTCACAGCTCTCCTCTGAGCTCTCACAGCCCCACCTACCTCATGGGGTGCCTGTTGTGGGGGTAGAAGAACAGAAGGTAGAGATGTGTGGAACCCAGTAGAGCTCAAACCTGTACGAATCGGGCAGGGTGGTTTGACCTGAAAACAAACCAACCCCAACTGATGGATGGGGCCAGTTTGAATCAAACCAAACCACAGGGTCGAACACCCCTGTTCAATCCAAACAGGTTTTAGTTTGAATCACCAACCCTAAAGAGCTTCTTAAATTTTTCTGTGCTGTTAAAAAATGAACAGGTGTGAAACTGTTCGATGCTCAAATTGAACTGGGTCAAACCTGTTCAAAGCGGCTGACAAACCTTCTGATCTTCTCCCCACACCAGACACCCTGTGAGGTAGGTGGGGCTGTGAGAGTTCAGAAGAGAGCTGTGCCTTGCCCAAGGTCACCCAGCTGGCTTCGTGGAGGAGTGCGGTATTCCCAGATAAGAGACCATCTCCCTAACCACTAGACCAACCACACCAGGAAAGTGCAAAGTTATTTTCTTTCACCATTATGTAACTTGGAAAACTCACTTTGGGAAAGAAAATCCGACTGGCCAATTTGATGATGTGTTTTCTCGACCTGAAAGTGTACTGAAGTTGGATTAAAACTCAGGTGTGGACGTAAACCCAAAGGCAAGCTTGTGAGGTAAAGGAATGATGCTTGGATTCTCTGGTGCCTCCATCTTCTGAGGCCCCCCTTGGGAGGGAAGAGAAGCAATGTGCATCATTGCCTCAAATTCCCAAAAGCACCCAGGCATCCAAAGACCCTGGCAACCTCCACGCTAGATGGACAGCCAAGTCTCACCAAAACCATGTGCTTTTAGAGCAACACAAATCTGTTTTTCATTGCTGCCTTGTTATTTGTGACTGGTTTTCAGGAGGAGGGGCTCAGAGACTAATTTTTTACAGGGCTGTCCTTGGACTTCCTAGGATAAACTAAAAGACTGAGAAGATTTTAAACCTGTGTTGAAAGAAAGGCAGAGAAGGGTGTCTTTCTCTGTTAGGGAGCCGGACTCTTTTCTGGGAATACCGGCTTTGATTCCGCCCTCCTCCACGAAGCCAGCTGGGTGACCTTGGGTTAGTCACGGCTCTCTTCTGAGCTTTCATAGCCTCACCCACCTCACAAGGTGTCTGTGGTAGGGAGAAGAACAGACTGTTTGTCAGCCACTGTGAGGGCCCTTAAATAAGTGAGAAAAGCGGGGTAGAAAAGCCAACCCTTTCCCCTCATCCATGAAGCCAGGTGGGTGGCCATGGGCTGGTCACAGCTGTCTTCTGTGCTCTCACAGCCCCACCTGCCTCACAGAGTGTCTACTGTGGGGAGAACAGAAGGTTTGTCAGCCGCTTTGAGGCCCATGAAGGGTGAGACAACTGGGGTATAAAAACCAACTCTTCTTCTATGAGCTTGTTTGATCTAGTGGTTAGGGAGCTGGACTCTTTTCTGGGAATATCGGGTTTGATTCTGCCCTCCCCCACGAAGCCAATTGGGTGACCCTGGGCTAGCCACAGCTCTCTTCGGAGCTCTCACCGCCCCACCTACCTCACAGGGTGTCTGGTGTGGGGAGAAGAACAGAAGGTTTGTCAGCCGCTTTGAGTCCCCTTAAATGGGTGAAAAAAGCGGGATAGAAAAGGCAACTCTTCTTCTCCTTCTTCTAAGACACCTCTCCAGCCCAGCTCAAGCATTCACGCGGTGGGGAGCGGCAAGAGCCCCCAATTGTGCCCGGGGGGGGCGGTCTCAAAGGGCAAGGGAAATCCCTCCTCTCCATGTTGGAGAGCTCCGGGACGTGGCACTGTCGCCCTCCTCCTCCTCCCGGGAAAGCCGCCGCCGGCCTACCTGGACTTCCCGCCGCCGCCGCATCTCCCGGAATCGTCTTCGCTGCAGCTGCCGCCGCTCAACAGAGGCAGGCTCAGGCGCGCGCGGCGGCGGCGCTCGTCCTCTTCCTCGTCGTCGTCGTCGTCTCCGTCGTCCACGGCCGGATCAGGAGCGACGGCGACGCGGATCTCCACGGGGCCCCTATCCCCGGGCGTCCGTCCTCCGTCCCCCACGTCCAGCGGCTCCTCCATGGCCCCGGCACGGCACAGGGCAGGAGCCAGGAGCGCCGCGCCCGGCCGATCCGCCGCTGCAGAGTCGAAGCCGAGGAGGAGCCGCCGGCCGCCGCCTCTCCCCCGGCCTCCTCCCTCGGGGGCAGCAGGAGGCTGAGCCGCCGCCCCCGCCGCCGTGGCCTCCCCCTGGCTCCGCCCGCGCGGCAGCCCCCTCCTCCCCCGACAGCGCAGGCGGCGGCAGCCGGAGTCACACGGGCGGAGGAGCCGGCCAGCAGCGCGCCGCGGCCGTCGGCGGGGCGAAGCAGACGCGCCCTCGTCTCGTGCCACGTCCGGCCGCGCCGACGTCCGGCGGACTCTCCGCCATCCGGTCCTGGCGCACGCAGCCTCGGGCGGCGGACCCCTCCCAGCCCCCACCGCCCCCCTCCCAGCCCCGCCGCGAACGGCGAGCGAGATTCTCTGCTGCGCGCTAGCGCTCGCCGAGTGGCACCGAATGGCTCCCAGGGCGTGCAGGGTCGCTGGGTCTCCATCGATCCATCAGTCGATCGGTCCATCGATTCATCTGCAATTCATCTCCATCCATCCCTCCATCTGCAATGGGGACCGGAGTCCGTCCGTCCATCCCTCAGTCCATCCCTCCATCCATCTGCAATAGGGACCGTAGTCCGTCCATCCATCCATCCATCTGCAATGGGGACCGGAATCCATCCGTCCATCCCTCCATCCATCTGCAAGAGGGACCATAGTCAATCCATATGTCCATCCCTCCATCCATCTGCAATAGGGACCGTAGTCCATCCATCCATCCATCCATCCATCCATCCATCCATCCATCCATCCATCCATCTGCAATGGGGACCGGAGTCCGTCCGTCTATCCCTCCATCCATCTGCAAGAGGGACCATAGTCAATCCATATGTCCATCCCTCCATCCATCTGCAATAGGGACTGTAGTCCGTCCGTCCGTCCGTCCATCCATCCATCCATCCATCTGCAATGGGATCCATAGTAGCGCCCCACTTGAAATGAACCCTGGCTCTGGTTCTTGTTAAGGGGGCTGCATTCCAGCCCTCCAGCTCTGGTGGACATTAGGACTGTGGTTACACTTAAGGTTTAATCCAGCTTGAGTCCACTTTCAGAGTGACAGAATCCATCAGCAAAGTGACAAGCTGTTTTAGTGTTAAATAACTCATACAATTCACCTTTGGGGTAGATAATGTGGAAAGAAAATTACGGGTCACTTTGCTGGTGTGCTATCTCGCTCTGAAGGTGGACTGAAGCTGGATTAAACCTTAAGTGTGACCAGAGCCTAGCAGACAACCCACCCCCCCACCATTCTAGCTGCCTTTTCTCTCCCAACCTGTAGGCATAATCTCACCTCTTAGATGCCTGCCATAGGCTCTGTGATGGAGATGCAATGTGATTGTGCTGGGATAGACCATTTGCAGGCTTCCTCGGTGGCGTTCACGTCTGAGGTTTACTCCGGCTTCAGTCCGCTTTGGGAGGGAAAGAACACACAGGCAAAGTGAGAAACCAAGGTTTTATTTTGGCATTCTCTTGCTCAGAAAATCCACCTCGCTGATAGGTAACAGGGAAAGAAAATGCTGATATATGCTCTTGCACTGAAGGTGGACTGAAGCTGGATTAAAACCTAGGTGTGACCACAGCCCTGGACTTCTGCAAGAGGAAGGCAAGGGCTGCACATTTTGGGTTCCTTTTGAACAAAGAGGTAATGGGGCTGGAGGCCTTTCTTTCCCCTTTTCTGCTCTGGGTGGGCTGTTGTCTGGCTGCATCTACACAGAGCAAACAAAAGTGTCTGAAAAGCAGCTTTAAAGCGGGGGAGCTTGTACTAGCCAATTCCTCTAATGACATTGTTGTGTACCATAGAAAGGTGGGCGGCTCCTGGTTGAGCACATGGGGCCCTCCGTGCAGTTTTCTTGGCAATGATATTGAAGTGGTTTGTCATTGCTCAGTCCCAGGGAGATGCATAGTTGTACAATCTAATCTTTGCAAAAGCCAGAGAGGGAAGGGGGACTGGGTTTATGCAGGTAAAGTTTCTGTATTAATGGAAATGTTTGTAATAAAATTAAAACAAACATGACTCCAGCGGACCTGCATTTGAATTTGTTTTACCAAACTTGTAATCACTGGACAGTTTTATTTATGTTATCTCAAGGCTTTGGGTCTATGGCTGTTATAAACAATTTCATTGACTGCAGCTCTAAATGATCCTGAGAGAAACAGCTGTTTGCCAAGGGGGTTGCAGGGTCCTCCTCCCAGACTCCCCCAATCTTTGACAGGGGCTGTGGTCACATTTAAGGTTTAATCCAGCTTCAGTCCACTTTCAGGGCGGGAGAACACACCAGGAAAGTGACCAGTAATTGTCTTTTCACATTCCCAAAGGCGAATTTTCTGAGTTACTTAATACTGAAAGAAAACACCTTGTCACTTTGCTAATGTGTTTTCTCTCACTCTGAAAGTGGACTGAAGCCGGATTAAACCTTAAGTGTGACCACAGCCAGGGACAACTTTCCAGGGTCTGACATGCTGCTCTTGAGAGTAGAAGGAAGGGAATGGTGGAAACTGTAGGGACGGGGCAGAGTTTGCACCCTTGGGCTTTTTATTTTTCATTTTTGAATAGCAACTTTATATCCTTCGATCTAAAAGTATCAGGCAAAATATCTCCTGACATAACACCTTTTTGGACTACGATTCCCAGGCTGCTTTGCTCAGTGCTGCTGCAAGGAGCATAGCTTTTTGGAGACACAGCCCTTTCCCTTTTTCCTAAACCCCAAGTCTCTGGACCACAACGTTGCTATGGCAACGTAAACAGTAAGCCATTTTCCAGGCTGGTCGCGGCCGGGCAACCTATAGGGTTTCTCTCTCTGGGACAAGCGTTCCTCTCAGCCAATGGCAGCCGAGGAAAGGGGCGGGGCCTGCTTAGCCGCGCCGGGCCGAGCCCGCGCCTGCCCGCATCCCCTCCTCTTCAAAGCCAAAAAGCATCTCCAGTCCATTCCGGCCCAGTGGGTCTGGCTGGCGGCGGCGGGCGGAAGTGAGAGTTGCTATGGAAACGCGGCGGCGGCTGCTGCAGTTTCCGGTTTGGGGAGGCGCCGGAGGCGGTGGCAGCGGCGGCAGCAGAGCGGCGGCGGGGGCTCCGGCGGTTGCTATGGTGCCCAGCAAATGTCGGCCAGCGGCGGCCGGAGGAGGGCGGCCGGGTCACGGTGGTCCGGTGAGAGGCCGTCGGAGGGACGAAGGCGCCCGGCCGGTCGGCTCCTTCTTCCTGGGCCAGCCCGTCGAGGCTGCCTCTTTGTTGCGAGGGAAGGAGCGAGGGATGGAGGGCATGGGGCGGGCTGTGCACGCGGCGGTAGCCGTTCACACGTTCATGCTTGACACGGGTCTTGTCTCAGACGTGCTCCGTCCACGTATTTACCTCCTTCCCTCCCTCTCTCTCTTTGTTGACAGTCTCATCCCTATAGATCCCACTGTCATGCCTTCCCCAAATCCACATCACCATCATTCGTTTTCTCCTTTCTGCCTTATTTTTATTTTATTTTATTAAGAATTTTATTTTACTTTTACCAAACTTCACAATAAAAATGTCAGCATATACAGTACGTATAAATATACACACATACATACATGCATATCCATCCATCCATATACATACATACATATATATATGTATGTATATATATATGTATGTATTCGTATATAAAAAATATATATTATTCAAGAAATTTGTATCCCGCTCTTCACCAAATGGTCCCAGGGTGAGTTACAATGAGGACAAAACATATCAAATATTAAAGCATAATTAAAAATATCATCCTCATTGCTATTGGGTGCTAGACTACCCATGGAAACACATTGGATCTAGTAGATCCGGATTAAGGGAAGTACCCATTCCTTAGATCCGGATCTTCTTAGATCTGGATTAAAGGAGCGCGGTTGAAAAACACCCATTAATTGTGTTTAAGAATTATATAAAGCACAGATTTGGAATTAAAACAAACATAAGTAAATATATTAAAGTTATAATTTTTGTAAATTTGATAAAGCGCAGATTTGCAGTTAAAACAATCATAAGTGAATATATTAAAGATTTAACAATAGAATAGACACTGATACCAAATTTCACTTTGCAGACTGGAACCTACGGCCTTCAATTGGTTCTCCAAAGTACAGCGGCTGCAGAAAGAACCAAACCTGTGAGACATCAGTTTTTATAACAGAAGTAGTAGTATTTTACATGATAATTTAAATTATGTACCCCACCCTAAATGTCTTGAGATTTTGCTCTGATTTTGTTCCTGTTCTCTTAATAAATGTCCTTTTCTTAAAGGCCTGAGAAGGTTTTAAACTTTGTGGAATGAGTGATTTGGTTGTGGTTGTGTGTATCTGTTCCGTATACTCCTGCTGAGCTTCTAGAACATTGTGTGGGATTCCTAATACGACAGCTAACTTCACAGTGCAATCTTGACTTTATTATTCGGAAGTAAGTTGAGCTCACTGGGACAAACTTCTTTGGGAGTTTGTGTAGAACTGGAGCTTCATTTTCCTTCTTGCCTCTTCTGAAAATATTTCTAAATGTTTGTTCAGGACAGGACGTAATGAAACCACAATAAAGTAGATAAAATAAATTTGCTAAAACAGTAGCAGTGCCTGCGTTCTTGAGGGTAGGAATGTTCTCTCAGGTGAAGGCCAGGTTATAGAGGTGCTTATGCTGAAATAGTTGTCTTCTTTTGCAGCTTGAGTTCAGATTGCACAAAGACCAGCCATGTCTAAGCAGCCGGTTTTTGCAGCATGAACCTGAAAGGAACAACTCAGGAAAACTAGGTACATTTGGAAGGTGGATGGTTTTAAAGAATCAGTCTTGATCAATCTTTGTGCTCAAAGACTAGACTGTTTTTTTGAATGCGTACTAACTGGTTCCTTGTGCTTGACTAAATGGGTTACTGGGGCAATCGCAAACTTCTCCTTTCCAGTGGAACAGGGACTTTAGAGAACACTCTGAAGGTGTCATAGTGCTCTAGAAGTAATCACATGAAGCACCAGGCAGGTAGGATGGTGGACAAGGACAATGGAGACTGTGCAGCTGCGTAGAGTCTCTGGAAATTAACGGTATATAAATAAATAAATACAGCTTTGAGGATGGCTCTTGACCTCTTCTCAGCCTGATCCACATCATTTTTTTGCCCTGGATGAGATGCAAATAGAATGGAACAAACTATATATGCTGCTCTTAATAGTCTAGAGGAGAAGTAAGATTTAAAATAAAACAATTGTTTTTAAATACTACCTATTGTTGGCATTTCTGATTGGTGCTCCGAATATGATGAGTATTTTAATTATACAAATCCCTCAGGTCTTGCAACAGAATGTTATGAACTTTTACTAGGATAGGAAGATGGTACTCCAGTTTGATCTAGTGGTTAGGGAGCTGGACTCTTACCTGGGAAGACCAGGTTTGATTCCACCCTCCTTTACGAAGCCAGCTGCGTGACCTTGGACTAGTCACAGCTCTCTTCTCGGCTCTCACAGCCCCACCTACCTTACAGGGTGTTCTGTTGTGGGGAGAAGAATAGAAAAGCTTTGTCAAGTGCTTTGAGTCCCCTTAAAATGAGTGAGAAAAGCAGGGTAGAAAAGCCTTCTTTTTCTTCTTCTCCTTCTTCTTCCTCCTCCTCCTCTTCCTCCTATATATAAATGTGCAAAAGATTTCAACCTGAATTAACTTTGTGATGATGTGGAGTCTTCTGTACTTTTCCCCCCCAGCAGATGGAAGATTAAGCCCTTTATCACGCACAAAAAAGCTGTATGCCCCAGTAACAACGAATTTTGCAGATATTCCTGGGTTGGATATGAAATATGGCACTGGACCTTTATCATCTTTTGGGGAGTGCTACTTCCCTAACCCTTCAAAATACAGGATTCAGCAAGGCTGCCATAATGCCAGCCCAAATATGTCAGGTAATAGACATTTGATTGAGAATGAGATGACTAGTTCTATCAAACTGCAGCAGGGGGAGAAGCAAGGTGTTTGTTAGTTCATTGAGTCCACCCAGCATATCATTTTTCCTGTGTCTCTCCTGAGTTTGTGAAAGTATTAGATCCCAAATGTACTTATCTTCCACTTTTCATCCTGCACTTTTCTCAGTGTCCCATCAGCTTATGTATGACAGGAGATTTCGTTTTTGTCCCTGTTCATCGCATTGCTTGTCAGCATCATGTACTTCAGATTTGGATGTAAGAACAGTTAATTTTAGCTCGACTGCATTAGCATCAGGTTACTTGGATTAGGAAATTGGATAAGGTGTGTGTATGGCTAACCTTGGTTGGATTTTGGGATGGGAGGCCACCAGGATATTCTGGACTTCTAGGCTAGACTGGAAAGTTGAAAAACATCTTGGAAGGAGGGAATAGCAAACTATTATTTTCCCATTGCTGACTAGAAAACTATGTGGATCTGTCCCTGCTATCACAAGGAATGAAATTTAATTTGTATCTTTGCATTACAGTCAGCAGTGAAACAGACGTGAGATAGGCAGTATTTAGATATTTTTTTCAGACCCACTTTTATCTTTCTTCCTGTTAGATATTGGCACCTATGGAAATATTGCCTTTCCCCTGGTGCACCGTACTCCAGAAGAAAAAATGCAGTATTCTGACAGATTGACTTTTGAAAGGTAACTCTCGAATGCAAACGTTCACTGATTTTGCTGCAGTTCTTTAGTCAATTTTGCTGTATTTCTTACCACATTGTCTTGGACAGGAGTTCCATGATACCTAGCAGTCTTTATATTTTAGTGACTGGGAAACTGTGGGTTTAGTCTGAATGCAAAAATCATAAACACCTTTTAGCATTTGGAATATTAAATACATTCAGTAAGTAATTTATTACAATTTTCTCCATAACTTTAATGATAACAGAAACAAAGGCAAAAATATGAATTAGATTAAAAAAAAAGTTTTGGAAAACAGCTGTACCCTATTGACTGCAATAATAGTGTGGAATAAAAGGAGACACCAGATGCACACCTCAGATCTTCTAGGAGCCATTTTCTTTCTGGGCCTGTTTTCAGTCACCAAGAAGATAAGAACAGAGCAGAAGATAACAGGGAAACTAGTTAAGATGGAGGGGATAATGGCAGTGTCTTTTCATCTGACGAAAACATGAATTATACCCTTTTTCTTATTTAATGATCATGTAGTGGGGCTTAAATGCTTTTTTGCTTCTTTGGAATGGGCAGGTTGTAGTCTTTAAATTCCTCTCGAAGTGCGTTAGACGGAAGGGGAAGATATTCAAAGAGGTATGCCACAGTTTTGGATGCTGATAAGTTCAGTAGAACTTTCCGGAAGGAAGTTAGCGGAGGCTAACATTCCAAGCTGTGCTGGGACGTCCCTTTTCTCTCTTTCTTTCTGCTTCTTCCAGTCAGTTCTGGAAACTCTGCTAAGTCTCCAGAGCAGATTTTGAGGGCCAGGAACAGGCAGCAAGTAAGAGTAATAGAAGGTGACATTTTGTTTTGTGTGTAGATTAAGTGCCAAAAGATTTTGATCTTATGGGCTTGAATTCAAATTATGGGGTGTGTCTAGACGTACAGATACAGTTGGACCCCTGTATCCACTGATTTGGTAACCACAGTTTCAGTTAACCGTGGTTACCAGATCAGCCCTCCCCCCACCCCCCTTTCAGGCACCCTAAGGGAAAAGCACCCAGAAGCAGAAAACTTATTTTGTCTTCCAGAAGGCCTATTTTGGCCTCTATAGAGTGCTAGAATAGTGGTGTGATGCCGCCGGACCCTGTCTCAGAATGTAAGGAGACGCATGGTAGGTGGGCACAAGGCATCTGGTGGTGTTGCACACCTATTCCAATGCCCTCCAGAGGCCAAAATAGGCCTTCTGGAGGCCAGAGAAGCACTTCTTGCTCTGGGGTCGCATGACCCCAGAATCGCAAGGCCTGTTCGTGATTATCCATGGTTTCAGGTAGGAGCCAGAACGTATCCCCAGCGGATAAGGGGTCAGGCTGTACAGTGCATTCCGATCTGCATTTGGGGCGTGGGCGTCACACCTGATGCCCAGTACTGCGTAGCAGCGGCACATTATGCCACTGCTACTTTGAATTTACCTACTGTGGAACAATGAGCACTCGCTCTGCAGTTTCAGGTAAATTTGAATGTTCCCGGCAGTCCGGTCGGGACAGTGAGAACAGCGAACGAGAGCTGAACCTGCAGTTCAGCTCCCCTTGGCTGCCCCATCCCACGTGATACACACCTCACCACTTGTGCCACGGAAGTATTACAGCTTTCTCTGAGAAAGCTGCGGGGAGGCTGCTTGAATTCGGACGGCGCCATGGCTTCGCAGGAGGTAAGCCGAGTATCCGCTAATCTGGATACTACCATGGTAATGTTCAACAGCAAAATAATGCCAGAAGATGCCACAGACATAGAATCAGTGAGACTATTTAATCCTGTTGGTTCTTCTAAGTGACAACTGCTTGCAGGGTGGAATGGAAACTTATTTACAGCCATGGGGTTTCCCTCCCCTTAGCCCGGTGTCTGTCCAGGTCAGCTTTTCTTAAAAACCCTCCTTTCTTAGGCAGAAGTTGACGGTTTGCCCAGTAATCGACGGAGAAGAACACCTGCGTCTGCTAAGCTTCCAACACAACTGCATCACCCGTATCCAGAATGTTTCAAATTTGCAGCAGCTTATTTTCTTGGATTTGTATGATAATCAGATTGAGGAAATCAGTGGCCTTTCTGCTCTGAGGTCCCTCCGAGTCCTTTTGCTGGGAAATAACAGGTAGAAAGCATTGTTCACTGGCGCTTCCTGTGTCTGTTTGTTTCTCTGCAGTTTTAAATTATGTAAAATCTCCAGTAGGTGCCAACATCTCAGTGCAGCAGAATTCTCTGCCTGGGCCAGAAATTCCTTTATAAATAGGACATGTTTGTTTCTCTTTGCAGAGTCACAGACTGTGTTTGCACAATGATTATGGTCACTTCCTGTCCCCATGGGAGGGTGACTGGGATCTATCCAGACCGTATAGAAATTGTGTGGACATTTGAGGGGGAAATCTAGTTTATTTTCTTGACTAAGATACAATTCTACAGCTGTCAAAGTTTCTCCAACTTTTCTACAGCATGTTGAAATGCACTTTTGCCAGCCGCTGCCTCACCTGCTAAAATAGTGCAGAATAGTTCTTAAAACTATAGAGGCTTAGAGGATCTGTGTAATTCTCTTAGCCTAGAAGTGAGTAAGGGTGTGCATGAATGCAATTTTTGGGATTCAGTTTGAATGGAATATCTGAAGATTTGAATCAATTTGAATGTTTAAAATTTGAATGTATTTCAATCCGTATTTGAAGCTACAAATGTCAGCAACATTTGTATGCGTCCATAGGCACCCGTATGCATTTGTACGCATCCCGTTTTTATCCTGTATGCATCCCGTTTTTGTCCGGTACGTATATAATTCATACAAGTGATTTGAAAGATTCAAAAATTCGTTCGGATATTTGAATTTAGAGACATTCGATTCGAATTTGAATGTCTAAATTCAATTGAATTTTGAATGTTTCTAATATTTGTGCACCTTAAAGTTTGGTAGGCTTGAAATGGAAATAACTTCCCTTAAATGAAAATACTGAATCAGTACTTGAATATATTTTCAGAATAAGAAGGATATCAAACCTGGATAACCTCATAAGCCTCGATGTTCTGGATCTTCATGGAAATGAGGTATAGTATGAGAAATTATTTTGGAGATATGGGGATACCAGGTATTATTTTTACGTGCTGAATGTCATGCTCCCTGTGTCTTCTGGAGTCCAGAAGCAGTACCTTGAACACCAGTTGAAGAGCTTTTGTGATTGTTGGATACTGCTGAGTCATGGCCCTCTCCTGGTTTGCTGCATGGGCAGCTTTATGCAGTTTTATTGGCAGAGGTACAGAAGAGGTTTGCCATTCCTAAATAGTTCTTCTTTCTTTTCCTTTCCTTCCTTTTTTTTGCAGATAGCTGTCATAGAAAATCTCAAGCCCTTAGGCAACCTCAGAGTACTGAATCTTGCCCGAAACTGCTTAACCTATGCTGAAAACCTCACTGGACTAGATTCATTGATAGAACTTAACCTTCGATACAATCAGATCAGATTTGTGGTAAGTAAGCTGAACCCACTTGCTCTAAAAATGCTTTACACTGGACCAGTGTTGCTGCATGAAAGTTCATAGTAATATTTCAACATGACTTTTTAGAAGTATATCAGATTGTTCATTACATTTTCGGTATCCATAATTTTTGGTTTATACTAAAACATGCAAATATGTTTACTCAGTTTATATATGTTTACTCCTTTGGCCTGAACAAAGGCCTTGCTTTTTCAGTTCCCCTCCTCCTAAAGTGACTGCAGCCTAGAATCAGAACTTCAAAAAGAAAACAAAAACCAGAACCATAGAACGGTTTTCTTTCTTCTTTTAAATATTTTTGATCTTATAACTAATCTAATGGAAGGCCAGGGAATCACCCCCAACTCAGTAATACCAAGTAACAGTAGCAGCAATTTATTGTCAGATGCAATATATATTTGGACTAGCAGGAAATTTAGAATTTTAAACATTTCTGAGCTGTCATTCTTTGAAAACGTCAAGGTATTAGATAGCAATAATAAAAACAATAATTTTTTCCTGCCCCCCCAAAAAAAACCCCTCCGTTCGATAGCATACATGTTCTTGATTGTACACCATTTTTACCAGAATTTCTGGTTAAAGTTTAGAGTGTAAATGCCATACAGTTTTTATGTATTCATTTTAAATATCATGATCTACCTGATTTGGGCCATCTGTTTTGCTACTTTAAAACTTTGTCCCTTCCTTCTGTTATACCTGCAAGCAGAAATCCGAGGCAGTTGCAGGAAATCTTACATTTTATGTTTCAATATTAACTTTCACAGTTTTAAATGGCTGGCAGATGTAGACAGTAAAGATTGCCACGCGGATCTTTACAATTCTGTCCCATATGGTCAAGGCAGAGTTGCTTTCAGTTGCAGAGTCCTTTGGGCCCATCTGTGTATTTATGCCAGTGCGTCCATTTGTATCGTAGAAGTGCTGAGGCTGGAAAACGTATCAGCTACTTTATTTTAGTGCTTGGGCCACCTGAACCACCTTCAGAGAAGAAGCAAAACAGGTAACGTGGTGCCATGATTTTTTTATATACTTACCTGCCCACTTCTGGAGTGAATTCTGCTTTTATTGCATAAAATCAAGTTACGACTCCCCAGTCCCGGCCTCCCTGCAGCTATAGCCGTTTCTTAATATTTATATGTCTACTTTCTCTTGCATGGTACTAAAGGTGGCTTAAAACACAGTTGAAATGCTAATTTCAAAAGTGAAAAATAAAATGCAGTAGTAAGAACTCAAAAAGGCTGTTGGTTGAAGAATAAAAGTATTTGTTGTTTCCAAAAAATGCTTAGGGAAGAGACTTGGCTTGCCTCAGATGGTGCCTGTGCATACAGATCTCAAGAGAGGGCCTTCTCTTTCAGAGTTGTGAGGCATAGGGAAATGCAGGAGGGCTTTTTCTGTGGTGGCCCCCAGACTCTGGAACAGCCTCCCTCTTGAGATTTGCCAAGGGCCTGCACTTTATAGTTTCCAGCACCTGGTTAAAACATCTTTTCTCCTAGGCATTTGCTGTTTAAATCACTTCTTCAGGGTGCTGTCCTGGGAGGGAGGGGGTGGGAAGAAGAAGAAGAGTTGGTTTTTCTATCCCACGTTTCTCACCCATTTAAGGGGACTCAAAGTGGCTGACAAACTGTCCACTCTTTTCTCCACAACAGAACACCCTGTGAGGTAGGTGGAGCTGTGAGAGCTCAGAAGAGCGCTGTGACTAGCCCAGGGTCACCCAGCTGGCTTCATGGGGGAAGGCAGAATCAAACCCGGTACTCCCAGATAAGAGTCCGGCTCCCTAAGCACTAGAAAAAATTGGCTCACAGAGGGTAGGGGTGGGAGGAAGGGAGGGTTATATTTTTAATTACATTTTAATATTTGCTATGTTTTATTCTTACTGTACCCCACCTTGGGACCATTTGGTGAAGAGTGGGATGGTGCCACTGTGGAGGAGGCTCTGACAGGTGTCTCCTCCCACAAATTCTTGTGAGACGTGAAAAGGCACCACTGAGAATCAGAAAGGCTGAAGTCAGGAGAATTCAGTCTGTTTCTTTGTATTATTTATGAATAAATTTTATCCAGAAGATGTTGTCCACCCTGTTCCTTTATCTATCCCAGTTTGCTTAGTTTGAACATTGGCGCTTGAATAGATAGGAGGAATCTGTCTGGAGAGGCCTGAGCAGGCTGTGGACCTAGAATGATAGTTAAAGCATTTAAAAGAATAAAATAGCTGATGCCAAGTTGTTGCAGGGCTGCATTATGGTTCTTCACATATGGAGAAGGTTCACTTTTCTATTGTGCCTGGAGTTTTAGGAACCCCTAGAGTTAGAAGCTTACATGGTAAATGAACTTTTATTTTTCCAGGTGGTTTGAGGAAATATTTCTTCTTCGTTTTGGAAACCAGTAATCCAGTGTCTGTCCCAATGGTTAATCTGTTTAGCTCTTGTACATCAAGGGAGAGCCTTGACACCCTGCATCCTGGCCCAAAATTATGAAGCGAACAGGTTTCGTAGGTGCAAAATTTCCTCACTTTCTGGTAGTTTTGTTTGCAAGCCGTGGAGGAAAATTGCCCCACAATTCATTGGGCTGAATAATAAGCCTTCCCTCTCTTTGAAAGCTGATCAAACCTCATCACTGTCTTTTACAAAGGGATCATCATTTTGCAAGGCTACAAAGGGTCCCGGTTAACTTTCATCTCCTTGGAGAAATGGGGTTTGGAATTGGGGTGTGCATGAATATTTGAAACATTCGTTGTTCGTATGAATTTGCACAGATTAGGACATTTGTACATGAATGAAATATTACGATGTTTCCGGACATTTGCACGAATAGTTTGGACATTTATTAAACTGGGGAGGTGGGAAAGCGTCTGTGCCAGATTGACATGCATTGAGAGTGGATTAAAAGTGGACTCAGGTAGGATTTGACGTTTTCAGAACGGATTAGTGCACATCCCTAGATTGGAAGTCTTCAGGCCCCAGCACTGTAACTTTAAAAATGCTGTCCCCCCCCCCCCCCCGCATTACCGGCATTGCCGGCAGGATGGCCGCAAGCATGAATGAGCACTTTAATGCTCTAGCGAGCGGCATGGCCACAGAACGGCCCCCTCTTTTGCGTGTCATTGGATGGCGGCGCTTCCTTCTCCCTGCTGCAGCTTCAGTGCTGAGGCAGCACCTTGGCACCTTTCCGGCGCGCCTCCCCCTCCTTCCTCCCCTCGCCGTCTTTTTCTTTTGCTTCCTGCCCTTTCTGTTGCAAGCCGGCCAGCTTCTTTTCTCAGGCCATCTCTGCTGCTGCTGCTGCTGCTGCTGCTGCCCTGGCATACTCCCTCCTAACCTGCATCGTGGTGGTGGCGGCGACGGGGAACGAATCCACGTGTTCAGCAGTCAATACTGCAGCAAGGTTACCGCCGACTGCAGTAGGCATGGTGCACCCTCCGGAGAAGGGGGGGGTCTTTGGATGCCGGGTCTGATCTTCTCCCCCCTTCCCTCTCTCCCTCTTGCCTTCTAGAAAGATGTGGATACTTTGCCCTGCCTTCAGCGCCTGTTCCTCAGCTTTAACAATATATCCTGGTAAGCAGGAATCTTTTTTGGGGGGGGGAGGAGGGAGGAGGGGAGGGACGGGGAGGAGATAATCTGTTCACTTTCAGTGCAGCACTTAATTTTCCTCTAGAAAACAGCAGGAAATCTCAGTGTTTGCCTTCTCTTTCCAGATGGATACTTTTGGTTGATTATTTTTATGCATTGTTTTCAAAAGCACCGAGAAGATCTGTTTTTTCTCAGTTCTTGAACTGAAGTGATCTTCTCTTTATGCATTTGCTTCAGACTTGTGAGATGCGCTGAGGTCTCTTTATAACTTGAAGCTGCTTGATTTCATTGGGATCATTTTGATTTCATTTAGAACATTTTCTTTTTTTTGGTAGTTACCTGAGAAACAGAAGAAGAAGTAGCAGCACTGGCTTTTCTACCCCACTTTTCTCACCCATTTAAAGGGACTCAAAGCGGCTGACAAAGCTTCTGTTCTTCTCCCCACAACAGACACCCTGTGAGGTGGGTGGGGCTGTGAGAGCTCAGAAGAGAGCTGTGACTAGCCCAAGGTCACCCAGCTGGCTTCTTGTAGGAGTGAAGAATCAAGTCTGGTATTCCTAGATAAGAGTTCCGCTCCCTAACCACTAGACCAAACTGGCTTACAGTGCTACTTTTGCCTTGGGCCACAAACAAGAGTATAACCCACTTTTTTTTGGGGGGGGGCTCGTTTTAAAAGAGCATAAACCTTTGCCCCTTACTCGGTCTCTTTAGCTTATTTCCTATGAACGTCATTTGAACTGTGGCCTAAAAGTAGGTGTGTATTATTTCCCCAGAAAGTCCCCACCCCCTTGACTCTGCCATTTTTGCCGGTGCTCTTTGAGGCCAGCTGGGAGGCAATTAAGTGTTACAGAAGTCTCTCGCTGTGGGGTACCTTGGCGTGGTTTGCATAAGGAGGCCGGCTGGGAAGGGGTCTTAATTGCCCTCAGTAGAATAGAGCCATATGGATCCAACGCCGTGGGATGTTTTGTTCTGCATTCTGTAGGAGCAGAACGGGAAGAGCTGATTTAATTGCAGTTGGTTGGGAAGCGACAGCGCTAATTGAGGCTGAAATGTTGCTTACAGACTGTCCTTTAGTCAGCAGAAGGCGGTTTGTATTTTTAATTTTTAGTTTTGAATGTACTGAAACCGCACTGGAAATATAAAATGCACATTCAGCCTGCAACTTTGGCTGAATTTTTGCATCGCTTGGGTAAACCAGAGCTCTCCTGCTTAATGCAACCCCTGCTTTTTACGGCTTGGGTTATGTTGGTTGGAATGGTACTTGAACCTGAGCCTGCTCTCCTTTGCCTTGACAGAATTTCTGGAGTTGGGCGTAGCCATTAAACACCAGTAGTCTAATAGTTAGGGAGCCGGACTCTTATCTGGGAATACTGGGTTTCATTCCCCCCTCCCTTATGAAGCCAGCTGGGTAGCCTTGGGCTAGTCGCAGCTCTTTTTTGAGCTCTCACAGCCCCACCCACCTCACAGGGTGTTCTGTTGTGGGGAGAAGAACAGATGCTTTGTCAGCTGCTTTGAGTCCCCTTAAACGGGTGAGAAAGTTGGGGTAGAAAACCCAACTCTTCTTCTTCTTTAGATGTAAAGCCTCCAGTCAGTTGACAGTTACTTTCTGGTTCCTTGTAGCTGATGTCGTTCCTTCATTTCTTCATGGTCGTCTTTCTCTCCTACAAAGTTCTGTTTGGTATCTGTGGGTGTGGTTTGCACTTAAAAAAGTCAATGTGTTTTCTGAAGGAAGTCCATCTGTGCAAAGAGCTGAAGTTAAATGCTCCTCCCATATCAACCAGCCTATGCCTCAAGATCTGCAGGAGGAGGCCTTACTGGTTGTACCACCACCCTCAGTAGCAAAAGGGGTGGACTCCTAAGATGGGGCCTTTTCAGTGATGTCTCCTAGACTATGGAATAGTTTTCTTCCTGAAGCGCACCAGGCAGCTTCACTTCTCACATGCTCGGAGCAGTGAAGATGCAGTAAGCGCAATTATAAGTATTGTGCACAATAAGAGGCTGAAACCACATCAGGCTGTTAGTAGGATAACAGTTAAAAGCATCATCTTTTCACATTATTTAGGCCTTCAATTGTTCTTTTTATCATATAAAAACAAGAAGGAGTTGGCTTTTCTACCCCGCTTTTCTCATCCATTTAAGGGGATTCAAAGTGGCTGACAAACCTGTTCTTCCCCCCCACAACAGGTAGGTAGGTGAGGTAGGTGGGGCTGTGAGAGCTCAGAAGAGAGCTGTGACTAGCCCAAGGTCACACAACTGGCTTCTTAGAGGAGTACGGAATCAAATCCACTATAAGAGTCCAGCTCCCTAACAGCTAGACCAGACTGGCTCATGTACCATGTTTCCAAAGGAAAAAGACTTTCATTTCCAGGATTTCAGAGAAGGTCATAGAAAATGGGGATAGATCACAATATCTGCAAACCTCTATATGAAAGAGGTCTGCATCAGTGGAAGAGAAATCTAAATGTATATAGAGAATTCAGGCCACAGCTGATTCTTGAGGTCAAAACTGGAGTGTCTGCTTTGAACAGGAGGCCTTTCCATGCCTTTCCGTACCTGTAGGCTGCCCGGTCCTGGCCTAAATGCCCGAGGAACGCAATCACCTGACGTCAGCCCAGTTTGTCAGGTATTGGGCGGCTGGAGTTGCAGGACCCTGGATAGCTCCGTGGGCAATACCTGCCTGCAAACAAGTCTGATGCTCTGCTAAGGCAGTTTATTCTGGAGCTACTTCTTGTTTTTGAACAGAAGGAAGCTTTAAATTGGTTTATCCTCTTCCTGCAGTCTGAATGCTGTCTGTCCTGAGGAGTGTGGGTCTCTTGCTACAGTGTGAAAAGGTGGATAGGAAAAAAACACACACTTTTCACTATTGCACATTGCTAGAACTGGGGGTCACTCTATGATAGAGATGTGCACAATTTTTTTTTTGACATTCTATTTGAATCAAATCAAATTCCCCAAAATTTGATTCGATTAGAATCTTTTAAATTCAAACTGTAACAAGATTCAATTCGAATTTAACAGATTTGAATCTGTTTGAATTTTTGATTCAAATCTGCACTTAACGAATGTCAACAGCATTTCTATGTGCATGTATGCATCTTCCCCACATCCATACGTGTCCGTATGCATCCTGTAGTTATCCTGTATGCAACCCGTTTTTTGTCCCGTATGCATCTGTACAAATTCATACGGATGTGGGAAAGATGCGGATCTTCAAGTATGTATTGTGTACGAACCTGTACACATACGAATGTCCAGATAATTCTAACAAATAGATCCAAAATCCAAAATTTGATTCAAATGTTTACATTTGAATTTCAGGACATTCTATTTGAGTTTGAATGTCAAAACTTGGCACATTTGATTGGATATCGAATGCCTACAAACATCTGTGCACATCACTGCTCTATGAAAGTGATGGACAGAGGAGTTTGGACTGACAAGGGGAAGTATTTTTTTTACCCAGAGGGTCATTAGGCTGTAGGATTTACTATCAGAGGAGTTGGTGAGAGCAGCCAGGCTGAATGGCTTTAAGAAAGGATCAGATAAATTCATGCAGGAGGGGTGGATCCATGGCTACCAGAATGGATAGGCACTATCTCCAGTTTGGAAAGACAAGCAGGATGTCACCAAAGGCCATTTGCAGGGAGTTGAGAGCAGGAGAAGGTTTTGCCCTTGTCTACCAATATCTCAAAGAAACTGAGGCACGTCAGTCCTTATGATTGATATTCCATTTGAGCTGAGTGGGAATTGCTGAAAAACACCTTCTCCCATATTGACCTGCCCGTGCCTTAAGATCTAGCGGTGAAGCCCTCTCCTGGTTGTCCCACCACCTTCAGTAGTGAGGATGGTGGGCACCTGGGAGAGGGCCTTCTTGGCGATGGCCCCCAAACTATGGAATAGTCTCCCCCTTGAGATGCGTCATGTCCCTTCCTTGGATATATTTAAGAAGGCATTAAAGACACACCTGTTAGTCCTTGCCTTTGGCTGAGTGATTATACTCTCAAACCCCCCCCCCCCCAGTTACAGTGTCCTGTCTTAAACTTGAATTTTTTAAAAGTGTTTTTAACCTGTATCTTGTTTTTAATCTGTTGGTTACTCGCCCAGAGACCTTTGGGTATGGGGTGGGATAGACATGTAAACAAACAAGCAAACAAATATAGATTACAAGTATGAAGTTTTTCATTCTCTTCCATAGGTATGTGTTTCTGATCTCCTGCTTTCAATATCTTAGCCATTTTGTTCCTCCTTTTGATGAATTTCTGCCATTTTTCTAAGTGCTCCATCAGTGCTGTTGTGTTGTTCACCATGGGTGTTTTTCCACTAGCACTAGAAGTACTTTTTAAGTACCCATTAAATACCTATTAAGGGTATTTAATGGGTCCTTAATGGGTATTCTAGTGCTAGTGGAAAAACACCCCATTTCTCACTTCCCACTCTCACATTTCCAAGGGTGGGTAGCGTGGGATAAGCCAAGGGGCTGAACTCTTAATGAGAATTTGCTCACATGCAATTATTTATTTAAAAGTCCTGATTGTTATGCTGCCGTTGCATGCTCCGGAGCTTTACAGCAGAGTGTTCTGGGTAGGTATGGGCACAAATATTCCTAACATTCATTATTTGTATGACTTTGTACGGATTCCGACATTCGTATATGAATTGAATGTTACAACTTTCGTACATTGACAGTTTTATGAATACAAATGTTTTGGAACATTCGTACGAAGCTTTGGGACATTCGTGAAGCTGTGACAGCCAGCCACATCTGCAACGGATTCAGAGTGAATTCAGCATGATTTGGGAGCGGATTCAAAGTGGATTCTGGGCGTAATGCGTTACATACTGGATACGTATCGGATACATATGTGTTCATATCCAGTATTTGTACAAATTCATATGAATACATTCGTATCTGATAGAATCCTACTACAACTGAAGGGGATCTATTTGAATGAATACAAATTTTCTTACATTTGATTCAGTAGGAATCGAATGCAAAATTCCCCGTTTGTACGCATCCCGAGTTCTGGAACCAAGTGAAGGTTGTAGATGTACAGAGAGATGTTCAATTAAATTGGAAAGGAAAAATAACAGAGACATGGCCATGTTGTGGCCATGAATTACCTCCAAATGGAATTTTTATTTAGCTGGCTTGAAGTATGGAACTTGCCGTATGAATGGCTGTTTGAAATTTGGAAGGAGAAGCAGCTGTGGAACGCGATGCCTGGCCATGTGTGACTGAGACAGAGTCTTCTTTCCTTGCCGTTTCAGCTTTGATGATATCCTGTGTCTGGCTGATTCTGCGTCCCTTTCAGACGTCACCCTAGATGGCAACCCAATAGCGCAAGAGACATGGTACAGGCCTACAGTTCTCCATCATATGATGCAGCTCCGACAGCTAGATATGAAGAAAATCACAGTAAGGAGGGCCTCTGGGGAAGATATGGCAATGAGTTAAATCCTCCAATTAAGCCGGGCATCTTGTTTAGCTCAGTCTGTGGCTGTGTAATCAGGATTCGTGTGAAGATCAGTAGGAATATTTGTTAGTTTTCTATGTGCAAAACATGCTTCTTTTGTTGTTGGAATAATTCTACGTTATAGGTCAGGGTGTAGACACACACTTTGGATCTCTGTGAACAGCAGCATGATTTTCAAGCTTTGGTTCTACAAATGCATCAATCTTTGCATGGTCTCCTTGCTCTCTAAAATAGTTCTGCTTTTCCATTTTCCAAGTTCTGCCTCCTTCAGAGCTTGGTCATGTGGCATAAAGAGAATTCTTTAATGGTGGCCTGTTTCACGTGATGAAATTTCTTCTCTAGCCTTATACAGTACAGAAACATCCCTTATAAATTAAGATGGCTTTATATTCCTGTGCTATTAGTTACTTTTTTATATATATAAAAATGTTCTCTTCTCTTAGGTTGATTGGTTTTTTGATTTTATAATTCCCCTGATTTCTTGGAAGTCACTTTGAATGTGGTGGAAATTGAGCAAAAGAATCGAGGACCAGGCCTTATGTTGAACGCATTGTGTTGGCACCCACACCTCAATTTCCTGCAATTAGTTGGGTTACATAGCACTAGAAGTCCAGCATAAGTAAAAGGGAATTGCATTAGCAAAAACGTGTCTGCAGGACTTTCTTGCTGGTGGTAGGTGTTGCGAAAAACGGGCGCCACCTTTAATCCTTATCAGAACTGACTAGATGACCTGAATCAGTCAGATGAATCAGTTTGGGCCCCTGAGTGGTTCAGAAAAGGCAGGTGTGGAAGGCGCAAGTTGGATTCTGGGAGCTGTAGTTCAGGAAATCTGGGAAACCACAGTTAAGTGACCCTTAGATAGGATTAATGTGGTGCTGCTTTTAGCACCGTCTGACACCAGCAAGATTACTGAGCATGGAAGTGCCGGGAATATTTTCCTCTCTTTATTTCCCTTTTGTCACCTTAGTGACAATGGGTGGTAATTTGGGCGTGAGATAGTATTTTGAACACATAGGCTGGAATAAAACTACAAACAAATAGATCACCAGCACAAAGAGGTTTCCGGGAACCAAAGTCCACGGCCACCAGAGAAGAGGGAAACAAATGTGCAAAGACAGTGAAGAAAGAAGCCTTGATTAGAGAAAGGCTTAGGGCTGAAGATGCAATAGGATGGCTATGCGCAGTGAGCCCAGGGAGCATCGCGAGGCTGGCGTATAGCTCTCTGGGAAAGGAGGAAGAAGATAAAGAAGAGTTGGCTTTTCTACCCCGCTTTTCTCAGCCATTTAAGGGGACTCAAAGTGGCTGACAAACCTTCTGTTCTTCTCCCCACAGCAGAATACCCTGTGAGGTAGGTGGGCCTGTGAGAGCTCAGAAAAGAACTGTGACTAGCCCAAGATCACCCAGCTGACTTTGTGGAAGAGGGCGGCATTAAACCCAGTATGTCCAGATAAGAGTCTGGTTCCTTAACCTCTAGACCAAACTGGCTGTATTGGTGTTGAGTCTATTATAGTACTAGATTTGCTCATGAAAAAATAGAGGGGAGAGGTGAACCACAAGAGGACCAAATTCACAGTAACTTTTTGTTCTTTGGAATGTGCTGGATTTTATCTCATTCTCCCAGTTGCTGCTGCTTATCCTGTTTAAGGGCAAAGGATAATGGCTAGCTGGCAGCTCTTGGTCCTTGGGCAGAGACTGATTTTCCCCTTTTATTTTATTTTGACATTTCTTAACAACAAGGAACCATTCAGAAGTAACAGAAAAGTAAAACAAATAGCAGTAAGTAATAGGGAAAAAACAGAAATACTTTCAAATAAAAAAGAATTTGCAAACAAAGTAACTCTTAATGTCATGGTACAATATTCTCCTGGAAGGTAGGAGCAAAATCTTTGTTGCTGCTTTTTACCGTTTTCTTTATGCTAGGTTCAGGGGTCAGTTAGACATGGTAATAGAACAGAGCACACATTGCCCCTAGGGGGAGCTCTAGCACAGTAAAACTAGTGTGCAAGTTTTAGAAGTGCTTTAAAATTAATGCTACTACTATTAATAATAGTTGGCTTTTCTACCCCGCTGTTCTCACCCATTTAAGGGGACTCTTAAGTGGCTGACAAAGCTTTCTGTTCTTCTCCCCACAACAGAACACCCTGTGAGGTAGGTGGGGCTGTGAGAGCTCAGAAGAGAGCTGTGACTAGCCCAAGGTCACCTAGCTGGCTTCGTGGAGGAGGGTGGAATCAAACCCAGATAAGAGTCTGGCTCCTTAACCACTAGACCAAACTGGCTCATTCATTCATTCAGAAAGAAAGAAAGAAAGAAAGAAAAAGAAAGAAAGACGTGTTCTGCCTTGTGCTCTTTGGAAGAAAAGCAAGACATTGATGTCATAAATACAGTGGGGCCTCCTTTGTGGTGCCACTTAGCCTTTGGAGTACACTCTGACATTTGAGAGTCACCTCATTTCAACAAGTAGGCTTTTTTTAAAGACAAGGGTCTTTAAACTTGGATCATGTGTGGAAAATGCAACAGGGCCTCCTTTTTGGTGACACCCTTTGGAGTACCTTCTGCTCTGTGATTTGGGTAGACACCTTATTTCACTGTCTGCTCTTTAAACTTGAGTCACATGTAAAAAAGAACCTTCAAACACTGGAGCAATCTTAAACTTATTCCAAGATTGGAGACAGTACCTTGAATAAGAATCCCTCATCATCCCTTCTAGTATATTGGTTGCCCAAAGCAAGTTTCTAGATAGCTTAACTCATTCTAGCTTTACGTTGTCTGCAAACTTCTGCATTCTTTAGATTGCCTCCCTAAAAATTGCTGAAATGTGGGCCTCCTCTGTGTGAGAGCCTGTGTCCCAATAACACATCTTTGGATAGGCTATTAAGCTGGGTATTGAACAGCTTGGAGTAACAATGTTGGAAATTTCCTGGTAAATCCTGCCATTTTGCAGTAGATGTTCAACAGATTACTGTAAGAAAACAGGACTACAGTGTAAGCTACATCAGTTTGTCCTGAGTAAATGTCTCACCAGCCTTATCTTTTATGGGCTGGGCTTCTTCTTCTTCTTTTTTTTAAATAATAATCAATTTTTGGACCCTTTTAAAAATAAATATTCAGGCAGGATATGCGTAAATTAAAATTAGCCGAGAATTATGCTTCTCAAAATACTTTTCTTGGAGCACTGTTTAAAACATCTCTTTGTTACTTTAAACAATCAGGGTTCTAAAAATACTTGTGGGAATGTCTGATCTTCTCTTGATGGCATTATTCATCTCTTGTTGCAAGAGAGATTATTTATGTAGGGCAGTATGTAGATCTAAATAATTAAAAAATGTAGCAGTCAGTGCTGTACGTTTTGCCCAGGTTGAGTAAAGCAGTTGTTGTATGTCACAATAAAGTGCTTTGTGTTTGTTTTTTTTAAAATCCAGGAGGAAGAAAGGCGCGTAGCATCGGTTGCATTACGGAAAGAGGAAGAAAAGAGACGTGAAAGTCACAAGCAGACTTTATTGAAGGTAACCTTGCTGTGACAATAATTCTTGTTATACAAATCTAGTATGAACTTAAGCAAAAGCGACTGCTGAAATTGAGTTGTAACCTTTTTAAAATGCAGATAGAGCAGAATTGAGCTGCTCTTATTTGCCAACCCAGCAGTATGATTTTGCTAGTAGTATTTCTTCTGTTGTGTACTAAAGAAGGTTCCCCCATTCTGTTCCACTTCTTGCTTTCTTACGGGTTGCAACTTTTCCTTTTGGACTAGAATTCCTGTGATGCTTAACCAGAGCAATGGCTGCTTTGGCTAAGAGTCATGGGAGTTGTAGTCTGCAAACTCTGCTTAGAGCAGGAGAGACCAACTGGATGAGATCAAACTGCCTTGTGTACCACTGGGGTCATTTTCTCCTTCGCTAATTGATTTTATTTTTCCTTTGAAGCAATCTTAAGCCAGCCTCCATCTGCATACCTTGTGATCTGCGAGATAATTAGACAGTTTAGTCTAGTGGTTAAGGAGCCGGACTCTTATCTGGGAATACTGAGTTTGATTCCGCCCTCCCCTATGAAACCAGCTGGGTGACCTTGGGCTAGTCACAGCTCTCTTCTGAGTTCTCACAGCCCCACCTACCTCACAGTTCTGTTGTGGGGAGAAGAAAAGAAGGCTTATCAGCAGCTTTGAGTCCCCTTAAATGGGTGAGAAAAGTGGGGTAGAAAAGCCTCTTTTTCTCTGAAGAACAACTTCTTTTTATCCTGTCCTTAACTGCTGCTATTTGGTTCCATTAATAAATGACACAATCATCACAGCCTAGGAAGGACCTAGCTGAAATCTCAGTTTGGTCACAGAGGCTGTGGATGAACCTTGGACAAATTGCTATTTCTGAGCCCGACATATCTCCCAGGGTGGTTGTGAGGATATAATGGAGGGAAGAAGAATTAACTTTTGCAGCCTTTAGCAAAAGACAGAATATAAATGTTGAAATAAAAATAATAAAAAAAGGTCAATTCACGAGGCAGCAGAATCATCCCAAGGAGTTCTAAGACTGGGAAGCAGGAAGAAAAATATTTTCTCTTTGTATTTCACCCTGTGTGCAAGAGATCTAATAGTCTCCGTTGTCCTTTGCTACCTCCTCTTAATATTTATTTGTATACCTATTTAAAAGAGAGCCCCGCAAAATAGCCGTGGGCCTGAGCGTAATCTCTTTGATTTATACTATCTGGCCTCTAATGCATTTTATATGAGCTTTCCTTGCTTTTCAAAATGCTGGCTTTTGAATTACAGCAGACTTTGGATCCAAATGGCTTATTTGCATATGATTTCAGGAAAAGAAACGACTCACAATTAGCAATATTGCCCGTCAATGGGAGACTCAACAGAATCGATTTGCCCTTCTGTCTTCTGAGCAAGAGAACAAAGAGAGTGAATCATGCCAAAGCAACAGAACTGCTGGGTATGCATTTCCTGAAGAAAACAGGTATGCAGACACCGCATATAGCATCAGATGTGATCTTGTTTGCTTGGGCACTGGAGTTAAGGGAGGAAGCAGAGCAGTTTATATTGAGAGATGTGCAAATATGGTTTGAATTTGAGTGTTGCGAACTGAACTGTTTGGTTCAAGTTAGTTTGATTCAAACTGAATCAGCACCTCTTTGAAAGAAGCTGGTCTGCTTTGGATCGAACTAGGGTTGCTTGGTTGAACAGGATGGTTCAGTTTGAACAGTTTGAGTGTGACTGCATTTTGCCCTTTCAGTAGGGCATTTTTAAATGTATTTACTTTAAAAAAAAAGTTAACCACAAACTGTTCATGAACTATTTGAACCTGGTTCTAGATTGAACCAAAACTTAAGGAGGTTTGGTTTGATTTGGACTGAACCGAGCTCCTGGACATCTCTAGTTATGTTATGTAAAACTGATTGTGAGCCAGTTTGGTCTAGTGGTTAGGGAGCTGGACTCTTATCTGGGAATACTGGGTTTGATTCCATTCTCCCCCATGAAGCCAGCTGGGTGACCTTGGGCTAGTCACAGCTTCCTTCTCAGCCCCACCTACTTCACAGGGTGTTCTATTGTGGGGAAAAAAATAGGAAGCTTTGTCAGCCACTGATTCCCCTTAAATGTGTGAGAAGAGCTGGGTAGAAAAGCCAACTCTTCTTCTTCTTCTTCCTCCTTCTTCTTATCTAGGGTACTGTGTCCAGTTCTGGGCACCCCAATTCAAAAAAGACATTGAAAAACTAGAGCAAGTCCAAAGGAGGGCTGCCAAAATGATTAGTGGTATGGAAACCAAGTCCTACAAGGAAAGGCTGAAGGATCTAGGAATGTTTAGCCTGCAGAAGAGAAGACTGAGAGGAGACATGATCACAGTCTTCAAATATTTGAAGGGCTGTCACAGTGCAGAGGGATCATTCCTATTCTCACCTGCACAAGATGGGAGGCCTAGAAACAATGGGAGTCAATACAAATGAGATATTAGGAAAATCTTCCTGACAGTGAGGGTGATCAGTCAGTGGAATAGGTTGCCATAGGAGGTAGTGAGCTCTCTTTCGCTAGAGGTCTTTGAGCAAAGACTGGACTTAAATCTGTCTGGGATGGTTTAGGATGCATTGAGCTGGTGGTTGGACTTGATGGCCCTAGAGGTCCCTTGCAACTCTATGATTCTATGATCATTATGCACTGTTTTGTTATTAGGCCTGTTTCTTTGTCCTAGGGTGTTTTTCCACTGTCACTAGAAGTACCCATTAAGTACCCATTAATGGGTACTAAATGGCATTTTTGTACCCATTAATGGGTACTTAATGGGTACTTCTAGTGACAGTGGAAAAACACCCCTAGAATGCAGAATGAAGTGGGTAATGGGTCTGAAAATGCCGATGGCTTCCTTCATAGATAGTAGAATCAGACCTGAGTCTTCAACCTGAGGTGCACGTTATCATTAGTATGATACAATATTGTGCAAATGGATTTTGCTCCCAGTTTTTCTCTCTGTCTCATTTTAGTTTTTAAAATACTTACACAGTGATCTTGCCCCCCGTAATTTATGCTACCTGTGCAGTTCTTTGTAGGTGTAAAGCATGTGATCTCCTGTAGGCAGCTTTCCAAAATGCTATTTTTGCTAGTGTTCAAGTGCTGATATTTTCTCTCTCTCTCCTCTCCCCACTTCACTGGCAGCATTTATTTAAAATGTGCAGGCGGTTGAAGAAGTTCAAACAAACAACCGGATCATGCAACATCAGCTGAATGAAGCTGTTAATTCTTTGAGCATGAATAGCGCTCATAAATTTCAGCTCCCCCTGAACTGCTTCTCACAAGTTAAACTGTCTGCCTCCTCAGCCGACGCCAACACCTGTGTTATTTTAGCTAAAACTATTCTTTAACTGTTGCTCTGTTGATGATTCATAAGATAATTTCTGAAATTATTTTGCTCTTTCTAATCGTAGCTTTGGGTTTGCCTGCCAAAGCCAAGAATTGAAATTTATTTACATTTTTTGTTAAAAAAAGATGGTTGAAATCATGATATCGGTGTTTCTTTCAGGGTTCAAAAATGAAAACTTGGCGAGACTTAAATGACCTGATTTGCCTGTTTTCCTTCTGTGTGCCATTTTTTATTCAAAGCCTTGAGCCCAGGTGTTAGAATGGTAGTTTATTGTTGGTGAGATTGTGCTGGCTAAGAAACTGGAAACCAGACATAATATCATATTAGTAGCTTTATAGCAGTCTTGTCATCTATACAGTACTGATCATTATAGAGTTTTTGTGAGGGTTTGGTTCTTCATCAATGAAAACTCTTAATTCCGTGACTATAAAATGTAGGCCTCAATCCTTGCATGTTTGCTAAGGAACAGCTAAGGAGCGGTGTGCATGAATGCAATTTTCGGGATTCAGTTCTATTTGAATGTATTCACATTCGATTCGAATTGAAAACATTCAAATCTATTCGTAAAAATATTCAATTCGTATTTGAAGATACGAATGTCGACAACATTCTAACGCAGTGTTTCCCAAACTTTTGACACATGCGTACCCCTTCTATAATTTTCGTAATGCTGAGTACCCCTCATAAAAAACATTAGAGATAAAAATTGTATTTTATAAAAATAATCCCAATCAGTGGAACTTACTAAAGCATGATAACAGGCGCCCGGAACTAACTATTAAAGAAGTAAGTTGTCTCTGTAACAAAGTGCAGTATATTCACGCCGTGTCATGCCTCACAAGACCGTTAGATAATTCTCCAGCGTTCAAACAGCTCTGCGGCTCAACGTCAACTGTTAACGTTCCCGCAGTTTAAAAATGGCCAAACCCGAGCTGCGCGAAGGATGCGCAGAAGTTCCCGCCATAATGAGTTGTGATGCGATGTACGATGGCCCCAGTTCCCATGTAAAAACTGTGATACGCGCCTATTTCTTTCCTTGTTTTGTGGGCGCAGCTGAGCACGGTGCAGTGGATATTCCCACGTGATCCCCACCAAACTCCGGTACAACGCGTACCCCCACCAAACTCTACGCGTACCTTTGGGAAACACTGTTCTAACGTGTCTGTGCACATCTGTACGTATCCCATTTTATCGCATATGCATCCCGTTTTCGTCCCGTACGTATCCATACAGATGCATATGGATACGAATTAGGTGTGTACAGATACATATGTAATGCGTACATATCCGCACACACAAGATTCAAAAATTCATTTGAATGTTAAATTTGAAATATAGACATTTGACTTGAATTTGACTGTCTGAATTCGATCATTCGATCAAATTTGAATGTTTTGAATATTCGTACACATCCCTGCAGGAGAGGGTCTGCACCTGGCAGTATCTTTGTCCTATCCTTTCCTTTTTAAAGGATTCGTAGCAGTGGTAATTGGAAAGAAAACTACAGGTAATAGAAACATAGAGCTCACAAGTTCAGACTAGGGTCATACTTTATCCTGTCACCTGCTAGATACTACTCTGGTGATGAGGGCGAAAGAGGAAAATACCAAAGCTGGCTTGAAGCTCAACATAAAAAAAAAGCTAAGATCATGGCATCTGGTCCCATTGTTCCTTGGCAAAGTAGAGAAGACAGAAATGGAAGCAGTGTCAGCTTTTTCTTTCTTAGGCTCCATGACCATTGCAGATGGCTGGAAGGTTGTGCACCAAAGAATTGGGGCTTTTCTGGTTGTGGTGCTGGAGAAAACATGAGAGTCCATTGGACTCAAGAAAGTCAAGTCAGACAGTAGGAAAAAAACCATTGATCCTGACTGTTCATTGGAAGGACAAATGTTGGAGCTGAAGCTCAAATCCTTTGGCTCCATGATGAGAAGATGGAACTTGCTGGAAGAGACTTTGATCCTGGGAAAGCTTGAAGACAAGAGGAGAAGAGGATGAACTCTGGGAGACTGTGGAGGGCAGGAGGACCTGGCGTGCTGTGTCCATGGGGTCACAAAGAGTCAGACACAACTGATTTACTAAACAGGAACAACAGTGACAGCAACAACCTGCTGAGATGCTGCCAGGAGGACTGCAAGCCGGGCTTGACAACAGTGACCATGCTCTGTCCTGGTGGAACAGCTTCAAGCCTGGAAAGTCTGTCAAGCTATTGTGGCTTCACCACTCTAGGAATCAGTACGGGTGAAGAGTGTCCAGAATGATTTTAAATGAACGTGTAGTTTTGTGTGCATTCCACAAAGCTGAGCCAGCTTGGTCTTGTGGTTAGAGTGTCAGACTCTTACCTCGTAGTCTCCTGGTTCCATTCCGCACTCCTCCATGAAGCCAGTTGGGTGACCTTGGGCTAGTCACAGCTCTCTTTCTGCATCACAGCCCCACCTGCATCACAGGGTGTCTGTTGTGGGGAGAAGAACAACTTGTCAGCCACTTTGAGACCCCTTAATAAGGGTGAGAAAAGCGGGATATAAAAGCCAACTCCTCCTCCTCCTCCTTTCCTCTTCGCTTCCTGCCTAGTGAACTGGCCTGAGGAAATAGGGTCTCACTCCGTACACTCCTCTTTGTATATGCACCAAATCTCCTCTCATACCTTGTCCTCATAAGCTGCCAGGAACCATTGAGGAAGTGTGGATGTGGCAGTAGGGGAGTCAAAATTTCACCTTGGTGTGTTTAATCTTCTTACCGGATACCAAACATATTATCCCCATTAGAGATCCTCATTAGATTCCCTGAGGACAATTGCAAACATTTGTGGCTGTAGTTTAGTTTCCTTTGGTTGAATACAGCATGCCATCCTTCAGTAGCCTCTTTGAATGTTGATAGTTCCACCCTTTTCCTACCCTGAGAACCTGACATTAGTATAGGCTTAAGTGATTTTGCCCTCTGTCCAGTTAAAGCAAAGCGCTTTTTCATAATGTTTTCTTTACTTACTGTGGGATGGGCTGGGAAGCCAGTTTATTCTTAGCAATTTCCTGATCACGAACATTGTGATTCTCTAGCCAAACTCTCCATAATAAAAATCTTAACGTGTAAAATAAGTTTCCACGTTCCTGCTGGAAGCTGTAATTTACTTTTATGGAATAAAATGTTGGAAGAATCCCTTTGCCTTTATTCTTCTAAAAATAATGTGACAAAAGACTAAATTCTAAGACAAAATAATCCAAACTACTGTAACTGTATTGTGCAATAGTTTCTAGCAAGTTCATAATGATTCTGGGCATTTTCCAGGCAGGCGGAATTTTTCGTCCTTTTTTCCCGGTAAGGGGCTCTGCATTTCACAGCACTGTTTACTCTAGAGCAGGACTATTAAAGGCAATTGCATGTTAGAAATGGGGGGGGGGTTTCGGATAGCAGTCTGAGCTTGGTTTCCCTGAGCTTGATTTCGGTGATTTTTTTTTTACCTCTTTCCATTTTTGAGCCTTTGTTACACCTACTGACATCAAAGTAATGAAAATACGTGAGCTCTTGCTGACCAATGGCTTTGCCTGTGAAAAATCCAGAGGTCTGTTAGTGGCACGTGGCTAATGAAAAGCAGTGGCGAGCCTCTTTCTTGTTGTTGGAGCTGCATGGATGCCGCCATGTTGTCACCAGGAGTCAAGCCTGGCTGTAAGGAATCTTCACCTAACCTTGTGTAATGCCTCGCCTGTGATGGCCTCATTTGTAGGATCTGAATGTGCCAGGAACCTCTGGCCCTCTGCCTGCATACGTCTCAGACTATCAGTGACTGAATGAGGGAATGAAACGGCAGCCCCCACAATCTGGCTAGTGAGAAAAAGGGAAGAAGAAGAAGAAGAAGAATTGGCTTTTCTACCCCGCTTTTCTCACCCATTTAAGGGGACTCAAAGTGGCTGACAAACCTTCTTTTCTCCCCACAACAGAACAACCTTTGAGGTGGCTGGGACTGTGAGAGCCCAGAAGAGAGCTGTGGCTAGCCCAAGGTCACCCAGCTGGCTTCATGGGGGAGGGCAGAATCGAACCTGGTATTCCCAGATAAGAGTCCCGCTCCCTAACCACATCTAAATACTGTGGGTGAGTCATGGGAGGGATATCTCCCTCTGCCCCGCCTCTTGCCCCCTCCCCTAGGTGGGACCACGCTGGTTATTAGCCTGCTCTTTCAACAGGTGTTTTGGGGAACCACCAGAGTTTGGTGTAACTGAAGAAAGTGGAGCTTCCCGTGGCTCGGATCTGTATCTGATCTCCTACTTGAAGGGAGAAAAAATGGTCTCAAAATTTCATCAGGTTTTGGATAACAAAACCTGAAGAAAGTCCAGGATGTTGCGGTAATTGGACACTAACCTGTTCAGCATTAGGAGTACAGATTGTGCAAATGATAACTTTCAAGCTTTTATTTCTGTTTCTTAGATGAATGAAGACAGTGAGTTTTGAGCTGAATCCACGTATCATTTTCAGAAACAGTTGGCTGTAAGGGGCAAATGTGTTCATCTTTCAGAGACTGAAATTCAAGCCTTTTACATTCTCTTTTGGAATCAGTGGCGCAGCGTCTTGAGAGTCGAAAAGGAAGGAAAAATATAGAGGTTTTCTGTTACTGATTTGGTTAGCAAGTACGCGTCTGTGTGGAACCAGTTATTATTTCATACATCGAGAAATTATTGGAGAGCTTTAGGAGATACATAGAATGCCAGTATGTGGAGAGAAATATGTGCATATAGATGAAGTTCCCATGTTGTTGTTGTTGTTTTAAAAAGACCATGGTTCCATTTATTCCAAAGTTGTTTGCACTGACGAACATCAGCTTTATGGTGCGGCAGGTTGAGAGAATCCTTCCCCAGCCGTGTTTTGGAGACTCCAGAGATTGACCCTGCAGCTGCCCGTGTCCAGAGCATGCAGCATCATCCCAAATTATCAGGGATATGCTGGGCTCCATTGGTCAGGCGCCTGGCAAGAGCAAAGGTGACACCGAACTGAAGAATAACAAAACAAGAACAATAAAACGAGGTTCCAGCAAGCCTTTCTGAAGCTAGATAACTCTAAAAGTGGGCAATGTATAGGGTTGTGCACGAATGTTCTAAACATTCAAAATTCGATCGAATTAGATAGAATATGGACATTTATCGGCACGCATCTCATACGTATCTGTATGCATTTGCGTACGAAATGTTTACAGACACGACGCATACAAATGTTGTCGACATTCATATCTTTCAGATTCGAATCTAATATGCAAACGAATACTGTATTTTCTGGCATATAAGACTACTTTTTAACCCAGGAAAATCTTCTCAAAAGTCGGGGGTCGTCTTATACGCCGGGTGTTGTCTTCTTATACGGCGAGTATATCCCAAGCTCTATATTTTAACTGGAAAGTTGGGGGTCGTCTTATACGCCCAGTCGTCTTATATGCCGGAAAATACGGTAGATTTGAATGTATTCGATTCAAATCAGATTCTGCTACATTCGGATCCTAAACATTCGAATCGAATAGAATGTTTTGATATTTGATTTAAATTGCATTTGAATGCAAAAACAACATTCCTGCACACACTTAGCACCGCATTAGATGCTAGTCAGACAGGCTGGACCTGAACCTGAGAAACATTTGCTAGTAATTAAAAAAATAAATCCACACACCAACTACTCTGCTCTGTATTACTTCATTTTGTGGGATACCCTTAATGATTAGGGAGGTGTTATCCCAGTAGATACTACTATTTAAATAATGGCTTGAATTCTTGCAGGTCCCTTGATTCCCTTTTGAACAAAGCTACGCAAGGCCTGGTTGTCCTAGATTCGCACCTGGTTGAAATAGAAGGCGACACTCTGTACCTTTACGGTTCCGGAGCTCTAGAATCCCTGGATCGGAACTGGAGTGTTCAGACAGCTGGAAGTATTGCGGTGATCGCCTTTATTTTCTTAGACTTTGATGAGATTGTTCCGGTCTTGCCAAAACTGAAGATGAAGTTTCCCAATTCTTTGGTAAGAGGCATTTCTCTCGCTTTTTCCACGATTTGCACAAGATTCAGAATGTCAACATCGTTAATAGACACCGCAAATGGAGGCACTGGGCCTGTGATGAGAGCAGGCCTGCCCGCTCGAGCACTGGATCTGTCATAAGCCCTAGCTAGCAGATCCAGGAACTCCCATTTGCTGGACAGTTCGGCTGCATCTCCTTTAGAACAAGAGCATGTCTGCACTTACCTTAAGTCTTTAAAAGAATCCAATGGCCTTCCTTCTTCTTGGGGCGGAGGGGGGGGCAGTTTAGGGAAGGGCACACCCACTGCTAGTATCGCCATCTGCACTGAATGGAAGGTAGACTGGAATAAGCATCCGAAAAGAGCCACTTAGTCTAGAATAGGTCTGCCAGTGGTCCAGTGATTGCTAAACTGGACCATGAAAGCATGCAGGTGCAATACGTGCCTCTGTTCCAGTTTAGCAGAGGACACCTTTTGGCAGCACACCACATTGCACTGCTTGAAATGGGTCCCTGTGGGGCTCTGAAGCTAGGAACTAAAGTTCCTGGCCCTGATCGTTCCTTGACCAATTTCAGAGAAAACCGAGACCGTAGACTCTGGATTCGAAGGTCGCACAAAGGGTATATGGGAACACCCAGTATGCGGATGGTCTTGTTCCTATACAGCTGTCCCTCCCCCTTCAGCTTTTGGATTGTTCCAGCTTGACCCAGTCTTGGTCCAGAATAGGTAAGTGCAGAAATGGCCTTAAGAGTAGAGGCAGCTAAGTTCAGCAGCTTTCCACTAAACCATTAGGTAACCTAAGTCAACCACACCGTTGTGAGAACAGAGGAGGTGAAGTCATTCCTTGAAGGAAATAATGAACTGTCATAAATGTATTTTTCCCAGTATAGCCAAATTCCCACTTAGGAACATTTACCCTTCTATTAAATTGTTTGCCTTTTAAATCCCTGTGGACACTACTGAGCCACCCTATAGGAATCCTGTACCTTAATTCTGTGCCCAGGCAGAATTTGCTACCAGGTTGCCCTCCCTTTCTTACAAATTAACACTGATTGCTCAATAAAAAAAAAGTCTTTGTCCCACAGCCTTTGACTCGTCACTTGTATGGAGGGCAGGAGTCACGTTGCAGGTTCTTTCAGAAATCAGACCCTGTGTGCTTCGGGAGAACATAATATTATTGTGGCTGCATATTGGCAAAAATTCCTTTCGTGTAAGGAAAACTGTAGTGGTGGAACTAACCTCCTAGAAGGCTGGTAGCTTCTCCTGTTATCATTGTTCTGTTTATTTTCCCCCTGTTTTCCGACTCAGCCTACAGCACTGGCCAAATAGAGATGCAAAGCAGGTTTTCATTCCTCCTTGATCTTTTTGTTGTTTACAGCTTAGGAGAAGCCAGTTGGAAGAGCCAGAAGCATTCCCTGATGGGCATGTGAATAGGCACATGCCAGAGGGTGCTCAGTCCAGTTCTGTCCAGTTTATAAATACAGCCGGACCTCTGTATCCGTGCGGGATATGTTCTGTTCCTAGTTAACGAAAAACCGTGGATAATTCAAATGCAGGGAAATACACTCAGTTTCCTATAATTCCTGTGAAATCTCATAGGGGTGATGGGAAGTTTTGCTCGATTTCCCATGATTCCTGTAAATGATGGGGAATCTTGTGTCATTTCCAACGATTTTCTGTCTGTCCCAGGCCTTCCAAGCAGGTTCAGTTAGGCCTAATGGTGCCGATAGGGGCGAGGGGAGGCTGATCTGGTCACCACGGAAAATGGAAACCGTGGTTACCGGATCAGCAGATATGGAGGTCAGACTGTAAACTTATTTTCTGATTGTCTTTGCTGCTTTCTAAGTTGTGTTGCAAATCCCGCTTTGGCTTTTGTGTAAGGTGGGCAGAGTATAGTGAAACTGTGGTGTGGAAGGTTGCTCTGGCGCAGCTTTCCACCAAATGACAATTGCCGCTTGCTTTCCCTTTGCTTTTTTCCAGCACTTAAAATTTAAGGAGACCAACCTTGTCGTGTTGCAACAGTTCAACGCCTTAGCCCAGCTACGCCGCCTTGAGCAGTTAACGGTTGACCCTCAGGGAAACCCAGTGGTCACTTTCACCTTATGGAAGTATTACGTGCTGTTTAGATTGAGCCACTTCAACTTGCAAAAAATAAATGGGATAGAGGTAAGAGAGGGTCACGGTTGCCAAGGCTGGGTGCTCAACACGTGGGATTGGTCAGAGGGATGAGCCTACGCATGCAGCAGGTAGTCTGTCCCTCAGATGGCTCCTTATAGAAGAGGCCACCAGATTGGTTCAGATACAACAGGCATGTGGAGGCCAGTTTGGTCTTGTGGTTACAGTGTCCGACTCTTATCTGGTGGTCTCCACTTTGATTTCGCACACCTACGCGAAGCCAGCTGGGGCACCCTGGGCTAGTCACTGCTCTTTTTCTGAGCTCTCACTGCCCCATTGTGGAGAAGAACAAAAGGTTTGTCAGCTGTTTTGAGGTCCCCTTAAGGGTGAGAAAAGCAGGGTATAAAACTCAATTTTTCTTGTTCTACACAAAGCCAGTTGGTTGACCTTGGGCTACTCGCTGCCTCACAGAGTGTCTATTGTGGGGAGAAGAACAGAAGGTTTGTCAGTCACTTTTGAGTTCTCTTTGAGGGTGAGAAAAGAAGGGTATAAAAGCCAACTCTTCTTCTTGGAAGAGTTCCATCTAGCACGGGGGAAAAAAACACTGGAACTTTCATTTTCATTAATTTATTTCATTTATATTGCCCTTCACAAAAGCCCCAGGGTGGTGAATAATATTTTAAAAAGCAACATAAATCTTTTTTTAAAAATCTATGTAAAGCATATATAAAAATCTGTAACATAGTCATCCAGAATGAAAGAAAAAAGATCCACACTTGGTTTTGCTGGTCCTTCCTGAAAGCAAAGGTAATTTGGAGCGGGGGGGGGGGGGGGGGAGAAGGGACAGTTTTTTTTCCCAAGCTCATTTTTGCGTTCTGTTACTTTCATTAGTGGGGCTGCCTCCAGACTAGTGGAATAGTGTAAAAGCGCAGTATACTTAACTGTGTAGTGAAGACCAGGTGTCCTGTCTGGAAAGGCAGCTCTGTAGCTTCCCCTATTGGAGCTGCAAGAGCTGAGGAGGTACCTGCCATCAGGTGGGTTGAGGCAACCAATCAAATGTTGAGCTGCCCGTCCTGCTTTGCCAGCCTCTTGTCTGCTTTTCTCGCCCTCTTGCCTGCATTGGCTTGAAGTTTCGGATTTTCTTTATACTGTGCAGAGAGTGTCTCTGATCCTGCATTAAGCTAAGCATGCAGTCCCAATCATTTAATTTGCCACCATGATTGATTGTTGTGTGATGGCTCAATTGGGACAGTGCGTTCCAAAGCACAGTATAAATGTGTCTGGATGCAGCCTAGGTTGCTTACATAAGCTGTTTTTTGGTGTACAGATGAGCTACAAGCTGCATCGCCTCCAATTTCAGTAGGAAAAGCAAAAGCAAAAAGTAAGAGAAAAGGAATGTATGCACTGGCGAAGCTGAGCGAGCAACCTTTAACTTGAGGAGCAAACCCAGAAGAATTTCTCCCACTGCTTATGCTTTTTCTAAAATTATTTTATCTTTTGATAATTCTTCTGTATCTAATTGGTGATCCCGGTCGTACGGGAAATTCTTAGATTAGCTGAATCCCGGGAGACCACTGTTTATAATTTGTTACAAACTGGAGCTTATATCAGATAACGAGTGAAATACATCTCAAAGCATAAATTGCAAGATATTCTTCTTGGAGTTCCTTCCTTGCAGACATTAATCATGCAGCTGAGGATAAGGGGACCAAACCACTCAACTCAATGAAAACCTCCCTAAGGGAGGAAAAACAAGAGAAAGCGGAGAACTTCCCCTTAGAAACACTGGGCCTTGTAAAGGAAAGCACATTATTAAATTGTTAATATTATCTCGGTGTAGACTTTTAATCATAAATTCTTTTTATGGGAATCACATAATATTGGGCAAAACGAACATTTTTCATTTGCCTTTGACCCACTGGGACTGCCCTAGAGTTGGGCTTTTGAAAACCTTAAAGGATTTACTGTTTCCTTCTTGTTAAATTACTAGGATTGTGTTCCTACAAATTATGGCAGCCGTTGTCTCCTTTTACATAAGGGAAGTCCTTGATTCAGATTGGAACTTTTAGCTCCATAGGCTGAGAACATATGTAATGCTAACTATAATTTGCATGGCTTGGATGGACTGCATTTTGCGGCTAGTATGTCTGTGCACTCCAAGTGGGCAATTGTGGCCCTGGGCACTACTCACAATGCAGGAAAGGCAGAGAATATCTTGGTCACAGCAGTGGCGTATCTGATTGCTGCTTTCCTTAATTTACTGAAGCATTAAGAACCTGTAAGAGGAGCCCTGCTGGATCGGGCCACAGTCCATCTAGTCCAGAATCCATTATCACACAGTGGCCCGCCAGTTCCTTCTGGGCATCTCAAGAAGAAGATAAAGGCAAAACCATCACCTGCTCATGAATTCCTGCAAGCGACCTTTGGCAGCATCCTGCCTATCTCTCCAACCTGGACATAGTATCTAGACAAGCGGTTCTCAGCCTTTGGGTTGCGACCCCTTTGGGAGTCGAACTACCCTTTCAGAGGGGTCGTGACGAATCTCCCACCGCTCCTCCCCCCCCTCACAGCTCCCCCACCCCTGTGGTTGGGGGTCTCTGCAACATGAGGAACTGCATTAAGGGGTCGCGGCATTATGAAGGTTGAGAAACGCTGATCTAGACATCCATCCTAGTAGCCATTGATATACCTGTCCTCCGTGAATTTGTCGAACCGTTTCTGAATGCCATCCAAACTATTTGCTTTCAACACCTCTTGTGCTGGGGAATTCCAGAGACCAATGACTCTCTGGGTGGAAAATTACTTCCCCTTCTCACTCCTAGCTCTCCTGCCCATCAGCTTCATAGAGGGACTGCTGGTTCTGGTGTTGTGTGACAAAGAATTTACTCTATCCATGTTTTCAGTGCCTTGCATGATTTTATATACTGCAGTCAGGCCATTCCTAATAACTTGCTTCCATCTGGGGAAAGCACAGCTTTATTGAAACCTGTGGCTCTTGGAATGTGCGCCGTTTTGACCAGTACTGTGCCAGTGATGAATGTTGCAACCTTCTTCTCCTGCAGATCACGCAGAATGATATAATCATGGCCGAGAGGCTGTTTGGGGTCTTGGAATATGTCGCAACCTCAGATGTACCCTACTGTCGCCTGCTTACCTTACTTGGAGATTGCAGGTATGGTGTATCAGGCGGTCGGTAGGAGAATCCTTTTTCTTACAAAGGGTTAGTTTGCAAGAGTTCAGACCAGGAAACTGCCATGCTTAGATAGGGAATCACATAGAATCTCAGAGGTCAGGCTTCCCCATTCAATTTAGAGAGAAATTGCCTCTTTGTAGGCAGCAGAAGGACTTTGGGATGGTATAATTAATGCAAAATAGGGGTAAGTGAGAATCCCCTGGACTGGAGGACAGTGAGGTAGGGATATGGCATGTACATATGTGGGGAAGATGTGTAGGGGCACATGTGAATGTTGTTGACATTCGTATGTGCAGATTTGAATAAAAAATTTGAACGAATCTTGTTAAAACATTGGAATCGGATACTGTATATCCCCCTCGCCCCAGCGACTTGTAATTCCATTATCTAGGGAAACTGTTCCCTCTGCATCCTGTCTATTAACGCAAGTTATTAATCCACTCCAATCTTCTTCTACTGGGTTTCTGTCTTGTAATCCCATGGATTTCATTCCCTGCTGTCGGTAGAAATTTAAACTGGTCAATTACATACTTAAACCAATTATCTGCTTTCCATTTACTTTTGTCTTTCCAACCTAAAACAATGGTGGATAATGCTGCTATTATTAATTGTCTTAATAAATATATTTTATTTATTTAAATAAATTTTATTTCTCCCCACTGTTTGCCCTTTAGTCGTCAATATTACACACAGCTCCGGAAAAGCTCTACCGTTAACACCTATTGTATTTTCTATCTGTGTTAATACCCAGTTCCAGAATTTCATTACTTCTGGGCATAACCATAGCATATGTATAAAGGTACCTTTCATTCTCCTACAGTTCCATCAATTAGAAGAAATACTATTAAACATATGTGACATCTAAGCCTTTGTCCTAGACCACTTGTAGAAAATTTTCATTAGAAGTTCTTTCAAGCTTACATTGTGCAGTAGATTAATTATCTTTTATATAACGTCTTCTTCACATTAGCATCCAACTGCCAGGTCCCCGCAATACTATTAACATTCTCCCCTTAAGTTTGCTTCTCTCCCTTATCATTTCAGAGAAGCATTTCTCAGGGTCTGTCAGATATATACATTGCACGGTTGCAGATCTGAGCAACAAGATATGCAAAGCCATGGAAATTCCAAAATCTGAATCAACAAGCAGAAACCAAAGGCCTTAAGAGGAGCCACCAACAAAGATCTTTATCATGGCAGAAGAAATAACTTGTTCTCTCTCTCTTTCTCTTTTCATGCCCAATTTCAGAAAGAAGCAGTTGTGTTATTTTCTGGAAGCAAAGGGGAAAAAATTGGCCACTCCAAATGAAGATAACAACGACCGCCGAAAGCTTGGGGGCGAAAATGCCAGTCGTTTGACGTTGAATTACTGCCCAAAGGATTCCCAGACAGAGAAGTTAGAGGTGAGGAGGCTGCGTGAATCAGGCACTAGCGATGAAGAATTCCAACTGTTTGTTTTCGTTGCAGTAGCTCATCTAGTTTTTAATCAGCTTCTTATATGTTTTCCTTTGCCTGAAACAGCGCCCATTGACTTTGAGCCAGAGAAATAGTTTATTTCAAGATTTAAGTGAAATATAACTGATACCTCCTGCTCCAAAGTCTAGGGGAGCCGTATGAAAAATATCCGTAAGCTAACACACACACACACACACACACACACACACACACACACACACACACACACACACACACACACACACACACACACACACACACACACACAGAGACACACACAGAGAGAGAGAGAGAGAGAGAGATACTGAGCAAAGACAGGCTGTGTCCAGTATCTGTGCTCTGTCTGTTTGTCTGCCTGATCTTCTCATTCCATAAAGTAAATGTAAACAGATTGGAGTTCCATTGGCAAAGATGATCTTTAGAGGGTGGATGAACAACTGAGAACGAAGACAGATTTATTTATGTATGTATTGTCTGTTTTACAAGTCATAACAGCTCCCAGAGCGATTCAGTGATTCACATCTCGATAATAATAAATGAACATTTGGAATTCGATTGAATTTGGACATTCGAAATTCGATCGAATTCAGACGTTTGAATTTGATATTGAACGTTTATAGATTTGAGTTTAACATTCGAATGAATTTTTGAATCTTCCAAATCATTCGTACGAACTATTCGGACGTTTATATGTGTTCGTATCCATACGCGTTTATTCATATGAATACATTTGAATGTAATCGATTCACATTGAGTGTGAATACGTTCAGATTTTAAACATTCGAATCGATTCGAATCGTCAGATGTTCGAATCGAATCCTACAAATTGTATTCATGCACACCCCTACTGGCGTGTTTCATGAAATGCACCAATTGGGCCCTTGTTATTAGAATGAGCACCTTCTCCCATATTGAGAGTATGGAGACCTCAAGGAGCGGATCTTCTTGTAGTTTTTCCTCTCTCAGTGGTGCAAGGGGTGGGGACACAGAAGAGGGGCTTTTCCGGAGGTAGCAGGTAAGAGTCACATTGTAGGTTTCCTCCCCCCACTTCCCGTGCTCCAGGTTGGTCAGTGAGGGGTGCATGTGCTAACTTCTTCAAGCATGAGGACAGCCCCTCCTCATTTTTTTTCTTCCGCTGCCCCATCTCCATAAAAAAGGACCTTTTCTGTGATGGCCCCGCACTCTTGAACAGCCTCCCTCATTATGTATTCAGTGGCTGGTTATAACATACGTCTTCACTCAGGCCTTTGATGTTTAGCTTCATCGGCCAGGGAGAGAGGGAGGGTTTTAGTTTGGTCTAGCGGTTAGGGAGCCAGACACTTATCTGGGAATACGAGGTTTGATTCCACACTCATCCGCCAAACCCGCTGTGGCCTTGGGCTAGTCACAGCTCTCTTTCTGAGCTCTCACAGCCTAGGTTACCTTACTGTGTGTCTGTGGTGGGGTGAAGAACAGAAGGTTTGTCAGCTTCTTTAGTCCCCTTAAGTGGGTGAAAAAAGGGAAGAAAAGCCAACTGTTCTTGGGTGTTTTTCCACTGTCACTAAAAGTACCTGTTAAGTACCCATTAATGGGTATGTAATGGCATTTTTGTACCCATTAATGGGTATTTAATGGGTACTTCTAGTGACAGTGGAAAAAGACCCCTTCTTAACTAAATAAATGAAGCACAGCAATATCAGTGCTTACTGGTATTATGTCTGGATAGCTACCTTCAGAATTGGTAGCCCCATGTCTCTGGGAAAGCTGTGAATAATAATGATGATGAGGAGGAGGAGGAGGAGCAGGAGGAGGGTTGGCTTTTCTACCCACTTTTCTCGCCCATCCATCCATCCATCCATCCATCCATCCATCCATCCATCCATCCATCCATCCATCCATCCATCCATCCATCCATCCATCCATCCATCCATCCATCCATCCATCCATCCATCCATCCATCCATCCATCCATCCATCCATCCATCCGACGAAGCTATTTAAAAGGCAAAAGCCTGGGTGAAAAGACAGGGGACTCAAAGCATCTGACAAATCTTCTGTTCTTCTCCCCACAACAGACACCCTGTGAGGTAGGTGGGGCTGTGAGAGCTCAAGAGAGCTGTGACTAGCCCAAGGTCACCCAGCTGGCTTCGTGGGGAGTGCGGAATCGAACCTGCTATTCCCAGATAAGAGTCCTGCTCCCTAACCACTAGAACAAACTGGAATTCTGTCATTTGTTCTGCCTGCTGGTGGATTTCCTTGGGCAGTCAGCTGAGAGGCTGCTTTAACCAGTGGGTCGTTGGGCCCACCCAGAAGGGCCAGAGAGGTACAGACTGTGTTTTCCATTCCCAGGTAGGCCTCTGTGTTTCCAGCAGCTTCAGCAACGCTTCATATTTCCTTTCACTTCTAAATGAGCACTTGGGGGCACTTTAGTGGGCATAGTTTATTTTTTTCAAAAGTATTCTCTCTTCTATAGGGAAAGCTCTTCGAACATAAAAAAAAAGCGTGAAAGCAAAATAAATAACATTCCCCTTGCTCACAATGGCATGTCCTACTACCAGAAGAGGTGCTGACAGCAACCAGCCTGGATAGCATGAAGAAAGGGTTAGACAAATTCACAAGGGACAGGTGGATAAACGGCTACTAAGATGGATGCCTCCTCCTAGGTGCTTCTTCTGGACTGGGGAGAGGGCAGGTGCCTCTAAAGGCCATTTGTAGGGATTTGAGACCAGGTGAAGGTTTTGCCTTTGTCTCATGGCCGATATGTCCAGAAGCAATTGGTAGGCCACTGTGTGACACAGGATAGTAGACTAGATGGGCAGTGGCCTGCTCCAGCAGGGCTTCTCTTATGTTCTTAGGATGCCTCATTTGCTGGGAATCAGGAGCAGGTCAAGCTTTTGCCATTGCTTCCTTCTTGAGGTGCCAAGAAGTAGTAGAGATGGAAGTCCAGGGTGTTTTTCCACCGCGGTCCTTTAATCTGGATCTAAGAAGACCTGGATCTAAGGAATGGGTGCTTCCCTTAATCCGTATCTAGGAGATCCAGATTAAGGGAAGTACCCAGTGTGTTTCCACGGGTGGTCTAGCACCCAATAGCAATGGGTGCTAGCCTGCCTGCTGTGGAAACACCGGAGCACCCATTTGGCAAATCTGGATTGGCCTACAAGGGGTCTGCCTGTCACCTCAGGTGTTTTGGGGGACAGGGGGTGCAATCTCCGAAGTTGCCTTTGGAGATTAGCAAAGGCTTCGAGGTCCCTTGGAAGGCAACTTCAGAGATTAGCACAGGCTCAGGAGACAAACCCCTTAGGAGAGAGGTGCATATTGGAATACTGTGTACAATTCTGGTCACCACACCTCAAAAAGGATATTGTGGAACTAGAGAAGGTGCAGAGAAGGGCAACCAGAATGATTAAGGGTCTGGAACACCTCCCTTACGAAACCAGGCTGCAACGTCTAGGCCTCTTCAGTCTGGAGAGACGGCGTTTGAGAGGGGACCTGATTGAAGTATATAAAATTATGCACGGCATAGAAAAGGTGGATAGAGAAAATTTCTTTTCTCTATCGCACAACACTAGAACCAGGGGGCACTCTATGAAGCTGATGGGTAGGAGCGTAAGGTCTGACAGGGGGAAGTATTTCTTCACACAGAGGGTCATCGGCCTATGGAATGTGCTGCCAGAAGAGGTGGTGACAGCTACCAGTCTGGATGGCTTTAAGGTAGGTTTAGACAAATTTATGGATGACAGATGTATCAATGGCTACTAGAACGAATGCCTAGGTGCATCTTTCAGGCCGAGGGGGGGGGGAGGAAATGGGGCGCTTCTAGGGCCATCTGCTGGGACTCGAGAGCAGGAGAAGGTTTGTCCTTGTCTCTGCTTGAGATGCCCATGAGCATTTGGTGGGCCACTGTGTGCGACAGGATGCTGGACTAGATGGGCTGTGGCCTGATCCAGCAAGGCTTCTCTTATGTTCTTATGTTCTTATGTTCTTATATTAATTAGCTCCTTGCTTGCATCTCTCCTGTGAGCACTGATGAGTCAGCCTCATTAATATGCACCTTCCATGCCTAGAGGCAAGGGGTTTCTCTGAGGAGCCTTTGCTAATCTCAGAAGGCAACTTCAGAGGGATTTCGGAGCTGCCTTTGGGGGATTCTGAAGTCTTGACTTTGGGGTACCCCCTCCATGCGAGCCTGGAAACAGGCTCCCTACAATCTGGATTTTAAGGCTGAAAACCCCATTGTAGACCTCGTTAATGGGGTCTACACGAAATCCAGATTATAGGTCCTGGAGGACCCATAATGGTCCGGATTTCCCTAGCTGTGGTGGAAACAAATGTGTCCCTAATGGGGTCTGTGGTAGAAATGGGGTCATCTGGCTCTCAGCCAAATGGGTCCTTAATGGGTGCTTCAATGGGTACTTAGTGACAGTGGAAAAACACCCCTGGACTAGACGGGCTGTGGCCTGATACAGCAGGCCTCCTTTCAGGTTCTGTGTTCTTAGCAGTTTTTCCAACCAGTCATCTACCTCCTGAATTTTTGAAAGACTAGAGGTACCTACCTTCTGAGTTATCTCCAGAGGCAGCCTGGTATTCAATGCATTTTAGAAGCCCCTTCTAGACAACTCTATCGTCTGTTAAATAGAACTGGTGGCTATCAAGCATTTGCAAAATACCTAAGGACTAGGGATGCACACAGATATTCGTAATGTTAGTTATTCATCCAAATTCATCTGTATTCAGACATTTGTACACGAATTGAATGTTAGAACATTCATACATTAGCATTCGTATGAATAGTTAGGACATTTGTTAAACTGGGGAGGTGGGAAAGTAGCTGCGTCAGTCACATCTGCAACGGATACAGAGTCCATTGACACGGATTGAGAGCGGATTCAAAGTGGATTCAGGTTGGATTTGATGCTTTCAGAGGAGATACGTTACAGGATAAGTACTGGATACATACTGGATATGTATGCTTTCGTGTCAGATATGTATCGGATGTGTATTCGTACTGGCTATGTATTCGTTTGTATCGGATACGTATCAGATATTCATACAAATCTGTACGAATACATTCATATTGAATAGAATCCTGCCACATTCGAAGGGGATCTATTTGAACGAAAATGAATTACGGGAAAACCCATTTGTGCAGAGGACCATGTGTCCTTAATAGCTGCAATCAGATCTGAGTTCTCCATTCATGCTTAACTCACTCACTTCCAACCATGTGCGTAGAATTCTTCTTTGGCCCGAGGAAAATGGCCCTGGGTTAGCAGCTTCGTTCAGTGAATGCTGTACTATAAGAGGCCAGGTAACAATAAACCTTTATTTTCCATTTTCGTCATATCAGAGTGAAGGATCTATAACAAAGTGCGTCCCTCGAGGTATCATATGTTTGAATAAACTACAGATTTTTCTGCCGAGTATGAAGCAAGGTTGCTGCTTTTAAAAGAAAGAAAGCATTCCATATGCTCTTACAGATTTTCTTTTCTGAACACCTTAACACTTGGATGGATGTGTGAAATGAATTTTAACTGCCGGTTCTGCCCCGTTACTTGACAGGCGGGAGATTGTTGCGAACATGACAGCTGTTTTGCCACTAAGGGCGACAAGTTATGCTAGATTTTGGGATCAAAGCTGCTGAGAAGGATTTGCCCTTCTTTTACAACCTGTTTAAAAACAACATGGCGTAGTTTGAAGGAGCCAAATATTTTAAAGGGCTGTAAATCAGCTGGATTTAACGCTGGCAATTTCCAAAGGGCAAACAGTTCTAAGGCTCTCTGGAAAGCCTTCGTGAAGGTGGATTATGTTAATTGAACAAGAGAACCTTGGTGCTGCAGAAAAGCTCGCCAGAAAGTCAGGTGTTGGCAAAACAAGGGATAAACAATCCCAGTACCCAAAGCCTGCTGGACTGAACTTGGGAAGCTAGGTTTGGTCTCATGGTTAGGGAGCTGGACTCCTATCTGGGAATCACCTGGTTTGATTCCACACTCTTCCATGAGGCCATCTGGGTGATCCTGGGTGAGTCACAGCTCTCTGAGCTCTCACAGTCCTGCCTACCTCATAGGATGTTTGTGGTGTGAAGAACAGAAGGTTTGTCAGCCGCTTTGAGTCCCCTTAATTGGGTGAGAAAAGGGGTAAAAAAGCCAACACTTCTCCTCCTTCTAGGGATGTGCACGAATGCATTTTTTTGCATCCAAATTCGAGTTCATTCGAATATTCTATTTGAAATTCGGAAATCCAAATTTTCAAAAATCCGATTCGAATCTGGATTATCTGAATTCGAATTTTCAAAAATCTGATTTGAATCCGGATGATCTGAGTCCGAATCTTCAAAAATCCGACTCAGACAGAATAATCTGAACGTCTGTAAGAGTCGTATCTGATTTTTGAAGTCGTGCACCCGTTAAGATCTACCAATATTCTGATCTTGGTAGCCGTTTTGTCCTCCTAGGCAGCACTAAGCGGCAACCAGTGTGGATGCAGTGTAGAGATTTTTTTGGGACATTCTGTTAGAATCGATTTGAACGCCTGAAAATCCAATTCAAATCTTTTTAAATTAGAATTTACCAAATTTGAATCTATTCTTTCGAATTTTCTATTCAGATCTGCACATACAAATGTTGGCAACATTCGTAGATGCCTGTATGCATCTTCCACACGTCTGCACGCGTCTGTACACATCCGTATGCTTCCCATAGTTATCCCGTATGCAACTCGTTTTTGTCCCGTACAAATGTGTATGGATGTGGGAAAGATGCGGATCTTCAAGTACGCATCATGTATGAATTCGTACACATAGGAACATCCGGATAATTCGAACGGATGGATCCGAAATTCGATTTGAATGTTTATATTCACATTTCGGGACACTTGGTTCGAATTTGGTTGTTGAAATTCGGCACATTCAACTGGATTTTGAATGCCTGAGAATATTTGTGCACATCTTTAACATAGTGCGCTAGCCAAGGGGCCGTGGCTTGCCCATAAACAGTACCAGCCTGTGGAAGGGAGGCCTCTGGACTTCCTGCAGTCCTGGATGAGAGGTAAGTGGAGAAAAAGTCCATGACTCTGAACTGATTCAGTGAGAAAATATCTTCCTTTCAGGGAGCTACCTGAAGCGAGTGAAATCTTTTCATATTCAGCTTGCTTTGGCCATATTTCCCTACTAGCTAAGAAAGTTGGCAGCTCTCCTGTGCTTCCTTTTTTCTTACATCAACAGAACTTGCTCTGCAAAGGAAGATACCCTTCCCTCTCCCCGTGTTCCTTGTTCTCTGGGGGCCAACCTGTCAGCCACTGTTTCTGTCTTGGGCCTCTGGTATTTTTGTAATTAAACTTTGCAGCCCTGGAGGGGATTTGTTTCCTGAACCCAACCCACTGACAATGGTTCTTTTGTACAGGAAGCAAAGGACAGAAAGAACGTCTGCCATGCCTACATCCAAGACTTAGTGAAGGAAGCGTCCGACATCAACCTGAAAAACGAGCGCTTGCAGAAAATCTGGCCCCAGATGTTCGTAGAACTTGTCCGGGACGCAGTGATAGAGATCTGTAACAAGGATTCTTACATGAAACTCTGCTTGCGGCGCATTGTGGATCAAAAATCATAAGAGTTTCACCATCCTCCGCATTGCAGTGGGTTCTCCCCACCACACACAAAGTCCTACAAAGGTATATGGGATCACAGACACCCTGAAGCACACTAAAACCTAAAAAAAGTTGCCTTGAAGACACCTGATTTCCACAGCCAGTGGCTTTCCTCTTCCACTTTTTCAGTTAGCATTTCTCTCTTTCCGGGGGCAGATCTATACCAGTGTTACCCGCTGGCTCCAAATAGCAGCCTGGAGGTAACTTGGCTTGCTGAAACCTCTCTGCTTTTATCACTGGTCCTTCTACTCTTTTCTGCAAAAGGACTAAGTATGAAAGATATTAAGCCATCCTCTTCCTCGTGCTTCCCCTTGTTTCCTTGATTTGCTCTCTCGCTGTTGCTTGTGATGGGTGGATTTTGAGGACTGAAAGACAATAAATTATTCTATTTATAAATCCCTTACTTGAGATCTTAAAGAACTGCTTTAATTTGATCAAACTGAAATGAAATGGACTTTTGGCTAACAGTTTGACCCTATCAGGTTTGCAGAAGATAAAATCATATGAAACATACGTGGATAAAATTAAAAATAAAGTAAAAACAACATCATTACTTGCCCCCATCACCCTTACAAGATACCTCATTCTAGGGATGATGCGCATGAATGTTCTAAACATTTGAAATTTGACTGAATTCGATCCCCTGTGTACATTTAAACTTGAATAGAATGTCTACACATTTGAATTTAAACATTCATTTGAATGATTCAGAACATTCAAATGTACAGATACGAATGTACAGGTACGTATCTATGGGTGTTTTTCCACTGCGCTCCTTTAATCCGGATCTAAGAAGATCCGGATCTAAGGAATGGGTACATTCCTTAATCCGGATCTAGTAGATCCGGATTAAGGGAAATACCCAATGTGTTTCCATGGGTGGTCTAGCACCCAATAGCAAGGGGTGCTAGCCTCCCTGCCGTGGAAACACCAGAGCACCCATTTGGAAATCCGGATCTAACAATGAGGGGGTCTGCTTGTCGCCCCAGGTGTTTGGGGGGACGGGGTGCAATCTCCGAAGTGGCTTCAGAGTCATTCCGAAGTCACTTCAAAGTCACTTCAAAGTCTGTGCAAAACACCTCCATTGAAGTCTGTGCTGATCTTCAGAGTGAAGATCAGCACAGACTTCAAAAACGCTCCGGAGCTATTTTGCACAGACTTCGAAGTCACTTTGAAATGACTTTGAAATGACTTCGAAGCTTAGGTGTGGGGGCTTCCCTCCACATGGGTGCCCCCTCCCCCTAGCCTACTCTAGACCCCATTGCCAAGACCCCATTGTAGACCCCATTAATGGGGTCTACAGAAAATCCGGATTAAAGGCCAGAAAGTACCCATTTGATCTGGATTTCCCCAGCGGCAGTCAAAACAATCAGGTCCCAAATGGCTGCCGTGGTGGAAATGGGGTCATCCGGCTCACACCCAAATGGGTCCTTAATGGGTGCAAAAATGGGTACTTTCTGACAGTGGAAAAACACCCTATATTTCACCTGGACATTTTCACCCTGCAGAAGGTAAGTCACCTAATGTTCTGCATCCCAGTGGACACATTTTGTAAAAGGGCCCAACCAAGTTGTTCTTACTGAGGATTACAAGGGACAGGGTAACCAGATAGGAAAAAGATCTTCAACTGCTGCTGCGCCACAAACACACAAGTCTTTCTTCATAAGGTACCTGATGGTATCCCCTTTACTTCCCCATGGAGTCAATAAGTTCAAAACGTGCATTAAGTAAATTCTTGCTTTAACTGATGGGGCATTTTGTAAATGAAATATTTTTCAAGTTGGAAAAGAGATTTCCTTCCTGCTAGCTATTTTAGTGATCTTAAGTTAGAAAGGCTTGCAATATCATTTTGTGCATGAATGTCAATGACACGTTGCTTAAAAATCTCTTTAGCTAACTGGCTGGTATGCCCTAAGATTTGCAGAGAGAGACCCCAGAGAGAGATTATGCCATGCAGTTGATGGACCCATGAATAGGTGCTCTCATTCCTATGTTCTTCAAGGCACACTCTTGGATATCTGTTTCCAGGCATTCAACTATCAGTAGTGAAGAGAGTTAGTAATTGACCACAGATATATTAAGGGATAATTTGGAGCTGCTGATTACACCAACAGACATTTTAAAGGTAGTATCTGAATCCAGCACTTTTCTTGCACAGATGCTCTCTAATTCTCTTCAGTGTAAGCTGAGGCTTGCCTTTGCATAAATACCACAGTGGGTGACAGTTCCAAGGCAACCTTGGATGGGAGACCACCAGGAAATCTAGACTGGGAAATTAAAATCATCCCCAAAGAAAACACTAGCAAACCATTTACATATTATTGTGTTTTTTTCAAAGCTACATGGATAGGTATATGTAGTCATTTGCTGAGGACTTGATTTAAAGTCATCTTTATTTTTAAAATGCTAAATGGTCCTGAGTTAAAATGAATACATTCTCCCAGCTACTATGTATCTGCTTTCTGTTTTTTCCTAAGTTTCACTTTTCTGCCAAAGATTTTCATATGCAGTCATGATAAAAGAGGAGTTGGAGTAGCAGTAGGAATAGGAATAGGCTTCACAGATCTTCTGTGCTGTTAGGTAGAGACAGTATGCTGTGGTCATCTGGAATGGCCAGTATAAAATTGCTAAATGCCTGAGTGTTGGTGGAGAGATAGATATTGCTGGTTGATATCTGCTTTTCCAGGAAATAGCTCTATTGGGGGGAAAATTTGCTGCTTCTGAGCTGTGGGTACAGATTGTTTTCACAGACTGTGTTTACCAGTTTGATCTAGCGGTTAGGGAGCCAGACACTTTTCTGGGAATACTGGGTTTGATTCCACACTCCTCCACGAAGCCAGTTGTGTGACCTTGGGCTAGTCATAGCTCTCTTTTGAGATCTCTGAATAGTCAAATGTAGCAGAATATGTAACGGACACCCAGCTGCAGCCTATGGAGTCCACAGGAGCTGGATAGGTGTGAATAAAGGAGGACTGGCGCATTAAGTCATTGATTAACATGGGAAAGGAATTCTGCACCCCTACCCCAACCCAACCCGAAAAGCAATGCCCATCCTCTGAGAAAAAGGAGCCCCCCAACTTTTCTTGCCTGAATACCTTTACTGTTTGTTATTCATAACAAGATTCTAGAACTTGGTGACGAAACCTTTATCTCCTTTTCCTCCTTTGGGGTGAAAAAAGGACCTTTAATAAAAGAGAGAGTCTATCCCCCTTTGTGCGACTGGAGGTCCCCTGAAGTATAAAAGGAGCAGCTATTCATTAGCCTATGCTTCTGCCAGCATTGAGTAGAGGAATATGGGGGTGGTGTGTTTTTTTGATTTTTTTTTTTTTGCTGGTCTATTTATATGCAGCCAAAGTTAGACAGGCTGCCTTGTTTGCCAGGAAAGATGTATATCTTCAAAAAGCTTGTAGCTTGCATTTCTTTCTTCTGCCATCGGATTCTGAATCGCCTTGGCACAAGCTTAAATAGGCCATATCCCTTTTTCATCATCTTAATTACAAGCCTTTGAAACCATGACACTGTAACCGTCCTGGAGCTCTTCTCTTCTCAAAATGCATCGGTATTTCGGATGCTTCCAACAGACGGCCGGAATACTTCACCCTCCACGCCCAGGCCTTTCAAGTGTTTTGTTTTCAAGTTGGGCGTCCCATCAGCAATCCCAGCACGCGGGCCCAACAGCATGCCAAGTTGGTGATGTGCGGGATTGGAAAATTCATGTTCAATTTGCAGTTGAAAACAGGTGCCCGAAGATTCGTTCCTCTGTTGAATCGTTCATTCAAATATCCGGACTGTTGCATTCGTGGCTGAGCATCTTTGCGGCTTTTGTTCCCATTGGAAAAGCTTGTTTTCGTCAGTGAAATGCTGCAGAAATGCGAAAATTCGATTGAATTTTTGTAGCTGTGCAAGGTTTGTCAGCCACTTAGAATCCCCTTAAATGGGTGAGAAAAGTGGGGTAGAAAAGCCAACTAGCTTGGACTAGTCACAGCTCTCTTCTTAGCTCTCACAGCCCCACCTGCCTCACAGGGTTTCTGTTGTGTGAAGAACAGAAGGTTTGTCAGCCGCTTTGAGCCCCCTTAAATGAATGAGAAAAGCAGGGTAAGAAGGCAACTCTTCTTTATTCCATCCATACAACAACCCCTGTAAGAAGATTAAACTGGACAGAAACAAGTAACCCACCGTCACCTGGCAGAGGTGGGTCTGAACCAGTTTTGTCTTGTGGTTAGAGTGCCAAACTCGTATCCCGTAGTCACCAGCTTTGATTCTGCAATCCTTCATGAAGCCAGCTGGGTGACCTTGGGCTAGTCACAGCTCTCTTCTGAGCTCTCACAGTCCCACCTGCCTCACAGGGTTTATGTTGTGTGAAGAACAGAAGGTTTGTCAGCCGCTTTGAGTCCCCTTAAATCGGTGAGAAAAGAAGGGTAGAAAAGCCTCCTCTTCCTTGTTCTTGTTCTTCCTTTGCCTCCTTATGCATTTTTTTAAAAAATGCCCTTCGTTTTGTATCACACCTTTTTTCTCTCTTGATTTTTCCTTCTTAATGTTTTGTTTGACTTGTTTCCTTTTTCACTTTCCCCCTGATCTTATTTTAATGGTTTCTTTTTTTTTTCTAGTCTCCAATTTGTTCCTCATTATTTTATCTCTCTTGAGCTGGTGACTATTGGGAATCTGGGAAGCTCATATTTTTCAGCGGTGGCCAGCACATTTGAGGTATAAAGTTTTCAATATAGTAATGATAAAATCTTGGATCTTTGTGCATGGATGGCACTTCAAAAAAAAAATGTTTTTGACTCTTCCAAGAGCAAAATCCTCTGAACATGGATATTACAGCTATATAAAAAATCTTAGATTCTTAGAAGAAACCTGGAATATGGCATTAGAGCCCAAAAACTGCTAAAAATGAGATAGAATCCAGCTGTGAAAAGCCTACATAGGCTCAGTTACTTGTTCCATTTGGGATGGACCAGTCGTGTTTTTTCCGCCCCCCACAAAAGTTCATCTGGAGGGGCAGACTGAAAAGAACTCCTCTAGGATGCTGACCTAGCACAATTGATCACAGAATTGTTGACATGAGAAAGCAACCCTTACTCCAACCTTACTCCAAGGAGCTCTGGATAACATATTCGGCGTCGTTTCATTTTTCTTCCTTACCACAGGTCCTGGGAGAAAGGTTTTGCCGACGTAATTTTCTTTCCTTGGGCGGCCCTGGTAGTCTGTAGCTCCGTGAGGATTTCATCCTATCCTGTTTCTTACACATGGGATCCACTATTTTAAAGCAGGGACCTGTTTTCTCCAAAGAACATCTAGAGAAGATTCAAAATAACAAACTGTACATTTGTTGAACAGCTCCGTAGCAAAACGTTGGGTCAAAAGACAGGAAGGAATCATAACACAACATCGCAGCGACACTTTTGTAGCAATATTTTGGTGGTTGTGCTGGGTTCCAGGTTTCTTCTGAGAACCCAAGACTTCGGATATTCCTGTGATATCTTCAGAGCTATATCCAAAAGCTCAGGTTCTCAGAAGATACCTGGGACATGACCTAACAGCCCCAAAACTGCTACAGGTGAGATTGTGGCCGTGAAAGCCTACATACAATTCTTTTTTCAGTTACTTCATAATTCTGCAACTGAATTTTTGGCAAAAAATCTTTACTACTTCTAACTACTCGTACGTTATGGGCACATGACTTGGATCTGCACTGGTTACCTATTTACTGCCGAGCCCAATTCAAGCTGTTGATGCTAACATTTAAAGCCCTAATTGGCTTGGGCCCTGGGAATCTGAAGGAGCGTCTTCTCCCATATAGACCTGCCCGTACACTGAGATCCCAAGGAGAGGGCCTTCTTGGAGTTCCTTCTCTTGCAGAGGTACGAGGCATAGGGACATGCAAGGGGGCCTTCTCGGTGGTAGCCCCTTTGGAACAGCCTCCCTCTTGAGGTTCGCCAGGTGACTACATTGTATACTTTTCGGCACCTGGTGAAAACATCTTTTCAACCAGGCTTTTCCCCATCTAAATAGCTTCCTCAGGGTGCTGTCCTGTTAGGGAGGGGTGGGTGGGTGGGTGGGAGTGAGTGAGTGGGTGCTGTTTTTAATTATGTTTTTTTTTCTTTTGATATGTTTTATTCTCCCTGTAACCCGCCCTGGGACCATTTGGTGCAGGGCAGGATATAAATGTATTAAATAAATAAATAAAAACTGGGGGCAATGCATTTGTATTTTGTGACTTTGAGAAGATAAAATCCACGCAAGTGGACTTGGGTGCCATTGGGGAAGCCTGTTGAAGCGGAAGGGAATGGGTCCTTAAAACCCTGCTTGCAATTGGGGTGGGAGTTTGACTTTTCTGGCCCATCCCTTCGCAAAGCGCCGGCATGCCGTTTCTTTTCTCCGTGGCTTCTCTTCTTAAAGTTCTCTCCCGCCTTTCCACTATAAATTCTGTGCCCCCCAAGCCCCGTTTCAGCATAGCGACTCTGCCTCCGTAAAACATCCAGCAGTGGATTCCGCACGTACAAAATTCAACATCTTATAGCTGGAGAAGTGATACTATGTCAGTTTGGGCCAAATATTTTGTTTTCATTTAACTTGATTGATGTTCCCCTAGATAGATCAGCAAGACTTCCTATCCCGCCGTGTGCATTTGGGGCTCCCTGTGGGTCCCGAAGAGATTTGAAGGAAAACCCTGTTCCGTTTTTGGAAGACCCAGGATTGGGAGACAAACAGGAAAGGGTGCTAACCTTCCTTGTCTTTCCCTTTTCCACCCTGGAGCCTCTTGTCTTCTAAGCCTATACAAAGATCAGGATGAGGTTAAACTCCCCCCCCCCCCCACACACAAAAACCTTCTTTTTTGCATGTCTCAGGCCGTGCCTTTAACACTTAAGCGTAAGAGAGAAAAGCCCAGAATCACATCTGGTTTCCATCGACCCAAAAATATACTGTTAGACAAATGCTTGTAAAGTTAATTCAAAATACAGTGGTGAAGAAACCGGGCCTATGAGATGCTGTGTTTGCCTTGCGTTTGTATACACTCCCACCGTCTAGACATCTTATTTGTGTATGCGAGAGGCTTTAATGGCATTAGCGTAATTTACATTTGGTGAAACAAACTGTGGCAGCGCTTTTGAGAAACGGCACCACTTTGCAACCATGTACGATCCGCCGGCATGCTTTCTGTTCCAATATTTGCCTTTGAAGGCCTGTAGTAGCGTCAAACGGTATTTCTCCAGATTTACAGTTTATCTTATCCGCGCGTGAAATGGGTGCCAAGAACGGCTCAGGATGTGTGACCTTCTACTATCTCAGTGGTTCTCAACCTGTGGGTCGCGACCCCATTGGGGGTTGCGCACCCATTTTGGCGGGGTCGCTGAAGCCTGCAAAGGCCCCCCCGCGTCCCCCCGCCGCGCCGCCGCTGCTTTGAGGAGAGATCGGCGGCGCCAAGCGGCGATGGCGGCAAAGGGCACCGGACCCGCACTGACTGGTGCCTCGCCGCCAGCGCCCTTCGCCCGCTAAAATCCGGCATTGCCAGCCCCCCAAGGAGGAGTTCCGGGTAGGGGAGGAGCGAACGCGACGCCAGCGGCCCTGCCCCTGCCCCTGCCCCTGCCCCTGCCCCTGCCCCTGCCCCTGCCCCTGCCCGGCCTGGCCCCGGCTCCGCCCCTGCTCCGCCCCGCCCCGCCCCTGGCCCCGCCCCTGGGGTCGCGGAGGCTTTGGGAACCTCATTTTGGGGTCGTGGCATTACAAAGGTTGAGAGCCGCTGTACTATCTGGTGATTTTGGGTCCACCAGATGTGGCGAAACATTTTGTCCCACCAGACAATTTCCTAATTAAAAAATTAGGGGGAAATTCAACAGGCACAGCATTCTCTCCATGGATGCAAGCAGCGTAATTTATTTATTTATATTTATTTATTTAACTATCACTTAATAGACAGTAGGAAGAAAATGTACAGGCTTCTTTGTGGAACTGAAAAACGCGTTACTACCCAAGTGGCCTTGTTTATCATCAACGCCACCAAAATTCGTGCTGCTATGTTTTAGACTCAGTATTTTCACAATAGGTGTATCCACTTATTTTTTAGATTGTATTTTTGTATTTTATTTTATGATAAGGTCAGTGGACCGACCAATCATTAACCTTATTACTATTACTATATTTATTTATTTATTTACATTTACATTTCTATCCCACCCTATACCCAACGGTCTCAGGGCAGGTAACCTTTAACACAACACATTAAAACCAATATTAATTCCGCTTAGTCCGCTATATTTGGATATTCTGGAGCAAGGAATGGATATTCCGAGAAGAAGCAACTAGGAATGTGCACGAATATTTGAAATATTCAAAATTCTCTACATTCAGATTTAAACATTTGAATGAATTTTGAATCTAATTATTCATATTCTAATTATTTGTATGTGTACGGATACGTATGCATTACATACATATCTGTATGCATCTTACTCGTATCTGTATGCATTTGTACGAATACATACAGGATGGAAACAGGATGCATATAGGATAAAACAGGATGCATACAGGTGCGTACAGACACATACAAATGTCATCATTTGTATCTTCAAATAAGAATTGAATATTCATGCAAATAGATACGAACGTATTTGATTCTAATAGAATGCCAATACGTTCAAATTTTAAAAATTCATATCGATTTGAATCTTTGGATGTTCAATTCGAATTAAATCAAATGCCCAAAACTGCATTTGTGCACACCCTTAGAACAACTAAAAGTTTTATGCAGTTTGTAGCAGTTACCCAAGCAAACTTTCATGGCCGGATTCATGGTAGCTGTTTTTGTGCTGGAACAGGACATAATAGTCCAAAAACTGCTACAAATGAAAAACAAGATTATAATTGTAAGTTTGGGCCCTTTGGATTCTATGGAGCTCTTAATGTGAAGAAAACTTGATGAAGATTCGTGGTCATTTCCAATGCAGAAATTGCATCTGTCACTTCCAGGTCCCCTATTTTATTTTATTCTATTTGCAAATCCATGCAGAAGCAAAATGAGGGAGAGAAATCCTCCATCAAGGCCATGATCCTATGCCTTTTGCCCCCAAATGGAATATAAAATAATACTTTATTCTCTTTCTTTTATATCTTTTCAGTTTTGTCACTTGGATCTGTGCAAAGCCTGTCTGTAAATGGACTGAAACCATAAAATACTAGAACAATTAGAAAAAGAAGAGTTGACTTTTCTACGCTGCTTTTCTCACCCATTTAAGGGGATTCAAAGCAGCTGACAAACCTTCTGTTCTTCTGCCCACAACAGGCACTCTGTGAGGTAGGCTGGGCTGTGAGAGCTCAGAAGAGAGCTGTGACAAGCCTAAGGTCACCCAGCTGACTTCATGGAGGAAGAAGAGTTGGCTTTTCTCATCCATTTAAGGGGACTCAAAGTGGCTGACACCCTGTGAGGTAGGCTGGGCTGTGAGAGCTCAGAAGAGAGCTGTGACAAGCCCAAGGTTACCCAGCTGGCTTCATGGAGGAAGAAGAAAAAGTGGTTTTTATACTCCTCCTTTCTCACTCTTAAGAGGACTCAAAACAGTTGACAAAATTTTCTATTCTTCTCCCCACAACAGACACCCTGTGAGGTAGGTGGGGTTGCGAGAGCTCAGAAGAGAGCTGTGACTAGCCCAAGGTCACCTAGCCATCTTCATGGAGGACAGCAGAATAGAACCTGATATTCTCAGATAAGAGCCTGGCTCCTTAACCTCTAGATCAAACTGGCTCACTTGAAAAAGCATTCAAGTCTGAAACCTGGGCAGTTATCCGCACGGCTCTACAGAAAAGCCATTGATGGGATCCCAACGTCTGTTTCGACAGGACAATTTCTTTTGTGAAGCATGGTGTTTTGATTCAGTGATCCTCCTCTCAGACCTTTGCTTATGGAGGGAGGGAAGTCTATTTTCCCTGGCAGGGAAGGGGATCATCAGTCTGTGGCAAGTCTGGGTTCAGACATTTTTCAGAAGGTGTAGCCATGTATTTGGGCTGAATTTTTCAGCATGCATTTTGACAGACCCTTTGCAGTCTCAGCCCGTGTGGTTTGGCCCAGAGTGTGCAGGCTCTGTCCAAAATATTTTCGTCTTGGTTAACCAGAACAACTGTAGAATGTATATATGTACCTCTTGGAGCAGAAGGTGGGCCTCGAGATGGGTTGTGAGACATTTTATCTTTCTTCTTTTGGGGAGAGGCTCAGTCCCTGAGCAAGCAGTTTTATCTACCAAAATCTGTGCTCTTCTGTTCTCCTTCACTTGCCTTTTTTACTCAAACATTGTCTTAAGCTGTACCTACAGCTGGTGGGTAGAAGGTGAAGGTTTTGCCCTTGTCTTCTGTTTGGGATGCCCAGAAGCAATTGGTGGGCCACTATGTGGGACAGGATGCTGGGCTAGATGGGCTGTGGCCTGATCTCCTTTGGTTCTTGTGTTCTAAGGATGGTTCTCAAAAGAATCCCCATCAAGAGTTCATTAAAGCAGATGGAAGAACAATTATCCCTGAAATAACTTGGTGGTTCTGGTGTAGGAACCCACTGTCAGTGATTTCTATAGTTAAATTTTGCTCATCTAGGTTGAAAATCCTGCTATACAAGGGACAACTCTACCTAGTATTTGGGCTTTGGTGCACTTCAATATTTTCTTTGTTTTCCCGTATACTACTAATATAATAAACTAGAATTTCTGGTCACTTGTGCAAACTTTCCAGTGCTTCTCAACTTTGGCAAAACATCTGGAGATCCTTACATCTGGAAATCCATTGACTAGGGATGTGCATGAATATTCATAGACATTCGAAATCCAATGGAATGTGCTGAAATTTGACACTTAAACTTGAATAGAATGTCCTGAAATTCAAATGTAAACATTCAAGTTGAATTTTGAATTTCGGATCTATTCATTTGAATTATCCAGACATTCTTATGTGTACAGGTTTGTACATGATGCGTACTTGAAGATCCACATATTTCCTGTATCTGTACGCAATGTCTAGGCCTCTTCAGTCGGGAGAGATGCTGTTTAAGAGGGGACCTGATTGGAGTATATAAAATTCTGCATGGTATAGAAAAGGTGGATAGAGACAATTTCTTTTCTCTGTCACACAACACTAGAACCAGGGGGCATCTATGAAGCTGATGGGTAGGAGAGTTGGATATGACAAGGGGGAGTATTTCTTCACCCAGAGGGTCATCAGCTTATGGAATTTGCTGCTGGAAATGGTGGTGACAGATACCAGTCTAGATGGCTTTAAGGAAAGGTTAGACAAATGTATGGATGACAGATGTATCAATGGCTACTAGAATGAATGCCTAGATCAGTGGTTCCCAAAGTTGTCTAGGCTACGACCCATCTAATATAAGTTTACCAACTCGGGGCCCACCTCTAGGAAATTTAACCGTTACCAATATGAATAAAGGACTTTTGAAATAACAAAGTTTTAATACAATTTTTTAATTACTTAATTAAATAATTACATACAAAAAGTTATTTCAAATACGGTTAAATTTCCTAGAGGTGGATCCTGACCCACAGTTTGGGAAGCCCTGGCCTAGATGCATCTTTCAGGCTGTAGGGGAAAGCAGGACACTTCTAAGGCCATTTGCTGGTGTTTGAGAGCAGGAAAAGGGTTTGTCCTTGGGCCTTTCTGCACTTGGCCTTATTCTGGAACATGTCTCAGAACATGGACTTGTTATCTGCATGGTAGTACAGACTGTGGTAGACCCCAGCTGAAGCCTTCCATAGTCTGCATTAGCATATGGACAACAGACCCCTGTCCCAAGATATGCTCTGGAATAAGGGCTAGTGCAGAAAGGGCTCTTGTCTCTCTGCTTTAGGTGGACCACCATGTGCAACGGGATGCTGGACTAGATGGGCTGTGGCCTGATGCAGCAGGGCTCCTCTTATGTTCTTATGTACAGGACGAAAAAGGGTTTTCATAAAAAATTTGAACAAGTAGATGAGCAAATTCGAATCAAATCTTGGTAAATGCAAATGTAAAAGATTCCAATTGAATTTTCAGGTATTTGATTTTATTTGGTTCAAACAGAATGTCAAAAAAACACTCATGCACATCTTTACCAGTGACCCTATTTCAAATATTCAGGGGTTGGAGGGTATATGGCAACCACTATTAATGTCCGTTCAATAGGCTGTTGGATCCGAACTCAGCTAAGCCAGAGACCATCAATACCTCCTTTTCATCCAACTTGGGCGTGAGAGAAAACACGCCAGCAGAGTGAGTACTTTGTTTTCCTCATTGTCTAACCCAAAGGTGGATTTTCTGAGTTAGATAATGCTCCATGAAAACAGCTGATCACTTTCTCTTGCTCTGAAAGTGGACTGAAGCTCGATTAAAACATACGTATAAATGGCTCCAGAGTTTCAGATCTATAATTTAGCCCACCCTTCAAGAAAAAGAAGAAGAAGCTGAGACAGCTTTCACTTTTTCAAATGGCATACCTGCTCCCTCCAAACTGCACAAATATCAAAATCATGGCAGGCATTTAAAAAATCAAGAATATTTTTCTCTGTCTTTCTATTTCCGCTCTCTAAGAAAAACAAAAATAAAAAAATGCCCTGTTTTCTCGCCCTTTCTCTGCTTGTTGGCTTTTCTGTCCCTTCCTTGGCATGTTAATAAGCCTATTTTAGGTTGTCTGTTTATCCTACCCACCCCTTCCATTTTAAGATCTAGGACTCCTAGCAGAAAACCAATATTTCTTTTAGCACTCCAAATATTTCTCACCTGCATGCCTGCTTTATCAGAGGGCAATGAGAAAGTTCACGCTTGCATACAGTTACATACCTTGGAGGGGCTGACAAGAAAATGCCTTTGGCGGTCTCTGTGTCTTTGCAGAATCTTTATGACTTGCTTTGAGCAGAGAAAATGCAGCGTTGTTGGTAGAAGAAGAAGAAGAAGAAGAAGAAGAAGAAGAGTTGGCTTTTCTACCCTGCTTTTCTCACCCACTTTAGGGGACTGATAAAGCTTTTCTATTCTTCTCCCCACAACAGGACACCCTGTGATGTGGGTGGGGCTGTGAGAGCTCAGAAGAGAGCTGTGACTAGCCCAAGGTCACCCAGTTGGCTTCATGGGGGAGGGCGGAATCGAACCCGGTATTCCCAGATAACAGTCCGGCTCCCTAACCACTAGACCAAGCTGGCTCACATAGAAGAAGCTATGTAGAATCTTGACCTTCAGAGAGAATTTTTCCCTCCTTCATTTATTTTTTAAAATCTTTCTTAATTGTCCTGTGGGGCTAGTGCTTGCGGATGCTCCAGCCTTTGGTTAAGGGGATCACTTAATTTCTGAAAGGGTCACTGCTCAGATCATCTTTGTCACTGGAAATGCTTATGATCCAGTTTAATCTTGTGTGGGGCAGGATGCTGATGAGGGTGGTGGTGGTGGTGGTGGAAGTCACGGGGTCATCAGCCTTTTCTGAAACATTAATCAAAGCTTCGACGAATACTGGATAATCTGATTCACATAGTATTGGATTTGTCCGCAAATGTTGGAATTCGTACAAATTCATACAAATTCCAGATAGCACAAATATCCATCCGCATCCTAACGAATACCCTTCTGGTTTGCTTAACAGGATTATCCTGAAAAGACGAAGAGTTGGCTTTTCTACCCCACTTTTCTCACCCATTTAAGGGGACTGAAAGCAGCTGACAAGCCTTCTGTCCTTCTCCCCACGACAGACACCCTGTGAGGTAGGTGGGGCTGTGAGAGCTCAGAAGAGAGCTGTGACTAGCCCAAGGTCACCCAGCTGGCTTCGCGGAGGAGTGCAGAATCGAACCTGGTATTCCTAAATCAGAGTCCGGCTTCCTAACCACTAGACCAAACTGGCTCCTCTCTTAGACCACATGGTGAGGATGGAGACATTTCCCTCCCTGGTTTCCCCACTCCCCGTGATGAAAGATTCCATTGAACTTTCTTTGTCCTACCATCATGTAAGAGAAAGGCAGGGCCGTGGCCTAGACTGGATCACAGCAAATATGGCACGGACCGTTGTATTATCACGGACTCCATCAGCCTACACGGGCAAGTTGCATTGTGGTGTGTGATTCCCCACTTACCACGGAGCAGCTGTGAGAAATTTACATGAAGAATTTAAATGAGGCGGCGGACTTGGCAGCGCTCCTGCCTCCGTGTGTGTTCCAAGATCAGAGCGGTGCGTTCTTGTATCTGTCATAATAGCCTCTCCCACTGCAAACTTGGGAAGATGACAGCGTTCGGATAAACTCAGAGCTTGTCAACTTTCACCTTTTCCTATTTTTCTCCCTCCTTGAGGTTCCTGCCAAGTCAGGGGTAGGGATGTCTACGAATATTCGTAATTGTCAAAATCTGGCCAAATTTTCACATTTGTATGCTAATATTCGAACAAATACGAACGTTTCCGGAACCTTGTGCGAATAGTTTGGACATTTGTTATGCTGGGGAAATGTGTCAGCTACGTATCTGTTTGTATCAAGATATGTATCAAATGTTCGTACGAATATGTACGAATAGATCCGTATCGAATGCCCGGAGACATTTGTATTCATTCGAATGCTAACATTGCCAACAGAGGGAGGTAGCTGAGCCGTTTCTGTCTCCCTCCACTCCTTTCGATCCCTCCTAATGCATGCTGACGCGAAGGCCCACAACAGGAAGCAGCCTATGTTCAAGGGATTAGCTCTGGCAGGGTTGCTTTGAGGAATGCAGGCCCAGGTCTGCTGCATGTACCGCCTTGGGGCATTCTTTTGGCATGAGGCACTGCGCGCCCTTGGATCTTGCTGCTGACAGAAGTGCTCTGCCTGGGGCTGTGAGCAAGAAGGCTCATTGGGCAGAAGGTAGGAAGGAAGGAAGGGAGGGAGGGAGGGAGGGAGGATTTTACAGTGGTTTGATTCAAAACGAGACAGCCAGATCCTGCCATTGATGCGCAGTCAGAGAAGGGGCCCTTGAGAACATCCAGGGTGGTGAAGCAACTAGGCGTGAAGCTCGGTGTCCATTTGGAACAGACCACGGCATGCTCCAAATCGATGAGGATTATTTATGTATGTATTTATAATGTTTCTTTACTGTTCTTCACCTGGAGGTTCCAGGGTGGATCACAATGAAGGACAAAGGAAACACACACACACAATTACAAAAACAAAAATGCAAAAACACAAATAAATTTAAAGCAAAACTAAAACATATTTAAGATATACCCCATCCATCCATCCATCCATCCATCCATCCATCCATCCATCCATCCATCCATCCATCCATCCATCCATCCATCCATCCATCCATCCATCCATCCATCCATCCATCTTCCCTCCCTCACTCCCTACAAAGACCAACATTCAAAGTAAGTAGGGATCAGCTGCTAAGAACACACTGCTGCACTTCAACCCGGATCAATGGGCTACAAAGACCCCATTAAGGACCTGAGAAGATCCCATTGTGAACAGAATCGTGACTTAGCTACCGTGTGCATATCTGTACATTCAAATGTTTCAAATCATACAAATGAATGTTTCAGAACATTTGAAATTCATGTTTTAATTCAAATGTGTAGACATTCTGTTCAAGTTCGAATGTCCACATTCACTCAGATTCAATCGAATTTTGAAAGTTTAGAAAATTCGTGCCCATCCTTAATCAGATCTGACTCTGCAGACCAAACTCTGAACTTCTCAGCAGGAAGAAGAAGAAGAAGAAGAAGAGTTGGCTTTTCTATCCACTTTCTCACCCATTTAAAGGAATTCAAAGCAGCTGACAAACCTTCAGTTCTTCTCCCCACAACAGACACCCTGTGAGGTAGGTGGGGCTGCGAGAGCTCAGAAGAGAGCTGTGACTAGCCCAAGGTCACCCAGCTGGCTTCATGGGGGAGGGCAGAATTGAACCTGGTGTTCCCAGACAAGAGTCCATCTCCTTAACCACTAGACCAAACTGGCTCACACAAAATGTTGGTGCAGACAAATGTCCTTGACCCACACAGGTACAATCACACAGGAATCGGCTGCTACTTGTGCCATAAATTATTTTTTAACTTTCCTGTTGGTCAAGGAGGCCGGTCTCCCCTTTCACAGGATCGGCCTCCCAGCATCCACCCTTTCTCGGTGTGTGTGCATTCTTTGTGCCTCTGATTTATGGGCGCGCGTTCCTGCCTGCTCCGTCTTGCCAGGGCTTGAAAGAGAAGCCAAGGACCTGACATGTGTAACAGCCTTTGAGAACACAGTATCTGCTGGATTAGCATGCCTGGACAGCGGGGAGGTAGCTGATAGATGATCCAAAATTCCCTTTCATGCACGCCTGGTGTAACCAGGTACAAACAGTCTCTGTATGCGCGCGCACACAGGCACATACATGTTTTTTAGAAAGCTGTCTGGTTTGGAGATTATTCAAGGGTTCTCGGCTCCTTAGGGTGAGGCAAGGATCTATCAAGTATGAACCACAGGGCAGAGAAGGTTAGTTGCAGGTATAAGCCAGTTTGATCTTGTGGTTAGAGTGTCAGACTCTTATTTGGAGGTCTCCCAGTTTGATTCTGTTCTCCTCCACAAAGCCAGTTGGGTGGCCTTGGGTGACCTTTCTGAGCTCTCACAGCCCCGCCTACCTCTGTTGTGGGGAGAAGAACGGAAGGTTTGTCAGCCGCTTTGAGCCCCCTTAAATGGGTGAGAAAAGTGGGGTGGAAAAGCCTCTTCCTCTTCTTTCTCAGCTTTTTGCTCCATCCTGGCTCCAATACATTTTGAGAAAGGAAAACCATGGTATTCCTGCCCAAAAGACGTCATGCTTTTTCTGCATGCGTTCCCTGAGAATTGAACTTGTAATAAGAGCATTCCAACATAATATAAGTAATATAATTATTTGCATTGGTAATAAATACTGCAATAATATTATTGGATGCTTTGCTTTGCTTAATACTAGAATTCTGGAGTTCCTTTCTAAACCCCAATTTCACCCCTTTGCTAGACGGAGCCTCCTGCTTCCGGGTGGAGTCCGATTTTTCCCGTTAACGTGGGAGTTGGACAGATAGCCTTAGATTCTTCTAATTCTGTGACTGTGCTCCTTAATTGCTGTAATTAACTGCTATTTCGAACAGCCCTGCCATATTCCCCGATTGTGCCATGATTTATTAGGAAAGGTACCTGCTAATTGGGACTATCAACTTGTTAAAGGGTTATCTAAGTTGACAATCTGCATTAATAAGGAGAAGTTGACAATTTGGATTCAGACAACCTTGGACTCAAGAAGTGGAAGCAAACTTGGCCGCTGCTCAGGTCTACAAAAATCTGAACCGAGAGAAGAAAAGGTGGGTCTCTCCCAAAAAGCTCTGTAATATAGGGGTGTCCAGAATGCAATTTTTGAGATTCGATTCAGATTGAAGATCCGAAAATTCAAATCGATTCGAATCTTTAAAATTCGAATGTGTTCACATTCAATTTGAATTGAATGCATTCAAATCTATTTGTGCGAATTTTCTATTTGATTTTGCACAACTTTCATAGGTGCCCGTAAACATCCCATCCGCATCTGTACATATCCTGGATTTATCCTGTATGCATCCCATTTTCATCTCGTATGGATCCGTACAGATGCGGGAAAGATGCATTCAGGCAAGTACGCGTCGTGTATGTATCGGTACGCATACGACTATCCAAACAATTTGAACGAATAGGTTTGAAAATTCAAAGTTCGTTTGAATGTTTAAATTCAAATTTACAGAATTTGATAGAACGTGTTTGAATTTGGACATTTGGATTCAAATCGATTCGCCGTAAATTCAAATTTAAACATTTGAGTGAATTTCAAATCTTCAAATCTATTTGTGCAGATTATTTGGATGTTTATAGATGTATGGATATGTTCACGATGCGTACTTGCCGGTGTGCATCTTTCCCGCATCCGTTCGCCTTAGTACGGATACGTACAGGATGAAAACGGGACGCGTAGGGTTAAATACAGGATCCGTATGGGTACATATGAACATTGTTGACATTTGCATTTGCTTTACAATAGCGTTAGAAGTACTTTTCTCCACCCCTTTTGTGTGTGTGTGTGTGTAGTGTTGCTGCGAATTCTGCCTTGCCACACTTAACTGCAAATAAAGCCTCATGGCCAAGATTCCATCATTAGGGTAGCATGAATTTTAATAGGTAGGTGTTGGTGAGAGTATAATCTCTCTGGACATGTGTGTCCGTGTGCAGTTGGCAGGGGTATCTTAATGAGGTCAATGGTCATGCTGTTGCTGTCCCCTTCTTGTGCCCCCTTGGGTCTTGCAACCAGGCCTTAATTAACCACACCGATGGGAGCAACGGTAGGCCATAGGAGAAGGAAACTTGGAACCCCGGGCTGAACTTTTGCTTTGAAGGCTGGAAGTAATGCCTTTCCCCTGGCCTGTTCTTCAGCCCCTTTTGATCACAGCTTGGAGGCTGTTAACTCATTTAGCTGTGCAGTTCTGGGAGCACTACGGAGGATGCAACTTTTGCCCTCTGCAAACCGGCCCGTAAATAAAGCGGATGAACTTAACACGTTTTTCTCCTCTGGAATTCAGGTCACATTTTCCCACCGCAAAGGCTAGGGCTGCAGTTAGTCTTTTGGTTCATCGTTTGGAAGTTGACCTGGGCAGCATCTCCATGAGAGGGAAGGAGCAGTGGGTGGTGTGGACCATGAGCTTGGTTGGCTTCAAAAGAGGCTCAGACAAACTGATGGAAGATTGCATGGAAGGCTGAGCAATTTCCCGTAAGAGGTGGTGCCTCTCTTGAAGCCGGTTGCTGGAAAACATCCGAGCATGGACAGGTGTGTACTTCAGTTCTGTTGTTACTTTGAGTAACAATATTTGGGTAAGAGGTGGGATAGAAATGTAATGAATGAATGAATGAATGAATGAATGAATGAATGAATAAATAACAAAGAGCCACAAGAGCTTCTAGGTTGCAGAGATCCATTTTATTCTTTGTAACAACCACCCTAAATATATATCGGTTGGTGCCCATTTCCCAATCTGCAAATAAACATTTATTTTTCAATAAACAAATAAAAAACACTTTCTGGATATGTGAGCCACGGCCTGTTTGATTCAACGCGAATATCTGCAGGTGCCAATTGCTTGAATTTTTGAATGCAATCTGAACTTTGCATGTCTCTTAATTGCAGCTCTGCCGTTTACGGCCTGAAGGAAATGCGTGGAACACCAATCTACCTTCGTGGAAAGAGGCTTTTAATAATATTTCCTCCCACCCCCAACAGCAGGTTTTTGCTTTGCTTTAACAAATACCACACTTTACCACATTTTGACTCTCACAGCTAATGGGATCCTGGCATGTTCAGGCAGGAACCGGTAACTCAACAAGCGTACCTGGAGGACATCAGGTGATTCATGACCGTATGGTCTCCCTGTTTCCTTTAATGACGCAGCAACCGTGTCCCTATTCAAAAGCCACATTTTTCAGAGACGTTTTCTGCCCTGCAGAAATCGGCTCCGGAGTGTCCCTTGGCCGAGACTTAGCAGAGGGATCCTGACAAAGAGTTCAACCCAAAGTCAATTTTCTTTCTTTTCTTTTAAGCATTATATTTATTTCAAGGTGGGGTGGGGATCCTGAGAGCTGTGACTAGCCCAAGGTCACTCAGCTGGCTTCATGGGGGAGGGTGGAATTGAACCTGGTGTTCCCAGATAAGAGTCCAGCTCCCTAACCACTAGACCAAACTGGCTCACTATGTTGCATAAACTGTTATGCAGCAGATATAGCAGCAAAAGAAAAGAAAAGAAAAAAGGGTAGTTTCTCCTTTGGCTAAGTCACAGTAACATCTGTATTTCTTGTTTGTCTTAATTTGCAGCAGAACCGAAGACCTACAGCAAGCAAATGACATCCCAGCGGGACTGTTTTATATCTGAATTTCTCCGCATTGTTCTTTTCCTTTGAATGCCATGAAATTCAAACCTGCTCGCTTCCTGCTTTGTGTTTGCAACAACGGCACGGACAGTGTTACTACTTTTCCACTGGGGAAAATGACTTTGTTTGGAAACAAGGCAGCAACGATTCATTGGCCTTCTGAACGGCGTTCTGTAGCCCGGCTGGTGGATCAGGAGGGCGGGGTGGGGAATTGTTCAAGCTTTTTCAAAAGATGTTTTGGCCTTAAAGAACTGCCATGCGCAGCCATGGTTTTTACAAGATAGCAGGTCAAGTGAGAAAAATCGGCGGATCATGGATTTCCCTTTCGCTCCAAATCGCTGCCCCCAAGATGCGGTCAGACGTCTTGCCTTGACCTGTTTTCAACCCAAGGGTTGGCTGCAAATGGCCCCATCCTTCCCATCTTCTTACTCAGCCCCTTGGGAATTGCCAGGTGAAATGTGGGGCCGTCCTGCATTTCACTTCCTGTCCATGGGACAGGAATAGTGTTGGGAATGCAAGTGGACCCCAAACCAAACCAAACCAAACCAAACCAAACCAAACCAAACCAAACCAAACCAACCCCAACCCCATGCACCCAGACCTTCTCCCAGGTCCAGACACCGCCATCTTCTCAGAGGCTGGCATGACTGCGCATCTGCCTTCGCTGTCACCATGACGACGGTGATGCGCCATGCATGCGCAGTCACGTTTCTGGTCACTTGATGTGCCAGTGCACTTATGCGGCATGTCAGCTGACCCCCCCAAATCCAGAAGTGGTGTGAATGCTCACTCCAGTGGCTGGGAAAGGTACGTTTGTGGAACACATGTGGTGCATGATTTCATGCACCACCGCTAAGAGATGCTGGGTTAGCTTCTGTGACGGCGAGGGGCATTTCTGATGTGGAAACGCCTCTTGCATGTTCAGATGGTGCTTCCCAGAAGCTACCCAGCATGCACTAGGAGGCCAAGTGCGAATTGGCCTCATATCCCTTGTCTTGTAGTTTGGGGCTGTGGTTATGCTTAAGGCTTAATCCAGCTTCGGTCCACTTTTGGAGTGAGAAAACACACCAGCAAAGTGACAAGCTGTTTTCTTTCAGTGTTAAATAACTCGGAAAATTCACCTTTGGGACAGATAACGTGGAAGGAAAATTACCGGTCACTTTGCTGATGGATTCTCTTGCTCTGAAGGTGGACTGAAGCTGGATTAAACCTTAGGTGTGACCACAGCTTGGCTCATTTCTTACTCCAAGCATTGGCTAATCTGCAGGACGATGCAACCCAGCTGTCTTTCATGACAGGTTCCTGCTTCTTTTCTTTTCTTTTCCAGTATCCATTCCTTCATGTCTGGTTTTGTCCAAACTAAGACCCTCCTGGCATACTTGCTGTTCTCTGCCTTCTCAGAGCAGGTGCTGCAGGTCGAAACCTTCCCGGAAGAAAGGCAGCAGCCCTGATTTGAGCACCTGGAGTGGCCATTCCCCACCCCCATTGCCCTCACCTGGTGCCAATCAGTTCAAGGCTGGAGGAGGTGGAAGGCATCTTCTGCATGGAGAATCTAGGTCTGCGGAGTTCTGCTCCCTGGACCTTGGCTTTTCAGCCCTTCATTGCATTTTGTTTTCGAGCCAGCTGTGTTCCTGCTGTAAAGGTGAGCCTCCTTTTGCAGAAGCTACAGACGGTCTTGGGCATTTTGCCTTGGTCTCACCTTTCCTTTTGTCTGTTGTACGTTGTGGATTCAAGCCCCGGCTTCCGAAGCCTGCTTTTCCCTGGTTGTTCCCTTGCCTGTCGCGTTGACTGATGCTTCCTTGGGATTTAACTTCACCTCTCTTCAGCCCTGCGTGGGCCTTGGTTTGCCCTGGATCCCTATGCGTCAAAAGAGCTCTGTGTAGGTCTGCGCATGAATGCAATTTTCGGCATTCGGTTGTAATGGATATAATATTCGATGATCCGAATTTGTAAGAATAAAGAAAAACGAATGTCCGGACATTCAAACAGATATGAATACATTTGTATCTATTCATTCGAATATTCAATGCACATCCAATTATATGAATCTCGTACAGATGCGTATAGATATGCACAATACAAATGCAAGAATTATTTGTACGAATAACTCTAAATATTCATATTTGTATGAATACGAAAGTACAAATGTCTGGAAATTCGATTCGTATATGGATGTCTGAATTCGTATGGAGTCATACAAATGTTGAATATTTTGAATATTCATGGCTATCCCTAGCTCCATGCCTTCTCCCTGCATACGTTTTGTCAGTCTCTCAGATGTGCTTTGTTGGTGCCAGCCAGGGCATTTATTTGAAGGAAAAAAACTGACCTTTTTCAGGCCTCCCCTTTTCCCAGCTTTCTTTCCTCTGCCCGACTCTCTGGTTTTCTCCTCAGCATCTTTGCCATACCTCAAGACCCAGACGCCTCTGTTTCAAATGCTCACCAAAAATTTTAATCTTCTTCCTTACTGTCTAGGTTTTTGTTCCTGCCAGTTTGGTCTAGTGGTTAGGGAGCCGGACTCTTATCTGGGAATACTGGGTTTGATTCTGCCCTTCCCCATGAAGCCAGCTGGGTGACCTTGGGCGAGTCACAGCTCTCTTCTGAGCGCTCACAGCCCCACCTGCCTCACAGGGTGTTCTGTTGTGGGGAGAAGAACAGAAGGTTTGTCAGCTGCTTTGAGTCCCCTTAAGGGAGAAGAACAGAAGGTATGTCAGCCGCTTTGAGTCCCCTTAAGGGAGAAGAACAGAAGGTTTGTCAGCCGCTTTGAGTCCCATTACATGGGTGAGAAAAGTGGGGTAGAAAAGCCAAATCTCTCCTTTTCCTCCTCCTCTCCCCTCTTATTTTTTAAAATAAATTATTTATTAACACGAATAACATTGCACAATGGGTCATTCTAAATAATTTTTATGCCAGGTAGAGTGAATCAAAATGAGGGCTGAATTTGAATGCTGTTGATATTGGGTTGATGGTGAAGGAATTTGGTGGACCCAGACTGAGTTTCAGGGGATGATGGTCTGGGACAGAAAGGTCAGGGGGTTAAGAGAGAACATAGGAGGAGCCCTGCTGGATTTGGCCTCAGCCCATCTAGTCCAGCATCCCATCTCACACAGTGGCCCACCAAGTCCTTCTGGCATCTGAAGCAGAAGGCCAAGGTAGAACCTCCACCTGCTCTCAAATCCCAACAAATGGCCTTTAGAGGCATCCTGCCTGTCTCCCCAGTTTGGTCTAGTGGTTAGGGAGCCGGACTCTTATCTGGGAATGCAGGGATTGATTCTATCTTCCTCCACAAAGCCAGCTGGGTGACCTTGGGCTCTATTTCTGAGCTCTCCCATGGCTTTTAGAGGCATCCTGCCTGTCTCTCCAACCTGGATGTAGTACCCAGGCATCCATTTTAGCAGACATCGATACACCTGTCCTCCATTAATTCGTTTATAGGAACCTAAGAGGAGTTCTTCTGGATCAAGCCTTAGCCCATCTACTCCAGCATCCCGTCTCAAACAATGGCTCACCAGCTGCTTCTGGGCATCTCAAGTTGAAGATCAAGGCAAAACCTTCACCTGCTCTCCACTCCCTGCCTGTCTCTCCAATCAGGAAACGGGACTTAGGCGTTCATTCTAGCAGCTATTCATGTCCTCTGCTCCATGAATTTCTTTATAAGAGCACAAAAGGAACCCTGCTGGATCAGGCCACAGCCCATCTACTCCAGCATCCCGTCTCACAGAGTGGCCCGCCAGTTGCTTCTGGGCATCTCAACCTGGAGACGGAGGCAAAATGTTCACCTGCTCTGACCCACCTCGTTTCACGGGCGATGTTTTATGTGCTGGCAGGGCTCTTCCTCTCTTCTTCTGTTCTTACACACGGTGCTTACAGCCTGACAACATGTTTACCTTGTACAGATATGTTTGGATGCCAAGAGCATTTTCCCCTGCCTGGAAGCCTTTTTCCGCAGGAGCGGGCAGAGACGGAATGCTGCTGATTGCCTGCGTCGTCCTGCAAGAGCATGCGATGAGATTTGGGCACATCTGTCTCTTCACCTAAACTAACCTCGATTGAGTAACGGAGAGTTCTTCAAGCTCGCCTGGGCGGACCTATTAAACCAGGCAGGTGAGGGTTACGTGAGGCAAAAAGGCACGGCCTCACCTCCTAAAGCTCCTGCCAGATCCTCAGCCTTTTACATCCAGGAACATCTGCACACAACATCTGTCTTCCAAGCCACCCAGAACTGATTTGACTCCTGTATGGACTCCCAGGCCAGAGAATGATTAGAGAGCGCAGTCAATCGAACATGATCTTTACGGCAAACTTAAGTGACCAACAGACCATCAGGGGCCAAACATTGGCCCAGCGTGGCATCGGGGCTGCCTGGTGCTCCAGCCACCATGCCAGCAACCTGTTGGCAGGTTTCGAATGTCTAGCAAGCACTGTGGGGCAGAATTCAGGCCTGACCCAGTATCTCAAAAACGCCCATGGGCTGAGCCAACCTTGGCTTGATGATGATGATTTTATTTAGAAGGGTCTCTTCCAAAACACACTGATGATAAGAGACCTGCCTGCTATATGGGCAAACAAGATGGTTACCAAAGGCTCTGGGTGCTACTAGGTGGGCAGTTGAATAATAATAATAATTGGCTTTTCTACCCTGCCTTTCCTCACCCATTTAAGGAGACTTAAAGCTGATTTTCTCCCCACAATAGACAATAGGTGGAGCTGTGAGAGCCCAGAAAAGAGAGGTGCGACTAGCCCAAGGTCACCCAGCTGGCTTCATGGAGGAGTGCGGAATTAAACTGGGAGACTAGCAGATGAGAAGAGGAAGAGTTGGCTTTTATACCCCACTTTTCTCACCCATTTAAGGGGGTGCAAACCTTCTGTTCTTCAACCCACCACAGTCACCTTGTGAGGCAGATGCGGCAGTGAGAGCTCAGAAAGAGAGGCTGAAGTCATGGAAGAGTGCGGACTCAAACCAGGAGAACTCCAGATATAAGTCTGACACTCCAACCACAGGACCAAACAAGGTCACGAACATGATCTAAGTTGTTGTTTCCCACCAGCGTTCCTCAAGATGTGGTTGGACAATGGCTCACATCATGCGTAGTTGGCACAGTCAGTGTTCAGGAACAGTTATGGTGGATGATGGGAGCTGTAGTCCCTAAAAATATCTGGAGCAAACCCTAGTTAGGAAATGGTTGCATAACACTAGATTTCCATGTTGTTTGTCCATGGCATTCCCAGTCGCCTGCTTGCTCGTGTTTCTGGTATTGCACATGGGATAATTTCTTTCCCTGAGAAATTATATTATATTATATTATTCCATCAGATGTCTTTGGTTATGCACAAGAAGTGAAGTGTGGCTTCCTTTGCATGGGACTGAACATCCGTATGGAATTTAAATCCCATTACATTCAATGGGGATCTATTCAAACAAATACACATTTTCTTGCATTCAATACAAATCATACAAATAAAAAATCAATGCCCATCCCTGTTGAGATATACTTTTTGAATGGAGTGTATGGCTAGGAGGTATGGGGCCCAAGGACATGACCGATGTGCGTTTTATGCCCTGGAGCACACTCGCCTCAGCGGGTTGTCAGATAAATCCGTGAATGAATCCTTTTGCTGTATTCTTAGTGTGAGACAGGGGTGCACATGAATATTCAAAGCTATTCAAAATTCAAGCAAATCTGCTGGGATTTCGACATTCAAATTTGAATTGAACATCCACAAATCAGAATTTAAAGATTTGAATGAATTTCAAATTTGTGATCTATTCGTTTGAATTATCCAGATGTTCACATATTCACAGGTTTGTACATGATGCATCCTTGCAGTTATGCATCTTTCCCACATCTGTATGCATTTGTACGAATCCGTACGGGGTGAAAACGGGATGCATGCGGGATAACCACGGGATGGATTTGAAGGTGCTTAAATTTGGTTAAATTTGAATTTTAAAGCTTCGAATCAACTTGAATGGTCGGGTATTCGATTAGAATTGAATCAAATCTCAAAAATTGCATTTGTGCACGCCTCTGCATCAAACCTTCGCGTCAGCTTGGATGCCGACTCCCTTGGGTGGCCTCAAGCCAGACAGAGAAAGGAGAAGCCCTGAGACAGCAGAGAAAAAAAGATATTTCTGCTACCTTGGTAGGACTTCAGCCGATGCTCCGGTTCCAGGCATTTCTGGTGCACTTGGACTGCACCGTCTCTCTGCATTCCGTCTGACCTCTATGACTCGGCTCCACCTTCTCCGCTCTGTTGAGGTGCAGCCAGGGCTTTCCTGTGCTGGGGAAAGAATGAGGAAAAAAAAGCAAAAGGAAAGAAGAAAGTGGGAACGCAGCTGCATTTTAAGATTATGAGAGCATAGTGGCTGTTTTGGACAGTGAGCGTGAAGACGCACATGTAAAGAATGCTCAGAAAAGTCAGGGCCCTTTATCCAGAGATTTGCCTGTGTGATGAATGCATGCAAGAAGGAACTTTTGGGGGGAAATGCTCCTCTCTCTTTTATCTTTCTGAGGACTGTGGAAACTTGGTCCTTTCTCAAAGTATGCAAGCTGATGTTAGCATCAGCTCTTTTGGGGACTGATAAAGGTCTCAGACTCTCTCAGCAGGGGATAGATGCCATTGGAGAGGACCAACCTTTGGCCAGGGGTCCCATCATCAAAGGGAGTCCAGTCACCAGCTTAGCTTGGCTGTCTGGCTGTGGTAACATACTAGCGGTACGCACGAGTGCAATTTTTGGGGTTCGATTCGAATCTGCCAAATTCAAATTTAACCAAGTTCTATTTGAATTAAGCAAATTCGAATCTATTCGTCTGAGTTTTTCATTCGGATTTGCTGTTATGAATGTCAACATTCGTAGATGCCCGTACGCATCTTCCCCACTTCCGTACACATCTGTATGCATCTGTACACGCCTCTATGCATCCCATAGTATACCATATGCAACCTGTTTTCACCCCATACGGATCCGTACAAATGCATACAGTTGTGGGAAAGGTGCGGATCTTCAAGTATGCGTCGTGCATGAACCCGTACGCATGTGAATGTCTGAATAATTCGGACAAATCGATCCGAAATTCAGATCAAAACTTTAAATTTGAATTTGAAGACATTCAATTCGAATTCAAATGTTGAAATTTGGTCGATTCGTTTGAATTTCAAATGCATTTGAATATTCATGAAAATCCCTATAACATAACACTGTCTGGCTGCTGAGGTTTGTTCGCTGTGCAGCATTCTGTGCATGCCTTGGGGAACAGATTCCTCTTGCTAAGGGCATCTTCAAACGAAGCCACACCCCCGACTGGTAGGTCTATTTCCAGTCCCTTCCACCCACACCCATGACAACAATTCACCCATTTTGTTCTTGTACTTGGCAGTCGCAGTAGATTTGTGGCTGATGAAAAGCTCTCCGCATTCAGACGCAAGAGTTTGGTAGCCCCAGGTGAAAACCGATGGAATGCAAGAATCTCAGCGCCGCGTCCCTCCTTTGTCCACCCAGCTAGGAATTCCTCTTTGTGAACGACTCTTTGTTCTGTTCTCCCAATACCTTGTAACCTGCTACAAGATGCTGATGTTCCTCCCAGTGCCGCTTTCTATCTGATCCTCCGCCCAGGTGAGCCACAATTGAGCCAAGAAAACATTAGGAGGGAAATCCACCATCACAGCCACAAATCCTTACAAATGCTTCCAACAAGCACGAGAAAGGTGTCTGGTGTTGGCTCCCCCATCCCCTGAAATTCTGTAACCGGGGGGCCACCATGGAGAAGGCCTTCTCATGCTCTTGCCCTTTGAGCACCTGAGAATGTGGAACTACAAAAAGGATCACTCCTCTTGGATTTAGTAATCCTCCATGAATTTACCTAATCCTTCCTTAAAGCCATCTAGGCTGGTTGCTGTCACCACCTCTTCTGGTAGTAAATTCCATAGACGGGTGGCCTTCTGGGTGAGACAAATATTTCTCCCTGTCAGTCCTGACTCAGTGGCTATGGCTGCACCAGGCAGGATAGGGAGAGGATGTACAGGTATCTTCTACGTCTAAGGGCCTGTCTACAGCTAGGTGTTAATCTAGCTTCAGTCCAGAGAGAGAGAAAGCACCAGTAAAGTTGACTATTGTTTTTCTTTCCCTTATATTTTCTTTCCCTGACCAGAACAGCTGGCTAGACACACATCGTGCCCGTCCTAAAAGAGTTGCACTAGCTGCCGATTTGCAACCAAACCCAATTCAAGGTGTTAGCTCTGACTTATAAGGCTCTAAATGACTTGAACCTCAAGTATCTAAAGGAACGCCTTCTCCTGTATCAACCTGCCCATGCCTTAAGATCTGGAGGGGAGGCCCTCCTGGTTGTCCCACCACCCTCAGCAGCAAAAGGGGTGAGCGACCGGGAGCGGGGCCTTCTCAGTGATGGCCCCTAGGATATGGAATATTTTCCCGCCTTGAGGTGCGTCAATCACCTTCACTGTATACATTTCAGAAGGCAGTGAAGACGCACCTCTTTGCCCTGGCCTTTGGTTCAATGGGGATACACTCTCCCTTCCCACTTGGAGACACTGTTGTTTTAATATATACAGTTATTGTTTTAATAATGTTTTGATTTTAAATGTTGTTACCCACCCAGAGACCTTTGGGTATAGGGTGGGATAAAAATGAACTCACCCACCCACCCACCCACTCACTCACCCACCCACACACCCACCTATATCTATCTATCTATCTATCTATCTATCTATCTATCTATCTATCTATCTATCTATCTATCTATCTATCTATCTATCTATCTATCTATCTATCTATCTATCTATCTATCTATCTATCAACTAAAAGATAGATTTTCTCAGATAATGCCAAAGGAAAGCACTTTGTCAGAGTGAGGTTGCTCCCTCACTCTGAATGCGGAGTGAAGCTGGATTAAAACCTATAGATGGGGTCTATGGGAATCTTAAGCCTATTACCCCAGGACTGCATTGCAAATCCTTATTCTTGATTCTTCAGATGCTCAACCTGAATATTCAATCAAAAATATTTATTATGGTCAAAGACTGGAGAATAAAACCTAGAGATAGCATAAGCAGTTCAGTTTAAAACAATAGCAGGTTTTTTATATAAAAGAACAGATGAGGCATAGGAACTCTATCCGGAAGCAGAGACCCAGAAGGGAAAAGCAGAAACTGAACAAGGATTCAGAGCTAAAACAAAACATTAGGACGTCTTTTGAAGATGGAGGACGCTTGAAGCTCAGGTGGAGTCCGTGGCCAAGGATGCCTGTTCCCGACTATGGCTCGTGTACCACCTGAAGCCTTTTCTGGACAGAGGTGACTTGGCCACAGTTATCCATATTCTGGTAACCTCCAGACTAGACTACTGTAATGCGTTCTTCACGGGGCTGCCCTTGAAGATGGTTTGGAAGCTGCAGCTGGTGCAGAATGCAGCTGCTAGACTGCTGACCAGAACAGTTGGCCCCCCAAATATCCAAAGGAACTCTTTCCTTTCTTCCATATCGACCTGCCCGTGACTTAAGATCTGGAGGGGAGGCCCTCCTGGTTTTACAACCACCCTCAGCAGCAAAAGGGGTGGACACCCGGGAGAGGGCCTTCTCAGTGATGGCCCCTAGGCTGTGGAATAGTTGCCCCCTTGAGGTGTGTCAGGCTCCTTCACTGTATATGAAGGCAGTGAAGATGCACCTCTTTGCCCTGGCCTTTGTTAACTGCCTTGAGACTTTCGGGTATAGGGAGGGGATAGAAATATAAAAGATAAACAAACAAACAAACAAACAAACATCTCCCAGGGCGCATCAGGTTTCCACAGGAGGGTTTCAGCGAGTTGTTCCCGGCAGCGACCACTAGGTGGCACATGGTGCAGCCACAATGCGCTGAATTCCTCCTGCTTATTGACAATGTATTTCTTTCCCCATTAAGTGGAACTGAGAAAGAGAGAAAGGGAGGGAGAGAGAGAGAAAGTGTGTGGTGCGTGTGGGTGAATGCGTGCGTGCCCAGGAGAGCAACTTCTTTTTGGGAATAGTGGAAGGCAAGGCAGCCTGTGTGATCTCGAAGGTTGTCCTTCCGCCTGTAGCCTTGGGATTAGCTCGGAAAGCGGGGACACCTCTTGGTATCTCATGTGGCTCTTGATCCATCAGCCTCAGCCTGAAGTCCTCCTGAAGGGGCAAGGGAGACTGACAAGGTGAAAAAGAAGGAAGGAAGGAAGGAAAGAAAGAAAAGAAAAGAAAAAAAGGAGAAGCTGATTTGGTTGCACCATGCAAACTCTGCCCGGCTCCTAAAATGTGGCGGCGTGAGGTGGGCTTCACAGATTTTGTCTTCTGCCTCCAAGGCTGTGAACCTGTGGCTCCTGGAGGGTTTGATTTAAGGAGAAGCTCCAGAGGACCCTGGAAGAAGGATAAGAAGGAAGGTGGTTCCAGGCTTTTGGAAGGATAACACGGGGGGCCGCCAGGTCCTGGAGGGCACGCTTGAGAAGGTGGAACTGGCCATAACCCAGTCGCAGGTAGGCGCTTCTTAACCTCAACCCCCCCAGCTCCATAGGTGGAGAAAACCAAAGTGATTTTGCAGAGCAGACCCCCCCCATGTCTTTCCTTCCAAGCCCCCCCCCCCATGATGTGCAACAAGGCTGATTTATTCCCTGGGGGGGCAGTGCTTGGTGCTTCCAACCCAAGACGCTTGGTTGCGCTGCCTTTTGCATGCTTTCCCATCGCCAGAGGGATTCTTCCAGGCTGAGACACCTGCTGTGGCATTTCTAGGACCCGAGGGAAGGAGGGAGGGGGAAACAGCATCCCTCTCCCCCCCCCCCCCCCGCTGATTGACTTTCCGAACACTGGCAGCTCTGCAGCCTGCCAGGATCTGAGCTTGGGCACCCGCTCCCATTCCGGATGGCGAAGCAGCCTGCCGCTGCACCTTCCACAAGCCATCCCATGCCCCTGTTGCTCCAGGCCGTGAGGAGCGTGGCTGCGGTCAAACTTAAGGTTTAATCCGGCTTCAGTCCACTTTCAGAGTGGGAGAACCCATCGGCAACGTGACAAGCTGTTTTCTTTTAGTGTTAAACAACTCAGGAAATCCACCTTTGGGACGGAGAACGTGGAAAGAAAATTGCTGGTCGCTTTGCTGATGTATCTTCTCGCTCTGAAGGTGGACTGAAGCTGGATTAAAATCTTAGGTGTGGCTGCAGTCAAGGTTTGACTCGGCTTCAGTCCACTTTCAGAGCGAGAGGACACATTGGCACAGTGACAACCTGTTTTCTTTCAGTGTTAAATAACTCAGGAGAGTCACCTTTGGGAGTGATAATGTGGAAAGAAAATTGCTGGTTGATTTTCTGATGTGTTCTCTCGCTCTGAAGGTGGACCAAAGCCGGATTAAACCTTAGGTGTGACCACAGCAAGGGAAGCAGCACGTGATGGAGGGACGTGGCCGCTGGACCCTTTTGAGGTCCTCCAAAGGCAGCCGCCTGCTTCTTTCACCGCACGCTGCATGCGTCGCCCCACTTCTCGCCCTTTGTCAGGATGGGCATGCCAGGGCCAAGGAACGCATTTCCGAAGCAACAGTGCGGTGCGCCAAGGGACTCCTGTGTGCCAGAGGTTCTGGGTGACGAAAGGGGTTAGAAAGGGTCACGTGCCAAAGGACAGCACAGTCTGGGCTTAGCATCTCCATCCTTCTCTGTTGCCATAGGGTACAAGGTGGCACAGGTAGAGATGTACACAAATGGGTTATTCTTTCCCCAACTCGGGAAAGAAGGGCTGGCTAAGACTCAGGGCACCTTGGCTAAGTGGGAACTCTATCCACAGTCCCCCCAGACTTAGGCTGAGTTTCACCCATTGCGAGATGAAACAAACGGCCACAGTCCCTTTTGGGAAGGGTCAACTGGCGCTAAGTTTATGCCTGAATATTCGAAATATTCATTATTGGTACAAATTCATACGAATTCGGACAGATATTCGGATTTCTGAATTCAAACAAATATGAATTTTTCAGGTTATTCATACAAATAATTCGGATGCTGGTATCTGTACAGGTACCCTTACGCATCTCGTAGGCTTCCGTACGAGATGCGTACAGGATGCAAACAGATCTGTCCAAGATGCTCAGGTGGATAAGTCTGGTGTCTCTGGTCCTGTCCCACCTGTGACAATTATTACCTGCAGTGAAATGTATCTGCACAGGAACAGTGCACGCTAGAAGCACTATTTGCATGTTTGCATCTTTGGTCTGCGCTTGGAAACTGTTGCCGCTTTTGCAAAACGGATCTTCTCTGCAAGCAGGTCTTTAATTCTTGTGAACATGTCTTGGTAGCCAGCAAATCGATTTCTGTCCTCTTTTCCCTCCAGGTAGCAATGCACACGGATTTTATTTTATGTATGTTTTTACGCAAAGTATCTGATACAGTCTTTCTAAACCCTGGTTTTAATCTCGGGCATATTCATTTTAATCTTGGGCATATTCATTTTGGCTTTGTTCTTTGCCCTGGGACTGTGAAAAACGCAAACAGTGGATAAAATAAAACTTTCATGGCTTTTCCACCAGACTTAGTAGACTGCAGAGGAAAACCCCTCTGGCTTGAATGGGATCTCCACATGCATTGTTGCTGATAAGTAGCCATAGGAAAAGGGGGCTTAAATGTCAGGTGAAACAGGTGGCTTGCTGATCCTTCTCTGCTTTTTCTGGTATACCTGATGTGATCCTGCAAGCAGATTGAAGTCTGGCTGTGCACACAGCAAAATTTGTCTTGAATTAGCTTTCATAACAGTTTATGTAATCCCTACCAGAATCTCTGGGAATAAATTGTAGATCATACTGTATCTGTGTAAATCATCATCATCTAGTTAAGCCTGGGTAGTATCAAGATTTCAGAGGTTGATTGGTAGAGCCTTTGGGGGGCAAACCTTACGCTGGCACCTCGGTTTGCTCCTTTAATGTTGATTATTGGTGCAAAATGCCAGAGGGTGCCCCCTGGTCCAGAAAGTAGCTTCCCCCCCAGAAAACATTTTACTTACGAATATTCGATATGTATCCAATGAAACGAATCTCATAAATATCTGTATGCATCCCGTTTTCATCCCATACGTATCCGTATGGATGCGTATGGATACGCACAAGACACGTACATAATGCATATGTATCCGTATACATATGAATGTCCGAATTATTTGTACGGATAGCTTGAAATATTCGTATTCATATGAACAGTTTAGTACGATTCATATACGAACGTCCGGATTAGTCTGAATAATGAATGTTCACGAATATTGGTGGACATCGTGAAATGCTTTGAGGTCTTAACAGGAAACAGTACCAATTTCTTTTTTCTTTTACATAAAGTAAATAAAAATAACCTGAGAAAATAATGTGACTTGCCTGCATGTCTTGAAAGACAAATTTGCATGGGATTTCGTGCCGTGTGATTTGTTCTACGTGACATTTTAACATTTGGAGGGGATGGACATGATGTAAGAACCTAAGAGGGGCCCTGCTGGATCAGGCCACGCACCATCTGGTCCAGAATCCTGTGGCTCATCAATTGCTTCTGGGCATCTCAAGCAGAAGATGAAGGCAAAACCTTCACCTGCTCTGGAATCCCTGAAAATGACCTTGAGGGGCACCCTGCCTGTCTCTCCAACCTGGAGGTGGTACTTAGGCATCCATTCTAGTACCACTGATACACCTGTCTTCTAAGGCTTTGTCTGTAAGAACCTAAGAGGCGCTGGATCAGGCCACAACCCATCTAGTGCAGCATCCTGTATCACACAGTGGCCCATCAATTGCTTCTGGGCATCTCAAGCGGAAGACAAAAGGAAAACCTTCACCTTTCAATTCCTTGTAAACGGCCTTTAGAGGCATGTTGCCTGTCTTTCCAACATAGAGGCAGTATGTAGGCATCCATTCTAGATAAGAACCTAAGAGGAGCCGTGCTGGATTGGGCCATAGTCCATCTAGTCCAGTATCCTGTCTCACACAGTGGTCCATCATTTGATTCTGGGCAAAACATTCACCTGCTCCCGATTCCCTGCAAATGGCCTTTGGAGGCATCCCACCCATGTCTCCTACCTGGAGGAAATACCTAGGCATCCATTCTCCACGGCATTTCCTCCAAGAAGAGCAAGGAGGCTGGAACCGGCGTTTCTCCTGCCCTGCACCTACCCCAGTTACGCCACGCCTCCCTCCAGGGAGTTAAAAAGAGATGCTCATTCCATCTGGCCTGCACTCACTTCCTAGAGGCGGGTATGAATTAAAATGGGCGCTTAACCCGCTTTCGCATTCAGCTGGGCCATGCCTTCCTCCTGGGAGTTAAAAAGGGGAGAGAGAACATTGCTTAGGATATATAATTTGCTGTCTCATTTACTGAGATTGACTTTTTACTGGTTGTTGTCCTGATTTGTTGTATTACCTGATGCGGCGACGGTTCACGTTGTTTTGTGCCGCCCTTTGGTTTGAGTTATTGAAACTGATTCCCGTACTTGCTGTGTTTATTTGCTGTAGTCGTTTGATGTGACAATTGTATTTGCATTGTATTTTTTCTGTTTGTTGCCAACCGCCTTGGGCAAAGTTTTCTTTTGGAAAGGCTGCATACAAATAAAAATGGGAATGGAAAGCGCATGAACTTGCTCGCACACGAACTGCCCATAGTTCTGGAAGGGCCCCTACAGCTCAGCTGCTACCCTCAGTCGATGCCGCTTGCCTCCCCAGAGCTGCCCAGCGCTTACTTATCTCCTCGTGGAGGCCAGAGCCAGAGATTTCCAGGGCTGCCCTTTGAAGTACAAATCAGTCGCAGGATGGTCTGCTTCATGTTTCTCTCTGGAGTGTTTGCAGAACGGGAGACGCCACAAGCCTGGTGCGTTTGCCAATGTTTGCCTTTCCTTTGGTTCTAGTGCTTTGCAGCTTTCATCCCTCCTCCTTCCCTGTCCACGGGTCTGGTTAGAAAGAATGTGGGAACCTTTCTGGTTTATCTGGGCCTCTATAGCATCTCTAGTTTGCCCCTCTTAGGCTGTAGGCACACCTAAGGTTTAATCCGGCTTCAGTCCACTTTCAGGGTGAGAGAACACATCAGCAAAGTGGCCAGTAATTTTCTTCCCACATTCTCTATCCCAAAGGTGAATTTTCTGATTATTTAACACTGAAAGAAAACATCTTTCTTTCTTTCTTTCTTTCTTTCTTTCTTTCTTTCTTTCTTTCTTTCTTTCTTTCTTTCTTTCTTTCTTTCTTTCTTTCTTTCTTTCTTTCTTTCTTTCTTTCTTTCTTTCTTTCTTTCTTTCTTCCTTCCTTCCTTCCTTCCTTCCTTCCTTCCTTCCTTCCTTCCTTCCTTCCTTCCTTCCTTCCTTCCTTCCTTCCCTCCCTCCCTCCCTCCCTCCTTCTTTCTTTCTCTTCTCTCTCTCTTCCTTCCTCTTCCTTCCTCTTCTCTCTCTCTTCCTTCCTTCCTTCCTTCCTTCCTTCCTTCCTTCCTTCTTCTTTTTAATAATCTTCTTTATTTAGAGTTTTACTAACAAATTGTATGAATAATAACAACAATGTACAAAAATATGAGAATGGAACATAGTTATACATACAAACAATATCAGTTTTAAAATTTGGGTTGTGTTACAGTTAATTAGAATCAGATTTATATCCCTTGCTTCATGGGGGAGGGTGGAATCGAACCCGGTATTCCCAGATAAGAGTCCAGCTCCCTAACCACTTGACCAACCTGGCTCATTAAGACGATCTAATGGGGGTTGGCCAGCATGGAAAACACATTAAAATAATGTGAGTAACACGACCTGAAGATAACCTGAGGTCATCCTAAACCAGCAGTGGTGCTCAACCTTCCTAATGCCGTGACCCCTTAATGGAGTTCCTCATGTTGTGGAGACCCCCAACCACGGTGGTGAAGCAGCTGGAAGGTGGGAGGGAATGGCGGCAGGAGGCTCGTCGCGACCCCTCTGAAAGGGTAATTCGACCCCCAAAGGGGTCCTGACCCCCAGGTTGAGAACCACTGTCCTAAACTAACGGTGTGACCAGGGCCATGGAAATTTAGCCTGATCCACAGCTGGATGTCTTTGCTTCCAACCTCTGGCTCACCCCTCCCTTCATGAGATGTTTCGTACTCATTCCTACCTGCTGACTCTGGAGTAGGCAACCACCCTCTCCTGACAGAGCGGCGTTGAAAGGCCTGCCTAATAAGACATGTAATGGCATGGAAAAGAGATCTCCTTTTGTTGTTAAGGTCACGTCAGTTCCAGTGATGTCTCTGTTCCCTTTGTTATCTTCGGAGACCAGGTGAACACCTTTTTGTTGTTATTCACCGAACCTTTGTTCCCCCATAAACCACACTGCAATCTGGTTTTTGTTTTCTCAAAGGGGAATTCTGCAATCCTCAGCACACCGTAACCTTAGATAACTGTGCACAGCTTTGGGGCTCTAAGGAATTTCTGCCAGCTCGCTTGTTTTGCCTGTTGAGGGCAGTTACCCCTAGGGAAGGTGGCAAGACACCAGTTTGGTCTAGTGGTTTGGGAGCCGGACTCTTACCTGGGAATACTGGGTTTGATTCCAGACTTCTCCACAAAGCCATCTGCGTGATCTTGGGTTAGTCACAGCTCTCTTCTGAGCCCTCACAGCTCCACCTGCCTCACAGGGTATTCTATTGTGGGGAGAACAGAAGGTTTGTCAGCCACTTTGAGTCCCCTTAAATGGGTGAGAAAAGCGGGGTAGAAAAGCCAACTCTTCTTCCTACTTCATGAATGACCTTGGGCTTGTCACAGCTCTCTTCTGAGCTCTCACAGCCCTACCTGCCTCACAGGGGGTGCTTCCGCACAGGCTTTAATAAATCCGGATCTACCTCATGTGGATTTAGTAAAACTGGGTTTCAGTAGACCCGGTTTTACTAAATCCGGATGCCCAGTAGATCCGGATTTACGGGGTAGATCCGCATCTAATAGATGCGGATCTACCCCCTCCCCGTCTTTCGGCACACGAGGCGGGAGGATGGATTAAATATGGATTGGAGGCATCCGCACAGCACCCGCCACCCATCCATGCTCCGGGGCCCTCCCCCGGCCCAACATGCTTGGCTCCTTGGAGCCAAGCATGGCGAGCTGTGGGACCCCGCTGCTGTGGCTTGCCCTTGCCCCAAAGTGGCAGCTTGCCGCTTCTGGGGCCAGGGGGAGCTTCCCTAAACCCCTCCCTAGCCCACCCGGGGGAGACGGGCCAAAATCCCCTCCTTACCTGCTCAGCATCGCCCCAATTCTGGCAGGAGGGACCCAGGATGCAGCGCGCCTGCGTCCTGCGTGCCTCCTGATTGGCCAGGGCTGCTCTTGGCAGCTCCAGCCTTCAGGAGGTGTTCTGCGCAGGGTGGTCTAGGGAGAGGTTTAGGGAAGCTTCCCCTGGCTCCAGAAGCGGCGATCCGCCGCTTCTGCGGCGAGGGCGAGCCGCAAGGTAGGTGGCCCCCAGCTCACCGTGCTTGGCTCCAAGGAGCCGAGCATGGCGGGCCTGGGGAGGGCCCTGGGTAGGAACCATTCTGCTGTGTGGACACATCCTAAAAGGATGCGTTTTCACAGCGGAACACCCATTAAGCCCACAGTATATGTCGTGTCATTTTCACACCCATTTAGCACACTTTAGGTATGGATAGGTGCGGACACACCCCACAGGAAGTGTGCTAAATAGGTCCGAAAATGCGGACTCGTCATCCTAAAAGTGTTCTTAATCCGTGCTGCTGTGCGGACACACCTCACCAGAAATGTCCGAAACAGCAACACATGTGAGGACGCACATTTCCAAATGTGTGCTTAATTGGTGTTAAAGGGCCTGTGCGGAAGCACCCAGGGTGTCTGTTGTGGGGAGAACAACAGAAGGTTTGTCAGCCACTTTGGGACCCCTTAAATGGGTGAGAAAAGTGGGGTAGAAAAGCCAGTTCTCCTCCTCCTTCTTGTTAGGAAAATTGCTGCCCTATCATCTTTCTTCCATTTATGAGGGTTTTAGTAAACATACAAGCTAGAGACAAAATAATACTTTTATTCTATATTGCAATACAGTGGTACCTCGACATACAAGTGCCCTGACATACAAGTGTTTTGAGATACAAGCCGCCGAGCGAGTGATATTTTGCTTTGAGATGAGAGCAAGATTTGAGATACGAGTATGTAAATACAGTACAGTACATAACAAGAACAACTGAGGTGGTGTTTTGGGAGCTGGAATGGATTAATGGGAAAATTGCTTTGAGATACGAGCGATTTGACATAAGAGCAAGGTTACGGAACAAATTAAACTCGTATGTATAGGAAACTTGCCTTTCAGGCATTCCTTCAAGTCGAGTTCCAACTCTCTCACACCACAGCATGACTTTTATCCCTATCCCAGCAAAACCTTCACCTGCCTGTTTGTTCACTTTTCCCTTTTGCCTTGAGATGCCCAGAAGCAATTGGTGGGTCACTATGTGGGACAGGATGCTGGACTACATGGGCTACGGCCTGATCCAGCAAGGCTTCTCCTATGTTCTAACTTTGTCTTGGGGCTTTGAACCTTCAGATACATTCTCCAGCTGGCTAGGCTTCATATAGTTTAGTGTTAACACTAATGGCTCTCTCTTTCTCACGCAAAATCTAAGAGTCGTCTTTTGAGCCCCGTGATCTCTAGGAGCACATGTGCAGCCTAACTATTCTCTTCAAACAAAAGGACATTTATCTCCCTCAGCTCCAAAAGCCCTCCACCTATTTTAAACATGCCACTTCATTTCCTCTTTTTTTGTACTTGGAACTGGGATGGCCCCTTGCTCGGACCGTCCTGTCCTTTAGCTCACATCTCTGCTCCCATTGTCTCGTATTTCTGGGTGTGGCACTCTGTGTTCTTCAGAAACTTCAAAGCATTAGACATTCCAGGCACCTGTCTCATTGATGTGGCTCTATTTGTTCTCAGCTGATGGATTGACTGCCGTTCTGTTGGCATCCCATAATTCCTCCATTGTCTCACTCTGTCTTTTTTGGCTTTTAGCAAACCGTCTGGCTCATACTTACCCCCTGAAATCAATGGCTCACCTAATGCGCACTTGGCCAATTGCTTCAGTGAATGCAGTTAGCTTGCAACAGGAGCTGGGTCCCTTCTTCAAAGAGTTTTTGGGACCTTTTCTTCTCCTTCTCCTCCTTCTTCTAAGGACATCTGCTCATGCGCACAAGAGAAACCGGCTTTTAAGTGCTGAGCACATTTACTAGCACAGCTGAAAGCCTGGGCAGGTCATTAAGAATAAGAATATAAAAATAATAAATAAAGCAAACAATGGTTTAGCTTTCCTTTCGTTTGGGAGATGTCACAAAAGACTGTTCAAAACTTGATGTAATTCCAAACTTCTTCTTCCTCTTCCTTCTCCTCTTCCTCTTCTTCTTCTCTTCCTCTTCCTCCTCCCCTTCTTCTTCTTCCTCTTCAGGCTGCGCGAAGGAAAGATGCTGTCATTCATAGATTCTCAATAAGAGTCTGACCTTGTGTTTCAAGCTTCAGAGGCACTTAACCTGTGCAGAGATTGAAAGTGCACTTTCTCATGGTCAAACTGGATGCCACTTGGGCATTTAGAGCCAGTGGCTGAGATGCTATAAGCAGGATTAGGAGCAGGTCAGACACGAAGCACCTCTTTTCCTCCTTGCAATGGATTTATTTATTTAATTCCTTAAAAGGATTTGTTTCAAATAGAGATGTGCACAAATTGTTTTTTTATTCTGCTTTCGATCCATGTTGAATTCAGTCTGGTTCTGCTGCAGGTTAGGAATCTGCAAGAATATTTGAAACATTCAAAATTCGATCAATCTCATTTGAATTCAGACATTCAAATTGAATGCCTATACATTTGTCTTTTAATGTTCAAATCATTCAAACAGATTATTCAGTCATTTGTACGTGTTCGGATACCTATGCGTTACATATGTATCTGTACGCATCTTATTCGTGCCCCCCACCCCCTTCCTCTGTCTTTCATTGTCTCTCGCCCCTTCCTCCCACCTGTTCCTCCATCTTTTGTCATCTCCCACCCCATTCCTCTGTCTTTCTTCATCACCTGCTGTTTTCCCCTGCCCTGTTCCTCTGTCTTTCGTCGTCTCCCGCCCCTTCCCCCCGCCCCTTTCCTCTGTATGTTGGAGAACGGTGGGGAAGGCAAGCAGCAGGATGACGAAAGACCAAGGAACGGGGCGGGAGGGAAACGGCGCCCCCATGCTGTTGGGATGGCTGCAAGGAGCCCTCGACGCTAGTAAAAAAATAAATAAATCTGGGTTAAAACCTGGACTTTTTTTGACCAGTCGGAATGTAGCCCAAAGATTTGCAAGCCCAGCTTTAGTCCACTTTAAAACTTAAACCAGCAAAGTGACAATCTGTTTTCTTTCAGTGTTAAATAACTCAGAATAATGTGGAAAGGAAACTACTGGTCACTTTGCTGATGTGTTCTCTCACCCTGAAGGTGAACTGAAGCTGGGGCGTTTTTCTACTTAGCACCAAAGGACCCATTAAGGGTCCTTAATGGGTCCTTAAAGGGTACTCTAGTGCTAAGAGGAAAAACACCCCTGGATTAAACCTTAGGTGTGACCACAGCCAAGGAAGCCACCCTCCAGCCGGTCTATTCTGCTCCCACTTAAGTCTCCTAGGCTGGCCATTTCACTGATGCATTTTCTCACTCTGAAAGTGGACTGAGGCTGGATTAAAAGTTAGGTGTGAACGTAACCTCTGAACCTCTGTGATCCAGCCACAGCTTTGATTGCTCCCACACATGTTTGAGAATGTATGCTTGGCACAAGCTATTTACACTTCCTGAACTCTTGACGTAAACCACAGCTAACAAAAGGTAGCCCCTTGTCGCATCTGAGACAAAAGCTGTCACCGTCTGGGAGAGGCTGAAGAGTTATATTTCCTGCTGCATGTTCCCTGCATAGAACTGGGTGGACGTCGCTTTGACCATCACAACAGGGTGTTTCTTTTTCTTTTGGCTGGATTTCACATCCGTCCTATATCACCGTGGCGTGCGCGGCACTTTAATCTCTGTGTACACATGCTCGCAATTAGCTGCGTGGAAGTATTTATTGTTTCCTAAGGTCTTGCTAATAAGATGGATCATAAACTTTTAAGAGGGACTAGAAAGCAGGGTCTTGGTTCTATGCTGAATATTAATGCTGTAGGTGAACCACAAATCCTGCGAGGTTGGAAATTTGCTTGTGAGAGATCATCCTATTGCTGTTGGCAAATCCTCATTTCTGGAAGGTTTGTGCTGATGGAAGAGGGCAGAAGAGTTGGTTTTTCAACCCTGCTTTTCTCACCCATTTAGGTGGACTCAAAGCAGCTGACAAACCTTCTGTTCTTCTCCCCACAACAGAACACCCTGTGAAGTGTGTGTGTGTATGGGGGGGGGGCTGTGAGAACTCAGAAGAGAGCTGTGACTAGCCCAAGGTCACCCAGTTGGCTTCATGGGAGAGTGTGGAATCAAACCCGGTACTCTGAGATAAGTGTCCAGCTTGTTAACCACTAGACCAAACTGGCTAGTGTTTGGCCTTAGATGTTCCAAATGAGCATAACAACCACGTAAGCTGGGCTTGTCCTCTCTGGGTGCCTTCATGAAGATTTTAGACTTAGGTTGCATTCAGACGTTGCTTATGTATTCTGCTGGATTTGGATATTCTGGATTGAGGCATGGAGGCTATGTTACCTCCAAGAGCACCACACTGCGCATTGTCCTCTGCTGAACTGGGGATTAGATCTTCAGAGCGTCTCTTGGATCCACCTTGTGGATCTAGGGTTCCAGTAGATCTGCATGCCTTCTATTTTGGGAGTCAATAGGGGGAAAGTTGCAGCTGACTCTGAGCAAAGAGCAGATCACATCTTTGCTTTCAGTCCCAGAAGATAAATGGAAATCTCTGTGCCAGCTCTTCAAGCAGAAGGAAGTGGTCCATCGGGGAGTTCTTGTGAAAATAATCCTGACCTTCTGCTGATGAAACTAGCTTGCTGTGGTTCACTTCTTCAGGAATGTCTGCCTTTCTCGGAAGCATTTGGGGGATTCCATGTTGTTTGTCCAACAATTCAAACGATGTTCCGTCCTTTCCTCTCCTCCCGGGCTTATAGCATTGGGAAACAAAGTAGCATTATTGCTTGAAGGCAGGTTGTATAATCAATCTTCTCTCGTGGTTTCGGCTTGGCTGCCTCATTGCTTGGAAAAATGGGACCTTTTATGAGTGATGGCTGCTGATTCCTCTTTGCACAGAGAAACAGAGCAAAGCAAACACTATTCGGAGTCAGCTTGGCTCTCCTGAAACTATTCATCTCCTACTCCGGCAATATGTCTTGGAGAACGAATACCATCTTCTCATCTCCTACTCCACCATCTAGCTAAGGACCATAAGAACATAAGTGGAGCCCTGCTGGATCAGGCCACAGCCCATCTAGTCCAGTAAGCCATCTCACACAGTGGCCCACCACTTGTTTCTGGGCATCTCAAGTAGAAGACAAAGGTGAAACCTTCACCTGCTGCTTGGGCAAATGACCTTTAGATGTATCCGGCCTTTTGAAGTATCTTGCCTGTCTCTCCAACCTTAAGGTGATACCTAGAAGAAGAAGATTTTGCTTTTCTACCCTGCTTTTCTCACCCATTTAAGGGGACTCAAAGTAGCTGACAAACCTTCTATTCTACTCCCCATCACAGAAACCCTGTGAGTTTGGTGGGGCTGTGGGAGCTCAGAAAGAGAGAGGTGACTAGCCCAAGGTCATCTAGCTGATTTCATGAAGGAAGAAGACGGAGAAGAGTTGGATTTTCTTGCCCTGCTTTTCTCATCCATTTAAGTGGACACAAAGTAGCTGACAAGCCTTCTTTTCCTCTCCCCACAACAGACACCCTGTTATGGACGGGGCTGTGAGAGCTCAGGACAGAGCTGGGACTAGACCAAGGTCACCCAGTTGGCTTCATGGAGAAGTACGGAATAGAAATGCCAACTCTTCTTCTTCTTCTTCTTCTTCTTCTTCTTCTTCTTCTTCTTCTTCTTCTTCTTCTTCTTTATTGGGCTCACACATCCTTCAGTGCCTTTCCCCTTAAACTGGCTTCCTAAATGAAGAAAGCTACAGCCATTCTATTTGGTAGGATGGTTCCCGAAATCCCACAAAATTGTTACCCTGCATCAATGTTTTGAATCCTGACCTTCACACATGTTTAAGAAGAAGAGTTGGCTTTTCTACCCTGCTTTTCTCACCCATTTAAGGAGACTCAAAGTGGCTGACAAAACTTTTCTATTCTTCTCCCCACAACAGAACACCCTGTGAGGTAGGTGGGGCTGTGAGAGCTCAGAGGAGAGCTGTGACTAGCCCAAGGTCACCCAGCTGGCTTCATGGGGGAGGGCAGAATTGAACCCAGTATTCCCAGATAAGAGTCCAGCTTCTTAACCACTAGACCAAACTGGCCTTGTTCCTGCCAGCCCGCAAGTCTTGGTTCCGTCTTTCTTTCCACATTATCAATCCCGAAGGTGAATTTTCTGAGTTCTTCAGCACTGAAAGAAAACAGCTGTTGGTCACTTTGCTGATGTGTTTCCTCACTCTGAAAATGTCCTGAAACTGGAATAAACCTTAAGTGTGACCACCACCCTAGACACCAATCCTAGATCGCTTGCCTTGTGTCCACTTAATGGGCAGGACAATCCCAAATCATGTCTTTGCCCTGAACTGTTTTGGGAGGGCTGGGAGACATTGATGCTGAATAGCCCGGAGATTGTGAAAGCTGACCTTTGGAACGCCCTTGGAATAGATAAGCATTCTTATACAGGTTTTTTTTTTTTTAAGAAAAAAGCCGGCAGGACGCTCTCAAACTGTACCATAAATGTAGACACTTATTGGCAGCTCTGGGTGTGTAAAATATCTTTTACAGAAAGTTGGCAATTTTGACTTTCTTTGCGAAGTTTTCTGGATGAGTATTGGCACGCTCCCAAGCTGTGCTCTTACTGAACAAATATGCAAAGATTACTTTTCCCAAGGATTTCATAATTTTTCCACCAATCTGAAGGGGGGGGGGAAGAGAAACTATGAATGCCAGCATTTTATGCTGTTTCTAAAAATTGTCACAGCACCGCTTTGCCAAGACGTACGCCGACGGCTTGTTTAGCTTTGAAAGTTGTCGGACAACATGATGAAATCTGTCTGTAATTCATCCTGAAAGCAAAAGGTTCTCTTTGGCAGGTACAGTGCTGCATCTGTGCCAGTGCAGATGACACTAATTATTCTTCACTTAACCTTATTTTGGATTATAGCTCAGAATAGGGTCCTGCTGTCCAGCATGCTTGGGCAGGTTAAGGCAGGTACCAGGTAAGGCCTCCCATGGACTCTGTTAGCATGCGGACATCAGACCCCTATCCTGAGATATGATCCAGAATAAGGCCAAGTGCAGAAGGGCCCAGGAGTCTCTTCTGGCCTGGAGACAGGAAGGCAAATATGGAGGAGGTAACCACGTAGGTTCTTTAGGACTGGAAATGTGCATGATGTGTGGCTGCTCACCTCTGAAAGGATATTGCAGAACTGGAAAAAGTGCAGGGAAAGTCAACCAAAACAATCAAGGGGATGGGACACCTTTCCTGTTGTAATGTTTGTGTTTTAATAAACATGCTGACACCTTTTAAGTCCAGTGGATCATTTACATCAGAATCAACTTTATACCAAGCCTTAAAGTAACACATAACACCTGTGAAATCAGATTGCAATGTCTGGTCCTCTTCAGCCTTGGAAGATGACGTTTTAAGAGGAGACCTGACTGAGGTGTACAAAATCATGCCAGGTGTGGAAAAGGTAGATAGAGAGAAATTATTTTCTCTTTCGTACGACACTAGAACCAGGGGGCATCTATGAAGCTGATGGGTAGGAGAGTCGGATCAGACAAGGGGGAGTATTTCTACACCTAGAGGGTCATCGGTCTATGGAATTTGCTACCAAATGAAGTGGTCATAGCAGCCAGCCTGGATGGTCATAGGAAAGGGTTAGACAAATTCATGGAAGGTAGATGTATCAATGGCTGCTAGAATGGATGCCTAAGTACATCTTTCAGGTTGGAGAGATAGGCAGGATGCCTCTCAACGCCACTTGTAGGAGGCCTAGGGCAGGCGAAGGTTTTGCCTTTGTCTTCTTCTTGAGATGCCCATGGGCCAGTGTAAGTTACAGGATGCTGGACTAGCTGGGCTGTGGTTTGATCCAGCAGGGCTCCTCTTAGGCCCTGTCCCCAAAAGACTTATTAGCCCCTCTCGGCTTCCTCTGCCGTCACTCTGTTATAGCTGACTTTAAAAGTCCCCTCCACTTCCGGAATAAGCGTCCCCTTGGTAGCCGCGATCTAAACAGACTTTCCGTCCCCATGGTAGCCGTCTTCTCTTTCCGGGCATCTTTCCCCCCCCGCCCCCTCTGTTGTTAAAAGGAAAAATAGCCAGATCTCCGTCTCCTGAAACGGCTTCCCGCCCCTAGCAAAGGCAGATGATCGCTCATTCATTCACTTTCAGCACTTACTTTCACTCAGTTCTCTGTTAGAAAAGGCTTTCTACCCCGGCAAAGTCAGCGGCTGCAGGCATCGGCAGCGCGATCCTTCGCTCATTCTCTTTTAAGGCTTTCACAGATAACTGATAACAATGTTGCAATTCTGAGCAATTCTGGCTCTTTTTACAAAGGAAAGGAAGCGAACCTGCTGCATTTCTCAGATGTGTGAATGCTTTTTGGCTGTGTGTGCAGGCAAGCAATCCCCGCCCCTTTTGCCACGGAGCGTCCTCAAGGCAGATATAGCGAGCAAAACCCGCGAATCGCCGAAAGAGCGCTGGAACTCTTCTTTAAAGTGCACGTATTTTATCGCGGGTGTCTCACTTTCCTAAGCTCCCTAAGCGCCTTGTAAAGCCTGGAATGGGGCCGCTCAGAGGCAAAAGAAGAGTTCCAGCAGACTTTCAATTGCATGGGGACAGGGCCTTCGGTTCTTATGTTCTTGAACTGTTCTAGCATTTTGCCCTATATTTGGGTTGAAATGTGAACGGGCAAAACATTTCATCAGACCCCCAGCCTGTTCTGATGGAACGGAACTCAGAAGGTCTTGCGCCTTTGAGTTTCAGAAAGAAGGGAGTTATGCGATTCCCCCCTCCTTGCGCACACCCTTGACCTCCATACAGAGGGGTAACACCATCTCAGATGTTTCAAAAAAAACTTTTGGGGTGACATCTTCCACATGCTTAGTGCTTAAAAATGACAGAAATACTTATTCAAAGCCAGCAGGGAAAGATTTAACCTTACAGGGCAGCTTTGGGTCTGCTCAGCCTTGCCTGAAATGCAGTTGTGTTTGTACATTTGTGTTCCTCTGTATACAGTTGGGAAAACAAAATAGAGACAGAGGATAAAGTTATTTTTTTTTTAAAAAAACAAGAGGATATTGATGTTAAAGCTTCCAGAACAGCTACACTCCACTCCCCACATATTTCTGATGTCAAAGTGTTAGAATACAGCTGCATTTGTCGGCAGTAAAACTGTGTTTGAATATACTTTACGTTTTTCAGTAGAACCAGTGAATGTCAGTCTGGAGAAATGGAATTTCATTTAAAGAGAGCGGAAACTACTGAAAATCCACATGTTTATTTCAGAACAAAATCCAAAAAAAACCCTAATACCATCTCTGGCCTATTTGAGCAGTTCTTTGGACAGGAAAATATTGGGAATTTCCAAAAACATCAGGGGTGTTTTTCCACCACACTGCTGTAATCTGGATCTAAGAAGATCTGGATCTAAGGAATAGGTACTTCCCTTAATCTGGATCTAGTAGTAGATCCAGATTAAGGGAAGTACCCAATGTGTCTCCATGGGTGGGCTAGCACCCAATAGCAATGGGTGATAGCCTGCCTGCTGTGGAAACACCGAGCACCCATTTGCAAATCCGGATCTACCCAGATGTTTTGGGGGACAGGGGATGCAATCTCCGAAGTTGCCTTCGGAGATTAGCAAAGGCTCCGAAGTCTCTCTAAAGTCATTCTGAAATTTCCTTTGGAGATTAGCTCTGCAGAAAAACCCCTTTGGAGCCTTTGCTAATCTCCAAAGGCAACTTCAGAATGACTTCGGCATGACTTTGGAGGGACTTTGGAGTTTTGATTTTGGGGCACCCCCCATGGGTGCCCCCTCCCCCAAGCCTCCTCTAGACCCTGTTGTCCAATTGCAGTGGAAACAGGCTCCCTATAATCCGGATTTTATGGCTGAAGACCCCATTGTAGACCCAATCTACACGAAAGCCGGATTATAAGTTCTGAAGGACCCATATGATCCGGATTTCCCTAGCTGTGGTGGAAACAGATGTATCCCTAATGGGGTCCATAGTGGAAATGGGGTCATCCGGCTCTCAGCCAAATGGGTCCTTAATGGGTGCTAAAATGGGTACTTACTGCCAATGGGAAAACACCCCAGGATAAAAAACATAGGTGTTTTTTTCTTTTAAATGCATTGATTACAAAAACTATCAAGATAAGATTTTAACTAGCAACGTGCCAATTTGGTTCCTGTTTAAATTGAGGAAGTACATGAATTATTTAAACATTCAAAATTCAATCGAATTAGGTCAAATGTGGACATTCGAACTCAAATAGAATGTTTTCACATTCGAATTTAAACATTCAAACAAATTTCAAATGTTCCGAAACATTCATTTGAATGATTCAAAAGATTTGAATGTACAGATCTGAACGTACACATAGGGTGTTTTTCCACCACACTCCTTTAATCCGGATCTAAGAAGATCCGGATCTAAGGAATGGGTACATTCCTTAATCTGGATCTAGTAGATCTGGATTAAGGGAAGTAAGAACATAAGAACATAAGAGAAGCCCTGCTGGATCAGGCCACAGCCCATCTAGTCCAGCATCCTGTCGCACACAGTGGGCCACCAAATGCTCATGGGCATCCTAAGCAGAGACAAGGCCATCTAGAATCCCAGCAAATGGCCTTAGAAGCACCCCGTTTCCCCCCCACACACACACCTGAAAGATGCACCTAGGCATTCGTTCTAGTAGCCATTGTGTTTCCATGGGTGGTCTAGCACCCAATAGCAATGGGTGCTAGCCTCCCTGCCGTGGAAACACCAGAGCACCCATTTGGAAATCCGGATCTACCCATGAGGGGTCTGCTTGTCACCCCAGGTGTTTGGGGGGACAGGGGATGCAATCTCTGTAGCGGCTCTGAAGTCATTTCGAAGTCACTTTGAAGTCTGTGCAAAACAGCTCCATTGAAGTCTGTGCTGATCTTCGGAGTAAACTTCGAAGTGACTTCGGAGTCACTTTGGAGTCACTTCGAAGTTCACTCTGAAGATCAGCACAGACTTCAAAGAGCTATTTTGCACAGACTTTGAAGTGACTTTGAAATGACTTTGAAGCTTAGGTTTGGGGGCTCCCCCCCATGGGTGCCCCCTCCCCCTAGCCTCCTCTAGACCCCATTACCAAACAAACATGGAAACAGGCTCCCTTTAATCTGGATTTTCTGCCTGAAGACCCCATTGTAGACCCCGGATTAAAGGTCAGAAAGTACCCATTTGATCCGGATTTCCCCAGCGGCAGTGGAAACAATCGGGTCCCAAATGGGTGCTGTGGTGGAAATGGGGTCATCCGGCTCACACCCAAATGGGTCCTTAATGGGTGCAAAAATGGATACTTTCCGACAGTGGAAAACACCCATACATATCCATATGCATCTCATATGCATCTGTTTACATTTATGTATGAAATGTGTACAAATACCTATGACACGTACAAATGTTGAAATCCATATCTTCAAATATGAATGTTGTCGACATTTGTTATCTTCACATTCGAGTCTTAACATTCGGATGAGTAGATTCGAATATATTCGACTTGAATCTGATTTTGTTGCATTCAGATTCTAAACATTCAGATTTTCAAAAATAAATAAATAAAAATTCAAGTGCATCCTGACTTTGAATAGCCAGAGGGATAGGGCTGAGCGATCGATCGATCGATCGATCGATCGATCGATCGAGCGAGCAAGCAAGCAAGCAAGCAAGCAAGCAAGCAAGCAAGCAAGCAAGCAAGCAAGCAAGCAACCAACCAACCAACCAACCAACCAACCAACCAACCAACCAAATCAAATGTCAAAATCCCAGTTGCTCATCTCTAGATAGGAAACAAGTTGTGCATCATCTTCTCCTCCTCCTCCTTCGTCTTCCTCTTCTTCCTCTACACTAGCAGCTTTTATTATGCAAGAAGCAGTTGAATGGCATCAGTGCTCATCTGTTGTCATGTTAAGGGAGAGATGGGATTTGTGAAATGTGCAGTGAAGAACTTCAGATTTTGGAAACAAAGAGCGTACGGCTTGTTGGGAGAGCAATGTGGCCAGGGTCAGCCTCAGGGACAAGTATTTTGTATCAATATCTGATATCCTTGTCATGACTCAAAATTGGTTACGCTGGCCTGGGTGCATGGGTTTTGTGGTCGGAAGCCATGAAGAGCAACTGGCTCCCTATTCTAATGGTGTATAATGTGGTACATGGTGGATGAATTCTTCCCCTCTTTGTAGAAGCCATCAAACTGATGGTTGATTTATTCATTGCTGGCTTGGGGTTCCTCAGGCAGTTTAAATTTTTTGGCATTTTAATTATATTATTGCTATGTGAATGTGTTGTTGGATACCAGAACTTGTTGTCTATTGTACATGCATTGCCACATACTTGTCAAAGGGGTGGAACTTAAGTTTCTCTTTTCTTGAAAGATATTTGCTTAGTTTCATTGGCTGCTGAGTTTTAAACAAAAGAAGTAGGACTATAAATCACTGGAAGATATTCTTTTGGAATTTTTTTTTTGGGGGGGAATGAAACAAACCAACAGTTTCTTAGCTAGAATTGTCAGTAGCAGTTGGCAAGGCACACATGCTAAGCAGAAAGATAAATACCAAGGGAAATTTAGTTTGGCTTGCCATATATTTAAGTCAACAAGGCAAAGTAGATTACATAGCACAGACCTATCCTTTGCTTGAGTGAATTTGGGGTATAAATCTAGATGAAGGACAATTGCCCTAGGTGAAAAGCTATTAGCTGGGCTTTGTTATGCTTTTGTGTACATAATTTCAAGGCGTGTTGGGGGAAGGTGGCATTTAGGGAGAGCGTTCTGCGGAGAACTGGGAGTTTTAGGCTGTTTTGCACTAGCAACCAAGACCGCAATTAGAACCCGATTGGTACTTGATTGGTACGGATCAGTCATGCACTGTCTGCACACAAGACCCCTTACGGACCCCATCCGTCTGCAGTAGCAACAGCAAAAATAAAGGGGTCTTTGGGCCCTTAAATCTGGATTAACGGGAGACCTCTTTAATGGTGTCTCCAATCTGGTCTTCTGCTGTGAAGACCGGATCAGAGGACATGTGTTTACGTGGTGACTGGAGCAGTGGGGTCGAGGGGTGGGCTTAGTGGCCACCATTTGCAATGGGGCAGTTCCGGCTCCACCCCACCACTCACAGCTGCATAGGCCTGCATGTCCTTCATAGCTGTCCACAGAGTAGTAGTGATGAACCGGTCTTTGTAGCCGTCCCTGTCTGCATAGCCGCTAAATGGTCAGCCCTCTGGGACAACAGGGACATTCATGCAATTCATGGAAGTACGCTATGATTGACGTCCGTGCTGGCCAATCGCACTGCGTCACTGACAGCCCTTCCGCTTCGGCCCAAATGGAGTCTTGGCGTGGGTGCTACAGTGTCCGCACAGGAGCCCTGTTTACCACCTATTTCCACTGGGTGCTAGGCAGCCTGTGTGGACACATGGGGTCCTCACCAGGATCCGTATCTTCAAAGACCGGATTCAAGGAGGACCAGACTTCCAAGATCTGGATCTTCTAAATCTGGATTAATGGAGGTAAATGCAAAAACAGCCTTAAGGTGTTGCTGATGTTGCTGGAGAATTTACAGTGGCAAAATTAAATGAATTTTAGTGAATGGAAGGAGAGAACACTGAATAGTGTGCTCAGTTGTTCTAGCAAAGTTAATATCACAATTAAGTCCCTTGGAGGCTAACCCTAAAAATCACTTAGGCTGGCCTGGGAGGATTTTGGATAAAGTATTAAATCACTTATCCTTCTGATCTCTCCCCAAGGCTCCGCTTTGGGATTTTATGGTTCTTGGATTTTGTGTTTTCTTCTCCTAGTAATGTATGGATGTTTTTTTCTTTGCTGCCTTTGGTATGTTTCATTCTGAAAGACAGATGGCAAACCATAATGTTAACTGATAGAGGGAATCAGATATTGTGGAAAAGTAGGCAACGGAAGTGGGTGGCTAACATTTTTTTAAAAAAGAAATAAGTCTATAAAGTTTTGATTGATTCTTTATATCTTACACCAGTGGCCATAGCACAGGGAAATTGCCTGGAAGCAGAGGGTTGCTGGTTTGACCCTCAAGTCTTTCTCAAGAAAGGGGGGTGTCGTTCAGGGAGCGTTTTCCGCTTGACATGGAATGTAGGTTTCGCTCAATTTAGTATTTAGCCATAATCTTCTGGACTAGAAGGCTGCGGCCTGATCCAGCAGGACTCCTCTTAATTCAAGGGGACAGGTATGCCATTGGCCAGGAATTTCTTTCTAGTTTGGTCTAGTGGTTAGGGAGCTGAACTATTAACTGGGAATACTGGGTTTGATTCTGCACTCCCCCATGAAGTCAGCTGGGTGACCTTGGTCTAGTCATAGTTCTCACAGCCCCACCTACCTCACAGGTAGGTTGTGGAGAGAAGAATAGAAAACTTTGTCAACCACTTTGAGTCCCCTTAAATGGATGAGAAAAGCAGGGTTGGAAAGCCAACTCTCCTCCTCCTCCTCCTCCTCCTCCACCACACTTTGTGAGATGAGATGCTGGACCAGATGGGCTGTAGGTCATTCCAGCAGGGGACCTCTCACGTTCTTGGGGTGCCTCCAAAAGGCATCTTCAAAGATCTAAGAGCAGGTGAAGACACCTTTTTCTTCTGCTTGAGCTGCCCAGAAGCAACTGGTGGGCCACCGTGTGACATGGGAGGCTGGACTAGATGGGCTGTGGTCTGATCTAGCAGGGCACCTCATATATTCACACAATATAGCGGCCAAAATATGGGGAGGAGAAGTCCTTGACAAAGAATTAAGGTGCCACTGAAGCTGGGGACCAGGCCTATCCCATCAGTACTGTTTAGACTCAGGATGGGCACTAAAATTCGTAACATTTGAAATTTGGCCGAATTCAGACATTTGAATTCAGATAGAATGTTGGCACATTCAAAGACTGACATTCAAATTTGAATTGAATGTTTCGATACATTCGTTTGAAGCTCCGTATGGGATACGTATGGAATTAGTATTCATTTCTATGGGATTTGTATGGGATTGAACATTCGTATTGAATACAAATCCTACCACATTTACAGGGGATCTCTTCTTTTTCCTTTTCCTTTTTCATTTTATTTTAACACCAATTACAAAACAATTGCAATTAATTGTACAGAATGACATAAGAATACAACATTGCTAAACATATAAAGAACCTTAAAGTGAGAGTGGTCATTTGTTATACAAATATCTAAAGGAGGACCAGACTTCCAAGATCTGGATCTTCTAAATCTGGGTTAATGGAGGTAAATGCAAGAACAGCCTTAAGGTGTTGTTGATGTTGCTGGAGAATTTACAGTGGCAAAATTAAATGAATTTTAGGGAATGGAAGGAGAGAACACAGAATAATGTGCTCAATTGTTCTAGCAAAGTTAATATCACAATTAAGTCCCTTGGAGGCTAACCCTAAAAATCACTTAGGCTGGCCTGGGAGGATTTTGGATAAAGTATTAAATCACTTATCCTTCTGATCTCTCCCCATATCTAAAGGAGCGCCTTCTCCCATATCAACGTGCCCACATCTTAAGATCTGGAGGGGAGGCCCTTGAGGTTATCCCACCACCATCAGCAGCTAAGCAGCTAGGCACCCGGGAGAGGGCCTTCTCAATAGTGGCCCCCAGGCTATGGAATGGTCTCCCCCTGGAGGTGCGTCAGGCCCCTTCTCTGTTTATGTTCAGGAAGGCGGTGAAGACGTACCTCTTCACCCAGGCCTTTGGTTGAATGCTCCCTCCACTGTTCCCACTCTACTGTTTTCTAAACTGCTTTTGTATTTTTTTAAAATTATTATTATTATGTTGGAGTTTTAAACTTTGCACTGGTTTTAGTATTTTATACAGTTTTGATATGTTTGTTTTAAATGTTGTGAGCTGCCCGGAGACCCTTGGGTATGGGGTGGGATAAAAATATAAATATATACCGTAAATAAATAAATTTGGATCTATTCGAATGAATAAGGATTTTCTTGCGTTTGATTTGATACAAATCGAATTTAAAAAAAAAAATCTTGCCCATCCCTAGTTTTAAGTGTTGTGATGAATCCATTCCTCCCTAGAAATGTACATGCAATTCTTACAGCAAAGAACTTGATATCTTTCCTGCAGGAAATACGTGTTGCCCGACCTCGCTGGCGCTGAGCTTTGCGTAAACAGCCAGCTAGCTGAGCAGTAAATAGATCTTAACTTACCATCCAGAATTAGAATTTTCTTGGCAAAGAATTTGGAACCTTCCGCCCAGGCCTGGGTTTGGCTACCCTCTTGACTTAGCAGAGCTGCTTTGCTGTTTTTAGTCTATTACAAGCCAAGTTTGTCTTGGGCAGATAACGCTGGATTTAGTTATCTGGCCGATAATGTCAAGGTTTCTACAATAAACAGGCCGAGCTCCTGTTTTACTGAACTTTGCACATGGTGGCTTGGAAGATAAAGGCCTGGATTTTCTTGACAATCTCTCAGTTATCCCCCTATCTGATTGGTTGACAGATGTGGATAAAGTCTTATCTGTGCAAAGTGATGTAATGTTTTCACGTTCAGCAATACGAATATGCCAGTTGTTAGCAGCAAAGAGACTCAGGAAAAGATTTGTATGTGGGCTGAATTGCTCTAGACTAGAGATGGGCACGAATGGGTTTTTTGGCATTGAATTTGTAAAAAAAATCAAATGTTAGAAATTCATATTTGTTCAAATAGATACCCTATGTATCAATGGCTACTAGAATGAATGCCTAGGTGCATCTTTCAGGCTGGGGGCGGGGGGGACGGGACCGGGGCGCTTCTAAGGCCATTTGCTGGGATTCTAGAGCAGGAATAGGTTTGTCCTTGTCTCTGTTTGAGATGCCCATGGGCAATTGGTGGTGTGAGACAGGATTCTGGACTAGATGGGCTATGGCCTGATCCAGCAGGGCTTCTCTTATGTTCTTATGTTCTTAATGCTGAGTTCTTGGGAAGGTGGGGGAAGGTTTGTCCTTGTCTCTGCTTGAGATCCCCATGGACAAGTGGTGGCCCACTGTGTGCGACAGGATGCTGGACTAGATGGGCTGTGGCCTGATCCAGCAAGGCTTCTCTTATGTTCTCATGTTCTTATGATACAAATGTATTCATACAAATTTGTACAAATATCCGATACGAATGCATACAGATCCTGAACCTGGGTCCTGGATACTGATCCTATACAAATGCATACATATCAGATACGTATCCTGCCAAAACATATGTATCTGATATGCATCCCCAGTTGGGTGACCTTGGGCGAGTCACAGCTCTTTCTGAGTTCTCACAGCCCCCCGCCCACCTCACAGGGTGTCTGTGGTGGGGGAAGAACAGAAGGTTTGTCAGCCACTTTGAGCACCCTTAAATGGGTGAGAAAAGTGGGGCAGAAAAGCCAACTATTCTTCCTCCATGAAGCCAGCTGGGTGACCTTGGGTGAGTCACAGCTCTTTCTGAGTTCTCACAGCCCCACCCACCTCACAGGGTGTCTGTGGTGGGGGAAGAACAGAAGGTTTGTCAGCCACTTTGAGCACCCTTAAATGGGTGAGAAAAGCGGGGCAGAAAAGCCAACTATTCTTCCTCCATGAAGCCAGCTGGGTGACCTTGGGCGAGTCACAGCTCTTTCCGAGTTCTCACAGCCCCACCTACCTCACAGGGTGTCTGTAGTGGGGGAAGAAGAGAAGGTTTGCCAGCCATTTTGAGTCCCTTTAAGGGTGAGAAAAGCGGGCTACAAACGCCAACTCTCCTCCTGGTGGTAGACCTTAATGTTGACGTCTACTGGTGATCCTGATCAAGTCCAGTGTGGATGGAATGTACCACCAGCAGCTGGTGTCTCACAGATCCACCTAAAAGTGCCGATTGTTCCCCAACTAAGGTAAGTACGGAATGAGCCTCTATCTTAAACGGAAGTGCCAGAGCTCACTAGTTGAGCAAAACTCCCAGCTTCAATCCCTAAGAAGGCCTGAGGAAAAGGCAGCGAAAAACACTCATTATGATCCAAGGGCGACTCAAGGTCATCTTAATTTTAACATGCAGCCTTTTGCAAATTTTGGGTAGAAAGATGGGTCTCTCAATGCAAGTACAGGCATGCTTGTCCTAGTGAAGCTTTGTATGAGTTGTGGGACAGATTTCCTTTGAAAGGAAAGCAAGGGAGGAAAAGGAAAGAAAATTAAACAGTGTCTATTTCTTGCTTTTTTGCAGATTTTTCTATAGTCGGCCCTGATATTTTAGCACCCTGGAAGGCACTGGTTCATCCCCAGACATACTGCATTGAAGGGTGAAAACCATGCTAGATAACTTTAAAGGCTCTTTAAGGTGAGTGCTGGTAATTCCCCCTCCCCAAGAAATGACTTACTGAATATCTTCTGATATATATTTGGAAACAGTCTAACTCGAATCTCTGCCAGGAAATGATTTCTGTACTAGCGTATACTTGATCTTGTTTGACGGATTTAAGACCTAAGATTACCCAAATTACCAACTTTGGGCATTTAACGGAGAGGGAAATAATCCACTTCCAACTCACGGGCTTTGCCATGTAGAAAATGAGATTAGTCCCTTGTTATTCATTCTGCAATCCTTCCCAGGAGGGCAGAATGACTGGACAAGCCCTCTGAAGCACACACAGAGTCATGTAAGGGTGAAATTTTTGCTCCAGGGGTCCTGAAAGACAAAGGTACCAGTGCTGAATGGAAATGAAATGTGAAGCCTCCGTAGGTGCATGCAGGTGTGGAAAATGGGGCAATATCGGGGTCACTAGGGGATAATTTCAACACAGTTGAACGCACTATGTCTTATATCCATCTCAGACATCTGAGAAAGTGACCTTTCAGGAGGGTGGGATAAAAAGCTCTGAGGGTCCCTCTATGGCACTAAGAATATGGGTGTTTTCCCACTAGCACTAAGTACTCATTGAAGCACCCATTAAGGACCCATTTGGCTGAGAGCTGGATGACCCATTTCTACTACAGACTCCATTAGAGACACATATGTTTCCACCACAGCTAGGGAAATCTGGATCATATGAATCCTTCAGGACATATAATCCAGATTTCATTTAGATTCCATTAAAGGGGCCTACAATGGGGTCTTCAGCCATCAAATCCAGATTACAATGGGGTCTTCAGCCATCAAATCCGGATTATAGGGAGCCTGTTTCCACTAGAATTGGGTAGATCCGGATTTGTAAATGGGTGCTCCGGTGTTTCCACAGCAGGCAGGCTAGCACCCATTGCTGCTGGGTGCTAGACCACCCATGGAAACACATTGGGTACTTCTACTAGATCCAGATTAAAGGAAGTACTCGTTCCTTAGATAGGGATCTTCTTAGATCTGGATTAAAGGGGTTCAGTGGAAAAACGCCCTATAAGAACGTGAGAAGAGCCCTGCTGGATCAGGCCGCAGCCCATCTAGTCCAGCATCCTCAAGCTGAAGACAACTGAAAACCTTCACCTGCTCTTAATCCCCAGCAAATGGCCATGGAAGTGTCCTCCCTGACTTTCCAATCTGGAGGTGGTGCTTAGGCAAAATGATGTGTACGAATGTTCAAATGCATTCGAAATTTGATTGAATTGGATTTGAATTTGAATAGAATGTCTATAAATTTGAATTTAAAGATTCGATTCAAATTTCAAATTTCGGATCTATTTGTTTGAATTATCCGGACATTCCTATGTGTATGGGTCCGTACACGATGCATACTTGAATAACCATGGGATGCGTAGGGATGTGTGTTGAACTAGACAGACTGTGGTCCAGTCCAACAGGGCTCCTCTTATGTCCTCACTGACAAATTCATGGAGGAGAGGTGTATCAATGGCTACTAGAATAGATACCCAGGTACCATCTCCAGGTTGGAGAGGCAGACGGGATACCTCTGAAGGCCATTTGCAGGGATCCAAGAGCACGTGAAGGTGCTGCCTTTGTCTTCTGCTTGAGATGCCAATGGGCCACTGCTGGGCCACTGTGTGAGATGGGATCCTGCACCAGATGGATTGTGTTCTTTAGTCCTGTTATTGCAGTCCGTAACCCAAATTCTCAACGACATACATCCACCATTCCAAAAAGATCGATAGATCGATCGATAGGTAGATCGATAGGTGGATAGGTAGATAGGTAGATATTATCTACATGGTTGCCCACGTTGCTTCCAAGGATGTAGAAGAGGTTATAATTCTAGCCAACAGATCTATCTGCAGTAGGGAAAGGAGAACCCACGCTGTATGGCGGAGTTGTTTATCCCCTTCCCTTTGACCTTAATGCCTCTTTGAAGTTGTTCCAGAAGGATTTTCCTTGTGGTTTTGTAATTTAGCTGGGAAAATCAGTAGGCCACCTGTGATTAATTTCCGAACTGAAAAGTGCCGGAGTTTGACCTGCCCCTAGAAGATGTTTTCTCTCTGACCTAGAAACCCTTTGGTTGCTCAGCAGTGTGTAAGAGGAAGGAAAACTTCGCAACTAATTGTAAGACATAGCTTATGATTGTGCTGGATGCTGGTAGCCTTTATAACAAACTCTTTTTTTTGTCTTCTAGGCTTCTCAGTTCCATAGTGCTCTTTGGATTCCAACTTGTCATACCGCAAAACTCAATTGAACACAGGAAAGTAAGTAACTACAAGTAGATGCCAGGATTAGGTGTGACCATAGCCCTGATGGGACAACCAGTCCTATGTTCTTTTAGTTTAGATCAGTGGTTCTCAACCTGCGGGTCACGACCCCTTTGGGGGGGTCGAACTACCCTTTCATGATGAGTCTCCTGCCTTCCCACCCCACCCTCATCTGAGCTGCCCCGCCCCCGTGGTTGGGGGTCTTCACAACATGAGGAACTACATTAAGGGGTTGTGCATTAGGAAGATTGATAAGCGCCGGTTTAGATGATCCTCAGCTGAGAAAAATGGACGCCTGATCCAAATTTCGGGCAGCAGAGAGGTTTGCACCCTGTATTCCTAGGACCATTTGGTCTGTGGATGTGCAAGTATATTTGAAATATTCATTATTTGATCAAATTTGGCCGAATTCAGACATTCAAATGTGAATCGAATGTCCAGGCATCCTTTTTTAAATAACAAATACAAATATTTTGAATAATTTGTTCGAATCATTCGGAGATTGGAATATGTACAGATATGTACGCATGACATAAGCACAGTATATTCTGGTGTATAAGGCTACTTTTTAACCCAGGAAAATCTTTTCAAAAGTCGGGGGTTGTCTTATACGCCGGGGGTCGTCTTTTTATATGGCGAGTATATCCTAAACTCTATATGTTAACTGGAAAAGTTGGGGGTCGTCTTATACGCCCTTTTGTCTTATATGCCGGAATATACGGGTATCTGTACATATCTTATTCGTATCCATACACGTATTCAGATATGTACGGGATGAAAACGGGATGCTTATGGCATAAAAATGGGATATGTACAGATGAGTATGGATACATACGAATGTTGTCGGCATTCATATCAAATCCATACAAATTTGGAGATTTGAATATTCGATTCTAATTGAATGTCAAAAAATCGCATTTGCGCACACCCGTAGGTTAGTCATAGCTGGGTTTTGAATGCTCCGGTTGCTAGCCCTACCCCAACAGAAATTCCATTTCGGTTTGATCTCTGGGTTCAGCTTACAATAACACCCCTGATCTGGTTGTTAATCTCCCGGATGAATGCACTTTTTCATCCTTAAGAATCTACCGATTGTGGGCGCAAGGGGAAGGCATTTTTGTCCCAAAGGCATGGTGAAATCCGAAATGACTTTAATCTTTGCTAGTGAAGGAGGTGGGTTTGGGGAAGGGCGGGTGATGTAGAAAAATGCCACAACCGTTCTGCAGTATGTGCTAAGGACAGAGAAATGTCACATTTCTTTTGCGAGAGAGTTGCAACACGGATTGACACTTCTTATTGTTCCCCAAGAATGTGTTTGTTCTGCTAAAGTACCAAGATATATATTTTTAAAAGAACGCAGGTTAAAGAGGGTCACTGGCAACCTAACACCAAATTATTTTCCAAGCATGTACAGTCCTGTTCCCTTTGTATCTGGCTGTCTGTCCAGGGGCCCTTAGAACAAGTTGCTATTTAACAGTTGCATTGATTGACACGAGGGTACCTCTCTATTCCATGCAGGGGCTGTTATTTTTCCTGCCCTTTCACTGTGCCGGAATAATTAAGGTCTTTTTTAAAACCTGTCCTTTAGAAAAAGAAAGAAAAATGCCCGGATGATTAAGGGAAATGGAGCCAAGCAAGAAAAACCAAACCAAACAAAGGAAACCAGCAATAACGTCTTTCTAAGCTATGGGATAAAGTGTAATAAAACTAAATACTTTCTTTGGGCATTATGGTCAGTCTCTCCCTTTTTCTTAATTTTTTAAAACAGAAAATCAATCACAAAAGGGTGTCTCTTTCTACCTTACTGTAAATGGCCTGATATTAGGGAAGTTTTTCCAGCTCCATTGGTGGTTATCTTGAAATGGTCCTTTTCCCCTGAAAACAAGAGGGGGACTGAATTTTCCCAGGTTCTGGGGACCACTTGGCGGATTTGCGTGGGAGCGCAGAACCCTATTCAATGCCAGCTGGGCTTCCAAACAGAAGGTGAACACTTATGGCATTTTAGGGGGACTTTGGAGAGCCAAAGAAAGCCGTCCTTTCTCCCCCCCCACCTCCCTAGACTGAGACCGAGGTATTTCCCACGGGTCATAGAGAGATGGGATTAACCCGTACTTTCACCTTCAGTTCCAATATCACTGAACTTGCCGGCCAATCAGGACGAATCTCTTTAATAGATACGTGATCCCAGATTTCTACTTTAATCTCAGTGCTCTTGGATGTACCCACAAAATTGTGCGTGCTGTGCCGAATCCTTATGTAGAAGGTCTATTTTATGCCAGACATGAGAGAACTTAGCTTCCTTAAGTGTTTCATGTAAGACACAAAAATGTGTCCTGTGTATAACAATCTAATCTTTTATTAAAATTAAATTTTTATTAATTTCCAATTCAAACATAAAACATCGATGCACGAAATTTCATGCATTGAATTTCAAATGCACGAATATTTGAAATTTTTGTCATTGGTACAAATTTGTACAGATTTGGACATCCGTATACCCCGTTAGGACCCGAATCAGGAGGCAGTCGTGTGGACGACATGTCCCTCAGGGATCCCCATGGGGTACTCTGTGGGGAAGGTAGGCGGAAGAGCTGTTTGGCATGGGTCCCTATCAGGTTCCTAATGGGGTCTTCAGTAGGGATGTGCATTTGAAACATTTGAAATTCAATTGAATTCATTCAGATGTGGACATTCAGACTTGAATAGAATGTCTACACATTCGAATTTAAACATTTGAATGAATTTTGAATGTTCCAAAACATTCGTATACATATGTACGTATGTAGAACTGTACATATGTATGTACGGATGCGAATGTACAGATACTTATCTATGCGCATCTCATATGTATCTGTGTGCATTTGCCTATGAAATGCATACAGATACGTATGACACAGACAAATGTTGTCATATCTGTATCTTCAAATACGAATGTGGTCGACATTTGTACTTTCAGATTCGAATCTAACATTTGGACGAATAGATTAGAATGTATTCAATTCTAATCGGATTTTGTTGCATTCGGATTCTAAACGTTCGAATAAAATCAAATTGTTTTGACATTCTATTAAAATTCAAATGCAAAAAAAACCCCATTCGTGTGCCTCCCTCATCTTCGGGGACCGTGCAGAAACAGCCGGTGTCTCCTCTAGGCATTGCACCTTAAAAAGAACTGCCGAACCTCACAAACCAATGGCTCGAAAAGCCTTTTAGTCTCTGTATTTTTTAAAAGAGCGAACCAGTCTAGGATTGACCTTTGCAGCCTTCAGTGTAGGTTAAACAGAACGGATTTGAGCCAAAGCAGCCTCCCGTTCTTAATGTGGCCTCCCCTCAGCACATGTGCTTCCCCTTAAGTTTAGATCAAGGCACGTAGAGCAGTTTTGCAGGGTCAGGGAGTTCAATTTTTGGTGAAGGAAATTCTAGGATTCCTCTGTGTGCACCTTGCACATCTGTTTTAGCTGTACAAGGTAAGCACAGGAAATATAATCAGACAGCAAGGCTTGGAGGGTTGAGTGAATGTTCCATTAAGATATTTGTAAATAGCTTGGTTTTCCTTCTGGTGAAGCTTATTGGGAAATGAAAGCAAAGCAAAGTGATCTGTTGGATGGATATCAATTTAATCCCAAGCCCTGAAGCTCGAAGGCACCAATAGCACAGCGATGCTCTTTCTCCATTAAAGCATTTCTACTTTGCCGAAGCGGAGCTTGTAGGCCATGAGACCTAATTGCTCGTACTTTGACGTTTACTTTTCGCGTTTGCGGAAAATGTTAACGTAGCGTTGACTGGGAAGCAAATGGAACAGCCAAATAAAAGCTGGTATAGCTCATCTTTTAAGTCATGATTTCTTTAGAAGTATGGCAATGGAGATATGAGATTAGGGTCAGGAACCCTGATAATTAGGGAATAGCTTTCCTTGGGTGTTTTCCCACTAGCACTAGAGTACCCATTAAGGACCCTTAATGGGTCCTTAATGGGTACACTAGTGCTGACTGGAAAAACACCCCTTGACTGCCAATACAGTATGTGAGCCGTACTGTGTTTAGGGTGCTGGACTCTTATCTGGGAATCTCCAGGTCTGGTTCTGCACTCCTCCATGAAGCCAGCTGGGTGACCTTGGGCTAGTCACAGCTCTCTTTCTGAGCTCTCATAGCCCCATTTACCTCACAGGATGTCTGTTGTGGGGAGAAGAACAGAAGGTTTGTCAGCCACTTTGAGCCCCCCTAGTGGTGAGAAAAACACCACCATGCTCCCTTCTCCCCCTCCTCTTCCCCCTTCTTCAGTATGGGGTGAAAAATCAGGATATTTGTGGAGGGCGGAGAAGGGGAAATTCAGATCGAGTTTGAATGGTTCACATTGAATGATTATGTTCGAACCAACTTGATTCCAATTGAACCATTCCCTGTTCAAAAAAATGGGCTATTTGATTCAAATCAAGCCTGGGTTGCCCAATCAGCCAGACTGATTAGTTTTGAACCAGGGCTGTGCGTGAATATTTGTAGCACTGGAAATTTGGCACATTTGAAGACTGACATTCAAATTTGGACCAGGTGTTTTGACACATTCGTATGAAGCTTCATCTAAGTTTCCTATGGGATTCCTATGCTATGCATTTGTATGGGATTCATATGGGACCGAATATTTGTATTGAAGAGGAATCCTACCACATTCGAAGGGGATCTGTTCAAATGAATACAAATTTTCCTGCATTCAATTCGATATGCATTGAACACAAAAAAAATTAAATTCATGCACTTCCCTAGTTTGAACCCTTTGAGTTCAATTGCATCTTTCCCTTTAGATACAACTTTCCCCAAGGTATTTCCAATGGGTTTTATAAAAGTTTAACCGCAAAATTCGTCCCTGGTTCTAGTTCAAACTGATAGGTCAAACTGAACTCAGGGGCTTGAGTTACGGTGTGCAGACCTCGTAATTTGGGGTGGAGTTATTTCAAATCCTACTTGTTTTTCACTCCTGCAGCCAAAATACACATGATGTTGACCTGATTTCTGCAGGAACCCTTCTCTGGGCGGTGTCCTAAAACTGCACGACACAATCACTTTTTGCTTTCCTGAACAGAAGACACATCTACACTTCCATTTGGCTGGGGTACAAAGCTACCCCACCCATACTGATGAAGGCTCAAACTATTGAGGGAAAAGAGAACCCATATATGTATATATGATTTACTGTCTGTAAGCTCTGTGGGGATTACTTAGCTTGTTATTGGCTGTAGGTTGCACTTAACGTATGCACAGAGCATTTCAAAACAGGTGTGCATTTATTTGAGGGGAAGCTCAGGAGAAGGGCTAAGGGTTAGAAGAGCTGGTAATAAAAATGATTGGGACTAGGAGAACAAATGGTTTCCTGCTTGCTAGTTCGGCATGAAGGCCATTTGGCCAGCAATGTAGTGCTTGGTTTTCCATTTGGAAGTGAATATGATCTGCTGCAGATCTTGGAAATATCCATGGGCTATTGTCTGCCCCACAAAATCCAATTTCTTTGCCCCCCCCTCCCCTTTTGAAAGCAATTCCTGCTCATATGCATGGGCTTCCCGTTTTCAGGGCTGCTCAAATGTACAAACTCTGTACAACCAATGCAGTATTGCTGGTTCTTTTCCGGTGGAAATAGGCCCAGGTGCATGTGGTCATAGATTCCATCTGATGGCGACCATGCTTTTTCATGCGGATTAGGTATGGATGCTGCAACGCAGGTCTGGCCTGGAAAGAAAACAGCGGCGCTTCTGTGTTTCTGTTTCTTACTTTGTTGTGTATTAAGGTCTGGGGCAAGGTTCTACATGGATTTTTTTTGGCATTCGATTTGGAACAAATTGGATGTTCGAAAATCCATATTCGTACGAATAGATCGCATTCAGATGCGGTGAAATTCTATTCAATACGAATCTGTTTGTATGTATTTGTATGAACATTCAATACCTATCCGTTTTGATGTCTCTGATAGGGCACAGATACAATCCAGTACCTTGCTAAGCTTTGTAGAAGGATTTCTGAGAACTGTGATCTTTTAATCTTTGCACACACAGATGTTCAGGAAGGATTTTTTTTAAAAAAAATAATGTACAAAGAGTAGCACTGAAGTTCAATTAAGGCTGTGATATTCACACTTTCCGTAGACTGCAAAATATGAGTTGTTCATTATTGCATGGAGGCGGGGGGTGGGGGGCAGCGGTTGGGATTTAATAATATGGGCTACAGTTAAATGAAATACAAGCTCAAACAGCTTAAAACAGTGGGTTGGAAGGGAAATATCCTTAACACGGGCCGTGGTCACACCTTGCTCAAATAGTCCATCTTATTAAAAAGCTGGACTCACAAAGCACTCACGCTGACCACACCCAACATCTGATAATCCCTCCTCGGTTCATTGTCAGTTTGGGTTGCTTTGCTCACACATCTCTGTTGCCATCCAGAGACTCCTATATGACTCCTATACTTTTTAGATCTTCGCTAGGGGTGTGCAGGAATTCATAACGTTCATTATTTGGATGATTTCAGACAAATTTGGACATGAATCGAATATTACAATATTCATACATTAACATTCATATCAATACGAATGTTTCAGAGGCCGTGGTCCCATTATAAGCTTATTTCAGTTTCAAAATGGTTTCAATCCTCGCAGTTCCCACATCAGGTTGGCTTAACGTGCTTTCCGCATGTTAAATTGCCCCAAAGCGTTGTAAATGTTAATCCTCATTTCAACAGGTCTCATTCCGGTTCGTGCGCTTGAAACGTTTTACTTTTTTTTTTACTGTGGGAACGGTACCGTGTTAAGGGATGAGAATGCGTGTTTAGGGTTTCCCTCCCCCAATAGCTTGCTTCCAAAGATAGTGATTTTACTGTAAAAATCCTCCCCTTACAGCAGCCACTACACTGTAGCAATCCACCCACTTCACACCTGATAACAATGTTGCAATTTTGTGCAATTCTGAAAGTTCTGATCTTTAGGAAGGGAAAAGAAAGGAAGGCAGCTGCAGGTTCTGGGAGATGTGTGAATGTTTTTAAGGCTGTGACGGTGACGGGTGAAGGGGGCTTGAGTTGCCGCTGGTGCTGTGTGCCCTGGGCAATGGGGAGAGGAGGGGAAAGAATCGCTGGCTGTCCAGTGCCATTTTTCCTGCATCCAGGCAAGTGGCAGCCACCCAGCCACCCAGCTAGGCTTCGTGAAGGGGTCCCTTATGGGTGGTGCGTTCACGCCAGGAGGAAGAGGGCAGGGCAGCCTCGAAAAGCGGCTTTTAAAAAGTAGCCACTTGAGTCGCTTCTTTAGTCACGTATGCCATGTACCATCCTCAGAATCCGGATCGAGTTGAAAGTAATGATATCAGGTTCTATTATTTCGGTTTAGGGAAACCGAATAAAGCTTATAACGGGAACGTGGCTGAACATTTGCACAGACAGTCTGGACGTTCATTAAATGCAATGGATCCAGAGTGCATTTAACACAGATTGAGAGCTGATTAAAAGTAGATTCAGGTCGAATTTGATAGTTTCAGAGCAGATTTTTACAGGAAATGTATCAGATACATATGTGCTTGTGTTGGATAACCACCAGATATGTATGTGTTTGTGTTGGATATGTATTGGATACATATCTGATATATATTTGTTCATATCGGATATCCGTATGAATTTGTTTGGATACATTTGTATCAAATAGAATTTATTTATTTATTTATTTATTTATTTATTTATTTATTTATTTATTTATTTATTTATTGAGTGAGTGAGTGAGTGAGTGAGTGAGTTAGTTAGTTAGTTAGTGAGTTAGTGAGTTAGTGAGTTAGTTAGTGAGTTAGTTAGTGAGTTAGTTAGTGAGTTAGTTAGTGAGTTAGTTTGTTAGTTTGTTAGTTTGTTAGTTAGTTTGTTAGTTGTTAGTTAGTTAGTTAGTTAGTTAGTTAGTTAGTTAGTTAGTTAGTTAGTTAGTTAGTTAGTTAGTTAGTTACATTTCTATCCAGCCCAATACCCGAAGGTCTCTGGCCAGGTTACAATCTTGAAACAACAGATTAAAACAGAATATACATTAAAAGACTTTAAAAATTCAACAACTCCAAAACAATGCACATTATGTTTAAAATGATAGTGTCTGTCCTCGGAGGGAAATATAATCAGCTCAGCCGAAGGCCCGGGCAAAGAGGTGGGTCTTCACCGCCTTCCTAAATGTATATAAGGAAGGGGCATGATGCACCTCGAGGGGGAGGCCATTCTGTAGTCTGGGGGCCATCACCGAAAAGGCTCTCTCCCGGGTGCCCACCAAACTCTCTACTGAAGGAGGTGGGACAACCAGGAGGGCCTCACCACTTGGTCTTAAGGCACATTCAAAGGGGATCTATTCACTCAGCAGCGTATCATCACTCACTGGGTGAAAGGGAAGGCAAACTCATGCAGTATCCACCCACTATAGTCCGATTCAGCACCTTTACTCCTCTTTCGCAGATCACACCCCAAAGATCGAAAACAGAATGACACTCTGAAGGGAGGGCAGTCCACAGATAAAACGGATTGGACTAAAAAGGTGCAAACTATGGGGCTGAAGATGGACTGAAGATGGATTAGGGGGAAGGTGGGACTGTGGCAACCAGCCTGTATAGCTTTAGGAAAGGATTAGATAAATCCATGAAGGACAGGTGTATCAATGGCTACTAAGAATGGATGCCTAGGTACATCTGCCATGTTGGAGAGACAGACAGGATGCCTCTAAAGGCCATTTGTAGGGAGTGGAGAGCAGGTGGAAGGTTTTGCCTTTGCCTTCTGCTTGAGATGCAATTGTTGGAGCCAACGGACGTGGCCACACTTGCTGAATATAGACCGTCTTATTAAGAAGGCGGACTGAAAACGGACTAACTCTGACCACACCCAACTGCTGATCATCCCTCCTCAGTCTGGGTTGCTTGGTCTGGTGGCTAGCCCAAGGCCACCCAGCTGGCTTTGTGGGGGAGGGCAGAATTGAACCTGGTTAGGGTTAGGCTTAGGGTGGGCCACTGTGAGATGGATGCTGGACTAGATGGGCTTTGGCCCGATTCAGCAGGTATCCTCTTATGTTCTTATATAAATATTTTAGCTATATTTTTATAGATTTATTTTTGTGACCCACACTGGGTCTTTTGCGTGAAGGACGGTATATAAATCCTTAAATAAAATAAAATAAATATGTAGTATGTACCAGTTTGCACTGATTTGGGGAATCACTAGGTATATGCACAAATGTGGTCTTTTTGCATTCAATTTGTATCAAATCGAATGTAAGAAAATTAATCTTTCTTTGAATAGATCCTCTTCAAATGTTGTAGGATTCTATTCAATATTAATGTATTTGTATGAATTGGTATGAATATCCGATTCCAACGTATACGTAACTCATATGTATCCCGTATGTATTCGATGCATATCCATATGTATTCGATACGTATGCAATATGTATCCCTTAACATATCTGCCCTCAAAGCATCAAATCTGCCCTGAATCCACTTTGAATCCGCACTCAATCCATGTTGAATGCACTCTGGATCCATTGAGGATGTGTCTGGTGCAGCCATTTTTCTACCTCCACCTCCAGGGTTCTTGAATGTTCCAAAACATTTGTATAGATATTCCAAGTGCCAATGTACAGACGTTGTAATATTTGATTCATATATGGGTGTTTTTCCACTGTCAAAAAGTACCCATTTTTGCACCCATTAAGGACCCGTTTGGGTGTGAGCCGGATGACCTCATTTCCACCACGGCACCCATTTGGGGCCCGATTGTTTCCACTGCCGCTGGGGAAATCCGGATCAAACGGGTACTTTCTGCCCTTTAATCCGGATTTTCTGTAGATCCCGTTAATGGGGTCTACAATGGGGTTTTCAGCCAGAAAATCCGGATTAAAGGGAGCCTGTTTCCACAGGAAACAGGCAATGGGGTCTAGAGGAGGCTAGGGGGAGGGGATGCACCCATGGAGGGGGGGAAGCCCTGAAGTCCCAGCTTCGGAGTGACTTCTGAAGTCCTTCCGAAGAGATCGGCAGAGACTTCAGAGTCTCGCTGCCGGTCTCTCCAAAGAGATCAGTGCAGACTCCGGAGTGGCTTCGAAGTCTCTGCCGATCTCTTCGGAGGAGAGTCCGCGCAGTCTGCGCTAATAGTGCACAGACCGTGCTGACAGCTCCGGAGCCTCTCCGAAGTCCTTGGCGATCTCTTCGGAGGGACTTCAGAGTCATTTCAAAATGATTTCGAAATGATTTCAAAATGACTCCAAAATCACTCTGAAGTTGGGACTTTGGAGATCACCCCCCTGTCCCCAGAGACACCTGGGGTGATGGACCGCCCCCTAGGGGGTTGATCCGGATTCCTCACATGGGTGCAAAAGGTGTTTCCACGGCAGGGGGGTTAGCACCCATTGCTAATGGGTGCTACACCTCCCGTGGAAACACATTGGGTGCTTCCCTTAATCCGGATCTACCCATTCCTTAGGTCCGGATCTTCTTAGATCTGGATCTAAGGGGTGAGGTGGAAAAACACCCTATGAATGCCTGAATTTCTACGAACATCGAACATAGGGGATATACTGGAAACTGTAGCACCGCGAAGGTAAAACATGTGAAAACCGTTAGGCAGACATGTTCACACACTTGTGTTTTTGGATCCATCAAGTTCAACACTCCGTTAGGGAATTAGCATTCCTGGGTTGTCATTACATTATCAGTTTCTTGTATTGCCAGTTAGGTTTGGAATAATTGCGGCTTCTAAACCCGGTGATATTTCCTCCTCAGGGGTGTTGTTGCATAGCAGAATTTCATCAACTGTGGGACAAGCAGATCTTGTTTCTCCCATGTCTAATGGAAATGGCGTTAGAAGCGATGAAGCAGTTGAAATAGCTTATGAACTATGGGGCTTTTTCGGGAATACTTGGACTGGGGCCAGAGGCGATGCGTCTGCAGGGGGGAACGGATGAGACATTATTTATCTGCTGTTTCTCCTTTAGCCTGCTAATGGCATAGCTGACAAAGGCTTGGTGTGAATATCTGTATGTGCACGGATGGGTTTTTGGCGTTGCATTCGTGACAAATTGAATGTTACGAAAATCTTATTCCTTCAGATAGACCCCCTTTGAATGTGGTAGGATTCTATTCCATACATCCTGCATACGTACCCTGCGTATGGATTCTATACAAATGCATACATATTGGATGCATATATGCGTATCAGATATTCGTACAAATTCATACAGATGCATTTGTATCAAATTTTATTTATTTATTTATTTATTTATTTATTTATTTATTTATTTATTTATTTATTTGTTTGTTTGTTTGTTTGTTTGCATTACTATCCCGCCCTATACCGGAAGGTCTCAGGGCGGGTTACAATATTATATTAATTTTAGGCAGGTCCCTGCCCTCGGGCTTACAATCTAAAGAGACAAGATACCAAAGGAAAATGGTGTGGGAGGGAAGAGGGACACTCTGGCAGCAACAGTGTCCTTGCAATGGAAAAATACTTACCGTTAGAATCTTACCACATTCGAAGGGGATCTATATGAACAAATCCAAATTTCCTACATTGGATTCGATACAAATCGAATGCAAAAAAACCCCATTTGTGCACATCCCTAGTTGTGAGTGGCCTTTTCTCTCCCCCCCCCCTCTTGCTGGATTATGGTAGGTCGTTGGTTTCTTGTGCTGGAGAGACAGTGTGTAAGAAACTTCAGTAAACAAAGATTACGTCGTGGTGTTTCCAGATTCTTAGCAAATTCCTCTGTCTCGCAGGGCCTGTCCCTGCATGACTGGGAACTCCTTCTGAGATTTCCTTGGAAGGTTCAGCTAGTGAGAACTGGCGATTCCACGCTCTATGGGGTAGGGTAGGGTGAAGAAGAGAGGAGCCATGTTCCCATTATAAACTTATTTCAGTTTCAAAACGGTTTCAGTCCTCGCAGTTCCCATGTCAGGTTGGCTTAACACGCTTTCCGCGTGTTAAATCGCCCCAAAGCATTGTAAATGTTAATCATCATTTCAACAGGTCTCACTCCGGTTCGTGTGCTTGAAACGTTTTACATTTTTTACTGTGGGAACCGTACCATGTTAAGGGATGAGAATGCGTCTTTAGGGTTTCCCTCCTCCAATAGCTTGCTTCCAAAGATAGTGATTTTACTGTAAAAATCCACCCCTTAAAGCAGCCGCTACACTGTAGCAATCCACCCACTTCACACCTGATAACAATGTTGCAATTCTCTGCAATTTTGAAAGTTCTGACCTTTAAAAAAGGGAAAGGAAAGGAAAGCAGCTGCCGGTTCTGGGAGATGTGTGAATGTTTAAGGCAAAGGGGGCTTGAGTTGCCACTGCTGCTGTGTGCCCTGGGCAATTTGGGAGAGGAGGGGAAAGAATCGCTGGCTGCCCGCTGCCGTTTTTCCTCCATCCAGGCAAGCAGCAGCCACCCAGTCACTCAGCTAGGCTCTGTGAAGGGGTCCCTTATGGGTGGCGTGTTCACACCAGGAGGAAGAGGGGAGGGCAGCCCCAAAAAGCGGCTTTTAGAAAGGGGCCACTTGAGTCCCCCCTTGCGTCACGTACACCACGTACGATCCTCAGAATCCGGATTGAATGTGATTAAGCTGAAAGTAGTGGGATCAGGCAAATTCGCGTTTGCATCCGGTTCTATTATTTCGGTTTAGGGAAACTGAATTAAGCTTGTAATGGGAACTCCCCCAGGGTTGGCTTTGTCTGAATCATAAAGAGACCATCTTAATTCACCAGCAGGCTGGTTTCAGACACCCGCCATCTATCAACTGTGGTCACACCTTCACTCTACTCTTTCTTCAGTGCATCTTCTAAGGATGTGCATGAATATTTGTAACATTTCTTATTCATATGAATTCTTACGAGTTTGGACATTCATATATGAATAGAATGTTATGACATTCGTGCATTAACATTCGTATGAATAGTTCAGAAGTTCGTTAAACTGGGGATAGGTATCAGATATTTATCAACACGCAAGTATTTGTATGAGATATGTATCCGATAACGTATGCATTGGTATAGGATACTTATCCAATATATATGCATTCACATATTCTTCTCCCCACAACAGGACACCCTGTGAGGTAGGTAAGGCTGTGAGAGCTCAGAAGTGAGCTGTGACTCACCCAAGGTCACCCAGCTGGCTTTGTGGGGGAGGGCAGAATCGAACCCGGTATTCCCAGATAAGAGTCCAGCTCCCTAACCACTAGACCAAGCAACCCAGAGTGAGGAAGGCTAATCAGCAGTTGGGTGTGGTCAGAATTAGTTCGTTTTCAGTCCGTCTTCTTAATAAGACGGTCTATATTCAGCAAGGTGTGGCCACGTCCGTTGGCCCCAAAGATGAATTCTCCTGGCTTCCCAGCCACAGACTAAAGACTTTAAATTACCAGCATTTATGGAAGAGTCCTCAGATTCATCGCTTTCCGTCTCTCATTCTTTCCCTGTGTGTGCACGCTGCCTCCATCGCGTTGTCTAGCAGCCAAGATGTTGTGCAAATTCAACTTCTCCTGTAGAAACTGTGGTGACTGGGACATGTAATATTCCCTCAGTGAGATTCACATAGTGTCGATCCTTCTGGTTCAGCGAGTGTCCATGATTTATTGGAAGATTGTCCCCTTTTGAGTTTAACGTCCCCATGGCAATTCGACAGCCATGCACTCACTCTCTATCTGTTGAGCAATTGCTTTCCTTCCTAGACTTGCTCTGTCTCAGAGATGTTGCTTTCCAGAGCATCCTCGCTATTATGGTTCATTATTTCCATGTGTGTTTACCTATACCTTTAAGATCGGTTGGGCAGGTGGCCCCAACAACCCGCTATCTGGTATGTAGGGTTGGCAAAGAACCAGAGTTGATTCTCCCCGCTTTTAGACCCATAATGATCACTGAGGTCATTTAGAGGAACCCACCTGTATGGAGCCAAGAGCAAGCGAAAGTTTTGCCTTTGTCTTCTGCTTGAGACGCCCAGAAGCAATTGGTTGGCCACTGTGTAAGACAGGATGCTGGACTAGATGGGCTGTGGACTGATCCAGCTGTTTTCTAATTATCTAGAATGGATGCCCAGGTACCACAGAGAGACAGGCATGATGCCCCATTTGCTGGGATTCGAGAGCAGGCAAGGGTTCGTCCTTGTCTCTGCTTGAGACACCCATGAGTATTTGGTGGGCCACTGTGTGAGACAGGATGCTGGCCTAGATGGGCTGTGGCCTGATCCAGCAGGGCTCCTCTTATGTTCTTAAACAAATTGATGGAGGACAGGTGTGTCACTGGCTAGAATTGATACCTAGCTACAACCTCCAGGTTGGGGAGATAGGTTGCCTCTAAAGGCCATTTCCAGGGCATCGAGAGCAGATGAAGTTCTAAAGAAGGTCTGTTGGGTTCTTCTGTTTGCTAGTGAGCCACAGGTTCATGGTGGGTTGTCTGCATGCTCATGGTAGTTTTATTGCCCTCGGTACAAGCTTTGTGACCAGGTGCTGGGCCTTCTTCAGGGATGAGCAATGCAACAAGAGGGGCTTCAACAATATTTATTCCATGATTTCTATTTGTGGAATTTCTCTCTGCTCCTGCTATCATGTGATGGCAAAGTTCACAGAAAAGTTCAGCTTTTGGCCAGAATTTGCTTTTTTTTTTTTTTTTACAACCTTGGAAGGTTGAGTCTGTCCAGATGTTGTTGGAAATCAACCCCAAAGATCTCCAGCCAAGGAAGTCAATAAGAAGGTCTGGCAGAGCACAGGATTCTGACAATGTCACATGTGCAAAACGCAGTAGCTCGGACTCAAAAAATAATGTATTATTCTCATTTTGGAAGATGCCTGCAAGGACTGCAGTTGGCATGAGTTTAGAAAAGGCATTTCCTTCCCTGTGCATGGCAGAATGCTTTTTTAAAACATTGCTATAAATGTCTGCATTGGAGAAACCAAGAAGAACTCTGCTGGAAGAGCCCCAAAGGTCTATCTAACCACAATAGTTTGTTCTTCTGGTGGCCAAGGAGCTCCCAACCCAGGCCCTGGTCACACCTAAATGAGACAGGGCGTCCTATTAATAATTTGAATTGAGGTTTTGCCAGTTGTGCTCACACCTAGATTATTATAGACCATCCATCATCAGGCCATCCATGCTCTGGGCTAATTCACTCTCACCTTTCTCTGGAATCGATCTGAGCCTCCTCCTCAGAACTCTTCTCTCTCCACCCCTTTTGCTGTGTCAAATCTATCTCCTTTTTTGTCGGATGACATTGTATCACTCAAGGGAGGCAAGAGTGTGTGTTTGTGGTTCTTTGTAAGTCTGTTCCCCCACCTCCACGCTCCCATTTTTATGTGCTTTTCTTCTCCATCTTTGCTTCCTCAAAGTGTGAGCTTCAGGCTAAAGAAGAAGAGCTGGCTTTTCTACCCCGCTTTTCTCACCCATTTAAGGGGCCCATAGTGGCTGACAAACCTTCTGTTCTTCTCCCCACAACAGAACACCCTGTGAGGTAGATGGTGTTGTGGGATCTCAGAAGGGAGCTGTGATTAGCCCAAGATCACCTAGCTGGCTCTTTGGGGGGGGGGAGTGCAGAATTGATCCCGGTATTCCCAGATAAGAGTCCAGCTTCCTAACCACTAGACCAAACTGGCTCACAGTTCAAGAAGACTGGACCATGCTGTGGTGGGTGGGTCTAGTCCATTGACCAGTTGGCACGCGTGGAGTTCGTGAGACACCTCCCTTTCTCTCCGCAGTTTATCTGTAAGATTCCGCTATCTAGCACTTTTATGCAAATTTATTGTTATTATGTGTTCAAAAATTAATTGCATGGAGAAGAAAAACACATAAAATAGGTAAGGGGGCATGGAACACACACCCTCACCTCCCATGAGTGACACAACGACATCCAATAAGAAAGGAGGCAGATCTGACACAGCAAAAGGTGTGGAGAGCCAAGACTTCTGTGAAGGAGGCTCAGGGTGATCATGGAAACAGGTGTGAGCGAAGTAGCCCAAGGCAGGGACAGTGTGAGGATGACCTATAACGATCCAGGTGTGACCAGCACTGGTAAAGCCTCAGTCTGAATGAATGAATAGGATGTCCTATCTTAGACTTGTGTGATCAGGGCCCATCGATGTCTCCATAAAGCTGGGATCAGACTCCCTACAGGACCTCAGTTTACCATTGCACACGGTGGAGTGTGCTTGCTGTTTGAAAGTCTTTTCACTCTATCGGAACGATGCCCAGGGAACTCCTTCCAATTCCTGTGGTCTGGTTTTGTTGGAAGTGACTTGGTGTCACCTGAAAATCTGGCATGCTGAACTGCTTACAAGAACATTAATCCCTCACTTACAATAACACCTTTCTGCTTAGGATAATAATATGGCTTAATCCTGGCTTCTAAAGGGGAGGCTTGGCTGCGGAGGTGGTGGTAGAGGAATAGGGGCGCGGATGGGGTGGATTTAACTTGCCTGTGTTTTGCAGTCTTCTCTGTAGCATGCACCACCCAGAGGAAATTTGAATTGATTTGATTCTTTAAAATTCAAAAGTATTCACATTCGATTCAAATCGAATACATTCCAAATCTATTTGTGCAAATTTTCAATTTGAATTTGCACATACGAATGCCAACAAGATCCGTATGCGCCCGTACACCTCCATACGCATCCCTTATTTATGCAGTACGCATCCCGTCTTTGTCCTGTACGGATCCGTACAGATGCAAGAAAGATGCGTACAGGCAAGTACGCATCATGTGCGTATCTGGACACATATGAATGTCTGAATAATTTGAATGGATAGATTCAACATTCAAATTCGAATGTCCAAATTCGAATGAATTTTATTGTATTTCGAATGTTTTGGATATTCATGCAGATCCCTACTCAGTGGTAGAGCAAAGAGCAGAAGGTCATGGGTTGAACCCAGAGCAACTCAGCAGAATGCATGCCAAAAGGTCTTCCATACCTTTGCCACCGAACCTCCCTGGATGTGCCGACGATGCAGTTGGGAACCCCTACTTTTTGAGGGCACTTTCTCCTACAGGTTTGATCCACCCAGCATCCCTTCTGGTGGGTACCGGAGCAAAGACGTCCCATTGCCGGAATGGGTTTTTAATTCTCATCTTGACAAAGAGCATGTGCCCGTTTGCTTCCTGCTGAGAACCCAGTTCTGGCTGGGGCTACAATTATGCATTTAAAACTGTATTCTTCCAAAGCCTCTTATCTTCTTGGCTGCAGGCGATACATTTAAGATCTTAATCTTCACTGCCGAGTTCTGGGCTGCTAGCGGCATTCAAGGCCTAAGGATGGCCTCATTTCGAGCATATTTCTACATGGATGAGTGGGAAGGCGGCATGGATGTTCCAAGAATTTCCTCCGATAATGGTTCTCGAGCGAGACTCTCTGAATGCAGCAACTTATTCCCACTTAAGGGTCTGAAGATCACACGCATAGGGAGATGTGGCAGGGTTTTATAAGCATCCTTTTATTTAGGGGCTGGTGGTATCTCCCAGGCTATGGACTGTTCTCCCCTCTGAGATGTGTCAGGAACACTCATTGTGTGTATTCAGATGACTGGTGAAGATACACCAATGTACCTGCCTGGCATTTGGCTGAGGGAACAGGTTCCAACTGGCTCAAATCTAGATGACCCAGTTTGGTCTGGTGGTTAGGGAGCCAGGTTCAATTCTGCCCTCCCCCATGAAGCCAGCTGGGTGACCTTGGGCTAGTCACAGTGCTCTTCTGAGCTCTCACAGCCCCACCTACCTCACAGGGTAATCTGTTATGGGTAGAAGAACAGAAGGTTTGTCAGCAGCTTTGAGTCCCCTTAAATGGGTGAGAAATGCAGTGTAGAAAAGCCAGCTCTTCTTATTTCTCCTGCAGTACGGTATTGTTGTTGCTTTAGGTAACTTAAGGCTAGGGGTGTGCATGAATGCAATTTTTTATTCAATTCTATTCAAATCGAATATTTGAATGCCCAAATTCATATGAATAGAGAAAAAAATGAATGTATCAAAATTCGAACCGATTTGAATACATTTGTATCTGGTCACGTGAATATTCGCTACACATTTGATGATACAAATGTCGGCAACATTCAAATGTATCCGTATGCATCTGTACACATCCTGTTTTTATTCAGTATGCATCCCGTTTTCATCCCGTATGTATCCGTACAGAAGCGTACGGATACGGATAAGATGTGCACAGATATCTATGCAATGCGTATGTACCCGTATACGCACAAATGTCCAAATTATTTGTACAAATAGTTCAAAATATTTGTGTTCGTTCAAATAATAAATAACCGAATGCCTGGACATTCAATCTGAATTTGAATGTCTGAATTCGGTCGAATAACAAATATTTTGAATAATCTTGCACTTTGCTAGTGAGTAGTCAGACCTGAAGATGGACTGAGGAAGGTTTAAAGTGAAAGTGATCTGTTGATCTGTTTTTATACTGATTTTATCCTGTCCTGTGTTGAGGCCTTTGGATAAGAGGTAGGATAGAAGTATAAACCATCTACCCAACCGGTGGGACTGGGGAGCCACATACTTTTTTTTTCCAAAGAAGCCTTGATCGCCTGGGGAATTCTACCGACCTAACCTGTCTGCTCCAATGCTCATAGGTTCCACAGAGGATAGAAGACCAGGACGCTGCCATGGAAGACGACAGTTCAGGGGTTCCAGGGATATGGGGCAGCTGGGGGCCTTGGTCAGCCTGCTCTCGCAGTTGCAGCGGTGGAGTGATGGTGCAGACCAGACCCTGCCTTCCGGGATATTATTATGACAGGACCTATCGCAGGCCTGGGCAGTTCTCGGCCCCCGAAAGGACCCTTGCTGACCAGCACGAAGGCTTCCTCAGCCCTTTCTCTGGGCACGTCATTTCTGCAATCCGCACTTCGGTACCGCTACACCGGAAAGAGGAGCAGCAACCGCGAGCAGGTCTCTGGGCCGGGGTGACTTCCACAGTGCATAACGGGAGCCACTTGAGCCGAGGCGTGTCCAGGGGAAGCCGGGTTTCCCAGTCCCGGAGGAGGAGTCCGAAAGCTGAAAGAAGGTACTTTGATTTTGTGAGGTTCTTTCTCCTTCCCTTCTTGAATGGCGGTAATAATTCCTACAAATAGACGGAGTGATGATACGATTAGATTGCTCGGGGTCCTTTTTGGGAGGGTGAGAGGAAAGCAAAGACAGAGACAAGAATGTGAATATGCAGTGGTCAGTAGCATGAAGCTTTTGCTCCCTGGTGCGTTCTGAATAAGTTATACCAGTATAATGTGAATGAGGCTCAGTGCCAAATGACATGTATCCATTAGGACAGTGATGGCGAACCTTTTGAGCTCAGTGTGTCAAAATTCGCTTAACTCAGGTGCTGTGTCACTTCTAGAAATATCCATAATTTTGTGAATTTTGTAGCTCTAGTAATATTTTATTAAAAGCAAAAACAAATAATTCTTTACATTAGTGACTTTTGTTGCTGAATTTCATTTGCTAAATCTTCAATTGAAAGTTGGTATTTTGTACACTTCAAGAACAAGCAAGCACTACACGCCCAGGTGCCAGGTTGACCAGGTGTGTCACCCAAAAGGGCTTGGTGTGTCACCTGTGACACGCGTGTCATAGGTTGGCCATCACCGCATTAGGATGTGCAAGAATATTCGAAACACTCAAAATTGGATCAAATTAGTTCAAATTTGGACGTTCAAATTCGAATCAAATGCCTATACATTCTTTTTTTAACATTCGAATGAAATCAAATGTTTTGCATCATTCGTACTAATTTTTCAGAGATTTGTATGTGTACAGGTACGTATGCATTACATACGTATCTGTATGCATCTTAATAGTATCCATACACATTTGTACAGATACGTATGGGATGAAAACAGGATGCATATGGAATAAAAACTGGATGCGTACGAATGTGTATGGATGCACACGTACAGGTGCGCATGGATGCGTACCGACACAGTACTCTAGATGAGGGGAATACAGGTAATTATTTCTTGTGATCTAGACTCTAAACTCCTCTTGATGCATCCTAGGATGGTGCTTGTCTTTTTTGCAGCTACATCACATTGCTGGCTCATGTTCATCCTTTGGACAAATGCTGGCCACATTTGCCTGGGCCAAATCTGGAGGGAGTTGTGCTGTTCCTTAATAACAGGTGCAAGTCTTCTATATTTGTGTTTTTGCAGCAAAATTGGATGGAAAGGGCTGCAAATATGCCCAAGACAAAAGGAATGCCACTGAAAAGGGCAGGGTTGCACCTTTTGCAAAGGCCCCCAAGAAATGAAATTCCATTGTTCTGCTAACAACAACACTTTAGGAGGGTGGGAAAGAGAAAAACCAAGTGTCTCATTATCCTAAGCCTAATATGTTTTCTCAGCTTTTCAAGGGGATCCAGAAATCCAATAGATGTTTCCAGGAAAGTTTTTTGACTTGTAAGCATCTAGAGAAATGAATGGCAACATTCTCACCAGGTGTGTTGAGTCTGGGGAGCCCTGAAAAGTCTAAAATTGTGTGCAGTACAGTAAATGGATTGTATTGATAGAAAAGCTGTCTCTTCTCCACCCCCCACCCCACCCCTCCTGACTTCTTGGCTTTGTGTCCTGAAACTAATGGCAGGCATCTAGACAACAGTAAAACAGGGCTTAAGATTTGTGGCCGAGATGAACTCATTGCAGGGGAAGGAGTTCAAGATGAAATGGGAGAGGATCCAAGCCAAATAGCCTCTGAGAACTGTGGAAACCCTTCAAAGAGACAAAATAGAACATCTGTGCCACTTGGAGACAAGTGGGAATGTCTTCAGGCTGCTGCTAGGCAGCTGACCAGGAAACGGACAAATGCGCTCTGATGGCAGGTGCCGGCGGGTAGCGAGTTAGTTTTGTGGCATGAGATAGTTTTGTGGCTTAGATGTTTGAAGCCTGGAATGGCTTATGGTCCAGAGAGCCACTTATCTGCCCACTGGTTAACCATGCAAAGATATTGGCTGTTCCAACATCACCCCTTCCTTCCTTCCTACTTTTTTCTTCCTCTCTTTCTCCCTTCCCCTCTCCCTTCCTTTTTCCCTTTTCCTTCCTTCCTTCCTCCTCCTTCTTCCACCTTCCTTTTTCTTCCTCTCTTCCTCTCTCCCTCCCTCTTCCTGTCTTCCTTCCTTCCTTCTTTCCTTCCTTCCTCTTTTTCTTCCTCTTCCTCTCCTTCCCTTTCCTTCCTCCCTTCCTCCCTTCCTCTCTCCCTTCCTCTTCCTGTCTTTCTCCCTCTCTTCCTTCTTTTTCCTTCCTTCCTCCCTTCCTTTTTCTTCCTTTCTTATTGAATGTGAATACTTTATTTCATAAAATAAAAACAAAACCAGTTTGTTTCATTCCAGCAAACATTTCAACATCATAGGCTATCCTCAATGCGTTCTGCACCTGGTTTTGCCTTTTAATTTATCGTACCTCTTTTTGTTAAAATAGCTCTATCAAGTCCATACAAAACTGAGAGTGATGTATGATGCTGGAACGTTTGCTGAGGGGAAAAAAACCCTCCTGGCTTTGTATTTACTTGATTTCTGTAATAAAGGTCTCTTAGCTCAGCTTGGAGATAAAACATTTCTAGCTGCTGTGGAAGAAGAGAGTGGCATTGTGGGAATTTTCTAGGTTACTTCATTAGCCCTAGTTATTCACCAGCCAGCAACATGGGCTTTCTGGGAAATCCAATAAGTGTCAAAACTCTCCATTAAAAGACTTGGCTTTTCTACCCTGCTTTTCTCACCCATTTAAGGGGACTCAAAGCGGCTGACAAACCTTCTGTTCTTCCCCCCCACAACAGAACACCCTGTGAGGCGGGTGGGGCTGTGAGAGCTCATAAGAGAGCTGTGACTAGCCCAAGGTCGCCCAGCTGGCTTCATGAGGGAGGGCAGAATCGAACCCTAGAATTGGTAACAGGAAGTTCTCTGCGTGAAATCTGGATTTTATGATTGTCCTCATTTTTGGAGCAATGTTGTGGCCTGTGCTCACTCTGGGTTGTGCTGAAACGGCTTTAGGGAAACCGGATGTCAGGCTCAGCAGAAGCTGGAGGTGTTTTGCTCCACTGATAAATATGACTCGGAGGTGGCTTCCCATATGACAGGTTTTAGGCGCAGCGTGACTTCTGTGAACTGTTCTCACATCTATATGAATAACATATGCCTTATAGAATGAAGAACAGGGAGGTACCACGGACAACTGACCCCTGACAAAATGCAACTTGATTAAAATAGGTCTGAAATGCAGAAATGCAGGGTTTCTTAAAAATGAATTGTGGATAACCAGCTGAAAATTCTAGGAATAATTTGTTTTTTTTTTTAATTAAGACAAGGAATTTGAATGTTACAAATATTTTTGCACATCCCTTTCGGTCTCCACATGTGGTTGGGATTAAGGATGCACATGAATGGGTTTGCTTTTTGCATTTGATTGGTGTCTAATCGAATGTTAGAAAATTTGTATTTGTTCGGATCGATCTCCTTCTAATGTGATAGGATTCTATTTGCTACATATCCAATACGTATCTGATACGTATCCCATAACATATCCACTCTGAAAGTGTTAAATCCGCCCTGAATCCACTCTGGATCTGCTTTGAAATCATGTCAAATAACCCATTGCGCTGCTGCTTCACCACCTCCGAAACATTTGCGCAAATACGAACGTCAATGTACGAATGTCATAACATTCAAGTCATAAATGAATGTCCAATTTCATCTGAATATTGAATGTTACAAATATTCATGAATATCCCTAGTTGGGATACATAATCCTTTGCCGTTGTTTGTTCTCAGTGCCTGTAGATGTTGGAAACATAGGGTGTTTTTCCACTGTCAGAAAGGACCCATTTTTGCACCCATTAAGGACCCATTTGGGTGTGAGCCAGATGACCCCATTTCCACCACGGCACCCATTTGGGACCCGATTGTTTCCACTGCCGCTGGGGAAATCTGGATCAAATGGGTACTTTCTGGCCTTTAATCCGGATTTTCTGTATACCACATTAATGTGGTCTACAATGGGGTCTTCAGGCAGAAAATCCGGATTAAAGGGAGCCTGTTTCCACACTTGTGTGGCAATGGGGTCTAGAGGAGGCTAGGGGGAGGGGGCACCCATGGGGGAGGGAGCCCTAAAACCTAAGCTTCGAAGTCATTTTGAAGTCATTTTGAAGTCACTTTGAAGTCTGTGCAAAATAGCTCCAGAGCGTCTTTGAAGTCTGTGCTGATCTTCAGAGTGAACTTCAAAGTGATTCCGAAGGTGAGCACAGACTTCAATGGAGCTGTTTTGCACAGACTTCGAAGTGACTTCGAAATAACTTTGAAATGACTTTGAAATGACTTCAAAGCAATGTCGGAGATTGCACCCCCTGTCCCCCCAAACACCTGGGGTGACAAGCAGGCCCCTCATGGGTAGATCCGGATTTCCAAATGGGTGCTCCGGTGTTTCCACGGCAGGGAGGCTAGCACCCATTGCTATTGGGTGCTAGACCACCCATGGAAACACATTGGGTACTTTCCTTCATCCAGATCTACTAGATCCGGATTAAGGAATGTACCCATTCCTTAGATCTGGATCTTCTTAGATCTGAATTAAAGGAGCACGGTGGAAAAACACCCTATAGCCCAGGAACATCTGGGGACTAAAGTTCTGGATCTCTTGCATACATGAGATCAACACCCACTGAATTTCAGCGAAGAGTGTACAAAGAAGAAATTGCAGCCACTCTTGAGGCTGAGAATTTAGGGTCTACGTGGATGTTTCAATGCAATTCCTTTGCAAAGATAGGGAAATGGTTTGCCAAACCTTCTGGGAAGCAAATATGTGATTCTCTCGTTTCTAGGCGGTTGCTTTACTGCTGAGCTACACCCACCTCCAGACTCATATAGGGTTGCACTGTAAATAGCCTGAAGAATAGAATGACGTTAGCTAGGCACTTAAATTATGGGTATTATGGCATCTGGGAAACTTTACTGGTGAGAGAATTTTGAAGCAGAAGATAGGAACGGGGGAGAAATTTAATGACAGCTCAACTCGGAGCGGATTTGGGATTATGTCAATCTTCCATTCATGTGGAACCCTCCCTACCTTTTGACAAATACATTTATGCAAAGTTCACATCAATATGATGGTACAACGTTTGAGTGTATGGGCGTATATATGTACAGAAAAGGAGCCCTGCTGGATCAGGCCACAGCCCATCTAGTCCAGCTTCATGTCTCACACAGTGGCCAATGGATTGCTTCTGGGCATCCCAAGCAGAAGGTGAAGGTAACATTCTCACCTGCTTTGAATTCCACATCCTACCTGTCTCCCCAGCCTGGAATCCATTCTCATAGCAATTGATACTCTTGTCCTTCCATGAATTTATACATTCCCACAAATGCACACATTTGATATCTAATGGATGTAGGTCTTTGTAGATTGCATATAGATGGAGACTGTGCAGGGAGTGATGTGAACCTTGGGAAAATGCAACTGGATGCGTTTATGCCTACATACAAAACCGGAACGCAATATCTAAGGCAGGAAGTGCACTTTCCATACAAATGCACACAAATCCCATACGAATCCCTTACAGATGCATACGAATCTCATAAATATCCCATATGAATTCCATACGAATCCCATACATATCTCATACGAATCCGGGGTGCTTCTAAGGCCATTTGCTGGGATTCTAGAGCAGGAATAGGTTTGCCCTTGTCTCTGTCTGAGATGCCCATGAGCAATTGGTGGGCCACTGTGTGTGACAGGATGCTGGACTAGATGGGCTGTGGCCTGATCCAGCAAGGCTTCTCTTATGTTATGTTCTATATGAATCCCATACGAAGCTTCACACGAATGTACCAAAACATTCCATTCGAATACGAATGTCTGAATCTGGCCACGTTCGGCCAAATTTCAAATGTTACAAAGATTCATGTGCTCCCTTAGAATGGGCAGCTCTGCCACACGAACCGCCCCTGGGCCAGTCCCCAGATTTGCAAATCTAACAAAGCTTCCAAAGAACGTGGAAAAGGATTTGCTTTGCATTTGAATATCAATCTCCAAAAGTGGCCAACACTCAATCCGAATGCAGGTGAATGAATTTGTACAAATTTTGAACATGACAAACATTTGTGTGCATCGCCTGGGCAGATTAATAATAATAACAAGAAGAAGAAGAAGGACAAATTCAGGAAATGCCTCTCTGTAAAGACAATTTTAAGAGAGCCATTTATTCCAACATAACAGCCTGTCTGTACTACATTCGACTTTGTTTCTCCATTGAAGCCGCATCTTTGCTGAGCTGGGATTCAAGTTCTCCCCTCCCCACTTCTGGCATGGAGAAAAGGAAAAATAAGTTGCAGCAGTGCAAAATGTTGATGAATTCTGGATTCTTTCCTTTGCAGAAATCCTTCCTCCAGCCCTCCCCTCCCTGCATATAAAAATGTCTTTGAGGAGCCCTCACACCCACTCACCTATTAATATTTTGACAAAATCACAAGCGAGGTCAATGTTTTTCATTAGCATGGGGGAGACGTAATTCCTTTCAACTCGCTCTGTTTGTTTAAGGCTACGGCTACCCACCCACCTCATTAGCCTCCCATAAATCTAATTGACAATTACATTTTCCCCTCTCTGCAGAGGAAAAGGGTATAAAGGGTTTGATTCAGTACAGAATCCACGCCAGAACTCCTGCAGCAGAAAACGGGCACAGAGGTGCTATAATAGCCAAAAGCCAAGGTACAACAAAGCATCAGTAGATGCTTTCTAAGGAAAGGTCAAAAAGGAGGCACACACCGCTCTTAGAGAGACACCCTGTGAGTCAGAAGCTAGGGATTTGCACAAATGGGGTGTTTTTTCCCCATTCAATTTGTATTAAATTCGTTCGAATAAATCTGCCTCAAATGCAGTAGGATTCTACTCATTGTGAATGTATTCATACAAATTCATACGAATATTCAATACAATATTCAAATATGCTGAGTACATGTACGGCCCTTTAGAAATAAACTATAATAATAATAATAATAATAATAATAATAATAATAATAATAATAATAATAATAATAATAATAATAATAATAATAATAATAATAATAATAATAATAATAATGCAAGCATATCAGATACATCTGCAAGTGCCGAATCCACCCTGAACTCACGAATGGTTTTTTTTGCATTCGAATTCAAATCAAATCAAATATCCAAACATTCAATTCATTTTGAATGTTTAGAATCCAAATGCAACAAAATCCAATTTGAACTGAATGCATTCAAATCAATTCGTTGGAATGTTAGACTCAAATTGGAAGATATGAATGTCAACAACATTCGTATGTGTTATACGTATCTGTACGCATTTCATACGCATCCCGTTTTATCCTGTATGCATTCCGTTTTCATCCCGTACTATCAGCGTAAATACATAATACATACGTATCTGTACCTTCGAATGTTTTGAATCATCTGAACAAATGTTTTGGAACGTTCAAAATTTGTATGGGATTTGTATGGGATTTTGTGGGATTCATATGAGATTTGTATGCATTCATATGGGATTCGTATGCATTTGTATAGGATTTGTATGGGATACCTATGGGATTGAACTTTCATGTCAAATTCAAAGCCCACTACATTTGAAGGGGATCTCTTTGAAAAAATACCCGTTTTCTTGCATTTGATTCACTTTGTGTACATCTCTAGCTCAGTTGCTTCTTCAGCAGATTCAGATCCTTCTGAGTTCCATGAAAGTGTCCATCTGCCGGACGACATTCAAATCATATGATTGGGTGATGGCGCTTCCAGATAATATTCAAATTACAGATTTGGCCTTTGAATGTGTACATTTGAATCTTATAAGATTTGAGTGTACAAATTCAACATTGGAATCTGTGCATTAGAATCTTATCTGGAAGCTCTGAGATGAAAACAGGATGCATACGAATGTATTCATACCAGATTCAAATGTCCATTCATTTTCCCTTATTTGTACAAATTTGGATTTTTGAATATTCAATTTGTTACGAATTCAATGTCAAAAATTGCATTAGTGAACACCCCTAGTGGCTACTAAGCATCTGACTGATTAGGAAGAAACAGAAATCACCACCGCCTCTTCTGTCACAGTGAGATGTTGTCTTTCTGTTTTATTTGCAGCAATTTCTTATTTTTGGCGCCATTCAATGCTCTTTTTAAGCCCGGAAAGCTGCATCTAATTGGCAGTTTTAAGGCTATTTATCTTGCCCTGAAGGATAGAATGCAAACAGAACCTTTTTGAAGCTATAGCATGTCCAGGGTCTAAATCAAGCCCTTGGGTTGATTAATCGTGCAGCAGGGTTCAGCCACTGATTTTTATTCAACACGATATGTTTAGAAGCGCTGATTTGATGTTGTAAAAGGAGGAAAATGTCTGAAATTACAGAAGGCAGCATCTTGTAAAATGGAAGGATAAGCCATAAAGTCTGAGAAGCTTGAACTCGGCTGGAAGATGGTGGGGTTGTAAGAGAGAGGGAGACACTGATGAAGGCAATAAAAAGGTGTTTTATAGGGGACCGCTGGAGGTGGAGAAGCGAACAAGAGGGAAAGGAATGCGGAGATTAAAGCATAGCAAGATTTCTAGTTTCTGCCTGCTTTGAAGTGGTTTGTGCCATGGCTGGGCCTGGCAATATTATCAGGATTAGGGATGTGCACAAATATTCATAATATTAGAAATCTGTATGCATTTGGCTTAATTGAGACATTCGTATTGGAATAAAATGTTGGCGCATTTGGATAGAATGTTTTGATACATTCGTATGAAGCTTCGTATGGGATTCGTATGCTATACAAGTGGATTTTGTATGGGATGAGGGAACTGCATGAATATTTGTAACATCTGAAATTCAGCCAAATTCGGACATTCGAACTCGGATCAAATGTTATGATATTTGTATGCTAACATTTAAGTGAATATGAATGTTTTCTAACATTCGTATGAATAGTTTGGATATTCATTAACATGGGGAAATGTATCAGATGCGTATCTATTCATATCAGATGCGTATCTATTCATATCAGATACATATCTGTTCATATCAGCTATGTATCTGTCCGCATCAGATACGTATTGAATGTTCATACAAGTAGATTCATATCGAATAGAATTTTACCACGTTTGAATGCAATCTGTTTGTACGGATATGGATTTTTGAACATTCAGTTCAATTAGAACTCATTTTATTACAAAATTAATTGCAAGGAGAAGAAAAGCACATCAAAAAGGAAAAGGTGTGTGGAGGTGAGGGAGCAGGTGTTATAAAGAACCGCAAACACATACCCTTGCCTCCCTTGAGTGAGATGAACGGCATCCAATAGGAAACAAGATAAGATGTGATGTAGCAAAAGGGGTGGAGAGCCAAGGGCTCTATGGTGGGACCCGGGGCTGATCTCTGCAGACCATCATAGCCCAAGGCGGGGATGGCCTCAGGACGGCCGATATCGATCCTCATCTGACCAGCACTGGTACAATCTCAATTCAAAGTCATGAATAGACCAACCTGTTTTGGACTCGTCTGACCAGGGCCTTAGAAGAAGAAGAGTTGGCATTTCTGCCCCACTTTTCGCACCTATTTAAGGGGACTCAAAGCGGTTGACAAAGCTTTTCTACTCTTCTTCCCACAACAGACACCCTGTGAGGTAGGTGGGGCTGTGAGACCTCAGAAGAGAGCTGTGACTAGTCCAAGGTCACCCAGCTGGCTTTGTGGAAGAAGAAGAAGAGTTGGCTTTTCTACCCGTTTTTCTCATCCATTTAAGGAGACTCAAAGCGGCTGACAAACCTTCTGTTCTTCTCCCTCAAGGGGACTCAAACTGGCTCAGGATGGGGAGGAGGAAGAGGAGGAGCTGGCTGTGAGAGCTCAGAAGAGAGCTGTGTCTAGCCCAAGGTCACCCAGCTGGCTTCATGGGGGAGGGCGGAATTGATCCCAGTATTCCCAGATAAGAGTTCGGCTAACTAACCACTAGACCAGTGGTTCTCAACCTGTGGGGCGCGACCCCATCGGGGGTCGATCGGCCATTTTGGCGGGGTCGGCAAAGGTCCCACAGGCCCCCCCCGTGTCCCCCCCGCCTCGCCTCCCCCGCGCCACCACTGCTGTGAGGAGAGATCAGCGTTGGCGTCAGCGGGTGGCAGTTGGTGTCCAGGCGGCAGCGGGAGCATCCCCGGCAGCGCTTGAGGCGAGCGAGGTGAGGAGGATGGCGGCAGCGGCGAATGTGGGCAGCCCTGGGTGGCTCGGCTGGCCGCTCCTCCCGCTCCTGCTGCTGCTGCTGCTCCTGGGACTCACCACCCCGGCGGCCACCCTGGCCGGGTACATTGAGGTAAGAGGCGTTGGGACCCCCGGCGGACTCCTCCGGCCCCCACTGAGGGTGGGCGCCCGCCCAGTGCTAGGCCTGCCTGCCGGCGATGGCGGTGAAGGACCCGCACTGCCTGGCGCCTCGCCGCCCGCCCCCTTCACCCGCTGGAATCTGGCGTCGCCCCCCCAAAGGAGGAGTTGCGGGTCGCGTAAGACCGAATGCGACGCCAGTGGCCCTGGCCCCTCCCCCGCCCCTGGGGTCCCTGAAGCATGGCGAGCTGCATTGTGGGGTCACAGCCTTGGGAAGGTTGAGAACCACTGCACTAGACCAAACTGGCTCACTAGAGAAGACTGCAAGGCATAATGTGAGCTAATGCACACTTCTTTTTCACTTCTGCCCATTAAAAAGCATTGTGTCAACATGACCTAAAATGATGGCTGGAAAATCTCCGCCCCTCCATTTTGAGAAGGCCAAACCAGGGATGCTTTGCTTTACCTTAATTTAGCCTCAGGTGGTTTAAACCACAGCATTTAGCTTAAACCTTTCTTCTTGAGTTTGAGGAGTTCTGTCTTTAAAGAGAAAGAGCTTCTAAAATTTCAGGAGGAAACTGCTCATAAAAAGGTAGTATGTTTAGTGAATAAATCCCTTTATTGGAGCATTAAAGTACCCTGGCAGAAGGAAAATGGACATCTGACATTTCCCATATCAGTTCCTCCAGAGAGTTACACCAGAATGCCTTTTGATCTTTGCATGGCATTTTCATTCGTTTTCTGTTTCTCAGGTTTTGGGTTTGTTTTTTTTTAAATGTTTTCCCTCCTCCTCCCTCATTCCTTTGTCTGGTTAAAAGGGAAGCCAGAGAGCAAATCTATTTAATCTTCTGGTGAAGATGGAGTGATTTCAAAGGTTGGCAGACGCACACACGCTAACTCACACACACACTACTTCGACTAAACGTGGGCTGCATCCAGACATAGCTTGCTAATTCCGCTACATCTGGATATTCTGGAATATCCAAATATAGCGCCGTAAGTGACAGACGTCGGGATGCAGCTGTGGTTTAGCTGTCGTGCACTCTTTCTCAGGGCATCATGGGAAATAAAGGGATCACCTTGGCATAGAATCCTCTGGACTCTTGTGAAATCGTGCAAGTAGTCAGGCTTAAATATTTGGGGTGTTGGGGTCAATCTGGGAACCTGCTTTGAGGCTTTGAAACAGCTTTCTGCAAGCACCCACATTATATGGTTCTTCTGCGCTTCCTGGACAAAATGTGGAAGTACCCTAACACCAGTAACCTAAGAGCAGAGAAGGGTCCCCAGTCTAGCCATGCATCTATGGTACTGTGGAAAGGATACAGTCTAAATTACCTTACTGAATGTTTTCACGACTGCTTTGATGCCATGGGATCTCAGGGAGGGCACCGTCTTGTAGTTCTACTCTCCCAGACATACAAGACGGCCTTTTCTCTGGTGGCCCCCAGACTTTGGAACAGCTTTTCTCTGGAGGTTCACTCAGGGCTTTGAGTGCTGGCTTTGAGCAAGTCAGCTTGGACGTGTGGTTAGGGAGCCAGACTCTTATTTGGGAATAGTGGGTTTGATTCCGCAGTCCCCCATGAAGCCAGCTGGGTGACCTTGGGCTAGTCACAGCTCTCTTTCTGAGCTCTTACAGCTCCACCTACTACACAAAGAGTCCATTGTGGGGAGAAGAACAGAAGGTTTGTCAGCCGCTTGGAGTCCCCTTAAGGGTGTGAAGAGCAAGGTCTAAAAGTCAACTCCTCTTCCTCTCCTTGGGCTGGGGAGGCTGGGAGGCTGGGGGAGACGGGAGGCTGGGGGAGATGGGAGGGTGGGGGACATGGGAAGCCGGGGGAGGCAAGCGACGTGTTTGAGCTAGGGATGGGTATGAATGGTTTTTTTGGCATTCAGTTGGCAATGAACCAAATCTTAGAAAATCTATATTTGTTCAAATAGAATGTTGTTGGATTCTATTCGATACAAATGTATTTGTACAAAAATTTGTACAAATATCTGATACGTATCTGATACGGACGGAAATGTATCCAATATGTATCCTGTAAAATAAAGCATCAAATCTGACCTGAATCCACTTTTAATCCGCTCTCGGTCCATGTCAAATGCAATCTGGATCTGTTGCAGATGTGACTGGTGTAGCCACTTCCCCACTTCCCCACCTCCCCAGTTTCACGAGTGTCTGAGCCTTGTACGAAATATTCGTATTCGAATGACTGTTAATATACGAATGTCCTAACATTTGATTTGTGTATGAATGTCTGAATTTTGATGAATTCAGACAAATAATGGATGCTATGAATATTTGTGCACATCCCCAATGTGAGCATCTTCCCAACTTTGAAGGCCTGCTTGGGTCGAGGAGGAGCCCATGAATGGTGCCAGAGGCCATGGCTGAGCGTAAGGGAGTGTGGCCTGGGGGGACGGGGAGATGGAAGGCTAGGGTTAGTGTGATCCAGCCTTCGTCAAAGCTTCTAGAAGGTCAGATCCATTTTAGCACCCATTAAGGACCCATTTGGCTGAGAGCTGGGTGACCCCATTTCCACTACAGGCCCCATTAGAGACACATCTGTTTCCACCACAGCTAGGGGAATCCGGATGATATCGCTCCTTCAGGACCTATAATGTGGATTTCCTGTAGACTCCACTAAAGGGGTCTACAATGGGGTCTTCAGCCATCAAATCCAGATTATAGGGAGCCTTTTTCCACTAGGGCTGTTTTTCTGCTGAGCTCCTTTAATCTGGATCTAAGAAGATTCGGATCTAAGGAATGGGTACTTCTCTTAATCCGGATCTAGTAGAAGTACCCAATGTATTTCCATAGGTGGTCTACCACCCAAAGGCAATGGGTGCTAGCCTGCCTGCTGTGGAAACACCGGAGCACCCATTTGCAAATCTGGATCTACCCAGTTCTAGTGGAAACAGGCTCCCTATAATCCAGATTTGATGGCTGAAGACCCCATTGTAGACCCCTTTAATGGAGTCTACAGGAAATCTGGATTATAGGTCCTAAAGGACCCATATGATCTGTTTTTCCTTAGCTGTGGTGGAAACAGATGTGTCCCTAATGGGGTCTCTAGTGGAAATTGGGTCATCCGGCTCTCAGCCAGATGGGTCCTTAATGGGTACTTGGTGCTAGTGGAAAAACACCCTAGAATTGGGCAATGGGGTCTAGAAGAGGCTTGGGGGGGGGGAGAGGCACCCGTGGGGGGTGCCCCAAACTCAAGACTTTGAAGTCCCTCCAAAGCTGGCTCCAAAGTCCCTCCGAAGTTGCCTTCGGAGCCTGCGCTGATCTCCAAACGCAACTTCGGAGATTGCACTCCCTTTCCCCCAAAACACCTGGGGTGACAGGCAGACCCCTTGTGGGTAGACCCGGATTTGCAAATGGGTGCTAGACCACCCATGGAAACACATTGGGTACTTCCCTTAATCCAGATTTACTAGATCCAGATTAAGGGAAGTACCCATTCCTTAGATCTGGATCTTCTTAGATCTGGGTTGAAAGAGTCTGACTTGGGTTGTGCTGGGGTTGGACTGGCTGGTGGCGTGGGGTGCACTGAATCACCCACAAACTGCCAGCAGTAATAACTTTTCCGTTGTCGCTACTAAAGTGTGCCAGGAATGTGTGTCCAATGGCCGTCAGACGTTTTCTTCCCAATTTTCTCTCACTTTCTCTTAAACTATAAGCTAAAGAACAAAACCACCCAACCCAAAAACCCTGCAGGGCATTTTGTCAGTTGCTGTACAGATGTTGTGTTACTTGAAACTCACACTAGAAAAACAGATGAGGCTGGGTTGCAGTTTGGCCGTGCGGCCGATATCGGTTTCCCATATTTGGATTGATTCCTAGAGGGAGGATCAGCCAAGCTGTATTGTGTGGATGGTCCTAAAACTCTTGCTTCAAGGTTTGGAACCGAAGGGCAATCTCCTAGGGGAGATCTACTGAAAGTTTATGAAAATCCCTTAATAATCTGCAATTTGGCTGACTGATTCATGGTTTGGATGCTAGATAGCCAGCATCCCTGCCTAATGACTGTGCCATTTAGGAGGCTTAGAATCATAGAATCATAGAATGGTAGAGTTGGAGGGGACCTCCTGGGTCATCGAGTCCAACACCCTGCTCAAGGCAGGATCTCCTAAACCATCTCAGACAGATGGCTGTCCAGTCTCTGCTTGAAGACCTCCATCGAAGGGGAACCAACCACCTCCCGTGGCAGCCTGTTCCACTGGGTGATCACTCTTATTGTTAGAAATTTTTTCCTAACATCTAAACTAAATCTTTTCCCCTGCAGTTTCACCCCATTGTTTCTAGTCCTTCCTTGAGAGAGTGAGAACAGGGCTGATCCCTCGGCCTTGTGACAACCCTTGAGGTATTTGTAGACAGCTATCATGTCTCCTCTCAGTCTTCTTTTTGGTAGACTAAACATTCCTAGTTCCTTAAGCCGTTCCTCATAGGACATGGTTTGTAGACCGTTCACCATCTTGGTAGCTCTCCTTTGAACCTGCTCCAGCTTGTCAGCGTCTTTTTTAAACTGGGGTGACCAGAACTGGACACAGTACTCCAGATGAGGTCTGACCAAGGTAGAGTAGAGGGGGATAATAACTTCACGTGATCTGGACTCTATGCTTCTCCTAATACACCCCAGGATTGCGTTTGCCTTTTTTGCAGCTGCCTCACACTGTTGACTCATGTTCAGTTGATGATCTACCAGGACACCCAAGTCTTTTTCACATGTGCTGCTGCTCAGCCGAATTCCTCCCATTGTATACGTGCTTTTTTCATTTTTCTTGCCCAGGTGCAGAACCTTGCATTTTTCTTTGTTAAATACCATTTTATTAGTTGCAGCCCATTGTTCGAGTTTCTCTAAATCTTTTTGAATCCTCTCTCTCTCTTCTCTGGTGTTTGCAATCCCCCCTAGCTTTGTGTCATCAGCAAATTTGATCAGTTTCCCTTCAACTCCCTCGTCCAGATCGTTTATAAAAACATTAAACATAACTGGGCCCAGGACAGAACCTTGTGGTACTCCACTTGACACTTCCTTCCATTTGGATGTGCAGCCATTTAAAGCCACTCTTTGAGTACGATTACTAAGCCAGTTTTGAACCCACCTTAGAGTTGCCTTGTCAAACCCATATTTGATCAATTTTTCAATGAGGATCGCATGAGATACTTTGTCAAATGCTTTGCTGAAATCAAGAAATACTATGTCTACTGCATTTCCTTGATCAACCCATTCAGTGATTTTGTCATAACAAAATCACTGAATAGAAAACTTGAACACTCAACTTCCCCGTTTCCCCTGGTATTGTTTGATCTCTTGAAATATGTCAGGCCGAGGTCACACCTTGCTGAAATAGTCCATCTTATTAAGAAACCAGATCACAAACACTCTGAACTCTGAACACACCTGGTGGCTGATCATCTTTCCTTAGTTTGACCTCAGTTTGGGTCGCTTTGCTTACACCTTTCTGCTCCCGTCCTGAGACTCCTTTACGGGACCTTTTTAGATCTCCATCCCTCTCCACTATCACGAAACTCCCTGCGCTCTGATAGGATAAAGGTTCTGTCACTCAACAGTGTGCCGTCAGCCATTGGGCGAAAGGGAAGGCAAATTCATGATGTATCCACCCACTATAGTCCAGTTCGGCCCCCTTTAGTCCTCCTCCCGGATCACACACCCCAAAATGGAAATGGATTAGCACTCTATAACAGCTTGAGACCTGTAAAATTCAGGACTCAGGAAAGGATGGTTGAAGGGAGGAAAGTCCACATAGAAGAAGAAGAAGAGGAGGAAGGGGGGGGAGAAGGAGGTGGCGGTGGAGGGGGAGGCAGTGGCTTTTCTACTCCACTTTTCTCACTCATTTAAGGGGACTCAAAGTGGCTGACAAAGCTTCTATTCCTCTCCCCACAACAGAACACCCTGTGAGGTAGGTAAGGCTGTGAGAGCTCAGAAGAGAACTGTAACTAGCCCAAGGTCACCCAGCTGGCTTCATGTAAGAGGAAGAAGAGTTAGCTTTTCTACCCTGCTTTTCTCACCCATTTAAGGGGACTCAAAGCATCTGAAAAAGCTTCTATTCTTCTCCCCACGATAGAACACCCCGTGAGGTAGGTGAGGCTGTGAGAGCTCAGAGGAGAGCTGTGATGAACCCAAGGTCACCCAGCTGGCTTCATGGAGGAGGAAGAAGAGTTAGCTTTTCTACCCCACATTTCTCACCCATTTAAGGGGTCTCAGGGTGGCTGACAAAGCTTTCTATTCTTCTCCCCACAACAGACACCCTTGAGCCAGGTGGGGCTGTGAGAGCTCAGAGGAGAGCTGTGACTAGCCCACGGTCACCCAGCTGGCTTCATGGGGAAGGGTGGAATCAAACCCGGTATTCCCAGATAAGAGTCTGGCTCCCTAACCACTAGACCAAACCACTAGTCCAAATAGATTGAACTAAAAAGGTGAGAGTGCTAAGGCCTGAAGACGGACTGAAGAACTATTAAAGTGATGGTGTGACCATGACCTTAGTGAGCTCAGCACGGAACTTAAAAACCAGTTTTTTAAACTGTACCCTCAGTTTCTGCATTGCGGTGACCCTTCCAGGCCTCAAACATAGCCCTTGTGTCCGAAAAATAATTATATAAACCTACTAACGCTGCCACTCTCTGCAGAGGAAAGATACCAGCAGCTTTTGAGTCTTATCTAAAAGATAGTGCCTCCACTTGAGATAAGCCCAGTAAATCAGAGTCTTATGAAATGCTGAATTGTCGAGTAATACTTGCCTTTCAACATGTGCTATCAGTGCAACAGAACCTACTCTATGTCCATTCCTTTGTTGCTCAGAGTGCTTTTCCCCCCCTTTTTTCTTTTTCTTGGCTAGATTGGGCGTACAGTTTAGACAAGCGCTGGCTATAAATAATGAAAGCCTCTTTCCTTTATAAAAGGACGAATGCCACCCAAGAGAACTTTTAGTGCCGATAGTCTGAGCACAAGGTGGTGGTGGGGGGGAAGCTTTTAGAAATAGCACATACTTTTCAGCAGGTTAGCCGGATAGGTTTTCCCACTTGGGGAGGGGCAAGGAGATAAGCTGTTCCTTGGAATTTAGGAAAAATGTTTCCCCTCTGTTTTTCATTACTTAAAGTTGCAACTTTCTCTTTATCCCATTGGAAGTGAGCTCTTGGCAAAGACAGTGAGATGAGCCCTTTGTTGTAATTCAGAATGGGGCCAAGAGCATGAACAGAGTTTGACCTAGTGAGCGAGCTTCGTCTGATGGTTAGGGAGCTGGACTCCTATCTGGAAGAAGAAGAGTTGGCTTTTCTGCCCCGCTTTTCTCACCCATTTAAGGGGACAGAAAGTGGCTGACAAACCTTCCATTCTTCTCCCCACAACAGAACACCCTGTGAGGTAGGTGGGGCTGTGAATGCTCAGAGGAGAGCTGTGACTAGCCCAAGGTCACCTAGCCAGCTTCATGGAGGACAGCGGAATGAAACCTGGTATACCCAGATAAGAGCCTGGCTCCTTTACCTCTAGAATCCTTTACCTGGATTCATGGGGGAGGGCAGAATCGAACCTGGTATTCCCAGATAAGAGTCCCGCTCCAAAAACACCAAACTGGCTCAGGAGGAGGAGGAGGAAGAGGAGGAGCTGGCTGTGAGAGCTCAGAAGAGAGCTGTGTCTAGCCCAAGGTCACCCAGCTACCTTAATGGGGGAGGGCGGAATTGAACCCGGTATTCCCAGATAAGAGCCCGGCTCCCTAACCGCTAGACCAAACTGGCTCATCAAAACTCTGGAATAGGAGTTTGATTCTGCGCTCCTCCCAGTATATATTTAGGGTGCTTGTTACAAAGGATAAAAAGGATCCCTGCTCAAAACCAAGTTAAAAAAATATCTCTACAATCTAGAAGCTTTTGTGGCTTCTTATTAGGCTTTTTGAGAATCCCACATGGCTTGCTTTGCCAGCTGCATATCCTCTTTCAACAACTGCTGTAACATCTCTATGCTTTGACAGTTTAGTGCGGTGATGGCCAACCTATGACACGCGTGTCACAGATGACACACCAAGCCCTTTTGGGTGACACACATGGTCACCCTGGCACCTGGACGTGTAGTGCTTGCTTGTTCTTGAAGTGTACGAAATACCAACTTTCAATTGAATATTAGCAAATGAAGTTCAGCAACAAAAGTCACTAATGTAAAGAACTGTTTGTTTTTGCCTTTAATAAAATATTACTAGAGCTACAAAATTCACAAAATAATGGATATTTCTAGATGTGACACAGCACCCGAGTTAAGCTAGGTTTCGTGCTAATTTTGACACACCGAGCTCAAAAGGTTCACCATCACTGGTCTAGTGGTTAGGGAGCCGGACTCTTATCTGGGAATACCAGGTTTGATTCCACACTCCTCCATGAAGCTGGCTGGGTGACCTTGGGCTAGACACAGCTCTCTTTCTGTGCTTAGCAAGCTACACATCCTCTTTCAACAACTGCTGTAAACATTTTGGTTTGGTCTAGTGGTTAGGGAGCCGGACTCTTTTCTGGGAATACCAGGTTTGATTCCATACTCCTCCACAAAGCCAGGTTGGTGAACTTGGGCTAGTCAGAGCTCTCTTTCTGATCTCTCACAGCCCCACCTACCTCACAGGGTTGTGGGAAGAAGAACAGGAGGTTTGTCAGCCACCTTGAGTTCCCTTAAGGGTGTGTGATAAAAAAGCCAACTCTCTCCTCCTCCTCCTCCTCCTCCTCCTCCTCCTCCTCCTCCTCCTCCTCCTCCTCCTCCTCCTCCTTCTTCTCCTTCTCCTTCTCCTTCATCCAGACGCTTCATCCAGGCAGCATTACTTAATTTGCATTATTTGTTTAATCTGGAGTGAAGCCTTATCTATTCCAGATTGGGATGTGCATGAGTATTTGAAACGTTTGGAATTCATATGAATTCAGACATTCAAATTCAGACTGAATGTAGTTGGCAGGTTAGAACTTGAACCGAATCCTTCGGAACATCTATATGAAGCTTCGTTACATTTGTGAACCTGCGCCAGCCACATCTGCAGCGGATCCAGAGTGGATCCAAAGTGGACTGAGAGCAGATTCAAAGTGTATTCAGGACTGATCTGATGCCTTCGGAGCAGATACCGAGGGGATATGTATCCGATATGTAGGGGATTCATATGGGATTCGTTTCGAACAATTGTATCGGATTCATATCCTACCACATTTGAAGGGGATCTATTTGAACAAATTCTAATTTTCTGGCATTCAATTTGATATGAATTGAACCCTCCACCCCGCAAAAAACCCTATTCATGCACCTTCCTAATTCCAGATTATCCATGCTTTGTTTTGGCTTATCCAAATAATGCAGATTAACTAAATGCTTGTCTGGATGACGCTAGAGTCATTCTATTAGCTGCAGACGTGTGGCTTTTCCACACCAAATACCTGTGGACAGAGGTCTGGATTCCCACTTCTTTCCCATGTGGCAGTTTCCATGGCTAATTTTTTCTCACCTGTAAAATGGTTTCTGTCCCTTCCGTCCGAAACTCCTCAGGATAAAAATAAGAAAGTCAATCTCTTCCTTTTCCTCTTATGCGCATGGGCACACACACACACATGTACGTTAATTGCAATCTCAAAGGAACTGTCTGTGTTCTTCTCTAATGGAGAGTGAACATAAAGCCCTTGAAGGCAAAACAAAAGCTGTTAATAATTTCTTTCTCAACACGTTGTTGACTAAGATGAAGACAAGAATGGTGATAAAAGACATTAATAACTAGTAACTGTGAGTGAAGCCTTTGTTTTCTCACATATGTGTGATGAAGGACATAAAACCCTCTGTATTACTCAAGGTGAACTCAGGAAAGCTGCTGAGCCACAAAGACAGAATGTGGTTGAATTTCCTCGCCTCTTGTCTAGAAACGTGGACAATTTGGCTCGTTTGAAAATTTGATCAGACCGTTCATGTTCGAGGCTGTTTGCTGTTCACATGTGTATATACACATATATACATAAAATTGGTCAGGCGCAACCGGTTCCCTGCTCACAACCATGAGTGACTTGATTAAACAATTTGTAATTGTTCGTCTTTGCTTTTGAACCGGTTTGGTTTGATTTCAAACTGAACGTGCAGTTTTCACTTGGGCACATCCCTGGTTTGGTCTTCTTTTCTCTCTGGGTTTGGGACATTCTGCATTTGCCTAGGCTGGCCTGAAAATTGAGATCAAAGACTCATGTGAGCCAGATTGGTCTACTGGTTAAGGACCTGGTCTCTTATCTGGGAATACCAGGTTCGATTCTGCCCTCCCCCATGAAACCAGCTGCGTGACCTTGGGCTAGTCACAGCTCTCTTTCTAGTGAGCCAGTTTGGTCTAATGGTTAGGGAGCCAGATTCTTATCTGGGAATACTGGGTTCGATTCTGCCCTCCCCTATGAAGCCAGCTGGGTGACCTTGGGCTAGTCACAGCTCTCTGCTGAGCTCTCACAGCTCCACTCTCCCAGGTTGTCTGTTGTGGGGAGAAGAACAGAAGGTCTGTCAGCTGCTTTGAGTCCCTTAAATGGATGAGAAAAGCAGGGTGGAAAAGCCAACTCTCCTCCTCCTCCTTCTCAGGTATCTGGTGTCCAATGTGATCTTGTCCATCCATCTCACTTCCTGTCTTGTCCTTAGCCTTGTCTGCACTACAAGATCAAAATTTGTGAACTTCTACTGCACAGTAGGGATATGAACAAATATTTGTAACATTCATTATTCGTATGAATTTGTTTGTATGTGAATTGAATGTTAGACATTCATACACTGACATTCGTATGAACGCGAATGTTTTTGGAAAGTTTCTAGAGAGCTTCGGAGCTTTTGTGAAATGGGGAGTTGTGCCAGTCACATCTGTGATGGATCCAGAGTGAATTTGACATGGTTTGAGAGCGAATTCAAAGTGAATTCAGGGCGGATTTGACACTTTCAGAGCAGATATGTTACAGGATACTTATTGGATACGTACTGAGTATGTTTGGAAATGTATCAGATATGTATGCATTCATATTGGATATTGGTACAAATTTGTATGAATACATTGGTAATGAATAGAATCATATCACATTTGAAGGGGATCTATTCAAACAAATATATTCTTTCATTCAGCTCAATATGAATCAAACCCAACCACCTCCCCATTCATGCACATCCTTAGCCCCAAGGAAATATTTAAGTTCTATTTAATCCAGGAATTATTGACTTAATTTTGTTGTGGTCAGTTGTCTCCAGAACATTATTTGAAGCATCTATCTTTCTTTCATGGGTGTTTTTCCACCGCACTCCTTTAATCCAGATCTAAGAAGATCTGGATCTAGGGAATGGGTACTTCCCTTAATCTGGATCTAGTAGATCTGGATTAAGGGAAGTACCCAATGTGTTTCCATGGGTGGTCTAGCACCCAATAGCAATGGGTGCTAGCCTTCCTGCCGTGGAAACACCAGAGCACCCATTTGGAAATCCGGATCTACCCACGCCTGTCACCCCAGGTGTTTGGGGGGCAGGGGGTGCAATCTCCGAAGCGGCTCCGAAGTCACTTTGAAGCCATTTTGAAGTCACTTCAAAGTCATTTCAACGTCACTTCGAAGTCTGTGCAAAGTAGCTCTGGAGCGTCTTTGAAGTCTGTGCTGATCTTTGGAGTAAACTTCGGAGTGACTTCGAAGTGACTTCGGAGTCACTTTGAAGTTCACTCCGAAGATTGACACAGACTTCAAAGACGCTTGGGAGCTATTTTGCACAGACTTCAAAGTGACTTTGAAATGACTTTGAAGCCTAGGTTTTGGGGCTCCCCCCCATGGGTGCCCCCTCCCCCTAGCCTCCTCTAGATCCCATTGCCAAACTAATGTGGAAACAGACTCCCTTTAATCTGGATTTTCTAGCTGAAGACCCAATTGTAGACCCCATTAATGGGGTCTACAGAAAATCCAGATTAAAGGCTGAGATGTACCCATATGATCCGGATTTCCCCAGTGGCGGTGGAGACAAATGTGTCCCAAATGGGTGCCGTGGTGGAAATGGGGTCATCCGGCTCACACCCAAATAGGTTCCTAATGGGTGAAAAAATGGGTATTTTCTGCCAGTGGAAAAACACCCCATGTCTTCTCACTGTCCAGATTTCACAGGCATACATTGACACAGGAAAACTATTACTTGGATGATTCTGATTTTTGTTGACAAGGAAATGCCCTTATCCTTCATATCCTTGTCTAAGCTTGTAGCTGATTCATTTAGATAATATATGCTCGCCCTACAGATTAATCCCAACAATAGATATCTTTAGCTTATCTTTGCACAGATTTTTTCAGAAGAAAAAGGTTGGCACCTTGAAAAGTTTCCATGCCAGGAGTACCTGCAGCGCATAATTAAGTGACTCAATAAAAGCCTGGGCACCAGCCAATCTGATGGGTGGGAAAAATTCCTTTCTTGTTTCAAATGTGGCGTGTCAACATGAAAAGCCAAACTTCTTTGAATGTTCTTATTTAGTTATTAAGTACCTTGGTGTCGTGCCAAATGGCATTCCACTCTTAACGGCAGATTTAGATCGTTCATTCTTCCTTATCCACCACCAGGAATAATCCTTGTGTGGGCAGAAGCTGGCTGGGGTTTCGCTTCCCGCCATCTTATTTGGGTTCAGCTGGGCTCCTTCTTCAGTTCACCCCTTGCAGCGGTCAGTGCTTCAATTCAAACTGGCAGCTGAAAGGTGGAGAACTAGTAGACCTTGGGGCCCCATCCTGTGGCTTCCATTAAGGAGGATGGAAGGGGATGCCAGGTTTTCCAAGTGCCTAGAATAGGATATGTCAGTTGACTGAGGATGATAATCAATTGGGTATCCAACTGTTTAGCCAAATAATTATTTTGAATGTTCTTTCACATCCCTACTAGATGCTGCATTAACTTATTTTCTCTCTCTCTCCCCCTGTCTGTAGAGACAGAAATAAAGCCCCTATTGGACCTGGAAAATATGGATATGGGAAGGTACCGTACATATTACCACTTCAGACCGACACGGGCCAATTGCCACAGAAGCCGCGAAGGCAGAGACAATCAGCAAGGAATGCTGGGAGCCAAGATGGCGGAGACAACTCCTTTGCTCCCCGAGCGATCCCTTCACATCACCATGGAAACCTGTACCAGGAGGATCAGAGGCCTCCCTCCAGGCCTCAGGCCGCGGGTGACCCTTTTTACTCTCAGGCCATTCCCCACCGGCACTCTTTTCCATCCTCACAAAGTTTGTTCCATGGAATGGACTTGAACACACATGTCCCTGGATCCCACCAGCTGGTACAGAGCGAAAGTGCCGCGCCCAGGACCTCGGCGATTGTGTGCAACGGAGCGTACAAACAGTACAAACTCTGCAATACAAAGGTATGGGCATTCCTTCTGTTACCCTTTTAGAGAGACTGAGGAAATTGCAAACGCAATCCTGGGGTGTATTAGGAGAAGCATAGAGTCCAGATCACGTGAAGTTATTATCCCCCTCTACTCTACCTTGGTCAGACCTCATCTGGAGTACTGTGTCCAGTTCTGGTCACCCCAGTTTAAAAAAGACGCTGACAAGCTGGAGCAGGTTCAAAGGAGAGCTACCAAGATGGTGAACGGTCTGCAAACCATGTCCTATGAGGAACGGCTTAAGGAACTAGGAATGTTTAGTCTAACAAAAAGAAGACTGAGAGGAGACATGATAGCTGTCTACAAATACCTCAAGGGTTGTCACAAGGCAGAGGGATCAGCCCTGTTCTCACTCTCTCAAGGAAGGACTAGAAACAATGGGGTGAAACTGCAGGGGAAAAGATTTAGTTTAGATGTTAGGAAAAAATTTCTAACAGTAAGAGTGATCAGCCAGTGGAACAGGCTGCCACGGGAGGTGGTTGGTTCCCCTTCGATGGAGGTCTTCAAGCAGAGACTGGACGGCCATCTGTCTGAGATGGTTTAGGAGATCCTGCCTTGAGCAGGGGGTTGGACTCGATGACCCAGGAGGTCCCCTCCAACTCTACCATTCTATGATTCTATGATTCTATGAAATTGGGAAAGCATAAAACAAGGCACCATATTGCCCAAAAACCTTGCCGAGGTGGGGTGCATTATCTCACGCAACGGCTTATTTCATTTCCTCCTCCCATCCCATCCTCTGTCCAACGTCTGTCATCTCTTTAGGGATTTGCTAGGGAGGTGCACGAAGTTTTTTATTTATTTTGCATTCAAATAGAATATCCAAACATTTGATCTGAATGTTAAGAATCCGAATGCAGCAAAATCTGATTTGAATCGAATACATTCGAAACTGTTCATTCAAATGTTTGATTCGAACCTGAAGATTCGAATGCCAACACATTCTTATTTGAAGATACAAATGTTGACAACATTTGTACGTGTTATGCATATCTGTACACGTTTATTATGCATCCTATCAGGAGAGAGGGGGTGGAGAGAAAAAGATGTGGTTTCCAGATGCAGGGGTTTAGCACAGTTTGCATGGGGACAGTTGAACATAAGAACATAAGAGAAGCCTTGCTGGATCAGGCCACAGCCCATCTAGTCCAGCATCCTGTCGCACACAGTGGCCCACCAAATGCTCATGGGCATCTCAAGCAGAGACAAGGATAAACCTTCTCCTGCGCTCAAGTCCCAGTAGATGGCCTTAGAAGCGCCCCAGTTCCTCCCCACCCCCAGCCTGAAAGATGCACCTAGGCATTCGTTCTAGTAGCCATTGATACATCTGTCGTCCATAAATTTGTCTAACCCTCCCTTAAAGCCATCGATAAAGGTGGATTCGACTTGAGCCCACGCTTTCATCAGTCGCATGGGGACGTATTGGAAATATCCCAAATCCAATCCGAAGTAAACGGAGTGCATGGGGAAAAGCCCTTAGACCATTTTTTAAATTGGATCTTCTCTACAAAGAGGTTCTGCCAGCACCATCTTTGTTACCTTTCTGGTGTGTGGTGAAAATTCGCCTGCAACCGCCCCCTCCTTTTCTGGCATATGTTTCTGCAGAAATGCTGAACAGCGTATGAAATAATTGTTGGTACTGGCAAAACCAGGCCTTTTGGCAGCTGTATCTGAAGTGTTCCATATTTGGCATTTTAATTTTGTTTTAAAGGGTGACAGAAGATTAGAAAACCCAGGCAGCTGGCTCTTAGTGATCTTTCTCCTCCTCCTCCTCCTCCTCCTCCTTCGTTTTTACTGTTTTTGAACGCTTCCTTTGTGATCACATGTCCTTGGCTATGAACTATTTGGAGTTTGGGGGTTTGCTCTGCGCATATTGCTTCTTCTGGCTTTGATTCATCTTTCACCTGACTAGCGCGTCACAAAACTTGGTTAGCCATAATGGCTGATAAATCCACAGAGGTAGGACACATGAGCTATTGAGCATTAGCCTTAGCTGCCTTTGAAGAATAGCAGATTTCCATTTCCATTTCAGATGTTCTGTTGTGGGGAGAAGAATAGAAAAGCTTTGTTGGCCTCTTTGGGTGTTTTTTCACTGTCACTAAAAGTACCCATTAAGTACCCACGAATGGGTACAAAAATGCCATTACGTACCCATTTACGTAATGGGTACTTTTAGTGACAGTGGAAAAACACCCTTTAAGTCCCCTTAGGGGTGAGAAAGGAGGGATATAACGACCAACTTTTCTTCTTCCTCCATGAAGCCAGCTGGGTGACCTTGGGCTAGTCACAGCTCTCTTCTGAGCTGCCACAGCACCACCTACCTCACAGGGTGTCTGTGGTGGGCAGAAGAACAGAAGCCTTGTTGGCCACTTTGAGTCCCCTTAAATGGGTCAGAAAAGCAGGCTAGGAAAGTCAGTTCTCCTCCCCCTCCTCTGCCAGTTTGGTCTAGTAGTTAGGGAGCCGGACTTTATCTGGGAATACCGGATTCGCTTCCCCCTTCCCCCATGAAGCCAGCTGGGGGACCTTGGGTTAGTCACAGCTCTCTTCTGAGTGTTCACAGCACCACCTACCTCACAGGGTGTACTGTTGTGGGGAGAAGAACAGAAGGTTTGTCAGCTACTTTGAGTCCTCTTAAATGGGTGAGAAAAGTGGGGTAGAAAAGCCAACACTTCTTCCTCCTCCTCCTCCTCCATTGGGATCATGACCCGCCAGCACCCTGTACAAATAATTTTTTTGGCGAAAAAACCAAAGAAGAATAGGAAAATGGTGATTAGCTCCTGAGGAATCATGTTTTTTTCTCCATTTTCTATGTTTGCTCACTATATCCGTTTGAGCAGTAATTTAATTTATTAGCTGAAATGTTTTGAGGGACCCTGCTGGCAACCAAGGAACACTTAGAGTCTCTTTCTTTCTTTTTTAAATTCTTCTTTTATTTGGAACATTTTGCAAAGTTAATATAATTTATCAAGGGGGAAAGAACGTTGCTAATTGGAATCCTGGTGCTGGGTCACTTCTTCCTATGGCTTCTGCTTGGGGGCAGTTAATTAATAGCGCATTAACTCAATGTGCTTTGGCCCGTTAGGTCATTTCCTTGTCATTATATTTTTATTGTTTTTTCAGTAATGGCAGAACCAGGTTTGCTTGAGTGACGTTTTAGATTGGATGAAGGTTGCAGTCATGTGGTGATGGTGCTGACAGTAATAATAATAATGAGAAAATAATGGTTTTGTCATGGATAGATTATGCTTTAATGCTAGCGATGTGCATGAATGGGTGTTTTTGACATTTGATTCTTAACCAATGTGGTAGGATTCTATTCTTATGAATTTTAGAAATATCCAATATAAACAGATACTTATCTGGTACATATTCCATATCACAGTGGTTCTCAACTGTGAGAACCCTAACCTTTAATGCAGTTCCTCATGTTGTGGTGACCCCCAACCTAGCCCTAGCCCTAGCCCTAGCCCTAGCCCTAGCCCTAGCCCCCAACCATAAAATTATTTTCCTTGCTACTTCATAACTGTAATTTTGCTACCGTTATGAATCACAATGCAAATATCTGATATGCAGGATGTATTTTCATTGTTACAAACTGAACATCATTAAAGCATCGTATTCACATCAACCACAGCTGAATATAAAAGTGTCATTTTACCTCCAATGCTGCTGCTTTCTACCCCGTAGCTGCTCTCTACTGTATTTGTATGGGGTGCATGTGATGGGGTTGGCGCCGTATCATCACGCCAGGTACTCGTATGTGGGCGCATCTGCAGGTGGGCGGACCCACCTGGAGACGGACAGAGGAGCGGTGTCTCGGTTCCTATGTGGTTTCTGATGGTCTTAGACGACCCCTGTGAAAGAGGAGATCGACCCCCAAAGGGGTTGTGACCCACAGGTTGAGAACCACTGCCATATAGGGATGTGCAAGAATATTCAAAATATTCAAAATTCGATTGAATTTGTTCGAATTCAGACATTTGAATTAGAATAAAATGCCTATACATTCATTTTTTAACATTGGAATGAATTCAAATGTTTTGAATTATTTGTACGAATTATTCAGACATTTGTATATGCACGGATACATACGCATTACATATGCATCTGTACACTTCTTATTCGTATCTGTATGCATTTGTACAGATACATATGGGACAAAAACGGGATGCATATGGGATAAAAACGGGATGCGTATGGGATAAAAACAGGATGCGTATGAATGCATATGGATGCGTAAGGACCCATATGAATGTTGTCGACGTTTGTATAATAAAAAACCCGGATATTTGTATGAATAGATACGAATGTATTCGAATCTGTTCGAATTTGAAAACGTTTGTTTTTTCTCTATTCATGTGAATTTCAACGTTGAAATATTCAATTCAATTCGAATTGAATGTCAAAAATCTCATAACAAATCCACACCCTGAAAGCATCAAATCTGATCTGAATCCACTTTTAATTTGCTCTTTATCCATGTCAAATTCAATTTGGTCCCATTGCAGATGCTGGGTTGCAGGCACTTTCCTGCTGCCTAGGTTTAATGAATTTTTATTTTATTTATTTATTTATTTACATTTATATCCTGCCCTATACCCTAGGGTCTCAGGGCGGGTAACAGCATATTTAAAAGACAAAAATACTTAAAATAAAACCATATATAAAAACAGTATAAGACAATAATATGCGCAGTAGGGAAAAACTGTGCCACGTGTCTGAACTATTCTTACAAATGTCTGAAACATTCGTATTTGCATGAATAATGTATGCTAATGTAGGAATTTCAGAACATTCAATTTGTGTACGAATGTCCAAATTTGGACAAATTCATATGAAAAACAAATATTATGAATATTTGTCCACACCCCTGTTTAGCGCTTTTAGATTTGTCGGCTGTTTCTGGTGCAGCACAAAGTGGAAACGTGTATCTTCAGCAATTGCTTTGATGCTCCAAATTTAAGAAGGTGATATAAAACAGGGAAGGGATAGAGTAATTAAAAAACAAATAAAACTGTTTCTAAAAGTGCCACTAACACAGATGGAAATTGTCGAGGCTTTCCAGATGGAACAATCAGTCTCAGGAGGGGATTTTCCCCTCTCCCCCTTTACATATGGAATTCAGTGATTGCTGGTTAACTCAATATCCAGAGCCATAAGCAATGTTCCCTGGGAAATCAGCAATTATCTTCCAGGCCTGGACTAAAAGCCTCTTTGTTTAGTAAGCATTTTGATGAGTATAGAGAGTAGCCAGAATTTATAAGTAGAATAAAAAGACATTTGGAGAATGACAACCAAGAAGGGATGAGCGTGATTCCCCCCCCCCGCCGCTATTTGATGTGTATCAAATAAAAGAAAATTAGTATTTGTTCGAATAGATCCCCTTTGAATGCGGTAGGATTTATATTCAATACAAATGTTCAATCCCATATGAGTCCTATACAAATGCATGTGAATAACATACAGATCCTGTATACGAATGCCTACAAATAGCATACGAATCCCATAGACGGATCCCATACGAAGCTTCATATGAATGTATCAAAACATTCAATTCGAATTTGAATGTCAATCTTTGAATGTGTCAACATTCGATTTGCATTTGAATGTCCCAATTCGTCTGAATTTGTCTGAATTTTAGTTTGTTAAGAATATTCGTGTACATCCCAATAACCAAGGGAGTTAATCTCTAAGATTAAATCAATTAATCCTATCTGTACACCACCTTCTACCTTTGGTGGCTTGAGAAAGGTTACTGATAAAAGGAAAACCCCACAAATTTTAAATCTGTGAGTTTGTTTGGGCAACTCTCGACTAGGAATATGGATGAATATTTGCAACATTCAAAATTCATCTGCATTTGGCTGAATTTCGGACATTTGAATTTGAATTTAACTTTAGTACATTTAAAGATTGACATTCAAATTTGAATCTAATGTTTTGATACTTTCATACGAAGCTTCATTCTGCATTCGTATGGGATTTGTGTGGGATTTGTATGGGATTCATATCTAACATTCCTATTGAATTCATATGGAACATTTGTATCAAATTTAAATCCTACCACATTAGAAGGATTTATTTAAACAAATATGAATTTTCTTGCATTCAATTCAATATGAATTGAATACAAACAAACAAACAAAAAAACCCCTACCATTTGTGCACATCCATTCTCTTGGCTTCTAATTTCCCTTCCTAGGACATTCTGAAATAGAATAAATATTAAATGCTTTGCACCTTGCAGGCCATTTGGCTTCTTACAAAGGATCTGCAACCACCTGTCTCTTTATCCAAACCGAATGCTACTCTTCAGTTTACACCTAAGATACCAAAACCTGGGATGCGTCACTGAGGCCAAAAATGACTTCCCTCCTTGTCACCCTTTATCTGCCACAGAAGCATTTGTCCCGGAATGTGGCAAGCGTGTGCTTTTTAACAGCTAGTTCCCTCCTCCCGCACTGCCCAAAATGAAAATTAAAATCTCCCAACACTCCAAAGAATGTGATCTTTAAAAACTCAATGAAGTGTGACCAGATCAAATTCCATTCTCTTTTCCTCCCCTTTTCGGAATCCCCCCGCCGATTCCATTGAATTCCCAGACATGGTTTCTACTACTACTACTTCTTATTTTTAAATACTTTTTAAAACTTTCTCTTTCCTTTTGGGTGTTTCCGCACAGGCTGTTAGAACGCATTTAGAAACACGTTAAAGACCCATGCAGAACACATTGGGACTTACCTTCCGCACTGGAGGCCAGATCCGGGACACTTCGAGGACACCGCTTCCTCATAGGCTTGCGCGAGATCTGTCTCTAATGTCGTCTTGGTGCCGCTAAAACCGGTTCTTGGAAAGACCTGAAAAATTAGGTCTTAATCTGTTCTTGCGTGGAAAATCCGCATCCAAGGAGGATGCTTCCACACATGGACAGGAGAGGGAACGGATGTCCCTCTGGCCGCCATGTTGGGAAGGGCGGAAGCAGGACTGCCTCCTTCCGAAGCCCCTCCCCTGCGCACTGGGCGCTGCCAGAAACACAGAGTGACCAGCAGCTCACCACTCCAGTCCCGCAGCTCCGGGGGCGGTGTTGGCGTCGCACGAACCAGAGGACTTTTGGAATGGGTGCTGATGTGTCCATGCAGCACCCACTCCATCCGTTCTCCGGGATCCATCCTTCCCACGTGAGTGTGGAAGCATGGGACCTCATTTGGATCCATCCCTATTTCATATGGATCTTCCCAGAGACAGATTTGAGAAAAACGGCTTCCCTTAATCCGGCTTTCAGGAGTTTTGTGCAGAAACACCCTTTATTTCCTCCCCACCTTCCCTTCATTATTCTTGTTTCTCCTGGATAGTGTTCCCTCTGTAACAGCTCACCTTTATTTGGGAACTTATTCCATGACTGTCTTGTCCCACCACACTGTGCATTCAGATGTTGCTGGCTTTTCACTGTTTCAGTCTCCTGGACTGGGAGATTCCTTCTCAGTTTCTCACACATCTGAAGATCCCATTCCAAGCCATGTGCAAACATACTTGGTTCCACACTCAGGGCAGTTTCAGTCACGCCAAGGTCATGTATGTCAAGTTTAACTGACTGACTGCCATTCTTGCCACCCAAAAGGCCAGGGAAATATTTTTTAGTGATGGCCATTTAGACTTGGCACCTTCTAGCGTCAACACAACCTCAGACACCTCCTTTTGTGGTGGAAGAACCGTCTTTTCGCTGCCAGTTCCACAACCTGGCATGGCTGACTTCCCTCGCCCTCGAACTCTTTTGCAAAAGCCAGGAGTTTTCAATTACAAATCATTGACTTTAAATGGCTCTCATCCATCTTGCATTTAAGTGGCCATATGCACACGTTTTCCCTGAAATCTTTCATGGGAGAATAATTATTCACCTCCCCCTCGCCCCTGGTAAGCCTAGCGATTGTACTAATTACAGGGTAGAATTACCCTAAAAAAAAAGTCTGAAAAGAAAAAGCCAAATTACTTTCTTGTTGGGGGGCAGCTAGAAGGGAAGAGATTGGTGAAAGGAAATAATTTTGATGTTTTCTCTTTCATTTAAATTAAGTGTTTCTCGAAAGAAGATGCATGTTAGTTACATGTGACTTCTCTGCTGGCACTGTATTTTTAATTTTATTTATTCATTGAATTAGGGTATAAATAGTAGGCCCTGCTGTTGTGGTTATTCAGACAGACTTGGAGAACTAAACCAGTTTTGGATAAAGGCTCTGCAAACCAGTTTAGTTGCCAAGATGGTTCAGATAAAGAGCGCAGCAATGTCTGCTTTTAGCGCCATCTAGTGTAGGCAAGAAACTCTTGCTGGCGCTTGATATTTATTTTTTTTAAAAAACCATAGACTAGGGGTGTGCAGGAGTGCAATTTTCAACCATTCACTCCATGTCCTGTTCCCCATGGTTGGTGGGTGGGGAACATGCTGTCCACACAGCTGTGGTGGTGGTGGTGGTGGTTGTGATCAATCACTGACCTCTGATGTGACTTGACCTCCAATTCCTGGTCTTGGTGTCTGGTCACTGAGTCACGAGGGGGGCCTGTTGATCAGCAACCGAGTATTGGATGCTGCATGTTTGCTCATGGCTGCAGACGTGATCAGACGTGTCCGTCTGCTCCAACATGCCCCTCTTCAATGGCATCCAAGTGTGTCATGGGGTGTTTTTCCACTGGGCTCCTTTGATCCAAATCTAGGAAGATCCGGATCTAAGGAATGGGTACTCACAATGTGTTTCCATGGGTGGTCTAGCATGAAATCTGGATTATAGGTCCTGAAGGACACATATGATCTGGATTTTCCTAGCTGTGGTGGAAACAGATGTGTCTCTGATGGGGTCTGTAGTGGAAATGGGGTCATCCGGCTCTCAGGCAAATGGGTCCTTAATGGGTGTTTCAATGGGTACTTAGTGCTAATGGAAAAACATCCATGGAATGGCCAATCGTGGCAGAGAGCAAGCGGAACTTCTGGATTCAAATGCAGCAACATGGGTTGGTAAATGGGAGGACCATTCGCACTTCTGGCCAATAATGGACGCTTTGGGGAAGCTTTCCTCATGACAAGTGCAAATGGTCCAACTTTACTAGAAGTTTACCAGGCGTAGTTCATGGCAGCCTAATAAATAAGTGCAAAAAGGTGGGTGCAAAGAGACCCCAGGACGGTGCCAGAGGTGGGGAGGGGAAGCTATAACTTTAGTCAAAGGCCAGTCTTCTGAAGATGCCCAGCACACCTCATTTGGGAGCCTGGTCCACTGGGGCTACCACTGAGAAGGATCTCTTCCATCTGTGATCCTACCAGTCCGTACAGCTAAAACTGTGCTAGATGGAAGAGCGGGCACACTCAGTCTGAGCTTCCGCCATTTGGCACTCATATGGCTGCTTTGCCACTTGGCCAGATGCAGCACTCCTGAGGGAGAGGATTTCCCTGTTTCATGTGGCCTCCATGTGGGGGTGAAAGCAAACATATGGTTCTCCTCTTATCCTATCTGCAGCCATTACCGCTGCATTTCTCGCACATATATTTTAACGTGTCTTTAATTCTCTGAAGATCTGAGCGCCAGTCCGGTTTCTTTTTCCCCCTCTGCCTGAAGAGACGTATGCTTAGAAAGTGTTATAAAGCATTCCAGTCTGTCTTCGGTTCCTTTGTCAGGTCATATATGATGTGCCGCTTCGGTATCTGGTGCATGACTGTGAAATGCATTCTCCATGTGAGGAAAACGTTCCTCAGAAGAACCGGAATGTGGCTTTAATTGCAGGCCGGCTTGAGGGAACGACGGAAATTGTCCTGCTCTTTTTGGGAGGGAAACTAGGTGAACCTAAGCAAGTGGGCTTTCCTTTTCTCCCATAAACAGCCTTTTATAGGGACGTGCAAGAATATTCGAGACATTCAAAAGTCGATCGGATTCGTTGGAATTCGGACATTCATTTGTTTATGGATATGTACACATTACATACACACCTAAAATGTCACGGCCTTTCTGTTGTAGGACTAATTGCCACTGAGAGTGCGATCAGGCACGCTAAATGAGTCACGCTCTGCGTGAACCTGAGGCTGTGACGCTGCACATATAATCACTAAAATTGCCTGACCCCATCCTGAAGCCTGGGGTACAATGACTTTGAGAGTGACTCTTTCAGTGACTCTGGGCAGTGCACTTTATAAGCAGGGCAGTTCAGAAGGAAGGAAATATAGCCAATCATAGGGAGGAAATCCTGCTGGTAAGCAACCAATCAGGGCCACTGAAAGTCGGGCATGCAAGCGAACAATCAGTAGTGTCCACTTATTGGGATGGAGTTGCCAGACTTTGAAGAGACAGCTTTATCAGTCAGTCAGCCAGCCAGCCAGCCAGCCAGCCAGCCCGTCCGTCCGTCCGTCCGTCCATCCGTCCATCTGTCCATCCATTCATCTGTCAATCCATCCGTCCGTCCGTCCATCAGTCAGTCAGTCTGTGTCTGTCCATCCGTCTGTCTGTCTAGCTATCTGTCTACCTACCTACCTACCTACCTGTTTACCTACCTACCTATCTGTCTGTCTACCTATCTGTCTACCTATCTGTCTACCTATCTACCTGCCTGCCTGCCTGCCTGCCTGCCTGCCTGCCTGTCTGTCTGTCTATTTGTATTTCTATCCTACCCTATACCCGAAGGTCTCAGGATGGGTAACAACACTTAAAATCAGACATATATTGAAGCAACAGTATATATTAAAGCTAGGGATGAGCACAAATGCCATTTTTGACACTTAATTCGTAATGAATCGGATTTTCAAAAATCTGAATTCTTATGAATAAAGAAAAATGAATGTCTGGACATTCAAACCGATACAAATACATTTGTATTTGTTTGAATATTCAATACGTATCCACCGATACAAATCTCGTATGCACCTGTATGCACCTGTGTGCATCCTGTTTTCATCCCATGTGCATCCCATTTTAATCCGGTACATATTCGTATAGATATGTACAGATATACACAAGATCTGTATGGATACGGACACGTATGAGATGCAGATGAACGTCTGAATTATTTGTACCAATAACTCAAAATATTTGTATTTGTATGAATACTAATGTACGAATCTCTGGATGTTTGATTTATATACGAATTTCTGAATTCATCCGAATAACGAATATTTCAAATATCCGTGCAGATCCCTAATTAAAACAGTAACAGTCATGTGTCAATTTGTTGAACTGTTTGAATGCCTTTTGTGTGTCTGCATGCATTTGCAGAAAATAAGCATTTCCTAAAAGAGGTGATTGTAAAAAAAAAAAAAAAAAAAAGCCCCGTTTGGTTGCGCGGTAACTCTATTTATTCCAAGATTCTAATATTTTGTTCAGTCTTTTCATCGCTACTCCAAAAACAAATGAGGAAGGTCCAAGGCAGCATATTTCAGACCTACGAGTAAGTGTAAGCTGTGAGTAAGGAAGGGCAACCTAAATGAATTCTGGATGCAGGAGTGAAAGTATATCGAACAGGTGTCTGTGTATGAATGTAAGTCGTATTTATTTACTTTTTATTGCAGCCTATAGTAGAAACTTCCTTCGGTTAGGTACTGGAGGGTAGATGAGTTTCTGATTTGGGCCTCCTTGTAGCAAACTGTGCATAGAGCATGATCCCCACTCCATTCAGATCCATACTAGCATCTAGTGTGGTGAGCAAACAACAAGGGCTCTTCCTATTTAATGGGCCTGGAAGGGGAGAGAATATGTGAGAGCGAGCTCATGAGCTGATCCAGGTTTTTGGATGTCAGACTTTGAGTTCCATGGCTTGGAAACTGTAAGCTCTTGCTCTTAAGCCTAAAAAAATATGCTTGGGTGATGCTGCGGGCTTGCAGGAGATTTCTGGAAAACTGCTTATACAGGCTGGCTGAGGCTGTGAGATTTCATTCTGCAGAGAAATGAACCATTGGACACAGATTTGTGGCTTAGAAAACAGGCCTGGGATCAGCAGCAGATGCCCTAGCCAACCTAGCTGGGACAATGCCATGGGCTTTCCTTGAAGAAGAAGAAGAATTGGCTTTCCTACCCCGCTTTTCACACCCATTTAAGGGGTCTCAAAGTGGCTGACAAACCTTCTGTTCTTCTCCCCGCAGCAGTACACCCTGTGAGGCAGGTGGGGCTGTGGGAGCTCAGAAGAGACCTGTGACTAGCCCAAGGTCACCCAGCTGACTTCAGAGAGGAAGAGGAGTAGGAGTTGGCTTTTCTATTCCACTTTTCTCACCCATTTAAGGGGACTCAAAGTGGCTGACAAACCTTCTGTTCTTTTCCCCACAACAGTACACCCTGTGAGGCAGGTGAGGCTGTGAGAGCTCAGAATAGAGCTGTGAGTAGCCCAAGGTCACCCAGCTGGTTTTGTGGAGGATTGCGGAATCCAACCTGGCATTCCCAGATAAGAAACTGGCTCCCTAACCACTAGAGCAAACTGGGTCACAAGCCGTATATTGATGGCTATAAGGTATCGGAGTGAGAGCTCCATGCACTTTGATCCATTTTAATCAGGACTGCTCATAGGGTTGTGGTCACACCTAAGGATTAATCCAGCCCCAGTCCACCTTCACAGGCTGTTGTCACATTTAAGGCTTAATCCAGCTTCAGTCCACTTTCAGAGCAAGAGAGCACATCAGAAAAGCGGTCAGTAATTTTCCTTCCACATTCTCTATTCCAAAGGTGAATTTTCTGAGTTTTTTTAACTCTGAAAGGAAGCAGCCTGTCACTTTGCTGATGTATTCTCTCACTCTGAAAGTGGACTGAAGCTGGATTAAGCCTTAAGTGTGACCACAGCCTGGAAGAAAGCAGCCTGTCACTTTGCTGATGTATTCTCTCACTCTGAAAGCGGACTGAAGCTGGATTAAACCTTAAGTGGGAGCACAGCATGGGATGGGGTAGGAAAGCTTTTGGTAGTATGCAGAGGCCAAAGGGGACCCTGTTTGGAGGAGGCTGACCTCAAGCAGTACCAAGGCATTAGACGTGCAGGAATGAGGTCTCAGAAAGATTGCTTCCTTAATTTGCAGGACTTATATATGGCTGTTGGAGACTCAATGGCCTCTCCCAGAGCAGCGTCGCAGAAGGAGGGGGAAAAGGCCTTTGTCAAACCCGTGCCTCACGTTGTGTTTGGCACACTAGAGTAGGCTAAATAATGGGATTTAAATTCAAATTAGTTATATATTGAATCTTCACGATGGGCCTGTACCAAATTAAGACACCGAGTATTTAAGGAAGCAAAATGGACCGTTATGTGGAACCTTTGATTGGAAACATCAGTCAATAGAGTTTTTGCCTCCTCCTTGCCAAAGCATTACAAAATAAAAAAAATTCTTGGAGAAAAACTGAGCGGGAAACAGGGCCGGGGAATTTACACTGGCAGCGCGGGAAAGCGGTGAGGCTGCAGCCCCACCGATGTGACTGGTCTACGGATCCCACAATCTTTTGATTTTTTTCCTATAGGATTTTATCTTTTGTAAACTTGGTACGGTCATATGACTAATCAATAAAGTTCGTTCGTTCATTGTCAGCTAGCCAGCCAGCATTTGTATAGGATGCACATCCAATATGTATGCGTTCCTATAGGGCACATGTCTGATATGTATGCAGTTGTATAGGATACACATCCAATATGTACGCGTTCCTATAGGGCACATGTCTGATATGTCTGTGTTGGTATAGGATCCATAGACAGGATCCATATTCATTCGTATCGGATATTTGTATGAATTTGTATGGATACATTTGTATCAAATAGAATCATACCACGTTCAGGGATCTATTAAAAAAAAATGGGAATTTTCTAATATTCATTTCGTTTTGAATCGAATGCCCAAAAACTGATTCATGCATATCCTTAAATCCTACCACATTCAAAGGGGATCTGTATGAATTTTTTGCATTCAATTTGAGACAAATCAAATACAAATACAAATACAAATCAAATATATATATAATCAAATATATATATTCACCTAGGCCCCTACCGGGCACTGACCCTTCTCCATCCAGGGCACAACCATGAAGTGACCTCTCTCTTCCCTTCCCTCTTTCCCTCTCTCTGAGTCGATCCATGGAGCAGCCCAGAAGGGAAGTCACTGTGGCTTTACTTTGGCTAACCTCTGTGTTCAGGGGAAGGGACTCCAAATTCCTCACATTGCTGAAACATCCGTGCTGGGGGTTGTTGCACTCACTGAAGGCAACAGTAGTGCCTGTCATCAGCAGGACCATTGGACTCTGATTGATTTGCAGCCAGGAAGAAGCCAAGGAACACTTTCCTTGCCAACCATCTGCATCCCCGGCTTTCAAAAGCTTACAAATCTGTGGCCAAGGAATGCACCGCGTTCCACCCGTTCTCCTCCTCTTCGCCTCCTTCCTCTGGGTTGCAATTAGCACATCAAGGGAAAACTCTCCCTGAACGGAGACGCGTATCTCTGAAGGCCTCACTTACCCTTCAAAACCCACAGACCCTTGGAAAGTCTTAGTGCTAGGGATGTGCACAAATATTTGATGTTCATACGAATTTGAGCGAATTCGGATATTCGTGCACTAATTGAATGTTACAACATTCATATATTGACATTTGTATTCGTACAAATGTTTCAGAACATTCATGAACTGGGGAGGTGGGAAAATGGCTGTGCCAGTCACATCTGCAATGGATCCAGAGTGCATTCAACATGGATTGAGAGTGGATTCAAAGTGAATTCATCGGCCTTTTTGCACGAGGGCCTCTGGAACGTGTGTAGGATGCTCTGGCATGGAGCATTCGCTCCGCTGGGCTGGTGGTTCCGTTCAGAACCACCCCAGCCCGTCCCAGATGCAAATCGAATGTCTATACATTTGAATTTAAACATTTGAATGAATTTTGAAATTCGGACATTTCGCGTGTGTACGGATTTGTATGCATTACATACGTATCTGTACGCATCTTAATTGCATCCGTATGCATTTGTATGGATACGTACGGGACAAAAACGGGATGCATACGGATCAGTATGGGTTTGTATGGATGCATACGGACACATTCAATGTTGCCGACATTCGTATCTTCAAATCCAGAGAGAAAATTTGTACGAACAGATTTCAAGGTATTTGGATCAAATGTGAAATTCAAATTGATTAGAATCTTTGAATATTTTATTCGAATTGGATTGAATGCCAAAAATTGCATTTGTGCACACCCTGGATGGATGGATGGATGGATGGATGGATGGATGGATGGATGGATGGATGGATGGATGGATGGATGGATGGATGGATAGATAGATAGATAGATAGATAGATAGATAGATAGATAGATAGATAGATAGATAGGTGGGTGGGTGGGTGGGTGGGTGGGTGGGTGGGTGGGTGGGTGGGTGGATATTGGCTATGCTCACACCTTCACTTTAAGCCTTCTTCAGTCCATCTTCAGGGATGACTGCTCATACTATTTCATTCCTGTCTTCTCTATGGACTTTCCCTTCAGGATAGTCCAAATGGAGGGTGGAAAGTCCCCAGATAAAATGGATAGAAATGAAAAAGTGTGAGCAGTCAGACCTGAAGAAGATTTGAACTGAAGGTGTGACCACAGCCATGGAGGTACGTCGGTAGATCAACTGATTCCCACCCATCAGTTCCAGTTAACAGTGATCCCGGATGCGAGAAAAGGAGCTACTATGGGGAGCCTCCAATGGAGAACATCTCTTGCCCGTCTGGGCCAGCTGAAGAGCCAGGATGTGATAAGTCCTTAGCCAGCCTTCAGACTCACTGCCAGTTTTTCTCGAATGGAAATAACTTTTTGCTGGTCCCTTTTTTAACCAAGTGCCTCTTGCATTACACACATTTTCTATAAATACATATATATATAGTTGCAATCCTGAAGCCGAGGAGAAGAACAGCCAAGTGTGTGACTGTAGTTAAAAGCTTTGCTCAAAATAGACATGGCTTTGGGTCAATGCCTGCCTTGGATTGCTCAGAGACGCTCCTTTAGATGCTCCTGGTCCAAGACGTCATGGAGTCAACATCTTTATTACACACATGCACACACAGGGCTCCAACAGAAACTTGGAAATGTGGAATTTTGTTTCATTCTTTTTTTCCCCTTTCATTCTTTTTTTTTTCTTTGCAGTTTTCCAGATTTATTCTGTTTAATTTGCTTTAAGCCCCTTCAAGGAGCTCGGAACGCCGGCCAAGTTGGCCTGGCGTGCTTGATGAATGTGGAGCAGCTTTAGCTGGGAAAATTCTTTCGAAGGGGTCACTCTGGGCGTGAATCGGCGGGCCCCGCCGCATCTGATTGATTTTGCAGGGCACGGTTTGGATCGCAGGGCCGGTGGGCCGTGTGAGCCAGCTCCTTCTCTGGGAAACTGGGCTGCCGGAGATGGAGGGACCTGAAGCTGTCCTCTCTTCGACAGAAGCCATTGCAGTTGAAGCCAATGGAAATAACGGTGGCTAGTTAGAAATGCTGCTGCTGGTCAGGAGAAAGGCAAACAGATTGGTTGGGCTCTTTCTACTGCCGGGCAGGTCATGTATCTATCTCAGGCTATGGTCACACTTCAGGTTTAATCCGGCTTCAGTCCACTTTCAGAGTGAAATAATACATCAGCAAAGTGACAAGCTGTTTTCTTTCAGGCTATGGTCACACTTCAGGTTTAATCTGGTTTCAGTCCACTTTCAGAGTGAGAGAACACATCAGCAAAGTGACAAGCTGTTTTCTTTTAGGCTGTGGCCACACCTAAGCTTTAATCCATCTTCAGTCCGTTTTCAGAGTGAGAGAATACATCAGCAAAGTGACAAGCTATTTTCTTTCAGTGTTAAATAACTCATACAGTTCACCTGTGGGGTAGATAACGTGGAAAGGAAACTACTGGTCACTTTGCTGATGTATTCTCTCACTCTGAAGGTGGACTGGGGCCGGGCTAAACTCTAGGTGTGACCACAACCTAATACCCCAAATTCCAAGCCTGTTGGATCAAATTCCCTGCTCACTGACAGAGAGGAAAGACTCTGCCTTAGAAAGACTCTGTCCACACTGAGCCTCATTCTAGGACATATCCCAGAATAGGGGCCTGCTGTCCACAAGTTAGTGCTGACTACAGTCCTCTATTCTGGGATTTATCCCAGAATAAGGGCCAGTGTGGAAAGGGCCTTATTCACACACTCCTTTACACCAGCATGCCTTATTTGTATCCATATGCATTTGTACAGATACATAGAGGATGAAAACAGGATGTGTACAGGACGGGATGTGTATGGATGTGTCTGAATACATACAATATTGTCAACATTTGTATCATCCAATTCATATCAAATATATGTACGAATAGATACGAACGTATCTGAATCAGTTCTAATTGTAATACATTCAGGTTTTTCTCTCTTCATAAGAATTTGGACATTCGAATAAGATCGATTGTTGAAAATTGAGTCTATCACACCCCTAACAAACATTAACTATTTCCTTTGCTGTTAAGCAAATAGGGATTTGAACCCTAGACTCCCACTTTGGTCATTTATATCACAAGCTTCTTTTCTATCTTTCCCACTATTAATGTGGCTTTCACATTCTGAGTTAAATATCATTTCCAGAAACCGCTGGCTGCCTGGCAGTTCATTTCATCCTCTTTGCCTTCCCAAAAAAGGTACCTTTCTGAAAGGGAAGTTGTAGAGGTGTTGGCGGCGTTGGTGGTGAAGAGCAGAGCGATATAATGAATTAAATCTCATTTCTAAAGATCAGACAGTTGTGTGAAGAAGAAGAAAAAAACCCTTCTCAGAATCCCAGGGAAAGGGATTCAAGTGTTCTGTTCTTGAAAGGGTTTAGGCAGGACACGTACTAAACAAATCCATCTACACAACAGACAACCCCATGCAGATGTCTAGGGGAAATCCCTTCCTTATTCTTCTGCTACTTTCTAATCTCTTTCTTAAACTGCCTGGGAATCAGCTCTGCTGCCTGCTTTCTCGTCTCAGAAGAAAAGAATGAGAGTTTAGAAGAGAGTTTCCTTATGGGGCTTTGTCAAGGAGAAACATGCATCTATCCTAGGGCTGTGCATGAATATTTGTAACATTCAATATTAGTATGAATTCGAATGGATTTGAGCATTCATATTTGAATTTGTTCAAATTTGGATATTTGAATTCAAACTGAATGTCTATACATTCAGTTTTTAAACATTTGAACGAATCTGAATGTTTTGAATTATATTCGGATATGTGGTCGGATATGTACGCATTGCATATGTATCTATAGGCATCTTATTTGTATCCGTCTGTCTGTTGTGGGGAGAAGAACAGAAGGTTTGTCAGCTGCTTTGAGTCCTCTTAAATGGGTGAGAAAAGCAGGGTAGAAAAACCAACTCTTCTTCTTCTTCTTCTTCTTCTTCTTCTTCTTCTTCTTCTTCTTCTTCTTCTTCTTCTTCTTCTTCTTCTTCTTCTTCTTCTTCTTCTTCTTCTTCTCAACTTGGTCCTATCCAACATGAATTACAGCAAACATTAAAAGAATAAAGTTTGGATTGTGCCCTAAATTTGGGTTGCATATTCAGACAAATAATATGTTTACTTTGCAAATTCCATTCTTTATCCCCTTTCTTCCAAAGGATCTTAACAGAAAATACCTGACAATTGTCTGCATTTATCTGTTCAACTCAAACTACTTTCTGGCTCTTTTTGGTTTTCTGTGTGTGAAGAAAGAATTGGAATAATTGTTTCCAGTCAAGGCATGTAGGCTGAAGCGCTTTGATGACCACATCTGCTAGAACTGCACAAGTTAGATTGATGACTTCCCCGTTTTTTCCATTCCTGTTGGGCAGTGCAAGGGCTTTGTTAATATATTTCAAAAAAGTGTGCAGATAGAAAAATGATAGGACCCCTTATCCTTAGATCTTGCAAGCAGGGCTGCTAAACCATCCTTCTGTGGTTTTATTAAATATATGCCCCTTTAATTCTTTAAAAAATATATATCAGTGTGCAATCACAGATGTTGCAAACTATTTGAACTAGGTCAAGCTACATCACAGTTTCTAGATAGATGGTTGTTTTGCAAGAAAATTCATATTAGTTCAAATAGAAGAAGAGTTGGCTTTTCTACCCCGCTTTTCTCACCCATTTAAGGGGACTCAAAGTGGTTGACAAAGCTTCTATTCTTCTCCCCACACCAGACACCCTGTGAGGTAGGTGGGGCTGTGAGAGCTCAGAGGAGAGCTGTGACTAGCCCAAGATCACCCAGTTGGCTTCATGGGGGAGGGCGGAATTGAACCCGGGATTCCCAGATAAGAGTCCAGCTTCTTAACCACTAAACCAAACTGGCAAACTAGATCCCCTTTGAATGTGGTAGGGTTCAAATTCTATATGAATGCTCAATCCAATACGAATCCCATACAAAGCTTCATTTGAATGTATTGGAACATTTGATTTGAATTAGAATGTCAGCCTTCGTACATACAGATATTGAATGGTATGGATATTTGTGTACATACCTAAAATAGACAGAGATAATGGAGTTTGGAAAAGACTCAGTAGACTAAGCTTACTCTATGGACAAAATCTTCCTCACTCCCATGTACCCAGTCAAGGTACAGGTGGCTTGAGGTCTTCTGTTGGTCCTGGCCAATATTGATCTGATCGATGGTTGTTTGATTGATCTTCCTTTGCTTTGCTCTGACTTCAAACTAAGTCCATAAACTGGTGCTGGCTAGATCCAGGGAGTTGGGCCAGTGTTCCCTGACAATGGTTGCTACTGAATGTACCCCTGGTTTTTGGAATTTAAAATTAGACTTGGGTTTGTTTCCAAAATCATCATCATCATCATGGCTTGGCTTTGTGAACAAAGGTTTAGGAAGGGCTCAACCCACACCTGCTTCATGCACGGTGCTGGCTAAAAAGACCAATGCAGGATAGACACATTTGGTTGCAGAAGGTACAGAGAAAGGTCTCCTTGGGCGGTACTGTAAAGACACAGTTCGTCCTGAGTTGTCCCTTCTCTTTGAGACTGGTCCTAGGTGCCGTTTCAAAGGAGGCAGCAGCGTTATGGATGGTGTATGTCCATGCCTCTTGGTTTGAGGCCAGAGTGGACCACTGATTGTGATTAATATGGCAAAGGCTGAGGGATTGCTTCAGGGAGTCCTTGTTTCTCCTCCTTGGGGCTCCTCTGTTTCAGCATCCGGTGGTGAGTTCACCATAAAGCACCATCTTAGGAAGGTGATGATCCTTCATCCTTCATCCAAAATAGAATCAGTTTATCAGATTTTCTTGATCTGACTTTCCTTCCTTCCTTCCTTCCTTCCTTCCTTCCTTCCTTCCTTCCTTCCTTCCTTCCTTCCTTCCTTCCTTCCTTCCTTCCTTCCTTCCTTCCTTCCTTCCTTCCTTCCTTCCTTCCTTCCTTCCTTCCTTCCTTCCTTCCTTCCAGCCTGGAAGTCCAGCTTCAGCTTCTACTTAACCACATAACATTGTGTCCATCCTTAGTTTACAAGTGCCTTCCTCCTCCTCCTCCTCCTTAAGCAATGGAGGTCCTTCTGGGTTGAAACCTTCCTTGCCTCTGAATGTTGGCCATGCGTGTAGGGGCAGCTGGGAACTGAAGTCCAGGAACATTTGGAGAACCCACAGGCTCTCGGTCCACTGTTTGAAGGAATTCCTTCGCGTTGCAGAGTGGTCACTATAGCAATGCATTGGGTTGCTTTAATCAATAACAGACTGTTTTCATCCTGACAGCCAGTAGCTGGTACTGTAGAGTAATGCATACCAAAATCCATTTCTGAGGTCTGCATTGCATAGCTTCCCCCTCTGCAGTCTGCGTTTAATGCCTGCGGTCAGAGCTATCACTTTTTTTCTTGACGCTAAAGATGACAAGACTGTGAAGCAGGAAGCAGGCTGCTTCATAACAAATTGTTTCCAGAGTGAGACGCCGAGGGAGCCAGGCCCTCCTTTTGTCTCTCTGGAACAGGTGTGGGAAATCTGTGATGGATCAGATAGTTCCAGGTTTCTCTTCCCAGCATTCCAGACCATCCGTTGTGCTGGTTGATGCTGATAGTTGATGAAGCCCTTCAACATCTGGGGAACCTGGGTGGCTTCCTTCATCTCTCCTCTACATGGATGATACCCACATGGAAAAGGGGGAGAAGATACAAGGAAGTCAAATGAGTGGAAAAGTTTGACAGTTTGCAGATGCTGCAATCCTGGAACTAATTTCCAAAATTCTTCTATTTAAAATGGACTTGTGTGTGTGTGCGTGTTTGTGTGTTTATGTGTGTGTGTGTTTATGTGTGTGTGAATTGAGACAGAGAAAGAATGCTTCAACAATTTTGGTGTATATGAAAGCTTCTAGATTTTTTTTTTAATTCTTCAGAGCCAGCCTGTCTGAAACCAATGTTAATTTTTCAAAGGTTTCGGTCAACCTTATTGGGTGCTTTACCTCCGTGCACACTGTTTTCTGGGTAACTGTGATCAGTTAACTTGCAAAAATAAAATAATCAGCAGTATTAGGTTGGGGGAGTATACTGTAGTTTTGTAGTCCAGCTTTTCTTGTTTTTTAAAGTTCAAACCACTTTTGGCAATGCCCTGGAATTTGCAGGGGAGTCCTGAGTCTGTGTCATTAAAACCCCAAAACAAACTATAAATAAGGTTGAAATAAGATAAAAAATGTTATTAAAACATCATTTAAAGCCACATTAAAACAAAGAGTGGGGTAAAAGGGTCAAGTAGATAATGATGTTCAATTATAAATGTATGACAGTACAGGTAATAATAACAACAACAACAGCAACAACCTCAAATTTGCCCATCTTAAAAGAGCTGCACTGGCTGCTGATTTGCTACCGAGCCCAATTCAAGGTGTTAACTTTGACTTATAAGGCCCTAAATGACTTGGGCCCCAAAAAACTGAAGGAACACCTTTTCCCATATCAACCTGCCCCTGCCTTAGGATCTGGAGGGGAGGCCCTCCTGGTTGTCCTACCACCCTCAGCAGCAAAAGGGGTGGGCACCCAGGAAAGGGCCTTCTCAGTGATGGCCCCCAGGCTGTGAAATAGTCTCTCCCTTGAGGTGCATTTATCACCTTCATTGTACAAATTTAGGAAGGCAGTGATAACGCATCTGTTTGTAGAGACTGTATACAATCTTGTTATTCTTTTAATATGTTTGATTTTAAATGTTGTTACCTGCCCTGAGACCCTTGGGTATAGGGCAGGATACAGACACAAATACAACTACAAAAATACAATTATGGATACTAGAATGGATACTTAGGTGGGAGGGACAGGCAGGTTGCCTCCAAAGGCCATTTGCAGAGAGTCAAGCCTTCTGCTTGAGATGCCCAGAAGCACTTGGTGGGCCACTGTGTGAGACGGGATGCTAGGCTAGACAGGCTGTGTCCTATGTTCTTATGTGAGCCAGTTTGGTCTAGGGGTTAGGGAGCCGGACTCTCATATGGGAATACCGGGTTTGATTCTGCCCTTCCTCACAAAGCCAGCTGGGTGACCTTGGGCTAGTCACAGCTCTCTTCTGAGCTCTCACAGCCCCACCTACCTCACAGGGTCTACTGTTGTAGGGAGAAGAATAAAAAGCTTTGTTAGCTACTTTGAGTCCCCCTAAATGGGTGAGAAAAGCAGGGTAGAAAAGCCAAGTCTTCTTCTTCTTCTTCTTCTTCTTCTTCTTCTTCTTCTTCTTCTTCTTCTTCTTCTTCTTCTTCTTACTACTACTACTACTACTACTACTACTACTACTACTACTACTACTACTACTACTACTACTACTACTACTACTACTACTCTTGACCTTGAGGTCCCAGAGTGCTTTATGTAGCAAGGAAACCACCAATATTGCTCATAAGCATTCTGCTGGGAACAGATGGAGGATTTTCCCAGTTACCCCTTTCTCCTCCTCCTGGTGACAGTTCACATAGAGAAAAACCCTGGAGGGCTTCTAGTGGACTTTATCAGCTTTTCCAAATCCCACCTTCAACCGATGAGCATTAAGGGAAAGAGTCCCTACCAGCATCCACAGCCATCACATGGTGTCGTATTTTCATTCCATAAAAAGTGAAAGATTCCAGCCCTAGAGTGTCATTGAACACAATTCTCAGGAGAAGTATAAAAGCGAGCCTCGTATTACTAATTTCCACAGAAGGCTAGACTTCTTCTGGAGTCCAGTTTTTCTCCCTTACAGCCTTTGACTTTGGCTTCCAAAAATCCTGATCTAATTACTGTTACGCCAGCAAACGATACCTGACCTTGGGGAATCCAGTAGAGCTGAGAGGACCGGGATGGAGGGGGAGAGAAAGGTGGGTTGCCAGATATTCAGGGGGTCATGCAAGCCAGACGGTTCCAAACACTTCGTCAGTACTTCTAATTGTTTTTTGGGATGGCTTTCGTAACACAGCAACCCACATGGCCATTTCCTTCCAGCTGCAATAATCTGCAGGTATCCACTCACCCTTGAGAGCGCAAACATCCTGATAACATTGTGGAGGGCAGTGGCATGTCCAAGGGCTCCGTGTGGTGGAAAGGTCTCCAGAGGGAAGCTTTGAAAACCCATTTCAATACGTTTGCTTTAATGAGTTTGGAGAATTTCAAGTTTTATCACCCGCAAGCGCAAAAAAGGGCCGGGAGTGGTGGCGTTTAACGTGCAAATGCCAGAATGGGGGGGGGGGGGACCCAGGCCTTTGTAGTGTTGCACTGTTCTTCAGCTCTTGACCATTGCTTGATTTTTTAAAAAAGAATGAAAGAAAATTATATGCTTTAAGAATGGGGGTGGAAATTCACACTTGTGCACCCGGAGCAACTTGGAACATGCTGGGCTTCAAATTCTCGACAAATCCTGGCTCCCACCAGTTGTACCTCCGAATCTGATCAGGATCCAATCTGATCTAGATTCGATCCAGATCCAAATCTGAATCTGATTGAATCTGATTTGAATCTGAATGAATCCCAACTGAATCCGCTCTGGGGGGTGACTGGACAGTGGCTTTGGATGTAACAAAGCTTTGACCGAAGGCTCGCAAGCTTTCACTTTGCATGTGGCCAGTCTTCAAATACAGCCAAGATATGATTCAAATATGAAGTTTCAAATATTCAGAATTCACGTGAATTGCAAAGACGATGAAACTTTTTCACCCACCCCTAGTGAGGTGTGGGCGATTTTTATTTTTATTTGCCAATGGCACAATAAATACACTCACAAGTTTTAGAAGTCTTAACTACCTTTCAAAATCAAGTAGGTTTTATGGGAATATGGCCCTTAAATAATATGCTAACTGAATGCAATTGAAGATCAGGGTTGCAACAGTACTTCCCGTTTCATTCCCTGTTGATACATATACAGTAAATCATGCCCTAGTATGCATTTCTAAAATAATTGTGCTGTGACTTATTTTCTAGGAGTGTCCTGAGAACAGAAACATCAGAGAGGTGCAATGTGCATCTTACAACAACAAACCTTTCATGGGGCGATTCTACGAGTGGGAACCTTTTGCAGATGGTAAGAATGGGATAGTGTGGAGATGTAGATTACTGTAACTTTGATTGCTTTGGTCTTCGAAAAAGTCTCATATAACGTTGATTCCCATAACTTTGCTTTTGTCTTTAGAAAAGATTCCCATAACTTTGCTTTTGTCTTCAAGTCTCCTATAACTCTGATTACTTTTGTCTTCAAAAAGATTCCCTTAACTTTCCTTTTGTCTTCAACATAGATTCCCATAACTTTGCTTTTGTCTTCAAAAGTCTCCTATAACTTTGATTACTATTGCCTTCAAAAAGATTCCCATAATTTTGCTTTTGTCTTCAAAAAGATTCCCATAACTTTGCTTTTGTCTTCAGAAAAGTCTCCTAAAACTTGCAGAATTTGGTGGTGCTAATCATTTGAAGATGTTTGTCCTTTAATTTGGAAGACCAGTTCTAGTGTGTGTTTCCCACAGTGAAGCAAACGAGCACCCAAGGGCGTAGGGCAGTTCACTAATAGAGCCAGTGGTGGGATGTGGAGTTCTTTCTGGAGGGAGGCATTCCATAGTGGAGTAGCAAGTAATTTGCTAGAGATGTCCATGTTTTAGGAGGTGACTGTATTGGGAGGTTGATTTCACAAATGTAAATTCTTTGTGATATACGTAAATATAGGTTGAAATTCAAACCGGACAGAAGGGAGTTCTAACAAAACTAGTGAACGCATCCTGCTCGATGCAGGATTTGAAAGTATTTGAGCATTTTCGACTCAAACCGAACAGCCTGCTGATTGAAGGAAAAAGTGCAAATTCGAATTGTACAAACAGGTGTTCTAACGCCCTCGGGTATGGGGCGGCATATAAATTGAAATATAAATAAATAAAACAAAACACATCCTCTTCCATCTAAGGTGTCAGACGTCCACCAAATGCCTGTCTTGTTTTAAAGAAAAAAGTTCAATTTCAAACCATATGAAAGATTGTTCAGTTTGATTTGAACTGACCCGCCAATTCAAATTTGTGCACATTTCCGCCTTATATTTTAATCTGTTTATTTATGGAGTTCAGCATGCTTAAGGGTGAACTCTCAGAAGGTTTCAAAGGTGACCTACTTGTTCAGGGACAAATTTAATTAAAAGATATGATGTCGCGGTTGATTATTTTCCTTTTGTGAAGCCTTGGCAGGCATTCGCGAACATTTCTAAGGAGCCTGCAGTGATATATTGTTGACAATTTCCTCCAAGGATATGTAAAAACACTTGCAGGTGAATATTAGGCGCCCGCTGGCAAGGATTACAACTCAACCATCGGCCATCTATTAGACGCAGGAAGTTAGTTTTTCTCTCACTAGCAAACCAGATCAGGAGAGGTTCTCTTTCTCCTCTGCTCGGGGAATAGAAGAAGAAAAGATCAGCCTTTGAATTAACCCAATTTTTAGAATGCATTCACGTGTGTGGGAATCCCTTGCATAATGCAATTTTGTATAACATGGTTTTCCATTTACATTGTCAGTATAATCCAGATGTACCTTTTGCAATTTATTTTTTTTACAGCACAGTTTTATTTTTTTAAAAAGTTTATTTAAAAAGAATCAACTGCAATTCAACAGACAGCAACAATTACCGATAAACCCGGTGTATCTGGGAACACCGGGTTCTATTCCACCCTCCCCCACAAAGCCAGCTGGGTGACCTGGGCTAGTCACAGCTCTCTTCTGAGCTCTCACAGCCCCACCTACCTCACAGGGTGTTCTGTTGCTGGAAGAAGAATAGAAGGTTTGTCAGCTGCTTTGAGTCCCCTTAAATGGGTGAGAAGAGTGGGGTAGAAAAGCCAACTCTTCTTCTTCTTATTATTGTGTGTATTGTGTTGCCACTGCTGTTAGGTTACCACAAATGGAAGCAACTGAATAAGTGTATCTGCCAGTTCTTTTCCTCTGGAAGATGCCCCTTGGGAGCATTGATTTAGGCTATGTTGTAATTACCTGGAGATGATAATTGGTTCCATACCGTAGTCAGGATGTGCTGCTATGCCTTGAAGCACTGAGTGTTTTGTGTGGTATGTATACATGTGCGCATGCGCCCTCTGTTTTAAAATCTTCTCCTTCCCATAGTTCACCAGTGAGGACTCATTTGTCAATGGGAGCAGGAGAGAAAGCTTTTGGGTTTCAGTTTCTAACTAGGGGTGTGCGTGAATTGTTTTCTTTTGGATATTATATTATATTATATTATATTATATTATATTATATTATATTATATTATATTATATTATATTATATTATATTATATTATATTATATTATATTATATTATATTATATTATATTATATTATATTATATTATATTATATTATATTACTCTTACCACTCTACACCAAAAATCCCAGGATGGTGATAAGATGAAACTAATAACATATTTTTTAAAAAAGAATAAAAATTAAAAGCGCAAGAAATGTGGCTAACCTGATGTTCGTACTGAACCTGCCTTTCTCCTGGGGAGCTCTGCACAGCCCTGTGCATCATCTTCTCATTAGTTGAGGATTTGAGGTTATTTTTTCCACACACTTTGCTCCTTGGAAACAATTTGAAACCCAGATTCCTTACGCGTATAGCTGCATTTTCCCTACTAAAATTTCCTCCCTCCTTTGGATGAGAAAGATAATGTTTCCTGTGGTTTTGCTTTTGCAGATGTTGAGACACGGAAGCAGCGAGAATTCTTCCATCCATGGGCTCAGTCCCTCCCTGGCTGCTCTGCTCTCATAGGTCCAAATTAAGGATGGGCACAAATTCAGAATTTGTATGAATTTGTATGAATTCTAACCTTTGTGCCCATATCAAATTTGTGCACATATCTTCTCCCCATCACAGAACACCCTGTGAGGTGGATGGGGCTGTGAGAGCTCAGAAGAGAGCTGTGACTAGCCCAAGGTCACCCGACTGGCTTCATGGGGAGGACGGAATCAAACCCAGTATTCCCAGATCAGAGTCTGGCTCCCTAAACAGTAGAGCAAACTGGCTCACATGTGGGGTGGAAAGTCCACAAATAAAACAGGTAGAAGTGAAAAGGTGTGAGCAGTCAGATGTTAAGATGAACTGAAGAAGGTTTAAAGTGAAGATGCGACCACGGAGTATGATTATAATGAAACCCTGTAACCTTGGAGATGAATAGGTTTGTGTGGAGGAATAATGTGAAAATATAAATAAAGTAGGGTCTTTTACGTATAGGCAAAGCAGAATTAGCTCAGCAAAAGAAGGTTCAGCATATTTTTTCCCCAATCCAGGGTGCTGCTTATTCCCAATGCTTTCATTTTGAATATGTGTCTTTTGGGTGCTAACCTTACAAAGCAGGGTGCCTAACCTATGTCACAAAACAGTTACAAGAACTCAGCTCCTCCTGTCTGCCATTTTCTTTGGAGCACACTTCTGTATGTCACACGCACAGTGGGTCCTCTACACTCATATAGATGGATTTAATTAAAAATGTTATCAGAAGTGTGGATCCAATTTTTTCTGGCTGCCGCTCCGAGACGCTGGCAGATTTTGATGTAACTGGCAATTAATCTAAGTGCTATAAACTGCAAGATTTAAGGAACCGCTTGGTGCCAAGACATTTGCTGTGTGCAATGGCTCTGGGCCTGGGGAGACATGATGTAAATTGTGCGATAGCAATTAACATGTCTAATAAAGTAAGTGTGTGAGTAAGAGAGAGATAAACTAGGAGACAATATTCACAGCAGCATAATTCAGAGGCATGGCCGTGCTCTGCATACCTATTATTTTTTTATTATTTTCCTGCTGCTCTCTCAGGTAGCTGTTAAGGATTTATGTGGCCAACGCCTTCCTTCTGAAATACCCCATAATTAGTTTTGCAGATGTTACTGTGGTGTCATGGCTGAGAACTTTGACAGTGTGAGAAAGCTTGGATGATCCAAAAAGGTTAACTTTGGGCGTTTTTCCACCGTGCTCTTTTAATCTGTATCTAAGAAGATCCAGATCTAGGGAATGGATATTTCCCTTAATCCAGATCTAGTATTTCCATGGGTGCTATTTCCCTGCCAATAGCAATGGGTGCTAGCCTCCCTGTTGTGAAACACCGGAGCACCCATTTGGAAATCGGGATCTACCCACGAGGGGTCTGCCTGTCACCCAAGGTGTTTTGGGGGACAGGGGGTGCAATCTCCGAAGCGGTTCCAAAGTCACTTCGAAGTCATTTCAAAGTTGTTTTGAAGTCACTTCAAAGTCTGTGCAAAATAGCTCTGGAGCGTCTTTGAAGTCTGTGCTAATCTTTGGAGTAAACTTCAAAGTGACTTCGAAGTGACTTTGGAGTGACTTCGAAGTGATTTTGGAGTGACTTCGAAGTGACTTTGGAGTGACTTCGAAGTGACTTTGGAGTGACTTCGAAGTTCACTCCGAAGATCAGAACAGACTTTAAAGACGCTGCAGAGCTATTTTGCACAGACTTCGAAATGACTTCAAAATGACTTCTAAGCTTAGGTTTTGGGTTCCCCCCAAGGGTTCCCCCTCCCCCTAGCCTCCTCTAGATCCCATTGCCAAACTAACATGGAACAGCCTCCCTTTAATCTGGATTTTCTGTCTGAAGACCCCATTGTAGACCCCATTAATGGGGTCTACAGAAAATCCGGATTGAAGGCCAGAAAGTACCCATTTGATCCGGATTTCCCCAGCGGCAGTGGAAACAATCGGGTCCCAAATGGGTGCCGTGGTGGAAATGGGGTCATCCAGCTCACACCCAAATGGGTCTTTAATGGGTGCAAAAATGGGTACTTTCTGCCAGTGGAAAAGCACCTCTAGAGTCCCCCCCCTCCACATTTGTTCTACAAGGAATAAATTTCCTCCCCATGGCCAAAAGTCATGCAAGCCTTTGATTTCTTTTACTCAGAGAAGAAACTGGATTGGGGGAATCTTAGCTCCGTGTCTAAGCAAAGGGACTTTTCTCCCCCTCTTTACTAGGGATGTGCACAAAGATTTGTAGCCATTCGAAGTCCAATAGAAAGTGCAGAATTTTGACATTTGAACTCAGATAGAATGTCCCAAAATTCAAATGTAAACATTCAAATCAAATTTCAAATTTTGGATCTATTTGTTTGAATTATCCAGACATTCGTATGTGTACAGGTTGGTAAACGACGCATACTTGAAGATCCACATCTTTCCGGCGTCCGTATGTATTTGTACAGATCCATATAGGATAAAAACGGGTTGGATACAGGATTACGGGATGCATCCTGTCCACATTCATATGTGCGGATTCAAATAAAGAATTCAAATAGATTTGGATTTGGTAGAGAGAATGCCCCAGAATGATGCAGGATTTGACTATTCTTTCTAGATGCCATTAAATAAAGATAAGGGGTTGAGAACACAGCATTGATGGTGTGTTGTTTCCTGAGCCCTGGACCAAAATAAGCCCTTTAAAGCTTTGCCCTGGGTGAAATAATTACCATTCCTGTCCCCAGACATTTCTCCTTTAGGATGGGAAACTACAAAGCCACCTTCAGGCGGGGTGGTATATTCAGCTTCATGACTTATTTATGCGCTCACATCTGCAGAGAAGACATGGAAGGTAATGAACAACGGAAGGAGGCTTCCTGGGGGCTTTTAAAATCTTGGCATGGACAATGGAGGCTTTCTCCAGGATGACAGCACAGGTCGTCTTGACCTTGATGTGGGACCTATTGCTGTGTGTCTCTCAGCTTAGAAGAAGAAGAGTTGGCTTTTCTACTCCGCTTTTCTCACCCATTTCATGGGACTCAAAGCGGCTGACAAAGCTTTCTATTCTGCTCCCCACCACAGACACCCTGTGAGGTAGGTGGGGCTGTGAGAGCTCAGAAGAGAACTGACTAGCCCAAGGTCACCTAGCCAGCTTCATGGAGGACAGCGGAATCGGACCTCGTATTCCCAGATAAGAGTCCAGCTTCCTAACCGCTAGACGAAACTGGCAAACTAGATCCCCTCAGTCAAAGCCGGTCACACTTGCTTCCTCATGAGTTGCCATTAGGGATGTGACCAATATTCATCATATTAATACAGTAGGTACTAATTGTGATGTTTGCGGATGAATCTAATTAGGCCTCCATTCATAGGCCTTATTTGTCTGCGAATCAGATGTATTCAGGTATCCATCGAAGCTTTGGTGGATACTGGACCCCTCCTGGGCCTCCTCCACCCTGTGGCCTCCCACCCCCATGGGTGTCCCCCCCACAGACCCCGTCGCCGCACTTACCTGCTGCTGCCACCACTCCTTCCTGGGCCTTCTGGTTCTGTTCAGGCTTCCAGAAAACATATTTCGGCCTCCGGAAGGCCTGTTTCGGCTTTTGGAGAGCACCAAAGTAGGCCTGAGGATACCAGTGGAGGCTTTCTGCTCACCTCCAGCACGACCCCTTACCTTTCTGGGGGGCCTCTGGTGGCATCCTCAGGTCTATTTTGGCGCAAGCCAGAGGCTGAAATAGGCCTTCCAGAGGCTGAAAAGGCACTTCCAGTTCTGCACACACAGATCCTAAAGTACCTTAGAAGAAGGCGTGGTGGCAGTGGCGGCGATGAGGGGGACACGTAAGTGGCGGGGGGTAAGAAGCGTGGGGAGGAAGGCTGCATTTGTTTCATGCATGAATATTCAGCCAGTTTGGTCTAGTGGTTGGGGAGCCGGACTCTTATCTGGGAATACCGGGTTTGATTCCGCCCTCTCCCATGGAGCCAGCTGGGTGACCTTGGGCTAGTCACAGCTCTCTTCTGAGCTCTCACAACCCCACCTACCTCTCAGGTTGTTCTGTTGTGGGAGAAGAACAGAAGCTTTGTCAGCCACTTTGAGTCCCCTTAAATGGGTGAGAAAAGCGGGGTACAAAAGCCAACTCTTCTTCTTCATTTGAATATTTGTGCATGAATATGAAGCCCCACACATTTGTGGGGGTGGGATTCAGCTAACGCCGAATTTTTCCACATTCGGTTCACGCCGAATCGAATGTGGAAAATGGCTTCATGCACACTCCTAGTTGCCATTCACCTTGAATAGGCTAATTTAAGTGACCTGACAGATGTTTGGACCCTCGACATGCTTATCTCAAGCATTAATCCAGCTGTGCTGTGCCGTGTCCAAGTGTAATATACCAGCTGCTTCCCAGCTCACTTTCTCATGGCAACCAAATCCTCTTCCTGCCTTCTCCCGGCTCCTTGTCTCCACCTGTTAAGAGATGTTTTTGTTGTGTTGTGTTTCTTGCTGCTGTTTCATTTTGGGAGCAGAGGATTAGCTATTCCTCAGCTTTCTATTTTAATTGCTTCCAGCATCAGGCTTGTGTTTCTGTTTGGCCTTTATAGTGTCTACTGTGGTGGATCCAAATGGGTCAAAGGACAAGATGCTGGGAAAGCACCAGGGATTACAAACTGGTGGCTGTTGCAACAGGAGACAGAAACAGAGTAAATCCTTCATGTACCGAGGTGGTTAGATTAATAGCCCTTATTCGGAACTGGGCTCATCCCACAGATGTTGTCAGCATCTGGCACAGATCTGTATCTTCTAGTAAGCAACAGCGTTGGAAGGGAACCATCAAGCTGCCTCTTGGCTTGATGTGTTCCAGCAGCTCCTTGGAGAAAGAGAATGCTTTTTTGACATTCAAATCGAATCAAATACCCAAAAATCCGATCTGAATCTTTTAAATTCTAATTTAACAAGATTCGATTCGAATTTACCAAATTTGAATCTATTCATTTGAATGTTTTATTCGAACCTGCACATACAAATGTTGACAACATTTGTATTGGCACGTACGCATCTCCCCCTCATCTGTACATGTCCATATGCATCCTGTAGTTATCCTGTATGCAACCTGTTTTTGTCCCGTACAGATCCGTAAAAATGCATACAGGTGCGGGAAAAATGTGGATTTTCAAGTACACACCGTGTGTGAACCTGTACACAGATGAATGTCCAGATAATTTGAAGGAATGGATTCGAAATTCAAAATTTGATTTGAATGTTTACATTTGAATTTCGGGACATTTGATTTGAATCCAAATCTCAAAATTCAAAATGAAGCAGGTTAAGCTGAATTCCTGCTCATTAAAACTGATATATAAACTCATAATATAGAGAACGTAGATGCTGTATCTATTAAACAGAAATAGCAGGAAGGGATAAATATGTCTCAGTTTCTCTGCTTTATTGCACAAGCTTAGAGCCATGAGCCAATAATATGATTGTTTTCAGGTCTGCCATAAATAATGGCGCAGAAGTGGGGCTTATGCGAATGCAACAGGACCACATGAGAGTTTATTAAAAACTGTGCCTCTCATTTTCATTGTATTAATTCTTGGTTTGTGAATGTTACATAGGGGAAAACAGATGGGACTTTGCAGAATATTCTAAGGGGAGGTGGAGTCCTGGACTTTAAATGAGTAGATGTTTCCTCAGCTTGAGACTTCATCAATTCTTCTGCTTCCTGACCATCTGTTTTGCTTGTCTTTGACCTGGAATGATAAATAACTTCAACTCCGCATAATTTTGTTGTTAGTGAAATACGCAGTGATTTCTATGAGCATTCTCTCGGGGAACAGGTGTGGAACACAGGAGTGTCCACGGATGCAATTTTTGACATTCGATTAGTAAAGAATTGAATATTTGGAAATCTGAATTCATAGGAATAAAGAAAAACAAATGTCTGATCTGAATACATTCATACCTATTTGTTTGAATAGTTGATAGGTATCCAATGGTGCGTATGCATCATCCTGTTTTCATCTTGTGTACACCCAGTGAAAATATGTGTGAAAACTATACATATTTGCACATATAATGCGGGATTCGTAGATCGGATATGAATCTTATCGACGTTCGTATATCTGGATACAAATTGGATTTTGGAAAGTATGGATCCGAATAACCCGGATCCAAATTGGACTTTCAAAATCTGGATTTTTTAAATTTGAATTGAATCAAATTTTTGAATTTGATTTGACTCAAATTCGAATGCAAGAAATACATTTGTGCATGCTCCTAGAGTGTTTTTCCACTGCAGCCCTTAGATCCAGATCTGAATCTAAGGAGTGGGTACATTTCTTAATCCGGATCTAGTAGAGCTGGATTAAAGGAAGTACCCAATGTGTTTCCATGGGTGGTCTAGCATCCAATAGCAATGGGTGCTAACCCCCCTGCCGTGGAAACACCTTTGCACCCATGTGGGGAATCCGGATTGACCCCCAAGGGGGCAGTCCATCACCCCAGGTGTCTCTGGGGACAGAGGGGGGCGATCTCCGAAGTCCCAACTTCGGAGTGATTTCAGAGTCATTTCAAAATCATTCCGAAGTCCCTCCGAAGAGATTGTCATGGACTCCAGAGAGGCTCCGGAGCTGTCAGCGCAGTCTGTACACTATTAGCGCAGACTGTGTGGACTCCCCTCTGAAGTCTCTTCTAAGAAATCAGCAGAGACTTTGAAGCTGCTCCGGAGCCCCTTCAGAGCACCTCCAAAGTCTGCGCTGATCTCTTTGGAGAGACTGGCAGCGAGACTCTGAAGTCTCTGCCGATCGCTTTGGAGGGACTTCAGAGTCACTTCGGAATGATTTCTAAATGACTCCGAAATGACTCCGAAGCTGGGACTTGGGAGCTCCCCTCTCCATGGATGCATCCCCTCCCCCTAGCCTCCTCTAGACCCCATTGCCTGTTTCCTGTGGAAACAGGCTCCCTTTAATCTGGATTTTCTGGCAGAAGACCCCATTGTATACCCCATTAATGCAGTCTACAGAAAATCCCAGTTAAAGGCCAGAAAGTACCCATTTGATCCGGATATTCCCCATGGCAGTGGAAACAATCGGGTCCCAAATGGGTGCCACAGTGGAAATGGGGTCATCCAGCTCACACCCAAATGGGTCCTTAATGGGTGCAAAAATGGGTACTTTCTGACAGTGGAAAAACACCCCTAGTATGCATTTGTACAAGAGCCGTATGTATTTGTATCAGATATTTGTACAAATTTGTACAAATACATTCGTATTAAATAGAATCCTACTACATTCGAAGGAGATCTATTCAAACAAATATGAATTTTCTAACATTCAATTCATTACAAATTGAATGCCAAAAACCCATTTGTGTGGTAGGATTCGTATTCAATACAAATGTTCAATCCCATACAGTTCCCACATGAATGCATATGACTATCGTACAGATCCCATACAAATGCATAGAAATAGCATACAGACCCCATATAGGAATCCCATACTTCTCATACGAAGCTTCATACAAATGTATCAAAACTTCCAATTCACATTTGACTGTCAACATTTGATTTGAATCCAAATGTCCAAATATGGCCAAATTCAGCCAAATTTTGAATCTTGTGAATATCCTAGAATGCTCTAATCCTGGTAATTTTAAGGGCAGATCTGTTGCATCCAGCGCCACAAGCATCAAAATTTGCTCCTACTACTTCTTTCCATCTGGGATTTTTGATGGTCTGGCTGGGCGAATCAGCTGCCCAGCTTGAGTAACCAAATGAATCCAATTAAAATTAACAAGCCCTCGGGCTTCGGACGTTCCGCGCAGGAGAGCAAGATGTTTTAGAGAGGCACAGCAATTAACGGGTTGAAGTAGCTTTTGGCTCAGGACCATAGTGCAGTGGTGGTGTGGTGAAGTTGCGGTTGGAAGCACAGCTGAGCAGTCCTCTGCAGATGGTGATGGGAAACCAGGAGGGGTGAAGGTTAAGTCCCTGGAACAGAGAAAGAGAGAAGACCCGGAAAGCTCTAGACAGGTCTGAAGAGTGGGATGTAATGGACACGATGGGATTTAAAGTTCTGCGTATGAGTGAAGAAAAAAGTGCAAGAAACACTCCAGAATGCGGTAAATGTGAGTCAGCAGCAGCAGTAGCAGCAGCAGCAGCAGCAGCACATGAGTAGATCAAAACTGAATGTGTGCCAACGGTGTGATGCAGCCATAAAGAAGGTGAATGCCATTTTGGAGAAAATTGTGGAGAAGAGGCAGCAGGCTGGGCTCTGCCATCTTGCTCCCAGCAGTGCCCCTCCCTCCTCCAACTGCCATCATCACAAGGCTGAGAACCATCTTGCCTGAGAGGAGTGGAGAAGAGGCAGCAGGCTGGGCTCTGCCATCTTGCTCCCAGCAGTGCCCCTCCCTCCTCCAACTGCCATCATCACAAGGCTGAGAACCATCTTGCCTGAGAGGAGTGGAGAAGAGGCAGCAGGCTGGGCTCTGCCATCTTGCTCCCAGCAGTGCCCCTCCCTCCTCCAACTGCCATCATCACAAGGCTGAGAACCATCTTGCCTGAGAGGAGTGGAGAAGAGGCAGCAGGCTGGGCTCCGCCATCTTGCTCCCAGCAGTGCCCCTCCCTCCTCCAACTGCTCCCATCACAAGGTGGCAAAGAGACTATGGCAGCCGATCCAGCAGTTGAAAAAACGTCTGGTCCTGAGGCCAAGCAGGGCGGGGCTGAGTAGATGCTGGCTGGCCAACTCTACCATCATCCCGTTTGTCATCAAGGAAGAGAAAATTCAAAGTAAAGTGAATAGGAAAATTCCAGCAATAAGAAACAAAGAGAAAAATTGGAGCTGAAGACCTCAAACACTTGCTTTTTGCTGTTCCCTGTTCCCTCCCACACCATTTTCCTTTTGTTTCTTGTCTCTTTAGATTGTAAGCCTGAGGGCAGGGACCTGTCTAAGATTCATATAACATTGTAACCCGCCCTGAGACCTTCGGGTATAGGGCGGGATAGAAATACAAATAAATAAATAAATAAATAAAATTAAGAGCAGTTGAGTCTGGATCGCGGGAGATAATTAACCCACTGTATTTTGTCTTTGTCAGGCCTCATGCGGAATATTGTCTCTAAGGCTGCGTCCACACCTACGTTTTAATTCAGGGTCAGACCACTTTCAGAGTGAGAGAAGAACCCATTGGCAAAGTGCCTAATCATTTTCTTTCCACTTTATCTAACCAGAAGGTAAATTTTCTGAATTAGGTGATGCTGAAAGAAAACAGATTGACATGTTGCTGGTGTGTTCTCTGACCCCGAAAGTGGACAGTATAGAAAAGGTGGATAGAGAAAATATATTTTCTCCATCACACAGCACTAGAACCAGGGGCATTCTATGAAGCTGATGGGTAGGAGACTCGGATAAGACAAGGGGAAGCATTTCTTCAGCCAGAGGGTCATCAGTCTATGGAATTGGCTGCCAGAAGAGGTGGTGACAGCAACCAGCCTAGAGGGCTTCAAGGAAGGGTTAGACACATTCATGGATGACAGATGTATCAATGGCTACTAGAATGGTTGCCTAAGGACATCTTCCAGGATGAGGGACAGGCAGGATGCCTCTAAGGCCATCTATTGGGATTTGAGAGCAGGAGAAGGTTTGCCCTTGCCTCTGCCTGAGATTCCTGTGGGCAATTGGTGGGCCACTATGTGAGACAGGATGCTGGACTAGACGAAGAAGGCAGTGACACAATGTTTGCTGGCGTAACCATCTCTCACCATGAGCTCAGCTTTCATTGCTTCCAGCATTACAACACTTATGCTAATAGCGTCAACCTAGAATGTTTGCAAGGTCCCTGAGTCGTGGGAGAAGGTCTTGAGAAAAGTCACGGCTAAGAACTCAAAGAGTTCAACCACCTGTCAACATGATCCTGGTGTCTCACCGCACAATGGATTCTCTTTGTCCCTCCTTAGAAACAAACTTGGCCAGCTTTGAAGGAGTCCCTTTAAGCACTGAGCAATACACCCAGGTGCTAGGATGGCCGATTATCATTAGTCTCTCTAAGCGATTTGTAGGTTTATTGTAACAGGAGTGATCAGGTTTTAAGGTTTTGTTAACCATGCATGAAATCCTGAAGGTCTCGCGTCAAGTCCTTCCAAAATGAATGCTTCCCTGAATGGATCCAGATGCCACCAGTTATATAGTTATATTAACTAATCTGAGCAACTTGCAGGCAGACAAGCTATGGACGACTTACCTGCTCAAAGTAGGGATGTACATGAATATTCATATCGAATATTGAAATTGAAATTGAATATGCAAATTGAAAAGTACACGAATGCAATTTTTGACGTTCAGTTCAATTTGAATCAAATATTCGAATGTCCAAATTCGTACGAATGGAGAAAAAAATGAATGTGTTAAAATTCAAACCGATTTGAATACATTCACATCTATTTGTATGAATATATGATACACATTTGATGACAACATTTGTGTGTATCCGTACACATCTGTACACGTCCTGTTTTCATCCTGTATGTATCTGTACAAATGTGTAAGGATACAAATAAGATGTGTACGGATATGTATTTAATGAGTATGTATCTGTACCCATATGAATGTCCTAATTATTAGTACAAATGATTCAAAATATTTGTATTCAAATATTTTTTTTAAAAATGAATGTCTGGACATTCAATTTGAATTCGAATGTCTGAATTCGGCCGAATTCGATCGAATAATGAATATTTTGAATATTCTTGCACACACACCCTAATATACATTCATATGCATTCCTATGGCATTTGTATGAAATTGAATATTTGTATGGAATTCAAATCCCACTACATTCAAAGGGGATCTATTTGCTTTGATGTCACTTCCTCCACGCCCCCTTTTTTGGCAGGATATTTAAACTTCTGCAAGGAAATAAAGCTCAATTTCCACCTGATCTCTGTCTCCAGTCTCATCTCTTCCCTCCCTTCGCCTCTATCTTTCAGGTCCTCCATGAGCACATGGTGGACACCTAGATCTCCAGCTGGGGGAGCATTTAGGCATTTACTTCCATAACACTCGGCAAAAGAATCACAGTAGTTACAGCTGCTGCCCGCATCACTGCAATCTCACGTTCCCAGATGGCTTCTGCAGAATACAGTGGGTTAACCTCCTGGCTGCATAGCCACCAACGGCCAATAGAGGGCACTAGACTAAATCTATAAACACCAGTACCATAATGCCCTTCTATCAGTCATTCCTCGGTCGCTGACTTAGCCACACCTTAATCAAGAGAGAGCATTAAGGGATGCCTAGAAGATTAATTCCTGTGTCAGCTGGGGTATCTGAAGCTCCAGTGCGGGGTGAGACAGCTTTGTATTGTCAGTTGTCTTCACATACGTGAAGTTACATTCTGGATGGCTCCAGACAGAATAATTTCCCACCGCTAATTGTGTTTGTGTTGGTATTTTTCAGACTCCGTCACGGAAGTCAACAGCTCTCTTGGAATGACTGATAGAAGGGCATTATGGTACTGGTATTTATAGATTTGGTCTAGCGCCCTCTATCAGTCGTTGGTGGCTTTGCAGCCAGGAGTATTCCCATTGTATTCTGTCTGGAGCCATCCAGAACATAACTTCACATATGTGAAGACAACTTCTCGGTTGCAACCCGCATCGCTGTAGCTCTACTGAAGTGGCTTTTGTCTCTTCTAAAGCTGCTTCCCCTTGCTTCCCGAGCCCTCGTATTTAGGCTGCAGATTCGAACTGTAGCACCCCCAGACGTGAGGGAACTAGTATTTCCCTCCCTTTGCATCCTGAGAGTATGGCTGTGGAGGTGTTGAAGGTGGCTGGCGTTTATCCCTTTCTTTTTAACGGCTCTGCTCGGTTTGACCGCAGTTTCCCTCTGGTCAAGGTGACGGAAGGTGCAAAATGCAACCCAAGTCTCAGGGAAAATGTTAAGCGGTGTCATTTCCCGTGCTCACGGGGTGTGGCCTGCTTTCCGTGCTGAGACATGCTGAAGATTGACACGTTGTGGGCACGGGCGACTTTTGAAATATAGCACAGCCGTGGGTGACAGCTACAAGCTGTTCCTGGGTAGTATTTTTCTTGAGGCAAGACTGATTACTCCGGTCCAGGTTTAACACATTATAGTCTAGTTTCAGACTTCTTTTTTAAGGGGCACGTAGGGTGTTTTTAGAAGAAATAGCAAAGGGTAACACTCCAGACTTTGTTAATCTTGGAAGACATTTTGCCCGTAAGATCAGGCTTCAATATGGCAAGCTTGACTGAGGAATTAATCACAGTTCGCAAATTTTATGTTCTTTTAGAAACCTAGCCATTTTTTTTTGCTGCGTTTTGAGACTGTTAATTCTAGTAGTCCTTGAATATAGGAAAGTATTATTATATTACGTATTTGTAATGTTATCTTCAGGGTTTTGTTTTGGATTACCTCTTTTTGGTCAGTTGCCTCTGCGGTTTTGCTTATCTATCTTACCTGGATCAGAGATATAGAACCTGCTGCCTTTCTGGTTTAATTTTTAACCCTGGGCGATTTTGCACTTTCCTTCCCGTCCACTGGATGGGAAAGGAGTGCAGTTAACCAACACTGACTAGCGCTCACACTTGGAGTGCTAGTCAACTTTGGCCGTCCCCCACCCTGATCAAATACTTACCTGATTCGATCCCAGGGCTGGTCCTCTTCTGGGTGCTGCCATTTTGGCTGCGGCACCCTCCGTGACTGCACATGTCTCAGCACCATTGCCATGATGATGCTGACATGTACAGTTGTGTCTATGGTCGTCCATGGTGCCAGTGCGCTTGCGCAGCACCTCAGACGACCCCGGAGCACCAGAAGAAGTGCAGACGGCCGTGCCGCTGGATGCTCCAGGTAAGATCCTGGTCGGTTAAGGTGTGGAGCATGATTTCGTGCTCCACACTTAATCAGCAATTAGTGAACTTCTGGTGAGGCAGCGTGCACTTGGAGGCTGTAGCAGCCTCCTCAAAGTGCAAATACTCCTCACCAGACGTTCACTAATTCTTGACTGGCGGCTGAAGCGTGAAAAGACCCCCTATCATTTCTGATCAACGGCCGACCCTGCTCAGATTGGAAGTTACAAACCTGCGTCTGGAGTGCCGTGGGTAAGCGGAGCGAAGATTGAAGGTGTGTTCAGACACACATTTTAGGACGCCCCTTGGATGAATTTGAGACCCTTGGGATGAACAGAATGTATACGCTCTTCAAGATGGACCAGAAAGGAAGGGACAATTTCATATTTCATCTATACAAAAGCGAGAGAGCCACCACCTGCAAATAACGAAAGATAGACGAGGTTGCCCTGAGAAGACTGAAGCAAGGATAGGCAGACAAATAATTCTAAAATGGATTAGTGCTTGAGGGAGAAAGCCATTGGGAGTGCCCCATGAGGGGATGTGTTAAGGCAAAGTTAAGTGACAGCAGGAGGCGTAGAAGGATCAGTACCTGCTTTCTTCGTAGTAATTTAACCCTACCTCTGTTCCCCTGCCAAGTTTTCCTGGCACCCCCCGCCCCTTCGCGCTATCAAATCTCTTTATAAAAATAGAAACAATATACTGTTTTTAAAATCTGAACTTGCTCCCTTCGGCTGTTGGCATCTTTTTGTTTTGCTCTCGGTACCTCACACTCCGAATTCAGCGCAAATCTCTAAAGCATGTCCTCTGCGCTTGGTTGGCCCTGAGTGCATTGAGCCTGTTTCCCCCTCGTTCAAAAGTCTTGCAGGGGCGAAGGCCTCCTGGAGCTCTCACCGCCGCTTGACGGAAGGACCCACTTCGCCAAACAGCTGAGCAATCACCGTGAATGAGTGAATGGCACGGAGAAGGAGCACTTAGCCGGGTGAACAGTGAGATGTTTGGTGATGGAAGGACGAGGCCCTCAGAACTGTATTTCGCATGTGGACAGAATCCGAGCGGAGGAGCGCGCAATGGAAACCTTGTCTTTTCCATTTTGAGAGAGAACTACCCTTTGGCAATCTTGGAACCATTTCCTTCGGCCCTTTCTATTTATTATATATTTTTATTATTTGTATTTCTATCCTGCTCTATACCTAAAGGATTCAGGGCAGGTAACATTTAAAATAAACATATTATAGCAATAACAATATATATTAAAACAGCAGTGCCTGTAAGTTCAAGTGGGAAGGGAAAGTGTATCCCCATTTAACTGAAGGCAAGGGGCAAAGAGGTGCATCTTCTCTGCTTTCCTAAACATGTACAGTGAAGGTGATAGACACACCTCAAGGGGGAGACTATTCCGCAGCCTAGGGGCCATCACCAAGAAGGCCCTCTCCTGGGTGCCCACCCCTTTTGCTGCTAAGGGTGGTGGGACAACCGGGAGGGCCTCCCCTCCAGATCTTAAGGCACGGGAAGGTTGTTATAGGAGATGAAGGCATTCCTTTAGATACTTGGGGCCCAAGTCATTTAGGGCCTGATAGGTTAATGTTAATACCTTGAATTGGGCTCGATAGTGGATCAGTAAGCAATGCAACTCATTTAATATTGGCATGATGGGCATCTGGCCAGCTGTCCCGGTCAGCAGTCTAGCAGCTCTATTCTGCACTAGCTACAACTTCCAAACCATCTTCAAGGGCAGCCCCATGTAGAGTGCATTACAGTAGTCCTACCTAGGCTTACTCTTAATCCTAGGTGGGTATGTGCACAAATATTCATAACAGTCATCATTCACATGAATTCAGATGAATTTGGACATTTGGACACAAATAAAATGTTACAACATTTGTACATTAGCATCCTTATGATTACGAATGTTTCCGGACATTCATACAAATAGTTTGGACATTTGTTAAACTGGGGAGTCACATCTGCAACATATCCAGATTGCATTCATCGTGGATCGAGAGCGGATTAAAAGTGGGTTCAGGTCAGATTTGATGCTTTCAGAGCAGATATGTTGTGGGACATGTATTGGATACATATTCATTCACATTGGATATACATACAAATTTGTACAGATAAATTCCTATCAAATAGAATCCATTGGATGGGTAAGGAGCGCAATGAACATTCTTATGCATCCATACCCATCCCGTTTTTATCCCGTATTCGTCCCATTTTCATCCCATACACATTTGTAAGATATGTATGTAACGCTTACGTATCTGTGCACATATGATTGTCCAAATAATTCATACGAATGATGTGAAGGATTTGAAAATTTGTTTGAATTCTGAATGGTTTGAATATTTGTGCACGTCCTTCCTTACTTCTATCTCCTGTTATTAGGAAAAAAAATTGAATTAAAAAAATTCCATGCACTGGATACCGCAGATAGGACATGTGTTGATGATCTGGGGGTTTAATAGCTTCCTTGTTTATTAAGAATTCCCCAGTACGCATGCTAATGTATGGTGGTTTTCAGTCTCTCCTTCTCTCTCTCTTCTCTCCAGATGTTTAAGCTGATTTGTGGGTTTGTGCTGAAACCAGCAATGTGCTGTGAATCTTTGGAGCCCTTTGACAGTTTGGTCTGGGGATTCTGCTTTAGAGAAGCCAACTGGGCTTATCCCTGTGAAACTATAATCTGAAATTATTTTTACACTTTGGCAGGCCGCGGTCTGCAGGTTTCTTTAAAAGGATGGCGGATCCAGTACTCAGAATAGCTGGCTCATCTTCCCAAGATTTCTTGATGGGATATGCAGAGGGCAGCTTGTTTTGACCAGGGCGGAATGACTCGTACCCGGTCTGTTCACACCCCCCCCCCCCATAAATGCACGATACATCCGCTTGGCAAATTCTTACTGCAGATGCTTGAAAAGGATGCCTGGACAATTTAATATTTGTAAGTTCAAAACAAAACAACAACCCCAAACCCCACAAAAAAGAATTTGACCCGATACAGATCCCGTCAGCCGATGCAAAGTTCTCCCTATTCAGTAGTGGGTGGGATTTACATTTCCTAATAATAAGTAATAATGGGTGTTTTTCCACTTAGCACTAGAGTACACATTAAGGACCCATTAGGTCCTTAATAAGTCCTTAATGGGTACTCTAATGCTAGTGGAAACCCGCCTCCCACAATAATACCACATGGATTTGACTTCCTTTTGCCCAGTGGGTGATGACACACCATTGAGTGATAGAACCTCTATCCTACCAGAAAGCAGGGGGTGTTGGGATGGTGGAGATTTAACAAAGTCTCATAATGACGCCTCAGGACAGAAACAGAAAGGTGTGAGCAAAGCGACCCAAAGTAAGGACGAACTGAGGAAGGATTATTGAGTACTGGGTGTGATCAGTTAGTCCATTTTGAATCTGGCTCAAATAGATGGACTATTCCAACAAGGTGAGGCCACAGCCTTCATCTGCATTATAGGCCTGCCTCCTTATCCATGTGGGATAGGTTCCGCCACAGGTATGGGGAACTGTGGCTATTTGGAACACCCAGGAAATCTTGTGCCATTTCCCATGATTCCAAGCAGGCGGCAGCCATTTTAGCTGTGTGGGCACCTCTGGGAGAGCTCGGAGGGCATACTGTCCCTGGCAGGTGGGTTATCCATGCTGTGTTCCAAATTATCCAAATGCAGGTGTGCCTCCGTATCTGCTGACCTAGTAACCTCCGCGAGCAACAGGACCAGCCTTACCTTGTTGAGATTGTCTGTCTATTTGAGGCTGGTCCAGTTGA